>JBBDGP010001172.1:0-600000 GCA_037952835.1 Lithobates septentrionalis
GAAAATCCAGCTGCATCCAACCATGATGAGACTCTTAAATAAACTGTTTTAGGAAATACATACAGGAAAATTAACTATAAAATTCCTTAATAGGAAATGGGACATTTCCTCATTGAAGTCCCACATTGAACATAAAGTTATTCCTAGAGGGAAAGAGTAGTACCTGCTGCTCATTTACATACACCGAGGTTCCTGGAAATATGGAAACAAAGTTGAAGTCCCACATTATGTTCAATGTGGGACTTCAATGAGGAAATGTCCCATTTCCTATTAAGGAATTTTATAGTTAATTTTTTCCCTGTTCCCCCCCCCTTTTTCCTCCTTCCCCTTTCCCCCCCCCTTTTTTCCCCCCTTGCCCCCCCCCTCCCCCCCCCCTTTTCCCTCTGCCCTTCCTGACCCTCTTTCCTTTCCTGGTCTCCCTCCTCCTCCCCTTCCCGGGAACAATGGCGTATGTACTGGCGGATGAGATTGACTTAGAGATACAGTCTGCGTTTTCTAGTGAAACTCCAGCTGCATCCAACCATGATGAGACTCTTAAAAAACTGTTTAGGAATCATAAAAAATTAACTATAAAATTCCTTAATAGGAAATGGGACATTTCCTCATTGAAGTCCCACATTGAACATAAAGTTATTCCTAGAGGGCTGAGGGAAAGAGTAGTACCTGCTGCTCATTTACATACACCGAGGTTCCTGGAAATATGGAAACAAAGTTGTCTCGATCGTGGACTAGCAGTTCTGCACATGATTATCAATGAAGAACAAATACAATTGGATGACCTCAAAAAAGAGATCGATATCAGTGCACAGCTGCTAGAGCCATATAAAAATGATCAGGATTTCAACAAATACAATGACTCGCTCAAGAAGGAGGTTGAAAAGACACAAAAAACCCTTAAAATCACTAAACAAGAGAAATTTAAGCAAAACCTTTTAGATTGGGAGAAAGGAGATATTTTTGACCCCACAGTACCTCGAGGGAGGAGTAGATCACGCAAGGGCAGGAGAAATCGATCAGGTACATCTAGACCTAGATATACATCTACTGACAGTGACCCTGAACAACCAGAGAAAACCGTGGCTTTTTTAGATCAGGAAGGGGACACCATCCCCAGGACAGGCACCCAACCAACCACATCCATGACCAAGACCCAGGCTCAAACCAACAGAGGAAACCGGGGAAAGGGAAAGGAAGGAAGGGAAAATCAAAGGGAACTCAGGTCAGGGCCACGCAAGCTTTAATTAGCGAAGTAAATCAATCTAGTGACCACTCAGAACAAATACAATCTGATCTGAAGGTTGTTAACCTATCAGATTTCCCCCTAAATCACCACCACATTTCACTGCTGCAAAAAGGCCTAACATTCTCCCCCACTACAACGATGAGCGAATTTAAGGTCTTCAAAGATATCAATTTGTTCTTGAGGAAATTAATTTTTAGGTACTGGCATGCAAAGAGGGACACCCAAGATATAGACACGGACCAACTAGACAAACAAGAGCGCGACTCTCTCGAAGCCCTAATAGCCCTCCTTGATGAAAATCAACAGTGGAACTCAGAAGGGGAAGCCACCCAAGTGTCGCCTAGCTGCCCCCGCCCATCCCAACTGACGATTAAATCCCAAAAAATGCCCCCCCTGTCCAAACATAGACATATCCAGCTCTTTTTGGAACAAGTAAAAAGGGACCTTATGGGGGTCAATTGGGAATATAAAGGATATGACAATCTTAGCCGGGAAGAGAGAAGGGCCCTACGGGAATTAGAAAATGCAAAGGATATTGTTATTAAAGCAAGCGATAAGGGAGGCAACACGGTCCTTATGTCACATACTCTATATGAGGAGCAAACCATGCGCCTTCTCCGTGATGGATCTACATATCTACGTCTACACCAGAACCCTTTTCCCCAAATGATATCAGACTTAAACTTTAAACTTGAACTAGCCCTTGAAGCAGGTCTAATTACCAAAAGGGAACTCGAATACCTCAGAGTCAGTGAATTCAACATCCCTACCCTATACACAATTCCTAAACTACATAAGTCCATTACCGACCCCCCGGGGAGACCAATTGTATCAGCTGTAAAGGGTCCCCTCGAGAGGGTCGGTAAGTATGTGGACGCACTGATTAAAGAACTTGTACATGAACTACCATCATATGTTCAGGACACACGGGATGTTTTGGGGCACCTGGAAGACATATCGATACCCAAAGGCATGTTACTGGTCGGAATTGACGTGGAGTCGTTATACACGTCAATTCCGCACAGATGGGGACTAGCAGCGACACAATTCTTTTTGGAAAATAAATTTCCGTCATTAGCAGGCCAAAATGAATTTATCATTGAACTATTGCAATTTATGTTAGAAAACAACTATTTCCAATTTCTTGGGATATACTACAGACAAATTAGGGGCACATCGATGGGTGCCCCATGGGCCCCATCATATGCATGCCTGCACCTTGGCTTTTGGGAGTCTGAGTGTGTGTACCCCTCGTCGATGTACCTCAGCCACTGTCGTTTGTGGCTGAGGTACATCGATGACGTGATCATGATTTGGGACGGCCTGCCATCTGAATTGACACAATTCATTAATGAACTTAATGACAACGACCGTAATATTAGGTTAACATATACGTATGACACCAATGAATTGTCATTTCTGGACCTTACGGTGTTTGTCAGGGATGATAAGTTACATACAAAAACCTTTTGAAAAGACACAGCGGCAAACACTTTACTGCTAGCGTCCAGCCACCATCCCGCATCTCTGAAACGGGGTATCCCCGTGGGACAGTTCCTCCGCGCAAGAAGGAACTGTTCAGAGGAGGGGGATTTCCACAGGGAAATGTATGACCTACATGGGAGGTTTCGTGATAGGGGTTACTCGCATACGGACATCAGACGTGCTAGAAAAAGAGCACTACAGACAAATAGATCGTCTTTGTTGGTGAACTCTACTAAAGAAAAAGCAAAAACCTCAAGCCACCCTCCCCTTAGAATCATTACCAAATTTGGTACCCAGTGGGACCAAATCAAAGAAATTCTGGGCCGACATTGGCACATTTTATCTGAGGCCCCCATTTTGGGAAAGCTTGTCAGCAAAAAACCTCTGCTCACTGCCCGTAGAGCTACAAATTTAAGGGATCGCTTGGTACACTCAGAGTACACCCGCCCTAAAAAACGCAGCTGGCTTACTGACCTTCCACCCCTTAGGGGTATGTACAGTTGCGGTAGATGCCATATATGTAGGCACGTGGATAGGACGGATGTGTTCGCCAGTTCTGACAATAAAAGACAATTTAGAATCAATAATTTTATCAACTGTACAACCACGCGGGTAGTCTATATGTTGACCTGCCCGTGTGGCCTTATTTATGTTGGCAAGACCAAAAGAGAGCTAAAAGTCAGAACTGGCGAACACATCCAAAGTATTATCAACAAGGATGATGACCGGCCACTGTCATTGCACTTTCTTGATAAACATGAAGGTAAACCGGATGGCCTTAGGGTTAAGGGTATATACAAGCTTAATTTGCCCCATAGACGTGGAGATTTTGATAAGATCTTATGCCAGAAGGAGAAGATGTGGATCTTCTATTTAAACAGCATGCAGCCTTTTGGATTGAACAATGAATTTAATTTATCTCCATTTTTGGAACAATGACTTAAATATTTACAATCTAAATGTTCCCATCCGAAAATTGATTGGTTCTAACCGAGGATCCACATCTTCTCCTGCCCATAACGGGCAGCTTTTAAAGAAAATTGACTGTGTGTAGTGTTGCTCACGACCATGTCTCTGCTCTCTACACGAATATCAGTGAGTGACATGTGAGACGTAACCTATGCGAGACAGTGGCCCATGACCTCATTCCATCCCAGCTTGCCTCGATCATTTGGCTACCAACCAACTGATTGAATTGAAGCCGCACTGCCCCCAGATTATGAAATTTTCATATTTTAAATTATAATCTGTACAACAGATTATTCTGTTGTTCCATGTGCGGGTAATACCAGTGTAATGCCTATATGTAACTACATATCCGGACTATCCAGAATCACTTTGTACTAAGTTGTCTCATGCGACTTCACAGGCAATCTCACTGGTAACAATGATTTTATCCCGTGTGTGGATGACAATACATGGGACGTAAGCTGCCATTTAATCTGGCCAAAGCGATGGTTGGTTGCATATATTCATACTCATTATTTTCATTCCGTGTGTGTATGCCATGCAATTTTCTATCAACTATTGGGACATCTCTGTTTATTGTCAGGATGTTGATATGTGTTGCAATTTAATTCGGAACAATAGACTGTTCCCTCTTGCTTCCATATATCACTATTTTGACTATCTTATTATTATTATTATTATTTAGTATATGGTTATATATGCACGGTTTGTTTTTGGAAATGCAGCATTCCTCAATTGGCTTTTATGTATTGATAGCAGTTGCTTGACAAGCCTTTTTCCGTTATTTCATGATGGTAAGAGATGCAATATTCAAATCTGACCACATACACAAGTCAATCAGATTGAATCTTTATGTATCCACTACCCTCAATGGTTTTGTCTAAATAGATGTATGTATGGGTGTGATTGGCACATTTTTGGTGATTGCAATTATGGTCAAGCTATGGTATTCAGGTGTTAATTATGAAGACAGGAAATTGAACACTAGCCTTCTGGCTATTTAAACATCCAGCTACTGATACCACATTAGCTCTGAAGAAGCTTGGCAACAAGCGAAAGCGCTCAGCATTTGACCCATGTGCAGGTGGCACACAGACTCTCACACTCTAACTACAATATCCTTCCAAATTGGATGTGAACATCCCTAACGATCCTGATCGGATCAATCAAGATTTGGGATATCAGGTGAAACCTCTGCGGTGAACACGGACGCCGAGCGCCTCTCCGGATCGTTTATATCATTGGATATGAGACACTAACAAGCTTGACCCTTGTGACTCACCTTACCTTCTGCCGGAGGATACCCGGAAGTAACCCGCTCATGCCCACAACAAGCTAATACCGCATGAACGTGTTTTCAAATCCACACGAACGCGGCCATCAGCAACTCCTTTGGGCTCTACTCCTTCTTCATTGAAGACGTCAGACGGTGAGCTAAAATGTACCCTCACATTCATGAGGCATTTTGTTTATGGCCATTTTCCGTCCACCCTTAAAAGCCCTCTTTGTGAGGTTGCTTGAGTTGCAATTGTTCACCACACAATCAGGACACCGTTTCCTTCCTTGGCTCTGGTTGAATGACACATACATATGTCTAACCAGCCATTGGTCCACATCCGAGGGGACTTTTGTTGTGTATTAGCACTTGCACTTTACCTACAAGGACCTAGTCTACCCACTCATGTAGCCAATCCAGCTCTGGAATTCCAGTGAAATTGTATAGACCCGGGTCTCTAGTGACTTTAATTGATGAGTGTGAGTGCATGAATGCATGAGATATATGTGTAATGTCTGTGGTGGCCACCAGCACACAATAGGACTTTTATCTGCCCTATTTTTTAAATACACATGGTTGTTGGATTATGTTTCTACATATTGTGACACAATAAAGTTTTTGTAGGTTCAACTGTTTGTTCTTGAGCGGACCATCTTTTTTTGGGGGGATCTCCTCTTGACCCCTTCCTTCCCTTTCTTATATATGCTTTATGGTCCATTGAACAACCGTTTGACAGCTAGTCAGCTACATACCACTGAGTTATATGATTCATGATACGGGTGACATGAGAGGCATATTAATCTGATTAATTACCACAGTGGGAGGGAATTCCCCTCCCCCCGTTTGTCACCCTAGAACCTACTATTGGATGACTTTAAGGTGTCCTTCCCCCCCTTTCTTTTCATATGCATCATTGTAGGATTTGACTTCCTTTCTGGACCCTTAGTCTCCGTGTCAGGTAGTAACGGCATCCACCCCATGGTTTTTAATAGCACACCCAAGTGCATATGTTTAAGATTAGACTCTATAACCATGTTTTTAACATATCTATACTGGCTTGTTGAGCAACTGCTTTAAATCCTGTGATTGAATCCTTGTTCCCTCCTTTCCTTTCCCCCCCCCTCCCCCCAGCCCCCCTCCCTGTTCCCCCCCCCTTTTTCCTCCTTCCCCTTTCCCCCCCCCTTTTTCCCCCCCCCTTGCCCCCCCCTCCCCCCCCCCTTTTCCCTCTGCCCTTCCTGACCCTCTTTCCTTTCCTGGTCTCCCTCCTCCTCCCCTTCCCGGGAACAATGGCGTATGTACTGGCGGATGAGATTGACTTAGAGATACAGTCTGCGTTTTCTAGTGAAACTCCAGCTGCATCCAACCATGATGAGACTCTTAAAAAACTGTTTAGGAATCATAAAAAATTAACTATAAAATTCCTTAATAGGAAATGGGACATTTCCTCATTGAAGTCCCACATTAAACATAAAGTTATTCCTAGAGGGCTGAGGGAAAGAGTAGTACCTGCTGCTCATTTACATACACCGAGGTTCCTGGAAATATGGAAACAAAGTTGTCTCGATCGTGGACTAGCAGTTCTGCACATGATTATCAATGAAGAACAAATACAATTGGATGACCTCAAAAAAGAGATCGATATCAGTGCACAGCTGCTAGAGCCATATAAAAATGATCAGGATTTCAACAAATACAATGACTCGCTCAAGAAGGAGGTTGAAAAGACACAAAAAACCCTTAAAATCACTAAACAAGAGAAATTTAAGCAAAACCTTTTAGATTGGGAGAAAGGAGATATTTTTGACCCCACAGTACCTCGAGGGAGGAGTAGATCACGCAAGGGCAGGAGAAATCGATCAGGTACATCTAGACCTAGATATACATCTACTGACAGTGACCCTGAACAACCAGAGAAAACCGTGGCTTTTTTAGATCAGGAAGGGGACACCATCCCCAGGACAGGCACCCAACCAACCACATCCATGACCAAGACCCAGGCTCAAACCAACAGAGGAAACCGGGGAAAGGGAAAGGAAGGAAGGGAAAATCAAAGGGAACTCAGGTCAGGGCCACGCAAGCTTTAATTAGCGAAGTAAATCAATCTAGTGACCACTCAGAACAAATACAATCTGATCTGAAGGTTGTTAACCTATCAGATTTCCCCCTAAATCACCACCACATTTCACTGCTGCAAAAAGGCCTAACATTCTCCCCCACTACAACGATGAGCGAATTTGAGGTCTTCAAAGATATCAATTTGTTCTTGAGGAAATTAATTTTTAGGTACTGGCATGCAAAGAGGGACACCCAAGATATAGACACGGACCAACTAGACAAACAAGAGCGCGACTCTCTCGAAGCCCTAATAGCCCTCCTTGATGAAAATCAACAGTGGAACTCAGAAGGGGAAGCCACCCAAGTGTCGCCTAGCTGCCCCCGCCCATCCCAACTGACGATTAAATCCCAAAAAATGCCCCCCCTGTCCAAACATAGACATATCCAGCTCTTTTTGGAACAAGTAAAAAGGGACCTTATGGGGGTCAATTGGGAATATAAAGGATATGACAATCTTAGCCGGGAAGAGAGAAGGGCCCTACGGGAATTAGAAAATGCAAAGGATATTGTTATTAAATCAAGCGATAAGGGAGGCAACACGGTCCTTATGTCACATACTCTATATGAGGAGCAAACCATGCGCCTTCTCCGTGATGGATCTACATATCTACGTCTACACCAGAACCCTTTTCCCCAAATGATATCAGACTTAAACTTTAAACTTGAACTAGCCCTTGAAGCAGGTCTAATTACCAAAAGGGAACTCGAATACCTCAGAGTCAGTGAATTCAACATCCCTACCCTATACACAATTCCTAAACTACATAAGTCCATTACCGACCCCCCGGGGAGACCAATTGTATCAGCTGTAAAGGGTCCCCTCGAGAGGGTCGGTAAGTATGTGGACGCACTGATTAAAGAACTTGTACATGAACTACCATCATATGTTCAGGACACACGGGATGTTTTGGGGCACCTGGAAGACATATCGATACCCAAAGGCATGTTACTGGTCGGAATTGACGTGGAGTCGTTATACACGTCAATTCCGCACAGATGGGGACTAGCAGCGACACAATTCTTTTTGGAAAATAAATTTCCGTCATTAGCAGGCCAAAATGAATTTATCATTGAACTATTGCAATTTATGTTAGAAAACAACTATTTCCAATTTCTTGGGATATACTACAAACAAATTAGGGGCACATCGATGGGTGCCCCATGGGCCCCATCATATGCATGCCTGCACCTTGGCTTTTGGGAGTCTGAGTGTGTGTACCCCTCATCGATGTACCTCAGCCACTGTCGTTTGTGGCTGAGGTACATCGATGACGTGATCATGATTTGGGACGGCCTGCCATCTGAATTGACACAATTCATTAATGAACTTAATGACAACGACCGTAATATTAGGTTAACATATACGTATGACACCAATGAATTGTCATTTCTGGACCTTACGGTGTTTGTCAGGGATGATAAGTTACATACAAAAACCTTTTGAAAAGACACAGCGGCAAACACTTTACTGCTAGCGTCCAGCCACCATCCCGCATCTCTGAAACGGGGTATCCCCGTGGGACAGTTCCTCCGCGCAAGAAGGAACTGTTCAGAGGAGGGGGATTTCCACAGGGAAATGTATGACCTACATGGGAGGTTTCGTGATAGGGGTTACTCGCATACGGACATCAGACGTGCTAGAAAAAGAGCACTACAGACAAATAGATCGTCTTTGTTGGTGAACTCTACTAAAGAAAAAGCAAAAACCTCAAGCCACCCTCCCCTTAGAATCATTACCAAATTTGGTACCCAGTGGGACCAAATCAAAGAAATTCTGGGCCGACATTGGCACATTTTATCTGAGGCCCCCATTTTGGGAAAGCTTGTCAGCAAAAAACCTCTGCTCACTGCCCGTAGAGCTACAAATTTAAGGGATCGCTTGGTACACTCAGAGTACACCCGCCCTAAAAAACGCAGCTGGCTTACTGACCTTCCACCCCTTAGGGGTATGTACAGTTGCGGTAGATGCCATATATGTAGGCACGTGGATAGGACGGATGTGTTCGCCAGTTCTGACAATAAAAGACAATTTAGAATCAATAATTTTATCAACTGTACAACCACGCGGGTAGTCTATATGTTGACCTGCCCGTGTGGCCTTATTTATGTTGGCAAGACCAAAAGAGAGCTAAAAGTCAGAACTGGCGAACACATCCAAAGTATTATCAACAAGGATGATGACCGGCCACTGTCATTGCACTTTCTTGATAAACATGAAGGTAAACCGGATGGCCTTAGGGTTAAGGGTATATACAAGCTTAATTTGCCCCATAGACGTGGAGATTTTGATAAGATCTTATGCCAGAAGGAGAAGATGTGGATCTTCTATTTAAACAGCATGCAGCCTTTTGGATTGAACAATGAATTTAATTTATCTCCATTTTTGGAACAATGACTTAAATATTTACAATCTAAATGTTCCCATCCGAAAATTGATTGGTTCTAACCGAGGATCCACATCTTCTCCTGCCCATAACGGGCAGCTTTTAAAGAAAATTGACTGTGTGTAGTGTTGCTCACGACCATGTCTCTGCTCTCTACACGAATATCAGTGAGTGACATGTGAGACGTAACCTATGCGAGACAGTGGCCCATGACCTCATTCCATCCCAGCTTGCCTCGATCATTTGGCTACCAACCAACTGATTGAATTGAAGCCGCACTGCCCCCAGATTATGAAATTTTAATATTTTAAATTATAATCTGTACAACAGATTATTCTGTTGTTCCATGTGCGGGTAATACCAGTGTAATGCCTATATGTAACTACATATCCGGACTATCCGGAATCACTTTGTACTAAGTTGTCTCATGCGACTTCACAGGCAATCTCACTGGTAACAATGCTTTTATCCCGTGTGTGGATGACAATACATGGGACGTAAGCTGCCATTTAATCTGGCCAAAGCGATGGTTGGTTGCATATATTCATACTCATTATTTTCATTCCGTGTGTGTATGCCATGCAATTTTCTATCAACTATTGGGACATCTCTGTTTATTGTCAGGATGTTGATATGTGTTGCAATTTAATTCGGAACAATAGACTGTTCCCTCTTGCTTCCATATATCACTATTTTGACTATCTTATTATTATTATTATTATTTAGTATATGGTTATATATGCACGGTTTGTTTTTGGAAATGCAGCATTCCTCAATTGGCTTTTATGTATTGATAGCAGTTGCTTGACAAGCCTTTTTCCGTTATTTCATGATGGTAAGAGATGCAATATTCAAATCTGACCACATACACAAGTCAATCAGATTGAATCTTTATGTATCCACTACCCTCAATGGTTTTGTCTAAATAGATGTATGTATGGGTGTGATTGGCACATTTTTGGTGATTGCAATTATGGTCAAGCTATGGTATTCAGGTGTTAATTATGAAGACAGGAAATTGAACACTAGCCTTCTGGCTATTTAAACATCCAGCTACTGATACCACATTCGCTCTGAAGAAGCTTGGCAACAAGCGAAAGCGCTCAGCATTTGACCCATGTGCAGGTGGCACATAGACTCTCACACTCTAACTACAATATCCTTCCAAATTGGATGTGAACATCCCTAACGATCCTGATCGGATCAATCAAGATTTGGGATATCAGGTGAAACCTCTGCGGTGAACACGGACGCCGAGCGCCTCTCCGGATCGTTTATATCATTGGATATGAGACACTAACAAGCTTGACCCTTGTGACTCACCTTACTTTCTGCCGGAGGATACCCGGAAGTAACCCGCTCATGCCCACAACAAGCTAATACCGCATGAACGTGTTTTCAAATCCACACGAACGCGGCCATCAGCAACTCCTTTGGGCTCTACTCCTTCATTGAAGACGTCAGACGGTGAGCTAAAATGTACCCTCACATTCATGAGGCATTTTGTTTATGGCCATTTTCCGTCCACCCTTAAAAGCCCTCTTTGTGAGGTTGCTTGAGTTGCAATTGTTCACCACACAATCAGGACACCGTTTCCTTCCTTGGCTCTGGTTGAATGACACATACATATGTCTAACCAGCCATTGGTCCACATCCGAGGGGACTTTTGTTGTGTATTAGCACTTGCACTTTACCTACAAGGACCTAGTCTACCCACTCATGTAGCCAATCCAGCTCTGGAATTCCAGTGAAATTGTATAGACCCGGGTCTCTAGTGACTTTAATTGATGAGTGTGAGTGCATGAATGCATGAGATATATGTGTAATGTCTGTGGTGGCCACCAGCACACAATAGGACTTTTATCTGCCCTATTTTTTAAATACACATGGTTGTTGGATTATGTTTCTACATATTGTGACACAATAAAGTTTTTGTAGGTTCAACTGTTTGTTCTTGAGCGGACCATCTTTTTTTGGGGGGATCTCCTCTTGACCCCTTCCTTCCCTTTCTTATATTTACATTTAGTGCAGTGCGTCCTGCTCACAGTGTTCAGCTAGATCCGTTCCTGTTATCTTCTAGACTATTTACATTTAGTGCAGTGCGTCCTGCTCACAGTGTTCAGCTAGATCCGTTCCTGTTATCTTCTAGACTATTTACATTTAGTGCAGTGCGTCCTGCTCACAGTGTTCAGCTAGATCCGTTCCTGTTATCTTCTAGACTATTTACATTTAGTGCAGTGCGTCCTGCTCACAGTGTTCAGTTAGATCCGTTCCTGTTATCTTCCTACTGACAGGCAGGCTTGTCTGGTTACAGTATATAAAGCTACCTGAAGAAAATTACTGGTGTTCTATTTGATCCTATTAGTACCACGGTCAGGCAGCTAGACTATTTACATTTAGTACAGTGCGTCCTGCTCACAGTGTTCAGCTAGATCCGTTCCTGTTATCTTCCTACTGACAGGCAGGCTTGTCTGGTTACAGTATATAAAGCTACCTGAAGAAAATTACTGGTGTTCTATTTGATCCTATTAGTACCACGGTCAGGCAGCTAGACTATTTACATTTAGTACAGTGCGTCCTGCTCACAGTGTTCAGCTAGATCCGTTCCTGTTATCTTCCTACTGACAGGCAGGCTTGTCTGGTTACAGTATATAAAGCTACCTGAAGAAAATTACTGGTGTTCTATTTGATCCTATTAGTAC
Organism: Lithobates septentrionalis; assembly: GCA_037952835.1. Lineage (NCBI taxonomy): Eukaryota > Metazoa > Chordata > Amphibia > Anura > Ranidae > Lithobates > Lithobates septentrionalis. The sequence goes on from JBBDGP010001172.1 coordinate 12,175, forward strand.
CACGGTCAGGCAGCTAGACTATTTACATTTAGTACAGTGCGTCCTGCTCACAGTGTTCAGCTAGATCCGTTCCTGTTATCTTCCTACTGACAGGCAGGCTTGTCTGGTTACAGTATATAAAGCTACCTGAAGAAAATTACTGGTGTTCTGTTTGATCCTATTTGTACCACGGTCAGGCAGCTAGACTATTTACATTTAGTACAGTGCGTCCTGCTCACAGTGTTCAGCTAGATCCGTTCCTGTTATCTTCCTACTGACAGGCAGGCTTGTCTGGTTACAGTATATAAAGCTACGTGAAGAAAATTACTGGTGTTCTATTTGATCCTATTAGTACCACGGTCAGGCAGCTAGACTATTTACATTTAGTACAGTGCGTCCTGCTCACAGTGTTCAGCTAGATCCGTTCCTGTTATCTTCCTACTGACAGGCAGGCTTGTCTGGTTACAGTATATAAAGCTACCTGAAGAAAATTACTGGTGTTCTATCCCAGCTTAGTGCAGCTACAGGCCATTAGTATGTCTGGAAGGCCAAGAAGGAGAGGCAGACAGTCACAAGCCAATAAGAGAGGGCAAGCAGGCTCTGTGTCTAGTGCTGGTCGTGGAGGCGGTGCATCCTCATCAGCACGTGGCCATGGGACACGCTTGGCCTTTTTTTCGGCAGCTGGCCGTGTTGAGCCGCAACATGCGGAAGAGTTGGTCGAGTGGATGACCAAGCCGTCATCATCCTCCTCATCCTCTCTCACCCATGCCCAGGGTGCTTTGTCTGGCAAAGCAGCGGCCTCTTCCCTCAGCTCAATGTCATCAGTGACTCCTTCCCTAGCTCCACCATGTCCTCCTGAGGATTCCCTCGAACTGTTTGACCACAGTGTTGGGTACATGCTCCAGGAGGATGCCCAGCGTTTGGAAGGCTCTGATGATGATACTGAGCTCGATGAAGGCAGTAACATGAGCACGGACAGAGGGGGTGCCCAAGAAGGACAGCAATCTGGCAGTCATGCTCCCCCTGCTGCAGCATACTGCCAGGTTTGCTCCAGTGATGAGGAGGGAGGGGATGATGAGGTCACTGACTCAACGTGGGTGCCTGATAGGAGAGAGGAGGAGGAGGAGGAGGAGGCGGCACATCACCAACGAGGCAGGATGCCCTCCAGGGGCCAGCCTAAGGGCAGCACATTGACTGCATCACACCCCAAAGCTCCACATGTGCAGGGCGCTGCAGTCTCTGCGCGTTATTCAAAAAGTTCTTTGGTGTGGGCCTTTTTTGAGACGAGTGCATCAGATCGCACCGCTGCTATTTGCAACATATGTCTCAAGCGTATCTCACGTGGCCAAAACATCTCCCGCTTGGGTACCACATGCTTGACCAGACATATGTTGACCTGCCATGTAGTTCGTTGGCAAGCGTATCTAAAAGACCCACACCAAAGAACAAAGAGGATCTCTCCTTGCTCCTCATCAGCTGAGATTTCCAACCCCACTAGACCTCCAGTCCTCTCTGAGACCTGCAGTGAGAGGAATGAAGGTGTAGAATTAGGTGTGTCACAGCCAAGTACTTGTGGGCAATCTGCTTTTGGTACACCGACGTCAGATTGTACCAGGCAAATTTCCCTGCCCCAGCTGCTGCACCGCCGAAAGAAGTTTGCTCCCAGCCATCCACATGCCCAGCGGTTGAATGCTAGCTTGGCAAAATTGCTAGCACTTCAACTGCTGCCTTTTCAGTTGGTAGACTCTGCCCCCTTCCGTGAGTTTGTGGAATGTGCGGTTCCTCAGTGGCAGGTACCCAAACGCCCCTTTTTCTCACGGAAGGTGATTCCGGCTCTCTACCAGCATGTGGAAGGCAATGTCCATGCCTCGCTGGACAGGGCGGTCAGCGGTAAGGTGCATATTACCGCTGACTCATGGTCCAGCAGGCATGGACAGGGACGTTACCTAAGTTTCACAGCGCATTGGGTGACTCTGCTGGCAGCTGGGAAGGATGCAGGACAAGGTGCAGTAGTGTTGGAGGTTGTTCCGCCACCACGCCTCCAAAATGCTGATTGTGACACACCTCTCTCCTCCACCCCCTCCTTTTCTTCTTCCTCCATGGCCTCTTCCTCGGAACCAGCGGTTCTCCGTAGGCGTTCAAGGGGCTACGCAAGTACGCAGGCCAAAAGATGCCATGCGGTGCTTGAGCTGGTGTGCTTGGGGGACAGGAGCCACACTGGGGCAGAGGTTCTGTCAGCTCTGCAGGGGCAGGTTCAGAGGTGGTTGACGCCACGCCAACTTAAGGCAGGAATGGTGGTTTGCGACAATGACACCAACCTCCTCTCTGCCCTCCGACAGGGACAAATGACCCATGTGCCCTGTTTGGCTCACGTCCTTAACTTGGTGGTGCAGCGGTTCTTGGGCAGGTACCCGGGCTTACAGGATGTCCTGAGGCAGGCCAGGAAAGTCTGTGTGCATTTCCGCCGGTCATATAATGCCAGTGCTCGGCTGACGGACCTCCAAAAGGAGTTTAACCTGCCCAAGAACCGCCTAATATGTGACATGCCCACCAGGTGGAACTTAACGTTGGCCATGCTGCAGCGGCTGCACACGCAGCAGAGGGCCATCAATGAGTACCTGTGCGACTATGGCACCAGGACAGGGTCAGGGGAGCTTGGTTTTTTTTCCCCACGCCAGTGGGCCATGATCAGGGATGCATGCACTGTCCTGTCACCATTCGAGGAGGCCACGAGGATGGTGAGCAGTGACAGTGCATGCATCAGTGACACTGTCCCCCTTGTTCACCTGCTGGAGCACACGCTGCATGGAATAATGGACAGGGCACTTGAGGCAGAACGGAGGCAGGAAGAGGAGGACTTCCTTAGCTCTCAAGGCCCCCTTTATCCAGACAGTGTTCCTGCGTGCCCGCCGATCACACAGGAAGAGGAGGAGGAGGAGGAGGAGGAGGAAGATTGTGTCAGTATGGAGGTGGAGCCTGGCACTCAGCATCAGCAGCAGTCTTTAAGGGATCAGTCCCAAGAAACACATGGACTTGTACGTGGCTGGGAGGAGGTGGCTGCGCACGTTGTCGTCCTTAGTGACCCAGAGGACTCCGGACCGAATGCCTCAGCAAACCTACGCTGCATGGCCTCCCTGATCCTGCAAAGCCTGCGTAAGGATCCTCGTATTCGTGGTATCAAGGAGAAGGACCAATACTGGCTGGCAACCCTCCTTGATCCACGTTACAAGGGTAAGGTTGCGGACCTTATCTTGCCATCGCAGAGGGAGCAGAGGATGAAACATCTTCGGGAGGCCTTGCAGAAAGGTCTGTGCAATGCGTTCCCAGAGACTGGGAGGTTACAAACTCCTGTTTCTGGAAAACGTGTTGCTGAGGCTTCGGTCAGTCAAAGAAGGAGCGGTGGAGAAGGTGGCCATCTGACCGATGCGTTCAGACAATTTTTTGGTCCGCAGCCCCAAGGTATGATCGGTTCCAGCAACCATCGCCAGCGTCTGTTTTACATGGTGCAGGAATACCTAGGGGGAAGATCAGACTTGCACACCTTTCCCACCGAAAATCCTCTGGGTTACTGGGTCTTGAGGATGGATCACTGGCCAGAGCTTTCACAGTATGCAATTGAGCTACTGGCCTGTCCTGCATCCAGCGTTCTTTCGGAACGCACATTCAGTGCTGCTGGAGGCGTGGTAACCGATCACAGGATGCGTCTGTCCACCGACTCGGTCGATCGGCTGACCTTCATAAAAATGAATCAGTCTTGGATCACCACCAGCTACCAAGCACCTGATGCTGATGTAACCGAATAATTTTTTTTGAAATCTCAGATCCCTTCAAAGACTGCCTATGCTGATGCTGAGTGACTATCCCTGAGTAATTATCCTCTTCCTCCTCAATCATCACGCTGATAGCTTGTAAGAACATTTTTGGTTCTGGGCGCCACCACCAGTGCCTAAGGCACAATTTTTCAGCCCCTGTTTAACAGGGGCGTGTAATTACAATTTTTGATGTAATACTTTGCAGCAGGGCTCGTTCCTGCATTCCAACTAGAGTGTCTGTGAGGGGTTGCAGTGTTGTGGCACCAGCACCAGTGCCTAAGGCCCAATTTTTCTGCCCCTGTCTAACAGGGGCGTGTAATTACAATTTTTGATGCAATACTTTGCAGCAGGGCTCGTTCCTGCATTCCAACTAGAGTGTCTGTGAGGGGTTGCAGTGTTGTGGCACCAGCACCAGTGCATAAGGCCCAATTTTTCTGCCCCTGTTTAACAGGGGCGTGTAATTACAATTTTTGATGTAATACTTTGCAGCAGGGCTCGTTCCTGCATTCCAACTAGAGTGTCTGTGAGGGGTTGCAGTGTTGTGGCACCAGCACCAGTGCCTAAGGCCCAATTTTTCTGCCCCTGTCTAACAGGGGCGTGTAATTACAATTTTTGATGCAATACTTTGCAGCAGGGCTCGTTCCTGCATTCCAACTAGAGTGTCTGTGAGGGGTTGCAGTGTTGTGGCACTAGCACCAGTGCCTAAGGCCCAATTTTTCTACCCCTGTCTAACAGGGGCGTGTAATTACAATTTTTGATGCAATACTTTGCAGCAGGGCTCATTCCTGCGTTCCAACTAGAGTGTCTGTGAGGGGTTGCAGTGTTGTGGCACCAGCACCAGTGCCTAAGGCCTAATTTTTCAGCTCCTGTTCAACAGGGGCATGTAATTACAATTCTTGATCTAATATTTCACAGCAGGGCCCTGTGAGGGCTTACAGTGTTGTGGCCACAGCAACACCTAAGGCCCAAATTTCTGCTGAGTATATAGGGCAGGACCCTACTTTCAAACATCTAACTTACAAACGACTCCTACTTGCAAACGGAAGGAGACAACAGGAAGTGAGATGAAATCTACCCCTAGGAAGGGAAATTCTCTCCTGTAAGAGTTAATATGGGAAAACAATTTCTCCTTTCCACTGATGCTTTCCAATCCTTGTTCCACAAAAAAACCCAAATTTTCAAAAAACATTTTTCATTGGGACAAAAAGTGAGGTGAAATCTTCTGAAGAGGAGGAAAGACAGCAAAACAAATGTCACAGGGGTGATAACCCTTCCCTATGTTTTCCAAAAAGCTTAAAAAAGATTTTTTGGCTGGAGCTAAACACGTTAAAAATGTACCCGTTCAAAATTACAAAGAAATTCTACTTAACAACAAACCTACAGTCCCTGTCTTGTTTGCACCGCCTGTATACTGCTGTTCAGAGTATATAGGGCCTTTCCTTATTTTAATTTGGGTGCGGGGTTCCCCTTAATATCCATACAAGACCCAAAGGGCCTGGTAATGGACTGGGGGGTACCCATGCCGTTTGTCTCACTGATTTTCATCCATATTGCCATGACCCGACATGACATTAAACCCGCAAGCAGTTTTAAATGAGATTTTTTCCTTTAAAAATGACATTTGGTGCAGGGACTGTTCTAAACACGGGAAACACGCGTCACTTTACAGGCATACTATAGACACCCCCCAGGTACGATATTTAAAGGAATATTTCACTTTTTTTTTTTTACTTTAAGCATCATTAAAATCACTGCTCCCGAAAAAACGGCCGTTTTTAAAAGTTTTTTTTGCATTGATACATGTCCCCTGGGGTAGGACCCGGGTCCCCAAACCCTTTTTAGGACAATACCATGCAAATTAGCCTTTAAAATGAGCACTTTTGATTTCGAACGTTCGAGTCCCATAGACGTCAATGGGGTTCTAACGTTCGTGCGAACTTTCGGTCCGTTCACAGGTTCTGGTGCAAACCGAACCGGGGGGTGTTCGGCTCATCCCTAATGCTTATATAAGATTTCTATACCCCCTTAACCCCGAACACTAACCAGTACTTATGACCCATGATAATAAATCAGAATTAGTCACTTCTTCAACCAACGGATCTTCCTCGGTCCAGTGCATAACAGTAAACATAACCAAATCTATGTTTCCCATTCCTCTCTCTCCCCCCATACACTGTAGATCCCTACATAAAAAGTTTGTCCATTGCCAGCTGTGGCGGTGCAAGGCTGGGGTCCTCCAGCCACGGTTGCCAGATGATGTTAAATTTACCCACTGCCTTCCTGCGGCTATATGCCAGGCCTTCTCTAAGAAGTAAGGAGTTAACATAGCTGATCCATTGTTTCCCTGTGGGGACCGTAGATGCCATCCAATAACGTGCAATGAGTTTTCTAGCTAAATACATCAGCCTAATAATCATGTAATACATTCCTTTTGGATACATTTTGACATAAATGGCCCCTAGCAAGTACACCAAGGCGTTCAATGGAACTGGTGTCTGAGCTAATCTAACAATACACTGGGATACCTCCGCCCAATACCGATGGAGCTTTGGGCATCTCCAGAGTAGATGTATAAAGTCCCCCTGGTGTATTTTGCATTTTGGGCATAAGGGGGAATCCTTCCTTCCCCACCTATGTAATTGTACTGGCGTTCTATAGGCTCTGTGCAGGATAAATAGTTTGTGGAATGCAGAGACACTTTGTGGGATGCAGAGATAGATACCGCTGGTATAGATTCTAAAGCCATGTCCCATTGGTCCTCATCTATATCCCCTATATCTTCCACCCACTTATTTCTACTTTTAAAGGAGGCATGATCTTGGACCGAAGACAATTCCGCATAGATCCTGGATATCAGCCCTTTCTGGACTTCCATCAACAATGGCGATGATGATACCACCAGGGAGCAGGTCTGCTGCTGTGCTCACAGGGCATGCCGGAGTTGAAGATATTTATTAAAACCCCTGAAGGCTAACTGATATTACCGACATAATTTTTCATATGTTTTTAACACCTCCCCTTCATATAGCTGTGGGAAGAACCAGATCCCTCCCTCCTTCCAGGGGGTAAACCCCTGCAGATCTCTAAGTTCTGAGCATTTAGGGTTATTCCACACTGGAGTAAATGGCATTGGGCCCCTTATCTTCAAAGCCTTCAGAAACTCCCACTACACCCTCCTAAGGAGGGTACCAGTGGGGGCGGAATGCGGGATGCTTGGCAGGTCCATCTCCATATGGGAGGCCGCCTTCATTAAAGGGTCAGACACAGTCACCAAATTGATCACCGGGTCATCCCCCACTTCCTGTGCCCACCCTGCCAGCTGCTGAAGCTGTGAGGCCAGAAAGTACATTTTAGGGTGGGGTACTGCCAGTCCCCCCCCATACTGTAGAGTGGTTAAGCTAATCCTGGGTACCTTCTTCTTCCAAATCAAATCTCACATCAGCAAGTCAATTCTTTTAAACCATTTGTTCAAAATTCACATGGGTGAATTATGAAAAATGTACAAAAGCTGCGGGGCCCATACCATTTTTATTAATTCACCCGTCCCACCACCGACAGGGGAAGTTTACACCAACTTGAACATTTAACTTTCTGCCTATCCAATAGTGGACCCAGGTTCAGCCGAAGGTATTCAGCCGGATCTGGGGACACCATCACCATTACTATGGCAATTTGATCTGTTCCCGCCGGCAGAGGCTCCGTCAGCGGGACGATGGGCATTAGGGTTGATTTGGACCAGTTTATGGTGAAGCCAGAGAAGCCCCCGAAGTCTATTATTTTCCCCATCACTGCACGCACAGAGGCAAAGGAGTCACCCAGATAAATGAGTGCGTCATCCGCATGTAAAGAAATTTTGTCCTCCAGCTGACCTCTGCGGAACCCAACCACCTCTGTCGCAGTGCGTATCAAGATGGCCAGAGGCTCTACTGCCAAACGAACAGCAATGGGGACAAAGGGCACCCTTGCCGAGTGCCTCTGTGTAACTCAAATGGGGACGAGATATTATTGTTTATACGGAGTCTAGCTCTAGGACTACAATACCTTTACCCATGTGATCAAATGGCTCCCCAGTCCGAACCTTGCCAGGATTTCCAGGAGGTAGGGCCACTCCACACTATCAAAAGCCTTTGAGGCATCCAGTGACAGAATGGCCCTACCCCCAGGATTATCCACCGGCACCTGTAAATTCATATACAGCCGCCGAATATTATCGGCCATAGAGCAAGTGGGAATAAAGCTAGACTGGTCGTGATGGAACAGCTTGCCAATCACCTGAGAGAGTCTTGTAGCCAAAACTTGGGTCAGAAGCTTGACGTCAGCATTTAATAAAGAGATTGGGCAATAAGAGTCTGGCAGAAGCTTATCCTTGCCCGGCTTGGGGAGTACTATAATTATAGCCTCCTGCATGCTGTCAGGTAGGCAGCCTGTCTCAGCTGCTTCAGATAAGGCCTGCAAAAGGGGTGGTAAAAGGACTTCACTATTGCGGGAGTACACCTCCGCCGGTAAGTCAGTTCTCTCAGAGTGATTGAAGAGTTTAGCACATCCCTTTCAGCCTCGGAAAGCTGGGGGAAGGGGCAGTCTTGTAAGAACAAAGCCAGGTCCGATGGAGCATAGCAAGCTTTAGAGGTATACAAATCATTATAGAATCAATGAAAATAATTTAAAATATTGGAATTGAGAGTGTGTGTCTCCCCCGTCTCCGCCCTAATGGCTAAAATGTTAGAGGACTCCTGCTGCTCCCTGGCTACAAGAGCCAGGAGGTGGCCAGTGTTTTCCCCTTCCTCAAAATAGCTTTTCTGGTGAAAGTATCCTCTCTTCTCCGCTGCAGAACAGAGTTTTACAGAGATTGTGCCTTGGTCCAAAAGTCATGATTGGATTGGGAAGGGTCAGCAACCAATGCCTGTTCTCTAGCTCTCATTTCATCCTGCACTCTATCTTCCCATTCCTTGGAGCAGTTTTTAATGCCAGTGATTTCTCTGATAAGAACCCCTCAAAAATGCCTTGAGCGAATGCCATATCAAAGCCACACTAGCAGATCCTCTGTTGAATTGCAGGAATTCCCGTAGTGCACCCATGACCCCGTCAGGAGACGGGAACAGGGACAGCCAAAAAGGATTCACTTTCCATAACGGGGGGGCCCGACATTACCGTGACATCTAGCCTTACCCAGAATGGAGAATGATCAGATAAGAGACGCGGCTCATATGCCGAGTCCCTCACCTGCTGCATTAGCGCTTCATTACCTAGCCCCAAGTCAATATACGAGAAAGTCATGCGTGGCAGGATGACACGAGTAACATCTGTCATCGGCATGCCTCTTGCACCACACATCATGGAGTCCCATTTCAGAGAGCAGAGAGGCAAAAGCCGTCCTCCCCGCTGACACTCTCACCGCTCTGGGCACCAAAGGCATTCTGTCCAGGTGCGAGTCCAGGGTATTATTAAAGTCGCCCAGGGCCAGCACCGGGACATTTGGGAACATAGCCATAAATTGTGCCAGACTTCTAAGAGGAGCCGCCGAGATCTTGGACCTTGTCCCCTAGGCCCCTGACATTCCATGACATGAATACCATACCCATATTAGTTACATCAGCCATTGGGGAGAAAAAATTAATAATTTTACATATGCCAGCGAAAAAGAAAAGGACCTGATAGCCCTGCCAGGTCCAGTTAACATACACACCGTGGCTAGTAGTGCCAGCCTGAAATAAGTGAACATGTACAGTGAGTCTGAGTTCAACCACATTACCAAGCAGTTAAGGACAGTGTTCTTGCACCACCCAGTGGCCATAGTGGTATAGACTGCAACAATTGAGTCTTCAGATGTATTTCCTGTAGAACGAAATGTGACAAGGGTAGGGAGAGAGAGAAGAGCATTTTGATAAGGAATAAGTCAACACATTCCTTGGCCAACAGGGCCCAGAGGAAAACAAAAAAACAACCCCAAACTGATAAGGGGTCCAGTCCTCGCAGGACCAACGTGTGGGGGCTCAATAGCAGCTGTGAGGCCAATAGTCTACTCATGCCAGCTAACTCAGAGCACAGTTAACGTAACCAAGTAAGGCTCTGTGTGGCATAAGGATGTCAGACTGCTCGAGTCGTCCCTGCTGATTGTATAGGAATCCTCAAAAGCACCTTTGAAAGGGGTTGTAAACATCTGTAAATGTCTCAGTTTTACTAGGGCGGTTGCTGCGCGAGCTGCCTCTCCTCTCTGTCAAGCCAGTGCATTGCAGCCTTAGGATTATCAAAGAAATGTGAAATGTGAAATTGCCATTGGCGATGACCTTAAATTTTGCAGGATAAAGCATGAAATACTAAACATTTAAATCACGCAGCCTCCGCCTAATGTTCATGAACTTGGAACATTGCCTCTGAACTTCTGCAGAAAAGTCAAGAAACAGGGAAACTTTTGCAATATCAACTTTAAGTGTGCCAGCAGCCCTGGCCTTATTCAGGATGGCATCTCTGTCCTTGTAATTCAGGAGGCGGAACAAGAAGGGTCTTGGTGGCGCAGCCTGTGGTGGGGGTCTTGCAGGGACCCTGTACACCCGCTCCACAGCAAACATAGGTGAAAAATCATCATGGCCAAAGGTGTCCGTATGCCATGCTTCAATAAAAGCCACTGTGTTCTTACTCTCCGCCCCCTCTGGGATTCCCACCGTGCAAATATTATTTCTATGTGAGCGGTTCTCCATGTCCTCCAAACGAGCCGAATTAGCAGTGGCCACATATTGTATGTGACTTACATCTCTTTGCAGGGGCTGCCATTCATCTTCCAGTGTACCCAGGCGACCTTCCAGGGCAGATGTGCGCTCCCCCAGCTTCTGCATATCATGCCTGACCAGCAATATCTCCACCTTCATGCCCTTTACCTCCCCTGTCCGGTCAGCAATAGAGGAAGTGCAAGTAGTAACAGCTGTAAAAATGTCATGCAATGTTGGCTCTGGGTCAGCTGCGCCCTTATGTGACGCCGCCGCCATATTGGAAGCCTGCGGCCTAGCACTTACTTGCTGTGAGGCCTGGTTTTCATCCAGGAGACTGGGGACTCCATCCATGGATCCCATCTCTGCATCGCTTTGCTCATCCCCCGAGTCCGGCTGCTAAGAGGGTGCCAGGTCTTTTGAGGCAAGGTTCTTGCCGAACAGCCGTTGCGTGGCCTCCTTCACCGAGCAAGGCTGGAGGCCGCCATCATGTCCAGGGGTGTCCGTCAGCAATCTGGCTCCCGTTCCTCTCCTGGACATGTCCGCTCCAAAATAAACCCAGCCTGGTGTTGTAAATCAGCCGTGGTACCTAGTGCAGGTGGTCCCGGGTTGTTGCTGTGAAGGATAGCGGTGCTTAGGACAGGATTACGCAGGATACTCAGCGAAGCTCACACAGGCACGTCCTACTGCATGCCCCACGTAGCCACACCCCGGGGAAAACATTTTTTGCTGTAACTTCTTATAAAGTATTAGTTGGGGTTTGGCTTCAATGTGTTAGTGTATTTAAATCTGCTAGTCCATCTGACACTCTCCTCCCCCAGACTGACAATGCTGCTTTCCAAATATGCACCCTGTACTCATTTATCCAGAGTGGGGGCACTGTAATACAGGAGGTGTGTTACTGGCCTGATCACCAGGTAAAAACAGAGGGGAAAAAGCCAAAGAAAAGAAAACAAATGCAATCACCGCATCTTATGATTAGTAAGCTGCAATATTTTACCTTTCTGGTTTAGGGTTTAATACTGCTGTAGAAGCTTTAAAGTACATCTAAACCCAATTATTAATATCTCATGTAGGCTCCAACATGCTAAAGTCATTTCAAAAGTTGTTGGCTCAAGGCCTCTAGGTAAATATCGGGTACATGGCAGCATAGGGATTGTGGAACTACAGAACTAAATTTAGAAGCCAGCACACATTAAAGAGTGCTGATTTACTGTACTTGTACTTACCAAGGTGACAAGCAATGTGTTGTCACATTATCACATGTACCTCTAGTATAGACAACATGTGGTTGTGTTGACACACATTGTTCGGACATGGTCCACAGTTATCACTAGAAGGCAGAGAAATAATGTACAGCCGACAACAGAGCATGTAGAGAGGAAGAAGCTAAAAAAGGGTGAAGGAGATAAAAAAAATGGTGAAAAAGTTAAGGCTGCATTCACACCTGAACATTTTCACACCTGAGCGTTGGTAAAACCCCGAAAAAAAACCCTGAAATACTCCCAACAAGCAAAATCCTATTCATTTCACTGCACCACATCTGAGTATTTTGTCACCTGAAGCGAAAAGCCCTAAGCCCAAAAAAAAACATGAGCTTCTTTGGGGCAGATTACAGGTGTTTTTCTGCTTTTTATATTGGTGACCTGAACAAAATCGCGGTAAAAACACGGCCAAATTGTGGTAAAATCGTGGTTAAATCGCTGTAAAAATGCTGTAAAAATGCTGTAAAAACGCGCAACTTTTAAACGCTCAGGTGTGAATGGAGCCTTAGAAAAAAATCATGGAAATCGTTTGATATCGTTTATGATAGGGTATTAATGAACTAAATGCAGGCAGGATTTAGATTTGATGTTCATTTTAAAAGAAGTCATCTTTCAACACCTGAATAATTTTTAAACGTGGCCCATAGTTTTATCGATTGTTTTTATTCTATGAAATGAGAGTCCATTTAATATCATTTGTGGGTGCAATGTATATCTCCAAGTAATTAAAGTTCTTTTTTCATTTATATGGAACATTTCACTCTAGCAGCTGTTGTATATTTAATGATTTTTGATGACTACATAATCAGATTATTCTAATGTGCCTGGAGTTCATCTATAAAGTTGTCTAATATTAATGGCAAAGGGAAAATGCAGATGTATAGTATATTGCTTACATATGCCTTACATATAATTTACTAAATAGGTCACAAAAATCATAAAAAAGATGAAAAAGTTCAGCATTTTATGACCACTCAGAGCTTTAGAAAGTCTTGGTAATTTGTGTAACAAGTCAGAATGTCTTCTACAGGATGCAAAATCTGCTATTAGTACCAATAGCACACCTATGCTTTTGTGTTACACAGAGAGAGAACTGTATGTGGTAAAACGCCATATCAATGTCACTGCAGGGAAGACCTGCATGCTCTACTTTCTATAGAAATTATTTTAACCACTTCCCGCCCAGCCTATAGCAGAATGACTGCCCGGCGGTGGTTGCATTATCCTGACTGGACGTCATACGAAGAGCAGGATAAGCTGCAATCGCATGCTGGCAGGGGTGCGCAGCGATTGGTGGTATGGTGTGTCACTCTGACACACCGCAACTCCGATCAGGGTAAAGAGCATATGACGTAGACTCTTTACCACGTGATCAGCGGTGACCAATCATAGCTGATCACAGCGTGTAACCAGGAAGTGCTGGTAAACTGCTTTCCTCGGTTCACGCTGACAGGGAGAGCCGATCGCCGGCTATCTTGTCATAGGGGGGTCTGTGATGATAATCAGCACATTGATTATCAGCACAGCCCCCATCAGAGGTGTCAACCACATCTGCCAATCAGTGCCCATCAAAGTGCCAGTCAGTTCTCATGTCATATGCCAATCAGTGCCCATCAGTAATGCCTATCATCATCATTGCCTTCAGTGCCCATCAGTGCCGCCTGTCAGTGCCCATCAGTACCTCCTGTTAGTGCCCGTCAGTGCCGCCTATCAGTCCCCATCAGTGCTGCATATCAGTGCCGCCTATTAGTGCCCATCAATTCTACATATTAGTGCCCATTAGTGCCACCTTATCAGTGCCAACTCATCAGTGCCCGTTAGTGCAGCCTCATCAGTGCCCGTCAGGGAAGGAGAAAACATTTTATAGCAGAAACAAAGAAAAACTTTTTTTTTCAAAAATGTCAGTACTTTTTAGTTTGTTTAGCAAAAAATAAAAACCCCAGAAGGGAACAAATATCACCAAAAGAAGGCTCTATTTGTGGGAAGAAAATTACAAAAATTTATTTTGATTACAGTGTTGCAATTGTCATTCAAAGTGTGACAGCACTGAAAGCTGAAAATTGTTCTGTGCCCTGTATTGAAGTGGCTAAATAGTTTCCTTTTATTCCCTTATTGATCACCTTGAAGTCAGATTCCACCCAGCTCATTATATGACAGCAGAATTTACTTATTTCCGTTTAAAACAGGCTTTTTTTTATATATTTTTTTTTCAAGTGGGTACAATAACAATAGGTACACAAGTGATCACATTGCAAGGTAATAGTGGGAAAAAAAGGCAAAGCACTTAAGGTTCCATTTAGAGCAGGAGAATAAGAGATGTCTCTTTATGTGTAGATATGCATTTTAGAAAATAGTGAACAAGATCCAGGGATTTATGAAAAAGAGAATACATATCCAATTTCAGCTCTATGATTAAGCATTCCACAAGAAAAATGAACAATAAACCTTTTTTCAAGGAGTGAAATGGACATTTTGGACATAGAGGACAACTGTTTTTTGCAAGAAGCCTGAAAAAAGGCCATCTATGTCAAACTGGAACAACCATCTCAGAACAGGGTCGAGGGCATTTGACACCATCTGTCTTCCACATATAGTACCATTTTACCATCTCTACTCTGGCGATTTGGCAACAATTCACATCTTCAGCAATGTAAATTGAAGGATTTATACCCGTGCAGACTTCCTGAGATCAAGGATGGATTTATCTGCTGTAACTAGAAGAGGGTGACTCACATCACCTATTCTGTTCGTGGACAATAAACTTCTTTGAAAAATTCCATGGTGATTTAAGTGTCTGTGCTACCGGTGTGGATATAAATGCTGAGGCTTGTTTCCTGACACTGATTCAACCTGAAAAAAGTGATCTAGTTAAGCTACAAATTGTCTTGAACAACTCTGGTTGAATATGGCTAACTACCGGTACTGTCGTTAACAATAAACTTGGAAACTGATTTGTCAATAACTGTGGTTTAATTTATTCAAGGTTAATTTATTCAAGGGACATGTAAAAGTGAGGTTGAAACATGAGGCCATTTCCCAATCTAGGCTAATGTGGAGAAAATAAACATGTAGTTTCTGTCTTAGATTTTTTTAAATCTTTATGGGGTTTTGCGATTAGAAAATATAATTTTCTCCAATTTCACAATGTGTGAAATCATGTAATTGATCCATTCCATTAGGAGCTGGGGGGGGGGGGGGGTATTATGGCTTTCCAATGCATATAAAGTATTTTAGGGGCCTGAAACATTGCTATGTTAAGAGCTGGAATTGTATCATTTGTATATAAAAGCTAAGCAGGTATGGCCCAATACTTGTGATCCAGTAGAAAGGTCATGCAAAAAGCAGTTTGCGAAATCTAACCATTTTACCAATTTATTCCCACAACCTTTACAGTAGGTCACAGCAATGCCACAACCTTTACAGAAGGTCACTGTAATCCCTCTTGCATTTGGGACAAATGAGGTCTTTCACACTACCTAATATTGTTGGTGTATAGTGGGACTTAAGAATGATATAGATTAGGAAAAGTCATTGCATAGTATTAACATATACTTTATTACAATTTTTGAAGGGCTTCTTCCCATTGATCTAGCTCAAAGGGACCTAAATCAATCTCCATTTCTTATGTCCCTTGCAAGAAAATAACATAAAAAATATGTATTCAGAAGAAGTTGGTAACATTGGGATATAATGCTTCTAAGAATTGGTAGCCAATGCAATATCTGCAGCACTGGGGAGGAGGCAAGGGAAAGCTAGTATGGTGTTGCTAGGCCCGAAAGCAGGATGGAGTTGAAGGCAGAATTACATGATAGAAGGTAGAATCACATTCTATGCATGCAGGTAAAAAGCCTTCTATATGCAGCTCCCCCCCAGCCCCTCTAATAGTTATCTGAGCCCAATCATGATCCAGCGATGTGCGCGAGAGCGGCTGCTGTTTTGACTCTCTGCCTCCTTATTGGCTCAGAGACAGCAGTGGGAGCCAATGAATCACAGCCAGTGAGGAGAAAGTGGGGACTTGGGAGCGAGCACGCATGAGTGCCCCCATAGCAAGCAACACTCGGCAGGTGGGAGGTGCCCAGAGCTCCGGTGGGGGACCTGGGAAAAGGAGGATCAGGGCCACTCTGTGCAAAACCCTTGCACAGAACAGGTAAGTAAAATGTTTTTTTTTTAAATTAAACCTTTAGTACCACTTTAAAAACACAGCAAGACCTTTACCTAAAGTCACAGCAACAGACAGAACATTGGCAAGATAAATAGAATTGCAACTGTATATAATAAAACTACCATATTTGATATATTAGACAAAGCACAAACTAAAGAAAAAATCCACAATGGAAGCCCATCAGGAAAGACAAGTTCCCACATGTTGGGCTACCCCAGGGGTCCTGGATAGAATGGGTCCTCTTTTCTTTGCCTCAACCTTCTCAAAAACCTCAGCCCCTCCATAGAAAAACAACACAAATAGGTGGACTTTACTGGCAAAGAAAGGGAACACAAATAATTCATAAAAAATATTGTTTATTTACAACTATGTTAAAACAGCTTATATCTCAAGCTAAACTTGCAGTTAAAAACAATATACACATGATTTTATAGTGAATATAACTTGAATATAACTGTGACTCACTAATACCACTATTCATATTAGTAAATTAACACTGGAGTTGACTCACTAAATATATGATTGTATGTTGGAATTGAGTCCTCATGAGTCAACATGTTTCTCTTATTTGGCTTCCTCAGGACGCATGAGAATCCAGTAGCAATTACTAAAGGTGCAAGGAACAGACGGAAAACATATAACATATAGAAGAATTACAAAATCAATGATAATAATAATGACCATTATAAATGATATCCCATGTACAAGTGAAGCACCTTGTTCGTATGCGTTTAGATAGTATAAAGGCTCCCCTGGGGCAGGCATCGGAGCAAAAAAAGGGCCAGATGGAGAACAGGCGGGTCCGAATCTTGTCCTAATATTATGACAATATTGATTTAAAAACAGGTAAAAAAGCTAGCATACAGCATAACACAGGCAAAAGGTATATAATTACCAAGAAAGAGGAAGAATGACACTTACAGATCATAGGAGGAATTTCAACATCCTCCTATGTATGTGTATAAAAGATGCCACAGGGCTAAAATGGGGATGAAAAGATCAGAATAATGAAAATGCTGACCTTAAATCCATTTTGCCTCTCTCTCTCTGGGACTTATAAGAATTGCTACCCCTGGGATCTTCACCGACCTTCTCAAGGGCTGCAAATGTGATCATGGAATAATCATAATTGTGTTGGAGGCCAACATTACCTCCCACCAGTGTATTTGGCATCCCATTTTGAGCAAAATAAAAATGATCTTTCACTGTTTTCCAAAAGCGTCCAATAGTTTTGCCAATGTACAATGCTCCACACAAGCAAAACATTCTGTAAATGACGCCCTTGGTCTGACAATCAATGTGTTGCTTAACCATGTGCTGGTTGCCATCCGGCAGCCTAAATGAGGTGCCATCTACTAATAAATGGCATAAATTGCACAGCCCACAAGTCCTATATCTTACCTATTCTGAGGATCATGTCTCACATAATGACTTCTTACAACTCTGTCCCAAATAGATCGGGCACATTTGTAAGTAATCTCAGGATATCCCTTGATATGTTTTTTTAAGATGGGGTTAAATTGCCTTTGCGGGCATGGGGTATATTGCTCGATATCTTTAGTCACAAAGGACCAGATACTAGGATTGGTTTGTAAAGGGGGGAACTTATTTGATTTCTTCCTAATATGAAATGTCCCCAATGGAATACTGATGCTATTAGCCTCTGCGGGGGGTGTGGGAGTGGACAACTACAGGGAGCCAGCATCCAACTCCACTGGATCCAAATCCCCACTCTCCTGCAGATGCTGCATCAAGTCCCTAAGTGAACTGAGAAGCCCCTCCATAATTCTGCAGTTTCCCATTCTACACATTGTTACTGATGGTCTTTTTCAAAGATATACTTGTAAGTGAATTTTCATGCAAAAAGATGTAAATCCTTGATAATTTCAAAATAGGAAATGTTAGCACTGGGACAAAAACTGGGTCTCAACTGTAGAACCTCGATTTCCGTCTGGGATAGATGGTACGAAGATAATTTAATTACCATTAGTCCATCAATGTTCATGTTTATTTGGTGACTGACAAAGCGGTCCAGATTGCTGGTTGCCTTTTCGTCATCGCTCATCGACTGCTCTAAAAAAAACTTCAGAGTACATTTTTTTTTCTTTGTTTTTAGGGGTAGCTCCCAAATGGGATGAGCACCTCTGCTGCTTGGCCATTGCCACTGGTTGTAGATTATGAGACCCATCTCTATTAGATAGTGAATGTTGAATCAGTAAAGCCAAAGAAATGGCGCTCTAAGTGAGTGACCAACTTTCACATGTTGTGAACTGGAACCCAAGGTGCTGCACAGCTCGTCTGTGAGATTACCAGTAACATGTAACAACATGAGTAACATGCAAAATCCAGAATATTGCTGCACTCCTTGGTATCGTTATTGAAGCATTAAAATCACAGATATGACATGAAAAGGTAACACGTTTTGCGCTAAAGTCGGCGCTTACGCAAACCTGACTTTAGCGTGAAACGCATTACCTTTTATGTTCCTGTCATACCTGTGATCTGATTTTAATGCTTCAATAAAGATACCAAGGAGTGCAACAATATTCCGGATTTTGCATGTTACTAGATAGTGAGTGTTTTATGTGGTAGAATTGTGGAAAATTGTGAGAAAGAGTCTGTGATCCCATCACCAGAGATTGCATTAGTATGCGTGTGAACCTCATGACTATTGTGTTGTGTGTCCGCATCAGAATTGATTATTTGTTCATAATCATCTACTATTCTCACCATCGTTCCCACCAACAGGTCTTTTCCTAAACATCCGTGCTTTGTTGCGTGTTCGGTCTGAAATCAATGCAACTTGAGAAAAGCGAGAAGTATTAGATGAGTCAGATTCATAATCCTAATTTATCATGTGTAAACTTATTTTCTGTTTTTGGATCAAATCCTTAAAGTGGATGTAAACCCTCACATATACCCAGTTAACAGCCTCAGATGACATACAGAGATTAAACAAATCTCCCTACATAAATTTTACATGTATATATGCTGTCTTTCCCTTTCTACACTCTTTAGAAAGTGCGCATTGTGTTAGAATTTTTCTCTTCCTGTTCAGCATTGAGAGTGAAGACTTGGCATACACTGTGTGACAGCTGATTGGAGGAAAGGCACCCCCCACCACCACCACCACATAGGCAGAGGAAGGAATGTGCTGTGAAAAGACCAGCTCTCTGCTAATCTATTTATAGCACCCACCCCGAAACAAATTTTAGGCTGGGTTTATCTTGATTGTCGGAAAACTTGTCAGAAGTTATGCTGATAACAGAAGAACGGAGCAGCAGAAAGGCACAAGACTTAGGGCTATGGAGAGTGATATGAAAACACTGCAGATATATGTGCCTACGTCAAATTTCATGAATCAGGTTTACATCCACTTTAATGTTTGTCTCTAGATGTTCCTTGAGACTAGTGTCCCTAGCTTTAAAACTTGGATCTATATGAAGCTGTTTGATTTCATCATCTAACACTTTTAATTCCTCATTATGGTGCTCAATGAGTAACTACATCATCCTTCTAGGGCAGTCTAGGAGATTATACTCCCATTTACTCTTAAAGTTGGTATTTAAATTCCAGACGTTTGGAAGACCTGAACCCTCAAGCCTCTAGGGTTCAGGCCCTCCCTAATATATCATTCAAGTTATCAGACATGCCAAAACAAGTTTGCCTTGTGTTCCAGGGCCTTTTTCAATTTATACATAAACACTTCTAGTCCAACATCAGCATCCTGAGATACAGTACAGTCCCTATGGATCTGTTGCATAAAGCCCTCGTTGTCAGTGCCAGTGTAGTGCAACATAGTTAATGCAAAAAAAACCTAGAAAAAATAAAAATACATTTATATATAATGATTAATTAAATATTAGTCAAGGGTTACAAATAACCTCTTGTAGGAGGGTTCCCGTTATCTATCCACCTCTTAGAGAACCAAATAGAAGGAGGTTGAGGTCTATAATAGAGCGGAAAGAAGAAGAAAGGTGATTACCACCCACAATTAAAAATTACAGCCCCTCTGACACACCAACTTGAGTGTACAAACATACAATATCACAGGAAATCAATGAAAGTAATACTTAGTCCCTAACAGTAGTGCTATATCAAAGAAAACAGGCATCAAACCAGGCAGTAAAGACAAACTTAATATATTGTCACCCAATATGGTTGGCAAATAGGCAAGAATAAAATGGATTAACAATGGTAATAACACAATTTAGCACCCAAAGTGAGTAACAGTAAAAACTAGGCATAAGACAACATTTGGCATCCAGATCACCATACACACTAGCAAGGTCATCTTAAGTGCAGCAGTGAGCAGTAATAGAATTTAATCTACTGAGTGCAGGAACTATACTGCTAGAGTACATTTATGGCAGCAATTTTAGTCTTACTGACTAGGTATCCACTATCCAAAAGATAAGGAAGATGGTAGTGGAGGGGGCAGGGGAACAAAGGGGGGTTGCAGAATTGGTATTACTGGAGGGACAGTCCTTTGAGATGTTTTTCTGCTGGCTATTGGGGCCCTTTAAGAGCGCTTTTGCACTTAATGACAGTCCCAGTTAACCTGCATGCAGTATAGGTATGGTATAGACTCAGCACAGGTGCAAGGTAGATGTGGTTTCAGATGCAGTAAAGGTTCCGTGTAATGTGCTATAGGGTTGGTTTAAGTGCAGTCTAGATTTGGAATAAGTGCAGTATAGAGTGCAGTGTGTGTGCGGTATATATTGGGTGCACTTGGTGTCCTGCTCTCAGTGGTTCAGTCCCTGCTAGTAGTATCAGAAATGGGTGAATAGCCCTCTCACCAGTCTCCAGGATGCTGCAATGACCTCTTGATCTCTCCCCTAAGCCTTTGGTGATCAGCAGGGGGAAGCATAAGTTGAGTGAATGCTCCAGTCTCCCTATTGCAGCTGTGCAGGTGCTGTTATATGGGCAGGGCTGCGCTAACCCTCACTCCCAGTCTCAGGCTTGGATCTTTAACGCGCTTGGTGCCAAGAGGAAGAGCTTTCCCAATAAAAAATAATCTATCCACTCCCCCTGAGATTTGTATTGCAAGAAGTTAGTTCATCCTGGTATATAGCTGCCATCTCAAACCATAACTTCCAGGATTCTCAGTGCTCTGCATAGAAGCCTATGGGCTTGCTTGGCTTTAGATCTCCCCTTGCTGGCAGCATAACATCCATATGTCAGTAATGGGAGAGAAGAATAAAAAAAGCAATCTCTCTCTCTCTTTTTCATATTTACAGGTGCTGTAGCCCATAAACGGTGCCTTGAAAAAGTATTAATACCCTTTGAAATTTTCAACATTTTGTCATGTTACAACCAAAATACGTAAATGTATTTTATTGGGATTTTATGTGATAGACCAACGCAAAGTGGCACATAATTGTGAAGTGGAAGGATAATGATAAATGGTTTTCAATTTTTTTTACAAACATGTGAAAAGTGTGGCCTGCCTTTGTATTCAGGCCCCTTTACTTTTATACTCCTAACTAAAATCTAGTGGAACCAACTGCCTTTAGAAGTCACCTAATTAGTAAATAGAGACCACCTATGTATAATTTAATCTAGGTATAAATACAGCTGTTCTGTGAAGCCCTCAGAGGTTTGTTATAAAACCTCAGTGAACAAACAGCATCATGAAGGACAAGGAACACATCAGACAGGACAGGGATAACGTTGTCGAGAAGTTTAAAACAGGGTTATAAAAAAAATATTGCAAGCTTTGAACATCTCACAGAGCACTGCTCAATCCATCATCTGAAAATGAAAAGAGTATGGCACAACTGCAAACCTACCAAGACATGGTCATCCACCTAAACTGACAGGCTGGGCGAGGGGAGCATTAATCAGAAAAGCAGCCAAGAGGCCCATGGTAACTCTGGAGGCCCTGCATAGATCCACAGCTCAGGTGGGAGAATCTGTCCACAGGACAACTATTAGTTGTGCACTCCACAAATCTGGTCTTCATGGAAGAGTGGCAAGAAGAAAGCCATTGTTGAAAGTAAGCCATAAAAAGTCCTGTGCAGCAGTTTGTGAGAAACCATATGGGGGACACAGCAAAAATGTAGAAGAAGGTGCTCTGGTCAGATGAGACCAAAATTGAACTTTTTGGCCTAAAAGCAAAAAGCTAGGTGTTGCGGAAAACTAACACTGCACATCACCCTGAACACACCATCACCACCTTTAAACATGGTGGAGGCAGCATCATGTTTTGGGGATGCTTTTCTTCAGCAGGGACAGGGAAGCTGGTCAGAGTTGATGGGAAGATGGATGGAGCCAAATACAGGGCAATCTTATAAGAAAACCTGTTAGAGTCTGTAAAAGACTTGAGACTGGGGCAGAGGTTCACCTTCCAGCAGGACAACAACCCTAAACATACAGCCAAAGCTACAATGGAATGCTTTAGATCAAAGCATATTCATGTGTTAGAAAAGAAGAATTTGCAAAAATGTCACTCTCAAGATGTGCAAAGCTGGTAGAGAAAAGACGTGCAGCTGTATTTGCAGTGAAAGGTGGTTCTACAAATTATTGACTCGGGGGCTGAATATAAATGCACGCCACACTTTTCACATATTTATTTGTAAAAAATGTGGAAAACCATTTATCAATTTCTATCCACTTCACAATTATGTGCCACTTTGTGATAAGTAACAAAAGCTTCAACAGTGCTCAAATGTAAACCACGTGAAGAAATATAAAAATAGAAATAAAAATAAACCAATTGTCTATTATCCCCAGTGCAGCTGAACAGTAACCATAACTGGAGGATATGGATGGCAACAAGACAAAACAAAAAATGTCAGTGCTCAATGGGTAACATTAGGTGAACATAACACTGGCAAAAACCATGGATGGCAGGCAATGGGTTAAGCAAAATATTCCTTTTAAATGATGTTCATGAACCAAAACAAGTTTAATGAATAGCCATCATGACATTAAAACAAAGAATCCTCATACATATAATGTAGATGAAAAGAGGGTAAGCTTCAATGAAATGAATCTACGGTGTCACTGGAGGTTCCCGGAGCAAAGAGGAGCTTACAGTATCCAATGATGGGGGCACCAATAATCCCTCTGCACTGAGGGGTCCTGACCCGAACAGTAGACCCGCTGGCCGGCGTGGTCTGGATGGCGTGGTGATGGAGGAAGTTAGTGATCATGGCTATGGTCAAAGTGCCGAACCGCTCTCCACAAGGCTGCTCACTGTGCAGGCTGACATGTAGATGGGTGTGGAGGGGAAAACTGCAGACCGTCGGCACTGGTAGGTTCCTCTCCCTGGCTGGATCCACAGCAAATGGGTCGGTGTAACAGGGATGTAGGGGGAGCAGGGAGCCGCTGCAAACCCAAGCTAGAAGCCGGGAAAAGCTGGAGAGGGATCATACAGATGACATAATGCCCTGGTCAGGAGATGGTGGTCGGAAGTCCTTGGATGTCCTCGAAAATCAGTGTGAAGCGCAGGCAGGAGGGTTGCTGTGATGACACGTTTCGCACGCATGCGCTTTTTCAAAGTCATGGGAACAGGCAACCCATATGTTTAAATACCAGAGGGAGGGCGGGAAAATGGGCAGAGCAGGGGGGTGGAACTGATGCCGTTAACTCATCATTGCTCTAGGTGATACTATGCAAACTTAAGAGAGCAAATAAGAGTCCATAAGGATACTGTAAACAACACAATTACATTTCTCTTAAATGGGTAAAACCGTTTTAAAAACAATTAGAAATCAAATTGCCAACAAATATTAATAACAATCAAAATAGAAAGGTATAGATAAAAAAAAAAAAAAAAATGATAATAATGATAATATTAAGTAAACAAAAACAGAAACACAACCAAAGAACAATCATGATAAACCATAGATGTTAAAAGATTTACTGTTAATATATTAAGATATTAAGAAACAGGGGTCTCAATAGATAATAGACATGACTATTACTGTTGTAGGAGAAGAGAACTGAAGTGGATTGGCAAA
The DNA here is from genome assembly GCA_037952835.1 of Lithobates septentrionalis. NCBI lineage: Eukaryota > Metazoa > Chordata > Amphibia > Anura > Ranidae > Lithobates > Lithobates septentrionalis. The sequence continues at coordinate 36,061 of JBBDGP010001172.1, forward strand.
TGTATATGCAAATATGGGTGCATAAACTCCTGTGTGCAGGGAGCGAACATAAGATGATATGTCACAACACGTGTCCAATTGCTAGCCCCCTGTAAATATTGAATAATGCAAGGGAGGAACTGGATCAATAAGATTAAATACCTCATGAACTAAATGAAACTACATGTTTCCAGTTCCTCATTTAACCCTTTAGGACCGAGTGAATCAAGCATGTAGATCCAGAATACTTCTCTTCTGCATAAGAGAGAAAATCTCTCGTTTGCTGTCAAAGTTCCCTTGGGGATGGTCTCTATAACAAAAATTTCAAAACATTTTATGTCACGGTGAAAATGCTGTGGTACGCTATGTTCATCACATCCTTTTTTAATATACCTACGGTGATCTCCAATTCTTGCCACGTACAAGAGGCTGCAGGAAAAACCCAGGATGGAGATAACAAACTCTGTCGAACATGTGATGAATTGTTTCATTAGGTACATTTTTCCTTTATTGGTGGTGATTTTATTGCTGCCATGGGTGATAAATTGGCATGTCAGACATCCTCTTTTTTTTACATTGAAAGATGCCTGTTCTATGATGAAAAATACATGTGAATGTTCAACGGAGATCTGGTACTTTCTTTTTGTATTTTACTAGGTGCACGCATATTTTTCATGGTGCAAGCCTTTCTAAAGGTTACATGCAGGGCGGCTTGCAACACCGGGGCTAAACGCTTGTCTAACTTTAGAATATTATAGTGTTTATTTATAATTTAGGAAACTGACCTATATTTTTAGTTGAAGGTCGAGATTATTATCCCCTTCAACTCTCAGTTTCTCTCTCAAAGGAGGGTTCACATGTGACAGGAATGCGTCTTGGACTAGTTCCAAAGGGTATCCTTTTTCCTCAAATTTAATTTTCATAGATTCCCCTTGTGAAACAGCCTTCCACTCTTGAACAATTTCTCCTTAATCTGTTGAATTGTCCCTTGGGGTTGTTTTTTTTCCATGTAGGGTGGTGGCAACTCTTATAATATGAAGATAAGCATTCCTGCTGGTAGGCTTGACATGGCTTTTTGTAAGGATCTTGCCCACCTGGTGGGTTAGGACAAGATCCAAAAACACCAACTCTGTTGAGTAAAGGATAAACCAAAATAATTAGCATTACAATGGAACACAAAGGAGGGAACACATGTGGGCCACCACTACAGATGAGCTAAATGTCATCAATGTATCTTCCAAAAAACACAATGTGCCTGGTGAATGGGTTGTTGGCCCAGATGTATTCCTCCTCCCAGTAGGCCATCATGAGGTTGGCGTATACAGGGCAAAATTTGCCCCTATAGCGGTTCCCCTACATTATAAATAAAACTGATCAAGAAATGTAAAATAATTATGCCTCAAGCAGAAATCAGTAGATTTCACTAAGAAATCCAATTGTAGTGAATTAATGTCTCCATTTTAAGTGAGAAAATGTTGTATGGCCTTCAGGACTACCTCGTGGGGAATGAATGTATAAAGGGGGGCCACATCAAGTGAAGTCCACATGTATCCATCTTCACAGGAATAATGTTGAAGGGCCTCAATGACTTGGCTCGAATCACTAATGTATGACGGGAGTTGACATACCTAGGGTTGGAGAAAGAAATCAATATAAACTGATAAAGCTATTCAAGCTTTTCAAGCTATTCAAGGCTGGTGAAGCTATTCATGCTTGCCACTATTGGTCTTCCGGAGGGGGGGGTCTACGAGGGATTTATGAATTTTCGGGAGATGGTAAAAATGTGGTGTGCTCAGTTCCGATCTTATGGAACGATGAAGATCCTTAGATAGGCCAAATTTGTTTGGCCCTACTGAGGGAGAGAAACTCAGACTCTTTTGGAGTAACGTACATTCCGAAGGAGTAAGATTGTGGACACATTATAAATTTTTATTGTACTGGCTATTTCATTAGCTCTGCCCTTTCTTTTTTGTTGATTCTTGCATCTTGTTCCTCCTCTCCGTCCTCGTCTAACTTTCTTTTTTCTTTGTGAGCTCCCTTTGGAGGTGACATTTGAAAAATCTGATTTGGAGGGGACATGGCTTGATATGTATTAAACAACAGAAAAGAGAAAGGAATGGGACTTTGTGTCATATTCATATCAGACATAGAATTATTTATTAATTACAAATCACATTGTAAAAAGTGTCAATCTGTGATACAGGACACAAAGTGCTATGATACACTTGTATGAATATATAGTTATTATACAAAATAAAATACAACATAATTAGCGGTAAAGTTACATAAAAACACTCATCCATTCATAATAGTTCAATGAACATAAACAATTGCTCATGGTGAGCCAAACTTGTCCGGGCATCAGTTTGATGTATACTCAATGCACGTTTCATGGCTCATGTCCAAGAGAAGACAGGGGGCTGGGACGATGATCTCCCCCCAGGGCTGAGGTGAGGAATCCCATCCAGACCAGAGACAGCAGCCAGGTGAAGACCAGACGACCATGTCACGACCATGTGAATCCGATGTGTGCTTAACAGTCCACACTGCTCTGCAAGGATATGAAGATGGAACCATGTGAAATGAATGTATATTTTTTTTTTAGAATCAAAATTTTTTTATTTTCTATTGTACTTTCCACAATTCACAATTATTCATCCTTGATTTCATACTTTACAGTAACTACACAAGATTAACATATTAGACATTAACAAGAAACCAACTGGTTACATCGTTCTCTTACGACTAACCCTATCCCCACCAAAAAAAAAAACAAGAAAAAACAAAAAAAAACAAAAAATAATAAAAAAAAGGGGGGGGTACGGCTGTCTGTCTCCCCCTCCCACACCTGACATGTGTTCGACCACCAAATAACCAAGTATATCCTGTGACTGATGAAATTCCCAATAATTGTGCGTATCAATCTGTGTATCCAATTCCTCATTGACACTCCCAACACCTATAAACCAACACGGTAAAAAAAAAAAAACAAACACCCCAACCATACATTCCTTGTGATTATTTTTGTTATTCCATAATTGTTCCTAACTTCTAATAAAAATAGAAGAAAAAAAATGAATGTGTATTAATTATATTAATGGGATGAACCTATGCCTGTGAGTGAGTGAGGTGATGAATGGTAGTGATTACTACAGTGATATGCAGTGTATTAGCTAAGGGAATTACAGCCAGGGAAAATGTATATACATATACCCACAACCGATAAATCCAAAACCAAAACCACCATGTGGTCTTCACCTGGCTGATGTCTCTGGTCTGGATGGGATTCCTCACCTCAGCCCCGGGGGAGATCATCATTCCAGCCCCCTGTCTTCCCTTGGACATTGGCTGGGCGTCACCACTGGGCTGCATTGTAAGTTATAGACCTTTATTTTGAGAGATTGTTTTCCGTTTAAAGGGTATCCTATATTTATAAATATCACTGATTTAAGAGCATTTTACTCCTGATGATTGGCATGGGCCATGAAACGTGCGTCGAGTATACATCAAACTGATTCCCAGAGAAGTTTGGCTCACCGTGAGCAATTGTTTGTTCATTGAACTATTATGAATGGATGCGTGTTTTTATATAACTGTACTGCTAATTATGTTGTATTTTATTTTGTATAATAACTATATATTCATACAAGTGTATCATAGTACATTGGGTCCTGTATCACAGATTGACACTTTTTACAATGTGATTTGTAATTAATAAATAATTCTATGAATGATATGAAAAGGTATCCATTCAGTGACATGCCTCACACAAAGTCCCATTCCTTTCTCTTTTCTGTTGTTTAATACACATTAGGGATGGAGGCTTGTCACTGCTATAATAAGGTTGTATCAGGTCGCATTCGTATATTGCTTGATATGTGTTACTTCGTGAGTGGGGTTTCTCTAGACTATCTTGTGATTTGGGTCATGCACCTAATATAATATACGTTTCTAGCTCTCTAGACAAAGGACTAAAGCTATTATGTATCAGTACATTGAATCTTAAAGACGTATTATTGGGAGATGGCAAAGAGGTAGTCGGGGCAGTGAGGTTGGATGAAATGGTCTCCCCATCAGAGGAACTTTTTTTTTTTTTTTTTTAATAATATTTTTTGGCAATTTGATTTCTAATAGTTTTTTAAAACAGTTTTAGCCATTTAAGAGAAATGTAATTGTGTTGTTTGCAGTATCCTTATGGACTCCTATTTGCTCTCTTAAGTTTGCATAGTATCACCTAGAGCAATGATGAGTTAACGGCTTCAGTTCCACCCTCCCTCGGGTATTTAAACAATTGGGTTGCCTGTTCCAGTGACTTTAAAAAAGCTCATGCGTGCGAAAGGCGTTATCACAGCAACCGTTCTGCCTGCGCTTCACGCTGGTTTCCGAGGACTTCCGACTTCCGGCAACCATCTCCTGACCAGGGCGTCACGTCATCTGTATGATCCCTCTCTGGCTTTTCCTGGCTTCTAGCTTGAGTTTGCAGCGGCTCCCTGCTCCCCCCCACATCCCTGTCACACTGCCCCGTTCACTGTGGATCCATCCAGGGAGAGGGACCTACCAGTGCTGACGGTCTGCAGTTTTCCCCTCCACACCCATCTGCATGTCAGCTTGCACAGTGAGCAGCCTTGTGGAGAGCGGTTCGTCACTTTGACCACAGCCGTGATCACTGACTTCCTCCATCAGCACCCCATCCAGACCATGCCGGCCAGCGGGTCTACCGGTCAGGACCCCTCAGTGCAGAGGGATTATTGGTGGCCCCCATGTTGCACTGTTTCATCGTTGGATACCGTAAGCTCCTCATTGCTCCGGGAACCTCCAGTGACACCGTAGGTTAATTTAATTGAAGCTTACCCTCTTTTCATCTACAATATATGTATGATGATTCTTTTTTTTAATGTCATGATGGCTATTCATTAAACTTGTTTTGGTTCATCAACATAATTTGAAAAGAATAATTTACTTAACCACTAGCCCACCAGTGCACGACGATGTACATCAGGACAATGGCATGGCTGGGCAAATGGGCGTACAGGTACGTCCCCTTTAAATCGTGGCAATAACTTTTGCGCAAACCAATCAATATACACTTATTGCAATTTTTTTTACCAAAAATATGTAGAAGAATACATATTGGCCTAAACTGAGAAGCACATTTTTTTAAATATATTTTTGGGGCTGTTTATTATATCAAAAAGTAAAAAATATTGCTTTTTTTCAAAATTGTTGCTCTTTTTTTGTTTATTGCGCAAAAAATAAAAAATGAAGAGGTGATCAAATACCACCAAAGAAAGCTCTATTTGCGGGTAAAAAGGGATGTCAATTTTGTTTGGGTGCATTGTCGCACGACCGTGCAATTGTCAGTTAAAGCGACGGAGTGCAGAATCGCAAAAAGTGCTCTGGTCAGGAAGGGGGTAAATCCTTCCGGGGCTGAAGTGGTTAACCCATTGCCTGCTATCCATGGTTTCTGCCAGTGTTGTGTTCACCTAATGTTACCCTTTGAGTGCTGACATTTTTTGTTTTGTCATGTGCCGCTTTGTGTTGGTCTATCACATAAAATTCCAATAAAATACATTTACGTTTTTGGTTGTAACATGACAAAATGTGGAAAGTTTCAAATGGTATGAATACTTTTTCAAGGTACTGTGTGTGTATGTATATATAACTAATATTCACTGATGTTTTCCAACTCACATGGACATTTTAATAGGTATACTACATGTGCACTTTGACAGATGAAATAACTATGCTGATATTCCTTCTGCCAGTATGTAGATGTGTGAAAAAGTTGCCTTAATCATACAGGGAATATATGATAGAATTAACAAATGCCAGGGGAATGGAAAGTAGAAATAAGTTGCCCTAGCCTGAAGAAAGAGAGAAATCTATATGTTAGCACTTGCCACTTTATATTGCACATATTGCAAAATTTTGAAGCAGCATTGCAAAGTTTGAAGTTCATTAACTTGAATCTTTAATGGACTGTTATCATTGTATCAATATTATTATTATTGATTTACATGGTTAATGATATTATTGTTATTTTTTTTTTGTGATATTGATGTATTAGCATAACACGAGGTAGCGCTCTTATTTTGATTACACATTTAACTTTGAGAGTAGCAACCCTTATACTGTTCGCTTATTTAGTATTTATAGTGTTCACATACTCACTCATATGGCTTTCACAAATTACCTATCCATTAGTGCAGGAATTTATAGGTTTGTTATACACATTTATATTCTCATCCATCATTATGTGTGAGAATTAGTGTGGTAGTTCTCTGTTAAATGTCACATATAAAGTAATAAGGACAATGTTGTCAATGAAATTATAACCTTATGTTGAAAAGATTGATAGGCACTGTCAATGTGGTTTTAGGAAGAATAGATGGACTGCAGATTACATTTTCCTGTTATACATGATCCTGGAAAAAATGTGTTGACTATGCTTTTTTTAGCATAATTGTCTAGATGTATGAAAAAAGCTCAAATGGCCTCTAAGGAAATTTTGTTGAGGTACCTCACTGCATTTGGTAGGGCATAATGGAGATCACAGGCAATTTTGGTATAATGTGCATCGTCTACTAGCTAATTATTGTTTTTCAACAAGCCTAGGCTGCTATAAGAAATAAATATTATATGAAACATTACCAGAATTTAACATCCCTACCAAGGTTAATGATTAGTAAGGATTTCACACAGATGCAAGATGTTAACATGCCCCCGTACCCAAGCATACTGTATTTACATATTAACAGGCAATAAAAGAGCTTTAGGCTGGGTTCACACTATTGCGCATTCCACATCCAATTTGCAATAGCAGATGATTTTGACTGGCTCTCTATGTGCAAATTCGAACAGGAGCCCTGTGGGTCTTTTGGTCCGTTTCAGATCCGAATTCAGACAAAAATTTGCCCACCCACTACATCACACTGTGTGTGACGTAGTGGGTGGGCAATATAATACTGCTGTGTGTGATGTATAATATTATCCACCCACTACACAGAGCCCATCAATCTCTTCAACATAAGGTTCCTCAAAGCCCTGTGCTTTGAGAAAAAGGAACTTAATAAGGTTGTGTAGTCACAAGACTTTAGAATAAAACAGGTAAATTCTTTTTTTAGCAAAGTAAATGCCATTACAATCAATTATTACTCAAATAAATGGAGCACATATATATGTAATCTTTACTTATCTCTCTCCAAAGCCATGAGTCCTGTGTCTTTCTGCTGCTTAGTTTTGCAGTTATCAGCATGATAACTTCTGACAAGGGGTGGGTGCGATAACTAGATTAGCAGAGAGCTTGTATATTGACAGCACAGCTCTGCACGTGTCTTCATTCCTCTGCCTATGTGGAGGGGGGGGGGTGCTTTTCCTCCAATCAGCTGTCACACAGTGTATGCCAAGAGTCCACTCCTATTGCTGAACAGGAAGAAAAAATATCTAACACGATGTAAGAATTCTAAAGAATATAGCAAGCTGAAGACAGCAGATATACATGTAAAATGTATGTAAGGAGATTTGTTTCATCTTTGTGTGTCATCTGAGCCTGTTCACTTCACTGGGTTTATGTGAGGGTTTACATCCACTTTAATTGTGACATTAAATGCTTGTGCTGCAGAAGAAGAATGTGAAAAAGTAATAAGCCAGTTATTCACAAAAAAAGAATAAAAATTAAAAACACAGTTAAAGTTCCATCCAATGCTATAAAACATCCATGCTACACATAAAAACAAATATAACCACACAAAAACATACAAAACAAATAAAAAAGTGTACCCCTATAAAACTATATTATTATGTTACCCTCACCAGAATGTAACAGTCTTAAGCTGGTCATAGATGGACAAATTATGAGTATAGCCTCTTGTAAGCGAAAATAATAATTTGTTAAAAACGTACCATCATCCAAATTAATATACACAAACAAAGAAGAGTGGGATCAAGGGGACAGTGGCTGATGTTGGCCCGAACATGATCCCACCCTGGAAATGACTGGACTATATCGGTACAGATAAACAACAATAAGCAGTTAAGTAAAAGAATTTATTACAAAGAAAGAAATTACATAGTGTACTTGTTAAAATTGCAAAAACAGAGGCTCGGAATTGCCCAAGAGACATCTGTTGTTACAGGGTATAGAATGGTCTGGTTCTCGACTAGTTTCGCGGTATTACCGCTTCCTCAGGAGGACCAATCTATGAGAAAGATAGTACATAATAATACAGACAATATGCATACAAAAATCATAATACAGCATATAAAAAGACACCATAAGAGATAAATAGAGAAGTGGCTTACCCTATATCTAGGTGAATATGTGCGGCACCCGGCTGCCCAAACATAACTCCCCCGCGGCGGACAAGGGGGATTGTGCGAAATTCCCTGAATGGATAACAATTAATAGTTGAAGGATCTAATTGTTAGTTGGTTGGGGGTAAAAAAAGGGGGGGAAAGATAGCCGTTGACATGAAAGAGGGAGATAATGAGGAGCAGAGGGGGGGAAGGGGAGGAGAAGGAAAAGAGGAGAGGGGCAAGAGGGGGAAGGGAAGTGGGGAAGGGAAGGTAGGGATAGGGAGGGGAAGAAGGGGGGGGGGAAGAAGAAGGGGAGGAAAGGGGGAAGAGGAGAGGGGGAGCAACAGGGAAAGAGGGGGAGGGGGGGAAGGGGGGGGCAAGAGGGTTGTAGAGGGGGGAGAAGAGGGGGGGGAGGAAAGGGGGGGGAAAAACAGGGAAGGGGAGGGTGGGAAGGAAACAGGAGGTAAGGGGGGGGGAAGAGGGGAGGGGGAGACGGGGAGGATCAGGATGAAAGAACCGGGAGGGGGGAAAGGGGGGGGGAAAGAGGGAACAAAAGGGGAGACAGACAGGGCATGGAACCGGGGAGGAAAGGAGGAGTAAAATTACCCGCACCCTCGCTAGTGATATTGAGGCATAAGTTAAAGCTTACCATAAAAGGAGTGATACGGTATCAAGCCACGTGGGGGCTTCTTGATAGCGCAGAGGTCGGATGGCCCGTGGGGGGCAGGAGCACCCACTATGTCCACCAAGTGGGGCACCAGGAGGGTACATAGGTGTGGGAGCCCAACAGTGTAAGGGGATACCCACAGGGTGATGTAGAGGTCTGTCAATAAAAACGTATCGCATATAGCATGAGATACAGGGTAGTATCCGTGAAACGGTATCAGTATTAGATACCGTGGGGTAAAGGATAGTATCCAGGGTAAATTAGAGGACAAACGTACCCAACGGATTCCCGGTAGAACAACGGAGGCGTCCCTTCCATCCAAGCCCACGTGTACAACCTTTGGTGGGGAGGGCCGCACTGCTCACCCAGAAGGCCCGAGGGCCCATTAAGTGAGCTCCCCAACCCGGAAACGGTCACGACGCCGCCGTCCGGCGGCGTCTGACGTCACCATCTGGAGGCGCCCGACGTTGCCGGGTCAGTTTCTCCGCACTGCGCAGGTGCGCGACCAGCGCTAATGCGCAAGCGCGTTCGAGGCGAGCCAATGGGCGGGGAGCCCTGGGCTCGACAAGAGCAAGCAGGGAATAAACGGTGACGTCATCCCTGCCAGGAGAAACACAAGTCCGCCGCTAGGGAGACATAGGCAGCCAGGAAACGCACCAGACACCCAGGGATCGCCACAAAAATATAAAACAATAATGAAACAAGGGTAGAAAAGAAAATAAATACTGTAAAACAATTACAAGTACAGTTGGGTATAAGTGGCAGTGTAAATGCCACAATAACAATTACGGTGTTTGGTAAACACTAAGGAAATTGACACTCCATAGACGGCACAGATAACAAGGGGAATCCACTAACGGAAGCCATTATGTACAGTGAAGAAGGTAGTGCACTAAGAATGGTTATTAGTGGTAATAGAAGTGGGGAACCGCAGCCCTGGGCAATCACTGGACTGCGGGCACATTCTGGATGATGGGAATTATGTGAACGGAACAGTGAGGAGGGTAAGAAAGTAAAAGGAATAGTGGAGAGTGAGGGACAAACATTATAAAAGGTGCATAAAGAGTGAGAAAGTGTACAAGTGTGCCGTGAATGTGAGGGATAATGAAAGGTGATATAGTGTCTTGACGACCCACAAAGGGGGGGGGGAGCAGGTGATTTGATAGGTGAAGAGTATCCCAAGAAGATTGAGTTGGGGATGCAATGACAAATGAGGCAGATATCACCATACAGTGCTGCATGCAGATGGTACAAAATAATTGCAAAAAATGCCATAATAAAGCAATATAATGGATTACATTCAAAGGAAGAGTAGTTACCGTGGGTAAAAAATCAGCTAGGGATTATAAATGTGGGTAACAAAAACAATCACAGCTGGGCCGGGAGGTTTCCGGTCCATAAAACACATACTCTTAGGTCAAGGTAGTGAGTTAAAAGCTGAATGACCCAACTAATAAAACATAGTAGGTTGAACCCTAAAGTCCAACCTTAATGTAATAAGATGGCTAAAAGAAAGGCTGTATGGAGATGGTGGGTCTGCCTGAACCGTAATGGGAAGGTCCACATGTCTGAACCGTGTGGGAGAGGGCAACTACCAACGTAATCGATAATAGATACACATAAAGAGTAGTAAACTTAAAATTAGAGGCACTCGGGGGAAAGAAAGAGGGGTGTGTTATCCACCCAATGAATATGCACAAATTATGAGTATAGCCTCTTGTAAGCGAAAATAATAATTTGTTAAAAACGTACCATCATCCAAATTAATATACACAAACAAAGAAGAGTGGGAACAAGGGGACAGTGGCTGATGTTGGCCCGAACATGATCCCACCCTGGAAATGACTGGACTATATCGGTACAGATAAACAACAATAAGCAGTTAAGTAAAAGAATTTATTACAAAGAAAGAAATTACATAGTGTACTTGTTAAAATTGCAAAAACAGAGGCTCGGAATTGCTCAAGAGACATCTGCTGTTACAGGGTATAGAATGGTCTAGTTCTCGACTAGTTTCGCGGTATTACCGCTTCCTCAGGAGGACCAATCTATGAGAAAGATAGTACATAATAATACAGACAATATGCATACAAAAATCATAATACAGCATATAAAAAGACACCATAAGAGATAAATAGAGAAGTGGCTTACCCTATATCTAGGTGAATATGTGCGGCACCCGGCTGCCCAAACATAACTCCCCCGCGGCGGACAAGGGGGATTGTGCGAAATTCCCTGAATGGATAACAATTAATAGTTGAAGGATCTAATTGTTAGTTGGTTGGGGGTAAAAAAAGGGGGGGAAAGATAGCCGTTGACATGAAAGAGGGAGATAATGAGGAGCAGAGGGGGGGAAGGGGAGGAGAAGGAAAAGAGGAGAGGGGCAAGAGGGGGAAGGGAAGTGGGGAAGGGAAGGTAGGGATAGGGAGGGGAAGAAGGGGGGGGGAAGAAGAAGGGGAGGAAAGGGGGAAGAGGAGAGGGGGAGCAACAGGGAAAGAGGGGGAGGGGGGGAAGGGGGGGGGCAAGAGGGTTGTAGGGGGGGGAGAAGAGGGGGGGGAGGAAAGGGGGGGAAAAACAGGGAAGGGGAGGGTGGGAAGGAAACAGGAGGTAGGGGGGGGGAGAGGGGAGGGGGAGACGGGGAGGATCAGGATGAAAGAACCGGGAGGGGGGGAAAGGGGGGGAAAAGAGGGAACAAAAGGGGAGACAGACAGGGCATGGAACCGGGGAGGAAAGGAGGAGTAAAATTACCCGCACCCTCGCTAGTGATATTGAGGCATAAGTTAAAGCTTACCATAAAAGGAGTGATACGGTATCAAGCCACGTGGGGGCTTCTTGATAATGCAGAGGTCGGATGGCCCGTGGGGGGCAGGAGCACCCACTATGTCCACCAAGTGGGGCACCAGGAGGGTACATAGGTGTGGGAGCCCAACAGTGTAAGGGGATACCCACAGGGTGATGTAGAGGTCTGTCAATAAAAACGTATTGCATATAGCATGAGATACAGGGTAGTATCCGTGAAACGGTATCAGTATTAGATACCGTGGGGTAAAGGATAGTATCCAGGGTAAATTAGAGGACAAACGTACCCAACGGATTCCCGGTAGAACAACGGAGGCGTCCCTTCCATCCAAGCCCACGTGTACAACCTTTGGTGGGGAGGGCCGCACTGCTCACCCAGAAGGCCCGAGGGCCCATTAAGTGAGCTCCCCAACCCGGAAACGGTCACGACGCCGCCGTCCGGCGGCGTCTGACGTCACCATCTGGAGGCGCCCGACGTTGCCGGGTCAGTTTCTCCGCACTGCGCAGGTGCGCGACCAGCGCTACTGCGCAAGCGCGTTCGAGGCGAGCCAATGGGCGGGGAGCCCTGGGCTCTTGGGCAATTCCGAGCCTCTGTTTTTGCAATTTTAACAAGTACACTATGTAATTTCTTTCTTTGTAATAAATTCTTTTACTTAACTGCTTATTGTTGTTTATCTGTACCGATATAGTCCAGTCATTTCCAGGGTGGGATCATGTTCGGGCCAACATCAGCCACTGTCCCCTTGATCCCACTCTTCTTTGTTTGTGTATATTAATTTGGATGATGGTACGTTTTTAACAAATTATTATTTTCGCTTACAAGAGGCTATACTCATAATTTGTGCATATTCATTGGGTGGATAACACACCCCTCTTTCTTTCCCCCGAGTGCCTCTAATTTTAAGTTTACTACTCTTTATGTGTATCTATTATCGATTACGTTGGTAGTTGCCCTCTCCCACACGGTTCAGACATGTGGACCTTCCCATTACGGTTCAGGCAGACCCACCATCTCCATACAGCCTTTCTTTTAGCCATCTTATTACATTAAGGTTGGACTTTAGGGTTCAACCTACTATGTTTCATTAGTTGGGTCATTCAGCTTTTAACTCACTACCTTGACCTAAGAGTATGTGTTTTATGGACCGGAAACCTCCCGGCCCAGCTGTGATTGTTTTTGTTACCCACATTTATAATCCCTAGCTGATTTTTTACCCACGGTAACTACTCTTCCTTTGAATGTAATCCATTATATTGCTTTATTATGGCATTTTTTGCAATTATTTTGTACCATCTGCATGCAGCACTGTATGGTGATATCTGCCTCATTTGTCATTGCATCCCCAACTCAATCTTCTTGGGATACCCTTCACCTATCAAATCACCTGCCCCCCCCCCCCCCCCTTTGTGGGTCGTCAAGACACTATATCACCTTTCATTATCCCTCACATTCACGGCACACTTGCACACTTTCTCACTCTTTATGCACCTTTTATAATGTTTGTCCCTCACTCTCCACTATTCCTTTTACTTTCTTACCCTCCTCACTGTTCCGTTCACATAATTCCCATTATCCAGAATGTGCCCGCAGTCCAGTGATTGCCCAGGGCTGCGGTTCCCCACTTCTATTACCACTAATAACCATTCTTAGTGCACTACCTTCTTCACTGTACATAATGGCTTCCGTTAGTGGATTCCCCTTGTTATCTGTGCCGTCTATGGAGTGTCAATTTCCTTAGTGTTTACCAAACACCGTAATTGTTATTGTGGCATTTACACTGCCACTTATACCCAACTGTACTTGTAATTGTTTTACAGTATTTATTTTCTTTTCTACCCTTGTTTCATTATTGTTTTATATTTTTGTGGCGATCCCTGGGTGTCTGGTGCGTTTCCTGGCTGCCTATGTCTCCCTAGCGGCGGACTTGTGTTTCTCCTGGCAGGGATGACGTCACCGTTTATTCCCTGCTTGCTCTTGTCGAGCCCAGGGCTCCCCGCCCATTGGCTCGCCTCGAACGCGCTTGCGCATTAGCGCTGGTCGCGCACCTGCGCAGTGCGGAGAAACTGACCCGGCAACGTCGGGCGCCTCCAGATGGTGACGTCAGACGCCGCCGGACGGCGGCGTCGTGACCGTTTCCGGGTTGGGGAGCTCACTTAATGGGCCCTCGGGCCTTCTGGGTGAGCAGTGCGGCCCTCCCCACCAAAGGTTGTACACGTGGGCTTGGATGGAAGGGACGCCTCCGTTGTTCTACCGGGAATCCGTTGGGTACGTTTGTCCTCTAATTTACCCTGGATACTATCCTTTACCCCACGGTATCTAATACTGATACCGTTTCATGGATACTACCCTGTATCTCATGCTATATGCGATACGTTTTTATTGACAGACCTCTACATCACCCTGTGGGTATCCCCTTACACTGTTGGGCTCCCACACCTATGTACCCTCCTGGTGCCCCACTTGGTGGACATAGTGGGTGCTCCTGCCCCCCACGGGCCATCCGACCTCTGCGCTATCAAGAAGCCCCCACGTGGCTTGATACCGTATCACTCCTTTTATGGTAAGCTTTAACTTATGCCTCAATATCACTAGCGAGGGTGCGGGTAATTTTACTCCTCCTTTCCTCCCCGGTTCCATGCCCTGTCTGTCTCCCCTTTTGTTCCCTCTTTTCCCCCCCTTTCCCCCCCTCCCGGTTCTTTCATCCTGATCCTCCCCGTCTCCCCCTCCCCTCTTCCCCCCCCCTACCTCCTGTTTCCTTCCCACCCTCCCCTTCCCTGTTTTCCCCCCCTTTCCTCCCCCCCCTCTTCTCCCCCCCCTACAACCCTCTTGCCCCCCCCCCCTTCCCCCCCTCCCCCTCTTTCCCTGTTGCTCCCCCTCTCCTCTTCCCCCTTTCCTCCCCTTCTTCTTCCCCCCCCTTCTTCCCCTCCCTATCCCTACCTTCCCTTCCCCACTTCCCTTCCCCCTCTTGCCCCTCTCCTCTTTTCCTTCTCCTCCCCTTCCCCCCCTCTGCTCCTCATTATCTCCCTCTTTCATGTCAACGGCTATCTTTCCCCCCCTTTTTTTACCCCCAACCAACTAACAATTAGATCCTTCAACTATTAATTGTTATCCATTCAGGGAATTTCGCACAATCCCCCTTGTCCGCCGCGGGGGAGTTATGTTTGGGCAGCCGGGTGCCGCACATATTCACCTAGATATAGGGTAAGCCACTTCTCTATTTATCTCTTATGGTGTCTTTTTATATGCTGTATTATGATTTTTGTATGCATATTGTCTGTATTATTATGTACTATCTTTCTCATAGATTGGTCCTCCTGAGGAAGCGGTAATACCGCGAAACTAGTCGAGAACCAGACCATTCTATACCCTGTAACAACAGATGTCTCTTGGGCAATTCCGAGCCTCTGTTTTTGCAATTTTAACAAGTACACTATGTAATTTCTTTCTTTGTAATAAATTCTTTTACTTAACTGCTTATTGTTGTTTATCTGTACCGATATAGTCCAGTCATTTCCAGGGTGGGATCATGTTCGGGCCAACATCAGCCACTGTCCCCTTGATCCCACTCTTCTTTGTCTGGTCATAGATGGATTGAAATTCAGCTGGTTCAGCAGGGACTGGCTGAATTTTGATAAATCCGTGGCTGTTTCTGCTCCAATTTTCCCTCCCACATGCCCGTGTTTTTACGGTTATGTGGTCTCCTTACAACATTTTTATCATATATTAATATGGCTCCACACCCCCTTAGTTGCTCTTATACATTATTTAAAATATTAGGGATATATTATATTTACCTTATGATACACGCATGTATTTATAACTATATTTATATGCTTGTACATACCATATTTTAAAAAAACAAGATCCAGACCAATCAGATTAGACCAATAAGATCCAGACTGATCTCCTGATGATTTTATGATGAAATATATGAATGTCCTAAAATATACATATATATTATTTTATATATATTTTTATATAATATATTTTTTATAAAATAATTTTTACCAAATATATTTTTTATTTTTTTATAATATACTCCCCATAACATTCCTATAATATTCCCTATGATGATTTTTAGGTTTATCCATGTTTTTTTCATATTATATTAAACCAACTACATCAATTGTCACTTTCCTTGGTATGTTAACAGGAATGCCTTTTTTTTTGTTTATATTCACAATTATTATTATTTTTTTTAAAATAGATTTGATTTTCTAAGAATGCATTTAAATTTTTACATTTTTTTTTAATATTCTTCTTTTTATCTGTTCTGTTTATATGTATGGTGATCCCTGGTCTATGATAATCAGTATAGTCCTATTCCTATGTCTGTATACGTCTGCTTTACGTCCATTATGGACGTCCCCATGTTCCCTCCCCTTTACTCTATATATATATATCTGACTTCCTGGTTAGTCAGTTAGATCTGAAGAAACAGCGGAAGCTGTAAAACGCGTCATCTGATTGGTTGCCCAAATACGTCACTTCCGGTCCTCGTTTGCGTTCCACGCTGGCACGCACTTCCGATTCCGGGTTCCGGTTTCCGTTCGCTGCAGAGAATGCCAGTGTGTTGACCTTTCAAGCCTCCCGGACACCATCAGAGGCTACACCGCTGTTCCATCTTCTAGCGGTTCACCATCCACAGCACCGTGACCCAGCTAGTTTTCAATCATACGGACAGCATCTCGGACCGCTGAGTGACCCCATCCCCCAGACCCTTCATTTATGTGCCTGATATTACTTCCCTGTTGTGAGTAACCATTTGGCTTGTTTATTCTTAATAAATGGATACCAAAATACTGCACTGAGTCTGTCGCACCTTGCTTTTGTTTTATTGTTTCATTTCTTTATTTTGGACCTTCGGATTCTGCGCGTTCGTTATCGTTTTGTTAAAACGAACACGAAAGTCCCGAAATTTGGACGAAAATGCATTTGGATGATAATGAATGCGCATGTCTACTTTTAAACACTGTTTTTTTAAAAATAACAAACATATCATACTTACCTGCCCTGTACAGTGGTCTTGCACAGAGCAGCCCTGTCACTCCTCTTCTCGGGTCCCCCACTGGTGCTCTTGACCCCTCTCTCCTCCCGAGTGCCCACATAGAAAGCAGCTTGCTATGGGGGCACCTGAGCAGGCTTGCTCCTGAGTCGCTGCTTTATTTGTCCATTCACACATGGACTATGGCTTTGGCCTGCCCCTGCTTTCTCCTCATTGGCTCACTGGCAGTGATTGACAGTAGCGAGAGCCAATGACTCCTGCTGCTGTCTTAGCCAATGGGGAGGAAGAGCCCTGGGAGAGCTATTGCTCTCATGCACATAGCTGGGTTGAGATGGGGCTCAAGTAAGTATTGGGGGCTGGGGGGGCTGCTGCACGCAGAATGTTTTTTTTTACCTTCATGCATAGAATGCATGTGTTTAGATGATCCGTCTTTCATTTTATGTGTAGTTTCACTGATGTTTTCCAACTGGACATTTTAATAAGTGCACCACAACTCTGATTTTATTCTACCTGCCAGCAAGTGGATGTGTGAAAAATGTGTCCCTAATCATACTGGAATATATGGTAGGATTGCCATATGTCAGATGGAAATTAGAAATAATTTGTCCTAGCCTGAAGAGAGAAAACTATATGTGAGAATTAGTGTGGTAGTACCCTGCTAAATGAGACATATGAAATAATGATGACAGTGTTGGCAATGAAATTATAACCTTATGTTGAAGAGATTGATGCGCGCTGTCAATTTGGTTTTAGGAAGAATAGGTTGACTGTAGATTAGATTTTTTTTTATTATACATGAAAAATGTGTTGAATATACTTTTGTATAAATGTCTAGATGTATGGAAAAAACCCTCAATGTGTGGTAATGCACATAACATACTGTACTGTGTCGTGATACCAATCATTTTTAATTGTACCCAATGCACTGAGGAAATGTAGCTACATTGAAGCATGCCACAATGCACATTAACACGTGGTAGTGTGCTGCAGTGCTTTGCGTTCTAAAAAACGTCATCCCTGAATTTTGGCACAAGTATGTTTGCAGCTCATCAATTTCAATTGACTACCTTAACATGATGCACATTAACATGCAACATAACACTTGTTAATGCTTCTCAAAGAAGTAGGTGGGCACTAATGGTATTTTGATGGGGTGCCTCAATAGAGGTAGGGCAGCTAGGAGATACTAGGCAGTTTATTTGTATAACATGCATTTTACACCAGCTGGTGTAAGATGGGAAGTATTATATAAAATATTATATAAAATATAAATGTTGATGTGCGTCTGTGCTTAGAATATGGACATTAAATGCATTAACTAGGCTTGTGCTTCAGATTTAGATTCAAGCTTGGATTCACAGTGAATCCAACTTGATTGTGAAAATGGCAAACTACGTTCCCATCCTCCATTGATGGTAATAAAAATGTAAAGTGACACACTTTGAACTTTGGTCAGCTGCTTTGGTATGGCCAGTAATGAGTTCTTCGTTATGTGCCAGTCCCTTCACTAGGGATGGTCCCTATGTTCGAATCGAATGTAACATATGGGGAATTCGCGGCAAATTCGAGTTCTGCAGAGCGCCCCATAATGCACTGCTAGATCGCAGTGCATTGACGGCTGCTGACTGGCCAAAGCATGCACCTGACCTGCATGCTTTGGCCAATCACAGCGTGATCTGCTGGAAGAGCCATGATTGGCGAAAAGGCAGGGTGCCTTTGGCCAATCATGGCACAGGGGGCTAAGTCCATGCCCCACACTATATAAGGCTGCTTACATGGTGGCCGTATGTAGTGTGATAACGTGGAGGGATTGAGAGAACTTGACCTAGATTAGGCAGGTTAGTTAGTGGTGTGCATGAGCAAGCAGCCTGGCAGGTCACGATGGGGGGGCGAGCCAGCCCCCCCCCCGAACCGTACCAGACAACTTGTCCTCAACATGGGAGGAGGGTGCTTTGGGGTCAGCCCCAAAGCACCTTGTCCCCTTGTTGATGTGGACAAGGACCTCTTCCTGACAACCCTGGCCATTGGTTGTCGGAGTCTGCGGGTTGGGGGCTTATCGGAATCTGGAAGCCCTCCAATAAACAGTTTTTGACAATTCCTTTATTAAAAAAGAGAAAAAAAAGGCACCATGATGTCCATCCATCTTCAATTACACTGCCCGACGGACCCAAAAAAATAGAAAAAAAAAAGCTCCACCTTAAATGGAGCTACGTGAATGGAGCTACTGCTGTCTCTTTGCTGTGACAGCTGTTATAAAGGCAAGGGAGGTAACCGACTGACCCCCCCCTTCTGATGTCATGTGACACAATGTGATGTCAGAGGGGGCGGGATCACTTGGTTACTTCAGCGGATGGTCCCTCCCTTGCCTATATAACAGCTGTCAAAGCCAAAAGACAACAGTTGCCGGGAGGCCTCCCATGGAGGCAGTGTTTTTTTTTCCTATTTTTTGGGTCCGTTGGGCGGCGTGATTGAAAGGATGTACATTACTGGACACTTTTTTTTTTTTTTAATAAAGCAATTGTAAAAAACTGTCTATTGTGGTTTTAATGTTTGACACTTTTTTGGAAAATGAGTAGGGGTACGATGTACCCCACACCCATTCACATGGGGGGGCTGGATCTGGGGGCCCCCTTGTCAAAGGGGGCTTCTAGATTTCAATAAGCCCCCCACCCGCATGCCCCGTCAACCAATGGCCAGGGTTGTTGGGACAAGGTGCTTTGGGGGGACCCCAAAGCACCCTCCCTGGCATGTGGCCTGGTATGGTTCGGGGGGGGTCGGCACTCACTTGCCGCCCCCTATCCTGTCCTTCAGGCTGCATGCTTGGATAAAGGTCTGGTATGGATTTTGGGGGGATCCCACGCCAATTTTTTTTTTATAATTCTTTCCTTGATTTTTCTTCTATATCGCTGGGACCCTGCAATACATTACATTACAGCCACAAGTAAGTTTAAATTACATTTTTTCCTTTAGAAATGGGATTTTGCACACTTACAGAACTAGAGAATGTATATGCCTCAGACCCCAACCCTGATAATCTTCAAAAAGTAAACCTACAAGCCAGGGTGGTAAACCAGATACACGTAGAGAAAGCCAGACAGCACGTATTCTTCTGCAAACAGCGAGTGTTTGAGCACGGTGAACAGGCAGGGAAAATGCTAGCGTACTTAGCGCATTTGAATGACAAACCACCGGTGGTGGTCTCCCTGACTACACCTCAGGGAGACATAGTCACTGACCCCCCACAGGTAGCGGCCAGATTTCAGGAATTCTACAGTGAGCTGTACAAATCACAGAGCACATATTCCCAACAAGAAATAAAAAAACTTTCTACATACAATACAGTTCCCCAAGCTTAATTTGGAACAAATCGAGATGCTTGAAGCCCCTATAACACAAGATGACATCGCAGAAGCTATATCCCAAATGTCTAAATCAAAGGCACCAGGACTGGATGGTCTGCCCCTAGAATTCTATGACACATTCTCGGAGATAATTATCCCAAAACTTAAACAGCTATACCAGAATATCTTTGATAAAGGTACACTCCCCTCCTCTATGCAGGAAGCACAAATAATAGTACTACCCAAAGCAGGAAAAGACCCCCGGTACCCAGAATCGTACCGACCCATATCCCTACTGCAAGTGGATATCAAAATATTAGCCAAAATACTTGCATCGCGCCTTAACAAGGCCATTTTATCGCTAATACACCCTGACCAAACTGGCTTTATGCCAGGGAAAAATACGGCCATGAATATTAGGAGGCTATTCATGAACATCCAAGCAAAACATGATAATCACGGAACTAGAGTGGTAGTAGCCTTGGATACAGCCAAGGCCTTCGACTCAGTAGAGTGGCGCTTTTTATGGGAATGCTTGAGGGAATTCGGTTTCGGACAAAACTTTATAAAATGGGTGCAGATTCTGTACCAAACACCTAAAGCGAGAGTATTCGTAAACGGATGTCTATCGAAACAATTCCCCCTAGAGAGGGGTACTCGGCAGGGGTGCCCCCTCTCCCCTCTTCTGTATGCCCTGCCGGCTGAGCCACTGGCAATTGCTATTCGAGTGGAAACTGAAATAGTGGGCCTGCGCGTCGACAATTATACGGAAAAAATAGGATTATACGCGGATGACACCATTTTATATTTGGCAGATCAAGGTCCATCGCTGCAGGCAGCGTTAAAGATCATAGAACAAATGGGCAGTTTCTCGGGACTGCGCATAAATTGGGATAAATCCCAAATTCTCCCCATAGACCATTTCCCTCCGTCGGTCACATACCCAGAATTACCCTTAGCCAGAGTAAACACTATCAAATATTTGGGGGTAGTGGTTACTCGGGAATTGGGAGACTACATCACCAATAACGTAGAGCCACTGTTTCAACTGATAAAAACCAAAACGCAGGCCTGGTCCAGACTGCCCCTAGGGGTAACAGGCCGAATAAACATCATCAAAATGATTCTACTCCCTAAAATTCTATACATGGTCTGGCACGCACCACTATACATTCCCCCCAAGTTCTTTAAAAAGATGGAGGCTATTCTTAACTCGTTTGTATGGGGACACGGAAGACATAAATTAGCCTGGCACATCCTTAAGAACCCCACCTCCATGGGGGGGATGGCACTACCAGATTTACAGGAATATTACATAGCCGCCCAACTATCACACATGTATTACTTTAACAAGGAAGAATTACAGCGATATCAAATGTTGATTTGCAATGACCCAAGAAGTCCACTGTCATCACCACTACAAACTATTTTCCGAGGGGGACTAACGAGCAAACGATCCACCCGATATAATGAGGGCATGCTAACACACCACCGGAAAATATGGGGAATAACCTTAAAGAGGCTTAAAATAGGGCATATCCATTCCCATACCCCCCTTTGGCTCAACAAACACATGCCAGAACTTGAAAATCTCCCAGACCCGCATATATGGGCTAGGTATGGTATAATATATCTCCACCAGGTCATGACTGACTCAAGGCTCAAGACTTTCCAAGCCCTTAAAGACAACTACTCAATACCGCAACACTTGTTATTCAAATACTTGCAACTCCGCCATGCTCTGCGCAGTCAACTTAGGGACACTGCTAATATTACTGCTCACCCGCAGGTCCTAGAGATAATCTTGGGTGCTGAACCTCAAAAGCTGATTTCAAACCTATATTACACTATCCGACTCCCCAGAATAGCAGCAGTAATCCAAAAGGCCAAATCAGGTTGGGAAAAGAACGTAGGGGACATCAGTGACTCGGACTGGGACGAAATTTTAGAGAACGTTAAACAGTCATCGCCAAAACTCTCAGACAGATTGACACAGCTCTACATTGTCCACCAAACATACTTGACACCCAAAAGAATAGCCAAATTCCAACCATCACAGAGCTCGGTGTGCCTTATGTGTACACATGGACCGGGAACCTTTTACCATTTGATATGGGAATGCCCATGTTTACAGGATAATTGGGCACAAGTGATAAAATTTCTACATGATAAAATGGGTTCCCCAGTAGTAACGGACCCAAAATTGTGTATACTGGGGCTGCTACCTGATACAGATATAGAGAAGTTTCATGCTACCTTTATACATGAAACCCTATTTACAGCTAGGAAAGCTATAGCTAAAACCTGGATGCAGTCTCTGCCCCCTACAATATCGTCCTGGAAAAGAGATGTAAACAATGTACTACCATATAAAAAGCTGATATACATACATAGAGGATGCAAACAGAAATATTCAAAGGTATGGGATAGATGGCTGGAAGACGGAGAGACCTGTACTTAAAGGCTCAACGCTGCACAGTTACATAAAACAGTGTATATGACATGATGGGGGGGGAGGGAGAGGTAAGGGCCGCGAAATAAAATAAAATAAAAGAAATATAAATAAGTGCATCTTAAGAGTGTGGTACCAAGCTTATCAATGGTTCTGTCTCAAACTGTATAACTATTAAGAAAATTGAATGGAATAATTTCAAGGTGCAAGGTAAATACCTACTTTCTAATATATGTACACAGTTAATGCTTGTTATGTATCTGTCAATTGAAGCTTAATAAAGTCGGATTTCCCAATTAAAAAAAAAGAAATGGGATTTTGCTGCGGCACTGTTCTACACATCACACATATTTGCCACTTTACATGCAGACTAAGGGGACCTCCAGGCACAATATTTAAAGGAATATTTCATATTTATTGTTTCACTTTAAGCAATATTTAAATCACTGCTCCTGAAAAAACAGTTGTTTTAAAAACGTTTTTTTTTGCATTGATACATGTCCCCTAGGGCAGTACCCGGGTCCCCATACACTTTTTATGGCAATAACTTGCATATAAGCCTTTAAAATGAGCACTTTTAGTTTTTTCATGTTCGTGTCCCATAGACTTTAATAGGGGGGGCATGTTCGCTCAAAATTTTTGCCTGTTCGCATGTTCTGGTGCGAACCGGGGGGTGTTCAGGCCCATCCCTACCATTCACTATAAAGGGAAAAAAAGAGCAGGCCTAGTGTCAATCTACTAGAAGCTGTAGCAGGGAAAGAATAGGGAAAGCTGTCATGCCAAACTGCATAATGAGAGAATCGGGGTCAGTTAGGAAGGAAACTATACTTTTTTCTTGATTGCTACCAATTAATTGTTTTGCTGCCTTTTTCTTTTTTATTGGGGGCTTTTATTTTTGCTTTGGTTGATTTAAATTGTAACTGAAGGCAAAATTTTGTATTTAGTTTTGGATAGAGTGGAGAGGGATTAGATCACCTATCAGGTTTTTATTGCTATCTGTGCCCCCTGTTAGGGAAAATCACCCCCTCTATTTGTCCCGTTTACTGCTATTACCAAGAGAGAAAGTAAAAGAGAATTGCAAATTTTGGATTGACATCAGAACCCTAATAGATGGGAAATCTTCTGAAGGGTACACTAGTTCTGGTGACCCTGGAGGGATTTCTGCTCACTTCATGTTGTGACTTTGGGACAGAAAGTAAAGGGAAATCTCTTTAATGGGACAGAGATGGCAAAAAAAAGACACACTTCAAGATCAGCAGTTGCTTTTAACAGCTTTTTTTTTTTTTATTAGATAGTCTTTCGGTAAATAAGTGGGTCATTTAATTTGAGAATATATTGTTTTTTATTGTGTGTGGATAGGACCTTTTTTAGATTGAACTTTTTTTTGCTGCAAAGGGGCTTTTGTTTCAGGGATGATATTTTTTTTTCTTTCTTTTGTGGTGTCTTGTTTTTTTATTATGAACCTTTATTTTAGTTTAAACTGCTTTTTTCTGTGGCAAGGCTTCTTTTCAAAATAAAACTGGCTTTTGTTTTAGGGGTTATTATTATGGGGTTTTTATTTATTTAAGGAATATATTCAGTTTTATTTTCATGTTAACCGAGCCTTTTATTGTTTAAATTTTTTTTTGCTGCATTGGGGTTTGTTTTTAGGGGTCTTCTTTGGGATGCTCAAAACACAGCATTATCTTGTTCTGGTTTATTTGCTCTTGGAGCTACATTTTGTTATCTGTGATCACTTAATTTTTGTTTTAAAACCCTAATTGTGCTTTTCTGTTTCTAGTGCAATTTAAAATTGACCTGCTGTTGGCCTATTTTCCACTGGTGCATCTGTGTACCAGATATTGGAGAGGAGAAAAGTGTGGAAGAACATCAGCAAGAGGGAGGGATTCTTTCAGGAGTAGGGGTCGATGGCAGAGGAATGGAGGGAACAGCCATCTTATTCCACCGGGTGGCACAGCCCCACAGGTACAGGCTGCTGCTATCCACAGGGCTGCTTCATATAGCTAGCTCAACAGCCTCTACCTTTTTCACACATCTGCTTGGGTACCACAGGCATGAGGTGACAAACTAATCTTTACCACAAAACTTCATGGGAGAAGCACCTTAAAGGCTATACGCCTACTCCTCCTTTTTCTTCACATTCTATCTTTACCCTTACTGCACAAGATTCTCTATCTGCATCCATTGCAATATCTGTGGCATCAAGCAATGTGGAGGGAACTCATCCACGGATATTGAGAGGGTTACCTTACTGGCCATCAAGAGGGGAAGAAGGTCAACACGAGGCCACTCAATTGCTGGTCCAAACGTAGGCTTGAACTTCGCTGTAAGTCTCCCCTTCTCAACCCCCAATTTCCTCAGCAGGATCCTTGACCAGACAGATATGCCTGTATAGCCACTAGGATTACTTTTTACAATGTGCAGAATTGCAGGATCTAAAAAACCATACCAGGATCATGACTGTAGCTGCAGTCATGATCCTGGTATAACCGCTTCAATACAAGGCCATATACATACGGCGGTATTGAAGCATTTGATGGGCATTGTGTTAAGACAGTTCATCCATCTGCCTAACACACCACAATAAGCAAAAAATTTAGCATGCTGCATTTTGAGAGCTTGGCATCCACAGAGCAACAAATGACAACACACTATCATGTGTTGAGCTGCCAAAAATGAAAAGGTGCAGTGGGGTGCCCTTCAGGATGAATGGTGCAACATTGAACCAATGTATGTAATGTGTGTTACCAAGTATTACAGAAATGTTTGCATTACTGAAGTGCAGTGGTACGATTGGCCCTATAAGGCTAGGCTCACACCTGTGTGGCCATACGGGCCGTGGTTTGTGGGGCATGTGACCCCATTCATTTAAAATGGCCCGCAACATGCAGGAAAGAAGTCCCTGCACTGTTTTTTTAAACTGCAGCCCACACGGGGACCGAGGTTTGATTGTCAGTGCAGGTCGCGTGCCATTGGGAGTAATGTCACCCGCCCACGGTTCCCGCATTTCTCTGTGTGGGTAGTTGCGGCTACCGGTATCTGTGTGAGTCCCACAGCGACACCACCCATGCAGATGTGAACCTAGCTTACAGTGACTGGGTGTTTGTTTACATTAAAACACAGGCAGACTGTCAAGATTCTGCTGCCATAGAAGATTACATAAAGGAAGCTGTGATTTCAGTGCTTCTGTAGTGAACTTCAAAGACATATTTGTCCACAATGCCAAAATGTATAGAAGTCAGTGAGGTCTTGTTTTAAAAGTAATTCACTGATTGTTCAAAATGTGTAAATACTACTGTATGTACATAGCCTGGGCACCTGTGCTCCTAAAGTAATAGGGAATGTTAACAAATTGAAATTGCATGTAATGGTGGACAGAGGCAGTGCATGTCTTGATGTACATGATGTTTAATTGAAATTTGAAAAACATGAAAATAAATCCCAATTAAACAAAATAATACAATTTAACAATTCATTCAAAAAAACTACTATGTCTATCATATGTAGATTATATAGAGTTTTTTTTATTAATACACAGGGATTCGTAAAGCGGCTTTCTACTTTGCACATACAGGACAAAGTAACTCCCTCCCTCATCTTTCATTCCTTCCCCTCCACTCTAATGCCGCGTACACACGGTCGGACTTTTCGTCTACAAAAGTCCAACGGACGCTGACGGACTAAAGCTGGCTGGTAATCCGATCGTGTGTGGGCTTCTCCGGACTTTCAACTGACTTTTTTAGCCTCAAATCCGACGTACTTTAGATTTGAAACATGCTTCAAATCTTTCCGACGGACTCGAGTCCGGTCGAAAAATCCGCTCGTCTGTATGCTAGTCGGACGGACAAAAACCCACGCTAGGGCAGCTATTGGCTACTGGCTATGAACTTCCTTTTTTTAGTCCGGTGTACGTCATCACGTAAGAATTCGACGGACTTTTGTGTGATCGTGTGTAGGCAAGTCTGTTCGTTAGAAAGTCCGCCGCAAGTCCGTCGAAAGTCCGCCAAAAGTCCATCGAAAGTCTGTCGGACAGGCTGTCGGACTTTTGTAGCTGAAAAGTCCGACCGTGTGTACGCGGCATAAGGCTCGGTTCACACTTTTGTGGCTTGGGGTCTGACTTGTCAAACCCCAAGTTACATGCCATTTTAGTCAGTGAGAGCTGTCTTAATTAGCACTACTGAAGTCGCTCTGACTTTAGAAAAGGTTCCTGTACTACTTCAAGGCGACGTCTATCCGACTTGTGCCTATAGACTTTAATGGAAGTTGCCTCCAAGTGGGAGCCTCATCTTAATTAATATGATTTGGATCCGACATTACAGGAAGATTACACAGGCATTCCCTAAATCTGCTTTAAAGTCACGTGGCAAAGTTGCACTGTTATAGGGCGTACACACGGTCGGACTTTGTTCGGAAATTTTGACAACAAAATCCTAGGATTTTTTCCGACGGATGTTGGCTCAAACTTGTTTTGTCTACACACGGTCGCACAAAGTTGTCGGAAAATCCGATCGTTCTAAACGCGGTGACGTAAAACACGTACGTCGGGACTATAAATGGGGCAGTGGCCAATAGCTTTCATCTCTTTATTTATTCTGAGCATGCGTGGCACTTTGTCCATCGGATTTGTGTACAGACGATCGGAATTTCCGACAACGGATTTTGTTGTCGGAAAATTTTATCTCCTGCTCTCAAACTTTGCGTGTCGGAAAATCCGATGGAAAATGTCCGATGGAGCCCACACACGGTCGGAATTTCCGACAACACGCTCCGATCGGACATTTTCCATCGGAAAATCCGACCGTGTGTACGGGGCATAAGTCGTGTGACTTTCAGGTCGCGGCAGTGTGAATCGAGCCTAAACAGCCACTGACAGTGAAACAAAATACCCAGCACTTCTAGGTATGGAGAAGTATACCACTCACTCCCTGCCATAAGATAATGCTGGTGAGTAGCCCAGTCCTGTTACACTAGGGCAGGTAGATAGTCTGCAGCCCTAGGTAAGCTCCAAATCCACAAGACTTTCTTTCCTCACTCTTGAGGGCCAAATAGAGCAGCAGGGGATAAAAGGAAAAGTTAGTACTGTACATGCTGCTGGGTGGAGGAGGAGGTGGTAAATGGCCCATCTACTTTTTCCTACAAGAAAAGTTGCCCTACAAGAAAAGCTGCTGATACTGTTTTTATCAAGGTTTGCAACTCTTTTTGTTTGAGTTAAGGATGACTGATAAGGAAACCCTTTTAACATTATTTTATGGTTTTGCTCTCTTCCAGGGCCGTAGATATTTTTTTTCCTGGGAGGGGGTTCAGGTCTTTCAAACTTAAAGGCATCATTTACACTTTTATGTTGGGGGAGATACGGTAAAAACATGTGACAGCAGAGTGGGGCCATAAGACTTTGCAATGCAGCGCAGCAAAAATGATCCCCATTCAACTGAATAGAATGCAATGCACACAGTTGTGGTGCGGTTGTGTACTCATTAGTACAGCGAGCTCCTCCTAAGCTCCCTAGTTTTTGTTTTCCTTCAGCCCACTGGGTTGAACTAAAAAAATTTATGTGTGAATCAAGCTTTAGATCTCATTCATATGTTCTAAATGGCCGTGGAATCGCAAATATACCATGAATATCTACAGCCAGGATCCCAGATGTTCCAATTTTTGTCAGCTGCTCAGCCTGTTCACCTGAGTGATGGGCTGAAAAGAGCCACTGCTGTTAACATGTATCTGCACATCCAGTGGTCCCCATGTTTAAGCTGCAGGGGACAAAGCAAAACACATTGGGGTGTGGCCTGGTGAGAACCCAGGCTGTGGTCTCTCCCATCACTACTACATTACCATACGACTTTGTGGATGTGTTGCACCAGGGATGTTTTTTTCTCTCATCCCTTCAGTGGCTACAGGAGCTGGGATGAGCTCCATCCCTCGCCGGCACTCCTGCAGCACATTCGTTATCATCTACATTACTCCCCATATCGATTAAGCCTGAGCGACACACTAACAAACAGTGGGTCACAGTGGTTACCTACTGTTAGGGACACATTTTTGACCCCAGATGCAGAGAGATTTTATCCATGGGCAAAAATGTATCCCTACCTTCAGGTAACCACTGGGTGTGAGATACAGGTGGATAGATGTTTACAGCAGCAGACAGCCTTGGCTCTTTTCAACCTATCACTCAGGTGTACAGGCTGAGCAGTAGGGGGGAGCTTCGTGTTCGAATCGAACGCATGTTCGACTCGAACATTGCGTGTTCGGTCATTCGCCGAATTACGAAAGATATGGGCCATTCGCGCCAAATTCGAGTGGCGTGTCACAGCCCATAATTCACGGCGGCATCGCAGTGCATTGCTGGCTGATGATTGGCCAAGCAAGCACTATGACCCGCATGCTTGGCCAATCACAGCGCCATCTGTACAGAGAGCCGTAATTGGCCAAAGCCAGCGTGGCTTTGGCCAATTATGGCTCAGGGGGTTTAGTACACGCCTCACACTATATAAGTCCGCCTGCACGGCGGCCCTGTGTAGTGTGTTCCTGTGTTGAGAGAGAGATTGATAGACAGAGAGACAGTGTCATTTGATTTAAGTTAGATAGAGTAGGCAGTCGAGTCAGTTAGCTGCACTTAGTGTATTGTGTATATATATATATATATATATATATATATATATATATATATATATATATATATATATATACACACTGTATTCAGTTTAGCTAGATCTGTTCCTGTTATTCTCTTCCTACTGCTGACAGGCAGGCAGGTGTTTTTGCAGTATTTGCAGCTACCTGAAGAAAATTGCTGGTGTTCTTCTGATCCTACACTAAGTCCTATTAGCTACAGTATTTGCAGTTAGTGTAGTGCGTCCTCTGCACAGTGTGCACCTAAAGCTACCTGAAGAAAATTAGTGGTGATCTTCTGATCCTATTAGTACAGTACCGCAGGCAGCTGCAGTATTTACAAGTTAGTGTAGTGCGTCCTCTGCACAGTGTGCACCTAAAGCTACTTGAAGATAATTAGTGGTGTTCTTCTGATCCTATTAGTACAGTACCGCAGTCAGCTGCAGTATTTACAAGTTAGTGTAGTGCGTCCTCTGCACAGTGTGCACCTAAAGCTACCTGAAGAAATTTAGTGATGTTCTTCTGATCCTATTAGTACAGGCAGCTGTAGTATTTACAAGTTAGTGTAGTGCGTCCTCTGCACAGTGTGCACCTAAAGCTACCTGAAGAAAATTAGTGGCGTTCTTCTGATCCTAGTAGTACAGTACCGCAGGCAGCTGCAGTATTTAAAAGTTAGTGTAGTGCGTCCTCTGCACAGTGTGCACCTAAAGCTACCTAAACAAAATTAGTGGTGTTCTTCTGATCCTATTAGTACAGTACCGCAGGCAGCTGTAGTATTTACAAGTTAGTGTAGTGCGTCCTCTGCACAGTGTGCACCTAAAGTTCCTGAAGAAAATGAGTGGTGTTCCTCTGATCCTATTAGTACAGTACCGCAGGCAGCTGCAGTATTTACAAGTTAGTTTAGTGCGTCTTCTGCACAGTGTGCACCTAAAGCTACCTGAAGAAAATGAGTGGTGTTCTTCTGATCCTATTAGTACAGTACCGCAGGCAGCTGTAGTATTTACAAGTTAGTGTAGTGCGTCCTCTGCACAGTGTGAACCTAAAGCTACCTGAAGAAAATTGATGGTGTTCTTCTGATCCTATTAGTACAGTACCGCATGCAGCTGCAGTATTTACAAGTTAGTTTAGTGCGTCCTCTGCACAGTGTGCACCTAAAGCTACCTGAAGAAAATTATTGGTGTCCTTCTGATCCTACAAGTTAGTGTTATGCGTCCTCTGCACAGTGTGCACCTAAAGCTACCTGAAGAAAATTAGTGGTGTTCTTCTGATCCTATTAGTACAGTCCCACAGGCAGCTGCAGTATTTACAAGTTATGCCGCGTACACACGATCGGACTTTACGGCAGACTTTGTCCGGCATACTTTTTGACGGACATTACGATGGACATTCCAAATGAATGACTTGCCTACACACAACCAACCAAAGTCCGACGGATTCGTACGTGATGACGCACGACCGGACTAAAACAAGGAAGTTCATAGCCAGTAGCCAATAGCTGCCCTAGCATCGGTTTTTGTCCGTCGGACTAGCATACAGACGAGCGGACTTTTCGACCGGACTCGAGTCCATCGGACAGATTTGAAACATGTTTCAAATCTAAGTCCGTTGAACTTTTGAGAAAACAAAGTCCGCTGGAGCCCACACACGATTGAATTGTCCAACGAAATCCAGTACGCCGGACCAAGTATGCCGTAAAGTCCAATCGTGTGTACGCAGCATTAGTGTAGTGCATCCCCTGCACAGTGTGCACCTAAAGCTACCTGGAGACAATTGTTGTTGTTCTGCTCCTATTAGTACAGTACTGCAGGCAGCTGCAGTATTTACAATTTAGTGTAGTGCATCCCCTGCACAGTGTGCACCTAAGGCTACCTGAAGGAAATTAGTGGCGTTCTTCTGATTCTATTAATACCACAGGCAGGCAGCTACAGTATTTACAGTTAGTGTACTGTGTCCTCTGCACAGTGTGCACCTAAAGCTACCTGAATAAAATTGGTGGTGTTCTTCTGATCCTATATTAATACCACAGGCAGGCAGCTACAGTATTTACAGTTAGTGTACTGTGTCCTCTGAACAGTGTGCACCTAAAGCTACCTGAAGACAATTCCTGGTGTTCTCATACTAATAATACTACAGGCAGGCAGTTGATTCTGCTAGCTGCAGTATCAGTATATATATATATACATCGCAGCTTTGTGCAGCTACATCTCACTGCAGGCCATTAGTATGTTTGGAAGGCCAACAAGGAGAGGCAGACAGGCACAAGCCAATAAATAAGGGCAAGCAGGCTCTGTGTCTAAAGGCAACAGTGCTGGTAGTGGAGACAGTGCATCCTCATCAGCACGTGGCCATGGGACACGCTTGTCCTTTTTTCGGCAGCTGGCCGTGTTGAGACTTGGTAGAGTGGATGACCAAGCTGTCCTCATCCTCCTCATCCTCTCTCACCCAGGCTCGGGGTACTTTGTCTGGCAAAGCAGCTGCCAACGCAGCCTCTTCCCTCGGCTCAATGGCATCAGTCACTCCTTCCCTAGCCCCACCATGTCCTCCTTAGGGATGAGCTTCGAGTTCGAGTCGAACTCATGTTCGACTCGAACATTGGCTGTTCGCAAGTTCGCCGAACAGCGAAAAATTTGGGGTGTTCACGGCAAATTCGAATGCCGCAGAACACCCTTTAACCACTTGAGCCCTGGACCATTATGCTGCCTAAGGACCAGAGGTCTTTTTCCAATTTGGCACTGCGTCGCTTTAACTGCTAATTGCGCGGTCATGCAATGCTGTACCCAAACGAAATTTGCGTCCTTTTCTTCCCACAAATAGAGCTTTCTTTTGATGGTATTTGATCACCTCTGCGGTTTTTATTTTTTGCGCTATAATTGGAAAAAGACCGAAAATTTTGAAAAAAAATGATATTTTCTACTTTTTGTTATAAAAAAAATCCAATAAACTAAATTTTAGTCATACATTTAGGCCAAAATGTATTCGGCCACATGTCTTTGGTAAAAAAAATGTCAATAAGCGTATATTTATTGGTTTGCGCAAAAGTTATAGCGTCTACAAACTAGGGTACATTTTCTGTAATTTACACAGCTTTTAGTTTATGACTGCCTATGTCATTTCTTGAGGTGCTAAAATGGCAGGGCAGTACAAACCCCCCCAAATGACCCCATTTTGGAAAGTAGACACCCCAAGGAAATTGCTGAGAGGCATGTTGAACCCATTGAATATTTTTTTTTTTGTCCCAAGTGATTGAATAATGACAAAAAAAAAAATATTTACAAAAAGTTGTCACTAAATGATATATTGCTCACACAGGCCATGGGCCTATGTGGAATTGCACCCCAAAATACATTCAGCTGCTTCTCCTGAGTATGGGGATACCACATGTGTGGGACTTTTTGGGAGCCTAGCCGCGTACGGGGCCCCGAAAACCAATCACCGCCTTCAGGATTTCTAAGGGTGAAAATTTTTGATTTCACTCTTCACTGCCTATAACAGTTTCGGAGGCCATGGAATGCCCAGGTGGCACAAAACCCCCCCAAATGACCCCATTTTCGAAAGTAGACACCCCAAGCTATTTGCTGAGAGGCATGGTGAGTATTTTGCAGCTCTCATTTGTTTTTGAAAATGAAGAAAGACAAGAAAAAACATTTTTTTTTTCTTTTTTTCAATTTTCAAAACTTTGTGACAAAAAGTGAGGTCTGCAAAATACTCACTATACCTCTCAGCAAATAGCTTTGGGTGTCTACTTTCCAAAATGGGGTCATTTGGGGGGGTTTGTGCCACCTGGGCATTCCATGGCCTCCGAAACTGTGATAGGCAGTGAAGAGTAAAATCAAAAATTCATGCCCTTAGAAAGCCTGAAGGCGGTGCTTGGTTTTCGGGGTCCCGTACACGGCTAGGCTCCCAAAAAGTCTCACACATGTGGTATCCCCGTACTCAAGAGAAGCAGCAGAATGTATTTTGGGGTGTAATTTCACATATTCCCATGGCATGTTTGAGCAATATATCATTTAGTGTCAACTTTGTGCAAAAAAAAAAAAAAAATTTGTCTCTTTCCCGTAACTTGTGTCGCAATATAAAATATTCCATGGACTCGACTTGCCTCTCAGCAAATAGCTTGGGGTGTCTACTTTCCAAAATGGGGTCATTTGGGGGGGTTTTGAACTGTCCTGGCATTTTATGCACAACATTTAGAAGCTTATGTCACACATCACCCACTCTTCTAACCACTTGAAGACAAAGCCCTTTCTGACACTTATTGTTTACATGAAAAAGTTTTTTTTTTTTTTAAAGAAAATTACTTTGAACCCCCAAACATTATATATTTTTTTAAAGCAAATGCTCTACAGATTAAAATGGTGGGTTTTTCATTTTTTTTTTCACACAGTATTTGCGCAGCGATTTTTCAAACGCATTTTTTGGGGAAAAAACACACTTTTTTAAATTTTAATGCACTAAAACACACTATATTGCCCAAATGTTTGATGAAATAAAAAAGAAGATCTTAGGCCGAGTACATGGATATCAAACATGACATGCTTTACAATTGCGCACAAACGTGCAGTGGCAATAAAATAAATACATTTGTAAAAGCCTGTAAAAGCCTTTACAGGTTACCACTTTAGATTTACAGAGGAGGTCTACTGCAAAAATTACTGCCCTCGATCTGACCTTCGCGCTGATACCTCACATGCATGGTGCAATTGCTGCTTAGGTTTGACGACAGACCGCCACTTGCGTTCGCCTTAGCGCGAGAGCAGGGGGCGACAGGGGCGCTTTTTTTTTTCTTTTTTTTTTTCTTTATTATTTTTTTGCTTTTTTATCTTATTTTTAAACTGTTCGTTTCATTTTTTTTTTTTTTTTAATCATTTTTATTGTTATCTCGGGGAATGTAAATATCCCCTATGATAGCAATAGGTAGTGACAGGTACTCTTTTTTGAAAAAAATGGGGTCTATTAGACCCTAGATCTCTCCTCTGCCCTCAAAGCATCTGACCACACCAAGATCGGTGTGATAAAATGCTTCCCCAATTTCCCAATGGCGCTATTTACATCCAGCGAAATCTAAGTCATAAAATGCTCGTAGCTTCCGGTTTCTTAGGCCATAGAGATGTTTGGAGCCACTCTGGTCTCTGATCAGCTCTATAGTCAGCTGGCTGAATCACCGGCTGCATTCTCAGGTTCCCTGTTGAGACAGGAGAGCCAGAGAAAAACACGGAAGACGGTGTGGGGGGGGGCATTCCCTCCCACGGCTTGTAAAAGCAGTCTAGAGGCTAATTAGCCGCTAGGATTGCTTTTACATGAAAGCCGACTGCTGGCTGAAAAGAATGATACCAAGATGATACCTAAACCTGCAGGCATCATTCTGGTATAACCACTCAAAGTCGTGAATGGCGTACCTGAAGACAAAAAAATGGTTAACAATAAAGCACAGTAAACGGTAAAGTATAAAAAATTGAATACCTGAAAAGCAAACATGATAAAACATAATAACAATAAAACATTGCAGAATAGAATACAGTAAAAAAGAGCAGAACAATAGAGAGAATAGAGAGAGAGAGAGAACAATAAAACAACAACTATTTTTTTTATTTTATATATATATATTTTTTTTTACACTTTTTTTGTAACTAACTTTTATAACTGTAATCGGTTCCAGGTTCGGGTCTCTCAAAATGCGATGGCATCTTGGGAGACCCTGTGAAATGGCGCCTAGTCTGTGCAATGCTGTACCCTAAGCTAATACTCAACTAGTGCATGGTAGCGTTCAAAACATTCACCAATGCAAAGACCAGGATTGTCAGGACAGGAGGGTCACGCCTATATCCGCGCTTGCTGCAGACACAACATCTTTTTTGGGGGGGTTCGTTGGGTAGGGATACTTGGGAGGACATAAAGAAAATGCCTCTCATGCAGCCGACTGCATTTGGTTGGGGATGTGAATGGGGGAAGTACGGGCGCTGCAGAAGTGGTGGGTTCCCAATTAGGATTGGCGAATGCAGCAGGAAGGGCACTATGGGCACGATGGGCCTATGTTTGTCTTTTTGGTTGCAGCGGGACACTACTTGTGCTTGCCACCTCACCAGCTTGAACTGCACTTATGGGACTCGCCACGTCACCAAGTGTTACTGCAGTGCTGGTTTGACCACGACCGGGGTGTACTAGGCCGCTGGTGCTTGCCAGTTCAATAAAAAGCTACCAAAAAAACTGTTAGCGATCGCAGGGATCAGGCCTGACTCTGCGAACGCTGCAGTTATGCGTTAAGTGTTTTGTAAGTGACAGTGATCGATCGATACTGCACTTGGGTGGGCTGGGCTGGGCCGGGCGGAGGGGCAAAATGCAGGTGCTAGCAGGTATCTGGGATGATCCCAATAACACTGCGTTTTTGGGAACCCTAAACTGCTGGGGACGCTAGTATAGATCTGATCGGATCAGATATTGATCTGTTCAGATACTATACCACTAAGGGAGGTGTATGCTGTGTGCGTGGGTGTTAGTGCTACTGGCGCTAACCTGACACTGCTTGGGGCTGGTGCTTGCCAGTTCACCAAAATGCTACCAAAAAAACTGTTAGCGGTCGCAGGGATCAGGCCTGACTCTGCGAACGCTGCAGTTATGCGTTTAGTGTTTTGTAAGTGACAGTGATCGATCGATACTGCACTTGGGTGGGCTGGGCGGAGGGGCAAAACGCAGGTGCTAGCAGGTATCTAGGCTGATCCCGCTAACACTGCGTTTTTGGGAACCCTAAACTGCTGGGGATGCTAGT
This sequence comes from Lithobates septentrionalis, assembly GCA_037952835.1. Lineage (NCBI taxonomy): Eukaryota > Metazoa > Chordata > Amphibia > Anura > Ranidae > Lithobates > Lithobates septentrionalis. The sequence continues at coordinate 71,972 of JBBDGP010001172.1, forward strand.
ATAGATCTGATCGGATCAGATATTGATCCGTACAGATATTATACCACTAAGGGAGGCATATGCTGCGTGCGTGGGTGTTAGCGGTACTGGTGCTAATCTGACGCTGCCTGGGGCGACGCATATCACCGCCGGGCGATCAGGGGGCTAAACCTTTATTCGGTAATAAACGGCGGGTGTACTGACACTATAAAAAATAAACAAACTAACCAGCGTCACCCGTAACAGTTATACGGTGATCAGTGGTGAAAGGGTTAACTAGGGGGCAATCAAGGGGTTAAAACATTTATTAGGTAGTATATGGGGGTCCCTGACGCTATAAAACGCTGACGGCGAACCTAAATATTTACGTCCCTAACTAGCGTCACCAGTGACACTAATACAGCGATCAGAAAAATGACCGCTTAGCGAAACTGGTGAGGGGGGGTGATCAAGGGGTTAAAACTTTATTAGGGGGGGTTAGGGGGGTACCCTAGACCTACAGGGGGCTAACCCTAACTGTCCTAACACAGTAACTGTCACAAACTGACACCAATGCAGTAATCAGAAAAAAAAAAAACCTGCTTGGTGTCAGTTTGTGACGGGGGGGTGATTGGGGGGTGATTGGGGGGCGATCGGGGGGGGATCGGGGTGTTTTGTGTGCCTGGCATGTTCTACTGTGTGTGTAGTGTTGGTGCACTCACATTTCAGTCTTCTCTCCTCGGCGCCGGAACGAAAAATACCGAGCCGAGGAGAGATGACATCATTTCCTTTGCTGCTGTTTAGCATACAGCAGCAAAGGAATGTTCCCATTGGCCGGCGGCGATCGCGAGGGGGGGGGCCACGAACGGATGGCCTCCCCCTCACCTCCGATCGCCGGGGAACAAAACAGGACCGCCTCGGGCACCGGGGGAGGCAAATCACGTGCATGTACGTGATTTTGCCTGCCCATGCCGCCTTGCCGACGTACATCGTCGTCCTTAAGTGGTTAAAAGTCTATGGGAGAAATCAAAAGTGCTAATTTTAAAGGCTTATATGCAAGTTATTGTCATAAAAAGTGTTTGGGGACCCGGGTCCTGCCCCAGGGGACATGGATCAATGCAAAAAAAAGTTTTAAAAACTGACGTTTTTTCAGGAGCAGTGATTTTAATAATGCTTAGTCAAACAATAAAAGTGTAATATACCTTTAAATTTCGTAGCTGGGGGGTGTCTATAGTATGCCTGTAAAGGGGCGAATGTTTCCCGTGTTTAGAACAGTCTGACAGCAAAATGACATTTGGAAGGAAAAAACACATTTAAAACTACCCGCGGCTATTGCATTGCCGACAATACACATAGAAGTTCATTGATAAAAACGGCATGGGAATTCCCCACACGGAAACCCCGAACCAAAATTTAAAAAAAAATTACGTGGGAGTCCCCCTAAATTGCATACCAGGCCCTTCAGGTCTGGTATGGATATTAAGGGGAACCCCGGCCAAAATTTTAAAAAAAAAATGACGTGGGGTTCCCCCTAAATTCCATACCAGACCCTTCAGGTCTGGTATGGATTTTAAGGGGAACCCCATGCCAAAAAAAAAAAAAAACGGCGTGGGGTCCCCCCAAAAATCCATACCAGACCCTTATCCGAGCACGCAATCTGGCAGGCCGCGGGAAAAGAGGGGGGGACGAGAGTGCGCCCCCCCCCTCCTGAACCGTACGAGGACACATGCCCTCAACATTGGGAGGGTGCTTTGGGGTAGCCCCCCAAAACACCTTGTCCCCATGTTGATGAGGACAAGGGCCTCATCCCCACAACCCTGGCCGGTGGTTGTGGGGGTCTGCGGGCGGGGGGCTTATTGGAATCTGGAAGTCCCCTTTAACAAGGGGACCCCCAGATCCCGGCCCCCCCCTGTGTGAAATGGTAAGGGGGTACTTACCCCTACCATTTCACTAAAAAACTGTCAAAAATTTTAAAAATTACAAGAGACAGTTTTTGACAATTCCTTTATTTAAATGCTTCTTCTTTCTTCTATCTTCCTTCATCTTCTTCTGGTTCTTCTGGCTCTTCTGGTTCTTCCTCCGGCGCTCTCGTCCAGCATCTCCTCCGCGGCGTCTTCTATCTTCTTCTCCTCGGGCCGCTCCACACCCATGGCATGGGGGGAGGCTCCCGCTCTTCTCTTCATCTTCTTCTTCATCCTCTTCTCTTCTTCCTTCTTCTCTTCTTCATTTTCTTCTCCGGGCCGCTCCGCATCCATGCTGGCATGGAGGGAGGCTCCCGCTGTGTGACGGCGTCTCCTCGTCTGACAGTTCTTAAATAACGGGGGGGGGCCACCCGGTGACCCCGCCCCCCTCTGACACACGGGACATGACGGGACTTCCCTGTGGCATTCCCCGTGACGTCACAGGGAAGTCCCGTCAAGTCGCCGTGCGTCAGAGGGGGCGGGGTCAGCGGGTGGCCCCGCCCCCCGTTATTTAAGAACTGTCAGACGAGGAGCGCCATCATACAGCGGGAGCCTCCCTCCATGCCAGCATGGGTGCGGAGCGGCTCGGAGAAGAATATGAAGAAGAGAAGAAGGAAGAAGAGAAGAGGATGAAGAAGAAGATGAAGAGAAGAGCGGGAGCCTCCCCCCCATGCCATGGGTGTGGAGCGGCCCGAGGAGAAGAAGATAGAAGACGCCGCGGAGGAGATGCTGGACGAGAACGCCGGAGGAAGAACCAGAAGAGCCAGAAGAACCAGAAGAAGAAGAAGATGAAGGAAGAAAGAAGAAGCATTTAAATAAAGGAATTGTCAAAAACTGTCTCTTGTAATTTTTAACATTTTTGACAGTTTTTTAGTGAAATGGTAGGGGTAAGTACCGCCTTACCATTTCACACAGGGGGGGGGCGGGATCTGGGGGTCCCCTTGTTAAAGGGGGCTTCCAGATTCCGATAAGCCCCCCGCCCGCAGACCCCCACAACCACCGGCCAGGGTTGTGGGGATGAGGCCCTTGTCCTCATCAACATGGGGACAAGGTGGGGGGCTACCCCAAAGCACCCTCCCAATGTTGAGGGCATGTGGCCTGGTACGGTTCAGGAGGGGGGGGGCGCACTCTTGTCCCCCCCTCTTTTCCTGCGGCCTGCCAGGTTGCGTGCTCGGATAAGGGTCTGGTATGGATTTATGGGGGGACCCCACTCCGTTTTTTTTTTTTTTTTTTTGGCGCGGGGTTCCCCTTAAAATCCATAGCAGACCTGAAGGGTCTGGTATGGAATTTAGATGGAACCCCACGTCATTTTTTTTTAAATTTTGGCCGGGATTCCCCTTAATATCTATACCAGACCTGAAGGGCCTGGTATGGAATTTAGGGGGACTCCCATGTCATTTTTTTTTACATTTTGGTTCGGGGTTTTCCTGTGGGGAATTCCCATGCCGTTTTTATCAATGAACTTCTATGTGTATTGTCGGCAATGCAATAGCCGCGGGTAGTTTTAAATGTGTTTTTTCCTTCAAAATGTCATTTTGCTGTCAGACTGTTCTAAACACGGGAAACATGCGCCCCTTTACAGGCATACTATAGACACCCCCCAGGTACGAAATTTAAAGGGATATTACACTTTTATTGTTTGACTTTAAGCATTATTAAAATCACTGCTCCTGAAAAAACGGCCGTTTTTAAAACTTTTTTTTGCATTGATCCATGTCCCCTGGGGCAGGACCCGGGTCCCCAAACACTTTTTATGACAATAACTTGCATATAAGCCTTTAAAATTAGCACTTTTGATTATTCATGTTCGTGTCCCATAGACTTTAACAGTGTTCACGTGTTCGAGCGAACTTTTTTCCGGTTCGCATGTTCTGGTGCGAACCGAACAGGGGGGTGTTCGGCTCATCCCTAGCCCTCCTGAGGAGTCCCCCGAACTGTTTGACCACAGTGTTGGGTACATGCTCCAGGAGGAAGCCCAGCGTTTTGATGGCTCCGATGATGATACCCAGCTAGAGGAAGGCAGTAACGTGAGCCCAGAGAGAGGGGGTGTATAAGAAGGACAGCAATCTGGCAGTCATGTTCTCCCAGCTGCAGCATACTGCCAGCTTTGCTCCAGTGATGAGGAGGGAGGGAATGATGAGGTCACTGACTCCACGTGGGTGCCTGATAGGAGAGAGGAGGAGGAGGCACATCACCAACGAGGCAGGATGCCCTCCAGGGGCCATCTTAAGGGCAGCACACTGACTGCATCACACTGCAGAGCTCCGCATGTGCAGGGCGTTGCTGTCTCTGCTCGTTATTCCAAAAGTTCTTTGGTGTGGGCCTGTTTTGAGACAAGTGCATCAGATCCAACCGCTGCTATTTGCAACATATGTCTCAAGCATATCTCGCGTGGCCAAAACATCTCCCGCTTGGGCACCACATGCTTGACCAGACATATGTTGACCTGCCATGCAGTTCGTTGGCAGGCGTACCTAGAAGACCCAGTCAAAGAACAAAGAGGACCTCTCCTTGGTCCTCATCAGCTGGGGTCTCCAACCCCACCATACCTTCAGTCCTCTCAGAGACCTGCACTGAGAGGAATGAAGGTGTAGAATTAAGTGTGTCACAGCCTGGGGGCAATCTGCTATCGGTACACTGACGTCAGATTGTACCAGGCAAGTTTCCCTGCCCCAGCTGCTGCACCGCCGATAGAAGTTCGCTCCCAGCAATCCACATGCCCAGTGGTTGAATGCTAGCTTGGCTAAATTGCTAGCACTTCAACTGCTGCCTTTTCAGTTGATAGACTCTGCCCGCTTCTGTGAGTTTGTGGAATGTGCGGTTCCTCAGTGGCAGGTTCCCAAACGCCACTTTTTCTCACGGAAGGTGATTCCGGCTCTCTATCGGCATGTAGAAGGCAATATCTTGGCCTCGTGATGGGGGAAATGCTGCGCTGACCCAAAAAATTATCAATAAAGTGAACAGCAGCTGACACACAAACAAACCAAGTCACACCAGCATGTATGTAAAACAAGTGCAGCGCTAGAGTCCCAAACAAAAACTGAAATCATGTATGGAACAAATATAAATCTGTGACATAACAAAACTTAAAAGTAATTGTAAATCAACACAATACAGAAACATGTGAGATATACAAAAATGTCTATAATGCAATGTGGTATGCTCTGGAACCAGAGTCCATAAATATAAAATCAAAGGGAGTCTTCTCAAACAGAGGAGGTGCTCGAACAATGGACGTTGACTGGAGACTTAGATGTAAGGCAACCCCAGGGAACATGTCACAGACATCAAAGGTTAGGTACTCTTACCAAATCTTGTAGGACATATCTGCCATATAGCAGTACGTCTGTTAGAGCTTGTGGAGGTGACCTCCCGTGGTATCCGCCCGGGTGTTGTCCCTTGGGTCGCGATCACCGATATGGAAGGGTTGTCATGGGTGGAAGTTAACCGCTCACTCGCACACTCTCCAATTCAGGGACCAAAAGGTCAAAAGGAACCAGTTGAGGATGAAGTCATGGAGGAAAAAAGAAAAAGGCTCCACATGGCGTAGGTCAAAAAATTAAGGATTTTAATGAATAAAAAGCCTTTACAGAGTAAAAAGTGATCACTGGTAAATAAAATGGTAACAACGTGGGAAGCTGGAACGTCCTACGCGTTTCGACTGAGAAGCCTTCAACTGGGGCATAAAAAAATATCTTGGCCTCGCTGGACAGGGCGGTCAGCGGTAAGGTGCATATTACCGCTGACTCATGGTCCAGCAGGCATGGACAGGGACGCTACTTATCTTTCACCGTGCACTGGGTGACTCTTCTGACAGCTGAGAAGGATGCAGGACAGGGTGCAGTAGTGTTGGAGGTTGTTCCGCCATCATGCCTCCAAAATACTACTAGTGGTGATTCTGCCACACCTCTCTCCTCCACCCCCTCCTCTTCTTCTTCCTCCATGGCCTCTTCCTGTGCTGATTTGTCTTCAGAACCAGCGGTGCTCCGTAGGCGTTCAAGGGGCTACGCAAGCACGCAGGCCAAAAGATGCCATGCGGTGCTTGAGCTGGTGTGCTTGGGGGACAGGAGCCACACTGGGGCAGATATTCTGTCAGCTCTGCAGGGGCAGGTTCAGAGGTGGTTGACGCCATGCCAGCTTAAGGCAGGAATGGTGGTTTGCGACAATGGCACCAACCTCCTCTCCGCCCCCCGACAGGGACAACTGACCCATGTGCCCTGTTTGGCTCATGTCCTTAACTTGGTGTTGCAATAGTTCTTGTGCAGGTACCTGGGCTTACAGGATGTCCTGAGGCAGGCCAGGAAAATCTGTGTGCATTTCCGCAGGTCATATAATGCCAGTGCTCGGCTGGCTGACCTTCAAAAGGAATTTAACCTGCCCAAGAACCGCCTAATCTGTGACATGCCCACCAGGTGGAACTCAACGTTGACCATGCTGCAGCGGTTGCACGCGCAGCAGAGAGCCATCAATGAGTACCTGTGCGACTATGGCACCAGGACAGGGTCAGGGGAGCTTGGTTTTTTTTTCCCACGCTAGTGGGCCATGATCAGGGATACATGCACTGTCCTGTCACCATTTGAGGAGGCCATGAGGATGGTGAGCAGTGACAGTGCATGCATCAGTGACACTGTCTCCCTTGTCCACCTGTTGGAGCACACGCTGCGTGGAATAATGGACAGGGCACTTGAGGCAGAGCAGAGGCAGGAAAAGGAGGACTTCCTTAGCTCTCAAGGCCCCATTCATCCAGACAGTGTTGATGTGTGCCCACCGATCACACAGAAATAGGACGAGGAGGAGGAGGAAGAGGAGGATTGTGTCAGCATAGAGGTGGAGCCTGGCACTCAGCATCAGCAGCAGTCTTTAAGGAATCATTTACAGCCCCAAGAAACTCATGGACTTGTACATGGTTGGGAGGAGGTGGCTGCGGATCATGTCGTCCTTAGTGACCCAGAGGACTCCGGGCTGAATGCCTCAGCAAACCTATACTGCATGGCCTCCCTGATCCTGCAAAGCCTGCAGAAGGATCCTCGTTTGCGTTGTATAAAGGAGAGGGATCAATACTGGCTGGCAACCCTCCTTCACTCACGTTACAAGGGTAAGGTTGCAGACCTTATCTTGCCGTCGCAGAGGGAGCAGGGGATGAAACATCTTCGGGAGGCCTTGCAGTAAGGTCTGTGCAATGCGTTCCCAGAGACTGAGAGGTTACAAACTCCTGTTCCTGGACAACATGTTGCTGAGGCTTCGGTCAGTCAAAGAAGGAGCGGTGGAGAAGGTGGCCATCTGACCGATGCGTTCAGACAATTTTTTAGTTCGCAACCCCAAGGTATGATCGGTTCCAGCAACCATCGCCAGCGTCTGTTTTACATGGTGCAGGAATACCTAGGGGCAAGATCTGACTTGGACACCTTTCCCACTGAAAATCCTCTGGGTTACTGGGTCTTAAGGATGGATCACTGACCAGAGCTAGCACAGTATGCAATTGAGCTACTGGCCAGTCCTGCATCCAGCGTTCCTTCGGAACGCACATTCAGTGCTGCTGGAGATTTTGTAACCGATCTCAGGGTGCGCCTGTCCACCGACTCGGTCGATCGACTGACCTTCATAAAAATTAATCAGTCTTGGATCACCACCAGCTACCAAGCACCTGATGCTGATGTAACCGAATAATTTTTTTTGAAATGTCAGATCCCTTCAAGACTGCCTATGCTGATGCTGAGTGACTATCCTGTTATGCTGAGTGACTATCCTCTTCCTCCTCAATGATAATGCTGATAGCTTGTAAGAATATTTTTGATTCTGGGCGCCACCACCAGTGGCTAAGGCCCAATTTTTCAGCCCCCGCTTAACAGGGGCATGTAATTACAATTTTTGATGCAATATTTTGCAAGGAGGGTTCGTTGCTGCACTCAACAAGAGTATTTGTGAGGGGTTGCAGTGTTGTGGCACCAGCACCAGTGCCTAAGGCCCAATTTTTCAGCCCCTGTTTGACAGGGGCGTGTAATTACAATTTTTGATGCAATACTTTGCAGCAGGGCTTGTTCCTGCACTCCAACTAGAGTATCTGTGAGGGGTTGCAGTGTTGTGGCACCAGTGCCTAAGGCCCAATTTTTCTGCCCCTGTTCAACAGAGACATGTAATTACAATTCTTGATATAATATTTCACAGCAGGGCCCGTTCCAGCTCCCACCAAGAGTAACTGTGAGGACTTACAGTGTTGTGGCAACACTACCACCACCAAAGGCTCAATTTTTCTGCCTCTGTTCAACAGGTGCATGTAATTACAATTCTTGATCTAATATTTCACAGCAGGGCCCGTTTCTGCACCCACCAAGAGTAACTGTGAGGACTTAGTGTTGTGGCACCAGCACCACCACCACCAAAGGCCCAATTTCTCTGCCCCTGTTCAACAGTTGCATGTAATTACAATTCTTGATCTAATATTTCACAGCAGGGCCCGTTCCAGCTCCCACCAAGAGTAACTGTGAGGACTTACAGTGTTGTGGCAACACTACCACCACCACCATCAAAGGCTCAATTTTTCTGCCTCTGTTCAACAGGTGCATGTAAATACAATTCTTGATCTAATTTCACAGCAGGGCCCGTTTCCGCGCCCACCAAGAGTAACTGTGAGGACTTAGTGTTGTGGCACCAGCACCACCACCACCAAAGGCCCAATTTTTCTGACCCTGTTGAACATGGGCATGTAATTACAATTCTTGATCTAATATTTCACAGCAGAGCCCGTTCCTGCGTCCACCAAGAGTAACTGTGAGGGCTTACAGTGTTGTGGCAACACCAACACCTAAGGCCCCAATTTCTGCACAGTATATAGGGCAGGCCCCTACTTTCAAACATCCAACTTACAAACGACTCCTACTTGCAAACGGAAGGAGACAACAGGAAGTGAGATGAAATCTACCCCTAGGAAGGGAAATTCTCTCCTGTAAGAGTTTATATGGGAAAAATGTGTCTCCTCTCCACTGATGCTTTATCACCAATCCTTGTTTCACTAAAAATCCCACATTGACAAAAAACATTTGTCATTGGGACAGAAAGTGAGGTAAGATCTTTTGAAGAGGTGCACAGACGGCAAAACAAATGTCACAGGGGTGATAACCCTTCCCTATGTTTTCCAAAAAGCTTAAAAATAGATTTTTTGGCTGGAGCTACACTTTAAAAATGTACTAGTTCTTGTTTGCATCGCCTGTATACTGCTGTTCAGAGGGCCTGGGGCCCCACGCCTTTCCTTTTTTTAATTTGGGTGCGGGATTCCCCTTAATATCCATACAAGACCCAAAGGGCCTGGTAATGAACTGGGGGCGGGAGGACCCATGCCGTTTGTCTCACTGATTTTCATCCATATTACCAGGACCGGACATTACATTAAAGCCGTAAGTTTTAAATGACTTTTATTACTTTAAAAATGTCATTTTGTGCAGGGAAGGTTCTAAGCACGGGAAACACGCGCCACTTTACAGGCATACTATAGACACCCCCCAGGTACGATATTTAAAGGAATATTTCACTTTTTTTCACTTTAAGCATCATTAAAATCACTGCTCCCGAAAAAATGGCCGTTTTTAAAAGTTTTTTTTGCATTGATACATGTCCCCTGGGGCAGGACTAGGGTCCCCAAACCTTTTTTAGGACGATACCATGCAAATTAGCCTTTAAAATTAGCACTTTTGATTTTGAATGTTCGAGTCCCATAGACTTCAATGGGGTTCTAACGTTTGTGCAAATTTTCGGTCCGTTCGCAGGTTCTGGTGCAAACCGAACCGTGGGGGGTGTTCGGCTCATCCCTACTGAGCAGATATTAGAACATATGATCCTGGGTGCAGGTATTTGCAGTATACTTGCTGCACCATGGTCATGTAGGATATATGAATGAGACCCAAGACTGGATTTTAGCTAACCTTACTGTGCAAGTTGAGCAGCAACATATTGTGATGGGCAGTAAATTCAGTGATTTATTTACACCTTAACAAAATGTGTCCTAAGAAATGTTATGAAATGTATTAAGAGATGAAAAAATAAAAAATATTGTGCACTGCCTACCACAGGATGGTGCCCTTTGCACTTGGTCAATATGGTTGGCTTTTATTCAGTCTTAAACTGTAGCAAACCCAGCTTTTGAACTTGTACCTACAAGTAAGCCTATAATAACGCTTATCTGTAGGTATAGTGAATATCTCCTAAACTTGTGGTGTTTGGGAGATTTTCACATGGAAAGCAGCCGGTGATGTCACTGGTGCATGCGCTCTGAAGGGACAGCATACTGCTTGGTTGTACTTCTCCTGGGGAGGAGCGCAGTAGCCCGCTGTCAGTTGACATTTTGCCAGGATGCTCTGGGGGGTTTGAACACCCCTGACCCTCCTTTATCTACGCGCCTGCTCTCTTCCAACAAAGCAATCAAAGAGAGAACATGGATGCCTCAAGGGCACAATTACACTGTGAATGGTAAGATGAAAAATACAGATTTCAAAGAACCAAAGCTGAAGTCTGATGTGGTCCCTTTCTGAACTAATTCTCTTCTCTTTTTTACTAAACCAAGAATAAACGAAGCCTAAAACTGAGAAGGGTGCATCTGAGAGCTGTACACTGTTTGAATTATGTACTTTGCCATTCAGGAGTATTGTACCATTATTAGTGTGATGTTTGTCGAGCTGAAAAACAATTAGAGGTCAGTAAAGGACTCAAACTGAAAAAGTGAAAAGTGAAAGTGAATCTCATAATTCCAACCTGTTGAGATTTTTTTTTATAATACCATGTAAATGTTGTTTAGATATTTCTTCAAAGGAAAACAAATTACACGCTGAAATAAAACGAGAAACTTGAAATAGATGTTTCTTTAAATTTGAAATTTGAAATTCATTACAGATTAAAATCAAATAAGGTGTGAAACTTTTGCAGGAATTTTCTTTAAACCTTTAATTAGATTATCTGTAGCCTACAAATCTGCTAGGTTGGTGGTGTTTAACATGCCACAAGCACTCGGACAGGTGGTTTTGAGGAAAATATATAGACCCATATTCAGTATCTCACAAAAGTGAGTACACCTCTCACATTTTTGTAATTTTTTTATTATATCTTTTCATGAGACAACACTGAAGAAATGACACTTTGCTACAATGTAAATTAGTAAGTGTACAGCTTGTATAACAGTGTCAATTTTCTGTCCCCTCAAAATAACTCAACACACAGCAAATAATGTCTAAACTGCTGCCAACAAAGTGAGTACACCCCTAAGTGAAAATGTCCAAATTGGGCCCAAAGTGTCAATATTTAGTGTGGCCACCATTATTTTCCAGCACTGTCTTAACCCTCTTGGGCATGGAGTTCACCAGAGCTTCACAGGTTGCCAATGGAGTCCTCTTCCACTCCTCCATGACGACATCACAGAGCTGGTGGATATTAGAGACCTTGCGCTCCCCCGCGCTCCATTTGCGGCTGCCCCACGGATGCTCAATAGGGTTTAGGTCTGGAGACATGCTTGACCAGTTCATCACCTTTACCCTCAGCTTCTTTAGCAAGGCAGTGGTTGTCTTGGAGGTGTGTTTGGGGTTGTTATGTTGGAATACTGTCCTGCAGCCCAGTCTCCAAAGGGAGGAGATCATGCTCTGCTTCAGTATGAATGCCAACAGTACATGTTGGCATTCATGGTTCCCTCAATGAACTGTAGCTCCCCAGTGCCGGCAGCACTGATGCAGTCCCAGACCATGACACTCTCACCACCATGCTTGACTGTAGGCAAGACACACTTGTCTTTGTACTCCTCACCTGGTTGCCACCACACAAGCTTGACACCACCTGAAACAAATAAGGTTTATCTTGGTCTCATCAGAGGACATGGTTCCAGTAATCCATGTCCTTAGTCTGCTTGTCTTCAGCAAACTGTTTGTGGGCTTTCTTGTGCATCATCTTTAGAAGAGGCTTTCTTCTGTGATGACAGCCATGCAGACCAATTTGATGCAGTGTGCAGCGTTTTTTCTGAGCACTGACAGGCTGATCCCCCACCCCTTCAACCTCTGCAGCAATGCTGGCAGCACTCATACGTCTATTTCCCAAAGACAACCTCTGGATATGATGCTGAGCACGTGCACTCAACTTCTTTGGTTCACCATGGTGAGGCTTGTTCTGAGTGGAACCTGTCCTGTTAAACCGCTGTATGGTCTTGGCCACCATGCTGCAGCTCAGTTTCAAGGTCTTGGTAATCTTTTTATAGCCTAGGGCATCTTTATGTAGAGCAGCAATTCTTTTTTTTCAGATCCTCAGAGAGTTCTTTGCCATGAGGTGCCACGTTGAACTTCCAGTGACCAGTATGAGAGAGTGAGAGTGATAACACCAAATTTTACACACCTGCTCCCCATTCATACCTGAGACCTTGTAACAATAATGAGTCACATGAGACTGGGAGGGAAAATGGCTAATTGGGCCAATTTGGACATTTTTACTTAGGGGTGTACTCACTTTTGTTGCCAGCGGTTTAGACATTAATGGCTGTGTGTTGAGTTATTTTGAGGGAACAGCAAACTTACACTGTTATAGAAGCTGTACACTCACTACTTTACCTTGTAGCAAAGTGTCATTTCTTCAGTGTTGTCACATGAAAAGGTATAATAAAATATTTACAAAAATTTAATGGGGTGTACTCACTTTTGTGAGATACTGTATGTGAATGAAAAGGGAATGGGGGGATGTAAAGAGAAAGGAGGAAAAAAACCTGTTGTTGCTGCTTATAAAGTGTTAGCTGAAGTTTGGCTTCAATTTGTTAGTGTAAAGCCCCATACACACGATCGGAAATGCCGTCAGCAAAACTCAGATGAGAGCTTTTGGTCAGAAAATGCGACCGTGTGTATGCTCCATCGGACTTTTGCTGGTGGAATTCCAGCCAGCAAAAAGTTGAGAACATGTACTCTATTTTTCGGTTGGAAAAAGTTCCTATCCGAAAATGCGATCGTCTGTATGCAATTCCGACGCGCCAAAAATCACGCATGCTCAGAATCAAGTACGAGACGGAAGCGCTCGGTCTGGTAAAACTAGTGTTCGTAAGGGAGATAGCACATTTGTCACGCTGAAAATGATTGGATCTTTTAATGCAGCGCATTCTTTTGTTCTTTATAATGCTAGAAGAATGAAGTTGTTTTGCTGCTGATATTCACACAGAGTTCTGACAAACTTATTTCTTTATTATTTCTCGTGATCTCCTGAATAATCAATTTTGTTTTTAAAGCCAGATCTCCATAATAATGTTTAGAATTATTTTTAATAGTCATTTTTTTTATTTTTAATCAAGATTTCCTGTTTTTTTTGGATTATTTTTAAATTATTTTCTAGAGATCTCCATAAATTTTTTTTGTGTGTCAAGTTTCCACAACAACATTATTATCTTGTATTTTTATAAAGCTCAAGGAGGTTGGTTGTTGTTCCTTTGTTAATTAGACATTGTATTTTGGAAATGTACCTGCCTACTCACAAACAAACTGTCCTATTTGAAGAAAAACACATAGGCAAGTATTTTCATATAAAAAAAAAAACATTTATTCTGGCTCATAATAACAACATAAAGAGGAAGGCAACGCTGGAGAAACTGCTTGAATTTGTGAAGTCTTTGGCCCCCAGGGCAAACATCAGATCTTTGTAAATTACTGCTGTCTCCTCCACTTTACTCCCCTTCCTGGCCCTTTTTGTTGAAAGGCGGAGGGGAGGCACCTGGGATTAGGTGAGGCTCCTACTGGGCCCAGCCACCTCCTGGCTGACACTTACCCCCGCCTCCTCCTGGCTGACACTTACCCCCGTCTCCTACTGGCTGCCACATTCCAGAGCCTCGTCCTGACTGAGGTCTTCCTGTGTATGAAAAAGGTTTTTGATTCATCAATCACACACAATTTTCAGCTCATGACTGTTGCAAATTGAATGTTAATAAATAGAAAAGACTATCATTCTGAGCCCAGCATTTTTCATTTTTGTCACAATCATTTTTGGCCCCTACTGTCTATTGATATGTAAAACACTTTTTGTTAAATCATTCATTTGTTATCAATAATAACATCTAGTTAACAACAATAATTTTCGGACAATAAATATGTTAAAAAATACTATACCTGGCTCCAGCTGGGCTCCTCAACTTCTTCCAGGATGGAAGGCCCAAGTTGATCCTCGGAAGCCTCTTCTGGGGTTGAGTGAAGGGCTGAGGGAAGGCTGGATGGAAGTGTAGAAAGTGATTCCCTAACTTTCATCTGGTCTTCCAGAAACCGCATCCTGTTGTAGTACCCCAGACTGGGTACATACACGTCTTCTGCTGCTGCTCCTGATCTCATGGAAGCCAGGATCTTATTAAGCTCCTTCCTATGCGTGCTTCTCAAGCTACCAATTTTCCTCTCCACAAACTCGATGTCTGCGTTGGGGACCTGTGTCTTCACAAACGAGTGTTAGCTTTATATACACTGCACATGCGTGAAACTCCACCCGCGTCGCCCGCCCCTGACGTTCTTTCTAGAATATTTACCACCCCTTCTCTTTCAGCACAGTGGGAGATGAACATGGCGGAGACACAGCAGGTGCGTAATAGCAGATACAAGACAATGGGTTCCCCTAGGTGGACTTTCCCGGCACTTGCATAGACAAAGAAAAATTATAAAGGTAGAAACTATTGTACATAGTAAAAAACATATAAATTTTATTCGTGTTGAAAAATACAAATGTTAAAAACAAAATGCATATCTAGAGTAACATGGTAGTACTACATAGTAAACGTGATGAACATCAAGTAATAGGCAATGATAAAAAGAACCAGAGAACTCTTCTCAAGCCCGACGCGTTTCGGGGTATTTAGTATTTGTAGGGTCCTTCTTCAGGGGCATGGTTGAGAGAGAGGGGTTCATCTAAACTAATTGAAAAAATGAAAAAAAGGGGGTCAAATGTTGGTAGGACTATCAGTAGATATCCAGTAAGAGGTTGAAGTGATCAATTGATCGCCTACCTGAAAGGATTTAGTTGTTTGCTTGTAGAAAGGAGATTTTTGTTAAAAACAAAGAAAACCACAGAGAAAGGGCAGGATGTAGGAGTGAGCAGTAATGGTATAACAAGTATGGATGCTATTCTTAGGTGGTGAGGGCTGCAGATTGGTAGGCTGCAGTCTCCATAGAGGAGTGTGACAGTGCTCCCGTCCCGCCCGACCCGGGCGTGCGCAAGCCAGAGCGGTATGCTGAGGTCACAGGAAGGCGTCTCTAAGAAATGAAAAAATTTAAGGAACCTTAGAAGAGATCCAGTATAGGTGATTAAGGAAAAAATAAATAAATAAACTGGTGTAAACAATGATATGTAGTAGAAAGCATATTAAAAATACTACAAATATGGGCAAAAAACTTAATGGCTCGGTGCAATAGAGAAGTACACTGAATGCAGATTAATGAGAAAGGTCTGGCTTAGAATGCATTAGGGTAGAAAAAAATATATATATATATATGAGTGTTATAATGAAGTTGTTACATGGTAAACTATAGTAATAAATACAAAATGCATGCCTCAGTGTGAGTATATGGTATGCATAAGTATTAAGGGGTTCTATAGTTGTACGTCCGAGGAGCTGGGGTAATATAGTTGAATATAACATAATGGTATATGGGAAGTATGTGAAAAACAAATATGTATCTACAATACCCATATGTGTGTGCTCCCAATAGCCTACAGGGACTAAGACTGTAGCAGGCTAGGAAGTAGTAAAAATACAACTGTATAACTGTAAATATGTAAATAATGAGGGGAAAGATAATACTACACTTGTGACATTGATGCTTGAATAAAAGGAAGGTAAGGAAAAATGAATGGAGTAAAATACCTTAAGAAGACCAAGTGTTCATGTAGCCAGCCTCACAACCCAGCGTCCGGCATGTATAGCGCCATAGCAGGGAGTGAGTGAGGCTGGTTTAAATGGTGTACGGGCTCCAATTAGCTGGCGTCAGAACGAGGCACAGCTGTGTTGTGGAGACCGTCAGCTGAGACGCCCTATACAGACCCCCGAAGCGAGGATGCGCGGCGCCGCCCCAACCGCGCATGCGCGAACGTGATGGCGTTGGAGCAATGTCGCGCACACCCGCCCCACCGGCACGGAAGTGCCCCTCCGGCGAACTGGGCATGCTCGCCGGAGTGGCAACATGGAGGCAGTGGGCGTGAGATGGAGAAACGCCCACGTACCTCCCAAGGCGCCGCCCCAGGGAAAGGAATTTCTGGGGCGGCTTTCCGTGCCGGGCAACCGCTCTGGCCACCCGCGCCTCAGGGGGGTGGGGAAAGGGGGGACTGGCCACAAAGAAGGAAGCATATAAAATACATATCAAATGGATGGAGTAAACTTAGCCATGCATGGAGGAGTAAGAAAGGGGTTGGAGAAAGACATAAAGAATATTGAACAAAAAATGGGGTATAGGATCAGCACTCACCCATGCCAGATCGAAGTGGTTTCTTTAAAAAATAAGTGGGAACTGGGTCATGCTAAAAAATGTAAGTGTTTTTTATAAGAGGACAGACATGATCGAATATTCAGCAGTGTATTAGCATAAAATACAACGGGAGTGGTAGTAGAACAGGCATATTAGTGCCTTTATACAAACATTGTAGTATGCAGAATCATGAGCAAAAAAGGGGGACAATGGAAAAAACAGCAATGGGCAACAAGAGACTTAACCATAATGGAGGATATGCAAATGCTAGTGCAGAGTATGTAGCGAACATTAACAAATAATATATAAACAAAAAGAGGGTTCCGTTGGGGAACCAACCAAGCTGATTGTGTGTCCAATCCATGGTCCCCTATGGTACCAACTAAAAAAGTCGATAAGAAAATGAGTAATTTGAAAATAGAAAAATATATAATATATAAACACCCCATGTCCCCCCACATTGGAAATTGCATGAGCATAAATGTGGCTCAGTAACATAACGGCATTTCAGGCCAAAAGTGCAGGTGTACCTGCAAGGGTGGAGAGGGGGGGGGAAGGGGGGGGGGACAAAAAAGGGGGGAGCGGGGAGCATGTATGTGGCCAGACGCACAGCTTGGTGTACAAAATATGTAATGACAAAGGAGGAACAACCAGATATAATAAACAGTTAGAGAAACGAGAACTGGGATGGTGAACACAATGTAAAGAGAAGGAGGGAAAGGATGGAATGGCAAATACTCATGTGGGTATTAGAAGTGGTGGGTAGAAGAGAAGGAAGGGGAGGAAAAGGAGGAGGGGAGGGAGGGGAAGGGGGGGGGAGGGGGGGGGTTAGAAGGATGGAGGGGATGTACATAGAGGTGGTCATGACCTTATTTTTCCATTCCTCCAGAATTAAAGCCTTCTAAGAAGGGTTTAAAACAAACCGCCTCGTTGAGGCCTGGGGGTGTGGTGGCCTTGAGTAAATGGATCCATTTGAGTTCTCTCTGGAGTAAGATTTTATTCCAGTCGCCCCCTCTGGGGCTAGGATGTATGCGATCCAAAATTAAGAATTTGATGGAGGGGAACTTGCCTCCATGTACCAGTGTTACATGTCGACCTAAAGGAAGGTCAGGGTCGGCTGTTTTCATGGATAAAATGTGCCTGTATGCTCTTCGCCAAAACTCAAGTTTAGTCTTTCCTATATAAAAGCAACCGCAGTTACACTGGAGTAGATAAACCACTCCAGTGGTTCTGCAGTTTGCAAAGTCTTTTGGAAAAAAAGTTTTCCCGTTGGGGAGAGTGGGATTTCTTTGAGTAAACATGTAACCACAGTAGTGTCAGTAGTAGTAGTTTTTTACTATGTACAATAGTTTCTACCTTTATAATTTTTCTTTGTCTATGCAAGTGCCAGGAAAGTTCCCCTAGGGGAACCCATTGTCTTGTATCTATGCATTATTGAACGTGGCACGGCTTTCCTCCTAAACGAGTTGGTCACCCTCTCTCTGTGCGTAATAGCAGTAACAAGGAGGAGGAAAGCCTATAGCCAGAAATGTCCCGATCCCGAAGGAGAAGATTTAAGGCCTCAAATATATCCTTTGTAGAGATGGTGGAGATGGTGGACATCTTGAAGAGGGCCGACTATGACGGGAAGTATGGACCGTTCTTGACCCAAATGTGAGAAAGGCCAAGATCATGACTAAAGTTGTGAAGAGTCTGCACAGGAATTTTGGGGTACGGCGATCCAAGGAGCAATTGAGGAAACGCTGGTCAGACCTTAAATTGTGGGAGCAGGATCAGTACATAAGGATCAAGAAAGTGCTTCTAAAAAGTAAGTAGTTGTCGTGTGTTCCTATTATTATTATTACTTGCATGCTGCTCCATGTGCTTTTCTTTACTGTTGTACAGTTTAAAATGGCAACTTTCAGCCTCGTGGGCACAGTAATCGTTCGCAGTAAACATTGTTCGTTCACCAACTAAATACAATGTTTTAGGCAGATACAGGGTTAACTTAAATTTGGCCATGCTAATTTGTATTAAAAGAATTTTAGGACATTGTTATCTAGATGTGTTTGTAACTAGAATGAATAGCAAACTTGATTCCGTGTAATGTAAGGAGAGGACACTCAGCAGCTGTTTACACATCTGGACTCAGGAGCACTAGTGTGGGACACAAGAACAAACTTTTTAGGGTGTCCCACACAGGGGCTCCAGTGGATACTTGGGGTGTCTACATGTGTGAAACTTTTCTCCTCGAAAAAGTCACGTGACTGTGATGTAACGCGTGGGAGAAGCCAAGGACGCTCTGTGCAGATCAGCAGTTTCACACAGTGTACTGCACTGAATCTGCTCCTGTCTAAGGCGGCTGACTGCTATAGTAAAACCTGCATATGCCTTATCATTATAAGGCACACGTGAGTGGATTGAAGTTTGCCTGTGTACCTTGGTATCCTAACTATTGCACAATGATTGGTTTTTTCTTTTATCTGCCTGTTTATGATTCTCACATTGGTTGTGAATAGAAGCAAAAAACACATTGGTACTATAAAGATCAATGAGCACCTTAATTAAGCAAGTGTTTTTAAACAGCTTTGCTAGTGTTCAAAAGCTCTATACCAATCAGGATTCTACACCTGTATAATTGAACCTTCTGAATACATCCCTATATATTTATTTTTATGTGGATTTTTTATGTGAATTTTTTACACATTTGGTGTCACTAATTTTTTATAATTTTACACTATTTTGGATTTTTTAGGAATTGGATTTTTTAGGAATTTTTACTCACCGCTGGATTTATTTGACTATTTATATTTATTCTTATATATTCATTTTCATGAACATTGTGAAGCGCTTCAAATATCATTATTTATTCTTTTTAAGTGACTCTGAAAACACTCTCTTTTGATAGCAGCCTCACTTGGTTTTATGTGTAATTATCAGCTATTTAGCATCACAGCGCTTTGTGTTTTATATATATTCTTTCCATCAATTGCCCCATCACAGTTAGGAAAGTCCCAACGGTCGGCAAAGTGGGATGCCACAGTCTTCCTTTCCTGTGGCGTTGAAGGAAACTGTGGAGTCAAAACATAAAAAAAATTACTACTTTTGCACATAACATTGCAAGCAGATTAGACACAAACATTCTTGGCCAACATCAGTATAACATTTATTTTGAGGAGTATTTAAAGACAAAAATATAAGGTCCACTTATCAGATTTCTCACCCCCTCTGATGGCCCATTGAAAACATTTTAGGGGGGGTTATAAATGAGTTTGGGAGCCAAAAAAAAGCCTCTGGCACTCTGCCTGAATTTAAGGACAACAATAACATTTGGACACATTTTAGGGGGTGTTTAGGGTAATACACTACTATGGAGCTGACAAAATACATTGTTAAGTGACTAGGCTAGGTGTATATGGGCCCAGGATAGCATGCTGGGGAGGTTACTGAAGGCAAATATGCATGAAGGGCAAAAAAGGACCATTAAAAACTTCCAGCATACGTGCGGTTAAAGAGGACATTCACAGCATATTACAATCATGGTAATTAGGATTGATGAAAGAAATATAATACATTAGCATAAAACTTACCCTAATATAGTCCTTCTGCAGGACCTGAATGATGGCAGAACAGGTATCTGGAATAATAATCCCCAAAGCCTGGGGGGAGATGCCTGTAGAGAACTTGAGGTCCTGTAGACTTCTTCCCATTGCCAAGTACCGCAAGGTGATGACTAGCCTCTGCTCCGGAGTGATGACTTGCCGCATGCAGGTGTCCTGCTTCTTAATAAAAGGGGACAGCAAAGCCAACAGACGGTGAAAAACGGGGTCCGTCATCCGGAGAAAATTCCTGAAATCATCAGGGTTATTCTCCTGGATCTCACGCAGCAAAGGCATGTGAGAGAATTGATCACGCTGGAGCAACCAATTCTTGGTCCATGAACTCCTCCCCACCCTGTTCATTGACTGGACTTGGGTCAAAGTAATAACCCCAACACCAAGCACCCACATACAGTACCTGACCGCGAGATTGTGTTTCTAGCGCGATCCCATCGCACTGGTTCTCGGCGACAGGGTACTGTGCATGTCGCACTGGCTCACTCATCGGGAAAGGAAAACTTTTTTTTCCTTTCGTGATGAGCGACAGGCAGTGCTGACAGATGTCTGGTATGAATCCTGAGGGGGAATGCTGTGCCAAATTTTAAATGAAAAAAACTGTGTGGGTTCCCCCCCAGGGGCATACCAGGCCCTTAGGTCTGGTATGGATTGTAAGGGGAACCCCCTACGCCGAAAAATCGGCGTGGTGGTCCCCCCAAAATCCATACCAGACCCTTATCCGAGCACGCAGCGTGCCAGTCAGGAAAGGGGGTGGGGACGAGCGAGTGCCCCCCCTCCTGAGCCGTGCCAGGCCACATGCCCTTAACATGGGGGGATGGGTGCCTTGGGGGAGGGGGGGGCGCCCTGCGGGCCCGTTATGTCACCTGTTACGTAACCCCGCCCCTTCTGACTTTACAGGAATGCCACTGATAAGTCCCCGTCAAGTCCCCGTGCGTCAGAGGGGGGCGGGGTCACCGGGTGGCCCTGCCCCCCATTATTTAAGAACCCTCAGAAGAGGAGAAGCGTCACACAGAGGGAGCCTCCCATCATGCCATCATGTATGCGGAGCGGCCCGAGGAGAAGAAGGGAAGAAGACGCCGGCACAGCGGAGGAAGATGCCCGAAGTGAACACCGGAGGAAGAACGAGAGGAACCAGAAGAACCAGAAGAAGAAGAAGATGGAGGAAGAAACCGAAGGAAGATAGAAGATAGAAGATAGAAGAAAGAAGATAGAAGAAAGAAGAAGCATTTAAATAAAGGAATTGTCAAAAACTGTCTCTTGTCATTTTTAACATTTTTGACACTTTTGTACCCCCTTACCATTTCACCACGTGATGCAATGTGTGGGAGGAGCTTAGGACGTTCAGTGCTGCAATACACCTGAAGGTTAACAGCAGCTGTTTCTCTATGGGAAACCTCGTCCACAGCGACTGACTGCAATCTGCATATTTGAATGCTTCTAATAGACCGGGAGTTTGTGAGTGTATCTCTTGTCCCTGTTTTTCTTGTGCACTATCTAGTAAGTTCACTGCACAATGATCTATTTTTTCTTTGCTTGCTTTGCATAAAACCTTTATCCTGAGAGCCGAATCATCAGCAGTATTATGGCTAAAGTGGGATGCAAGAAAAACTAAATATCCTGATACAAACGATCTAACCCAGTGAGTCAATCAATCTGGATTAAGGGAAGGAACTGTTTAATTATTTTTACTTTCCCCCACTATTTATCTCTATCTGGACATTGTACTCAGAGTGTCATTATTATTTTATTTATATTCACCGTCACATCACCAATTTGAAGATTTATTTTGGCAATTTTAACACATGTATTAGCACCATAATTATTTATCTATTTTATTCACATGTATGCATTTTTTATTCCTGGATTTAAGCTTAGTCGCAGCAGTATATTGTGCACTATTTATTTAAAGCGCATCAATTTTATACTTAGTATTACACTTTTATTGTTTCACTTTAAGCATTATTAAAATCACTGCTCCTGAAAAAACGGCCGTTTTAAAAACTTTTTTTTGCATTGATCCATGTCCCTTGGGGCAGGACCCAGGTCCCCAAACACTTTTTATGACAATAACTTGCATATAAGCCTTTAAAATTAGCACTTTTGATTATTCATGTTCGTGTCCCATAGACTTTAACGTTGTTCGCGTGTTCGAACACATTTTTTGCCTGTTCGCAAGTTCTGGTGAGAACCGAACAGGGGGGTGTTCGGCTCATCCCTACATGTGTCCTAGTTGTAGAATTCATGTAAATAAACAAAATCAGGACATATAAGCCCCAGTATGTTTTTACATAGCTACAAATTAAGATATAAAAGCACAATCTATATAAAAAGTATAAAACCCTTTGCCCTGATTTTGCATTCTATAAGTATAGGCACAATCTGGAGAATTAACTAAGTTTCCTATGCCATTATAATTATTTTTTCTTAAAAAACCCCATGTGATTTTTGCACCTAATCATATACATATTGGTTTAATTTTTTAATGCATATGTTATTATTATTTTTGTTTTTTAAATACTTACTCAGCTCTCCCCAGGGAGCACGTTTCCATTTTCAGTGCTGGCATGTAAAGCCGACTCGTCTCTTCTTCCGGAATACAGTGCTGTTGGCTACCCAGCATCCTGATCTCGCCCATGCGCATATTATCAAAAGCGTAGTGCATGAACAAACGGAGGAGGCCCATTTACTCCTGGGATTGATAAAACTCATATCCCAGGAGCCAATGCATGGCCGGAAATGACGTACCTCGCCATGATGGGGTACTGCAGAAGTGCAGCATTTGCCGTGAAAAAAAGGTATTTGGAATACTCGGAAAAAAATTACCAATGAGAGAATAGAAAGCTATCACGAACAGGGGGCGCAAAGTTTAACATGTGGGCATTGTCTGTTCTGTAGGGCTATATACAGAATTTCTAACATTATTGGATTCTTCAAACAGTTATTAACCCTTTCATGACCAGTTGTAATTGAAACCCAGATGCCTTGACCAAGTTTTGCACAATCAGCATGAGTTTTTTATCTTGATCATAATGCTGTAGCTTATTTGCCTGCTACTGATTGAAATCCTGCTGCAGCTTCATCTTATGACTTTTATAGATTTCAATCTCGTCTATTCCAAAGATGTGTGCCATTTTGTGTTTAAATTTATAACTGCTCTTATGTGATCCACAGGTAATTGCCGGTATGCATGGTGGTTTTGAGTATTGCTACTTTCTGGGAAATTCCAAGACACATCTATAGCTGTTTGTTTTTTAGTGCTATATATGAAAGTGCTCAGTTCCAGAAAAATGACTGAGCAATACCTCTCTGTCTCTGAGACTCTGTTCCTAGGTTCCTGTTCCCATGACCTCACTCTGTTTCCCACTAATGACCCAGCTTGCCTCTAACCACAATTTCTGCCTGCTTCCCAACACAACCTCTACTTGCTTTTGGATTACCTGTTTAACCACTTCAGCCCCGGAAGGATTTACCCCCTTCCTGACCAGAGCACTTTTTACAATTTGGCACTGCGTCACTTTAACTGCTAATTGCGCGGTCATGCAATGCTGTACCCAAACAAAATTTGCGTCCTTTTCTTCCCACAAATAGAGCTTTCTTTTGATGGTATTTGATCACCTCTGCCGTTTTTATTTTTTGCGCTATACATGGAAAAAGACCGAAAATTTTGAAAAAAAATGATATTTTATACTTTTTGTTCTAAAAAAAATCCAATAAACTCAATTTTAGTCATACATTTAGGCCAAAATGTATTCGGCCACATGTCTTTGGTAAAAAAAATGTCAATAAGTGTATATTTATTGGTTTGCGCAAAAGTTATAGCGCCTACAAACTAGGGTACATTTTCTGGAATTTACACAGCCTTTAATTTATGACTGCCTATGTCGTTTCTTGAGGTGCTAAAATGGCAGGGCAGTACAAAACCCCCACAAATGACCCCATTTTGGAAAGTAGACACCCCAAGGAAATTGCTGAGAGGCATGTTGAGCCCATTGAATATTCATTTTTTTGTCCCAAGTGATTGAATAATGACAAAATTACAAAAAGTTGTCACTAAATGATATATTGCTCACACAGGCCATGGGCATATGTGGAATTGCACCCCAAAATACATTTAGCTGCTTCTCCTGAGTATGAGGATACCACATGTGTGGGACTTTTTGGGAGCCTAGCCGCGTACGGGGCCCCGAAAACCAATCACTGCGTTCAGGATTTCTAAGGGCGTACATTTTTGATTTTACTTCTCACTACCTATCACAGTTTTGAAGGCCATAAAATGCCCAGATGGCATAAACCCCCCCAAATGACCCAATTTTGGAAAGTAGACACCCCAAGCTATTTGCTTTGAGGCATGTTTGAGCAATATATCATTTAGTGACAACTTTGTGCAAAAAAAAAAAAAAAATGTCTCTTTCCCGCAACTTGTGTCACAATATAAAATATTCCATGGACTCGACATGCCTCTCAGCAAATAGCTTGAGGTGTCTACTTTCCAAAATGGGGTCATTTGGGGGGGTTTTGAACTGTCCTGGCATTTTATGCACAACATTTAGAAGCTTATGTCACACATCACCCACTCTTCTAACCACTTGAAGACAAAGCCCTTTCTGACACTTTTTGATTACATGAAAAAATAATTTTTTTTTGCAAGAAAATTACTTTGAACCCCCACACATTATATATATTTTTTAAAGCAAATGCCCTACAGATTAAAATGGTGGGTGTTTCATTTTTTTTTTTCACACAGTATTTGCGCAGCGATTTTGCAAACGCATTTTTTGGGAAAAAACACACTTTTTTAAATTTTAATGCACTAAAAGACACTATATTGCCCAAATGTTTGATGAAATAAAAAAGATGATCTTAGGCCGAGTACATGGATACCAAACATGACATGCTTTAAAATTGCGCACAAACGTGCAGTGGTGACAAACTAAATACATTTTTAAAAGCCTTTAAAAGCCTTTACAGGTTACCACTTTAGATTTACAGAGGAGGTCTACTGCAAAAATTACTGCCCTCGATCTGACCTTCGCGGTGATACCTCACATGCATGGTGCAATTGCTGTTTACATTTGACGCCAGACCGACGCTTGCGTTCGCCTTAGCGCGAGAGCAGGGGGGACAGGAGTGCTTTTTTTTTTTTTTTTTTTCTTTATTATTTTTTTGCTTTTTTATCTTATTTTTAAACTGTTCCTTTCATTTTTTTTGTTAAATCATTTTTATTGTTATCTCAGGGAATGTAAATATCCCCTATCATAGCAATAGGTAGTGACAGATACTCTTTTTTGAAAAAATTGGGGTCTATTAGACCCTAGATTTCTCCTCTGCCCTCAAAGCATCTGACCACACCAAGATCGGTGTGATAGAATGCTTTCCCAATTTCCCAATGGCGCTGTTTACATCTGGTGAAATCGAAGTCATAAAATGCTCGTAGCTTCCGGTTTCTTAGGCCATAGAGATGTTTGGAGCCACTCTGGTCTCTGATCAGCTCTATGGTCAGTTGGCTGAATCACCGGCTGCATTCTCAGGTTCCCTGTTGAGACAGGAGAGCCAGAGAAAAACACGGAAGACGGTGGGGGGGCATTCCCTCTCCCTGCTTGTAAAAGCAGTCTAGAGGCTAATTAGCCGCTAGGATTGCTTTTACATGAAAGCCGACCGCTGGCTGAAAAGAATGATACCAAGATGATACCTAAACCTGCAGGCATCATTCTGGTATAACCACTCAAAGTCGTGAATGGCGTACCTGAAGACAAAAAAATGGTTAACAATAAAGCACAGTAAACGGTAAAGTATAAAAAATTGCATACCTGAAAAGCAAACATGATAAACATAATAACAATAAAACATTGCAGAATAGAATACAGTAAAAAAGAGCAGAACAATAGAGAGAGAATAGAGAGAGAGAGAACAATAAAACGACAACTATTTATTTTTTTTTAATATTTTTGTATGTGTTTTTTTTTTTTTTACACTTTTTCTTGTAACTAACTTTTATAACTGTAACCCGTTCTAGGTTCGGGTCTCTCAAAATGTGATGGCATCTTGGGAGACCCTGTGAAAGTGTGCCTAGTCTGTGCAATGCTGTACCCTACGCTAATACTCAACTAGTGTATGGTAGCGTTCAAAACATTCACCAATGCAAAGACCAGGATTGTCAGGACAGGAGGGACAATAATAGCGAGTGTCACGCCTATATCCGCGCTTGCTGCAGACACAACATCTATTTTGGGGGGGTTCGTTGGGTAGGGGTACTCGGGAGGACATAAAGAAAATGCCTCTCATGCAGCCAACTGCATTTGGTTGGGGATGTGAATGGGGGAAGTACGGGTGCTGCAGAAGCGGTAGGTTCCCAATTAGGATTGGCGAATGCAGCAGGAACGGCATTGTGGGCACGATGGGCCTGTGTTTGTCTTTTTGGTGGCAGTGGGACACTACTTGTGCTTGCCACCTTACCAGCTTGAACTGCACTTATTGGACTCGCCACGTCACCAAGTGTTACTGCAGTGCTGGTTTGACTACGACCGTGGTGTACTAGGCCGCTGGTGCTTGCCAGTTCACCAAAACGCTACCAAAAAAACTGTTAGCGATCGCAGGGATCAGGCCTGACTCTGCGAACGCTGCAGTTATGCGTTTAGTGTTTTGTAAGAGACAGTGATCGATCGATACTGCACTTGGGTGGGCTGGGCCGGGCCAGGCGGAGGGGCAAAACGCAGGTGCTAGCAGGTATCTGGGCTGATCCCGCTAACACTGCGTTTTTGGGAACCCTAAACTGCTGGGGACGCCAGTATAGATCTGATCGGATCAGATATTGATCCGTTCAGATACTATACCACTAAGGGAGGTGTATGCTGCGTGCGTGGGTGTTAGCGGTACTGGCGCTAATCTGACGCTGCCTGGGGCTGGTGCTTGCCAGTTCACCAAAACGCTACCAAGAAAACTGTTAGCGATCGCAGGGATCAGGCCTGACTCTGCGAACGCTGCAGTTATGTGTTTAGTGTTTTGTAAGTGACAGTGATTGATCGATACTGCACTTGGGTGGGCTGGGCTGGGCCGGGCGGAGGGGAAAAACGCAGGTGCTAGCAGGTATCTGGGCTGATCCCGCTAACACTGCGTTTTTGGGAACCCTAATTTGCTGGGGACGCTAGTATAGATCTGATCGGATCAGATATTGATGCGTTCAGATACTATACCACTAAGGGAGGCGTATGCTGCGTGCGTGGGTGTTAGCGGTACTGGCGCTAATCTGACGCTGCCTGGGGCGACGCATATCACCGCCGGGCGATCAGGGGGCTAAACCTTTATTCGGTAATAAACGGCAGGTGCCCTGACACTATAAAAAATAAACAAACTAACCAGCATCAACCGTAACGGTTATACGGTGATCAGTGGTGAAAGGGTTAACTAGGGGGCAATCAAGGGGTTAAAACATTTATTAGATAGTATATGGGGGTCCCTGACGCTATAAAACGCTGACGGCGAACCTAAATATTTACCTCTCTAACTAGCGTCACCAGCGACACTAATACAGCGATCAGAAAAATGATCGCTTAGTGACACTGGTGACGGGGGGTGATCAAGGGGTTAAAACTTTATTAGGGGGGGGGTAGGGGGTATCCTAGACCTACAGGGGGCTAATACTCACTGCCCTACCACTTCTAACTGTCACAAACTGACACCATGCAGTAATCAGAAAAAAAAATACTGCTTGGTGTCAGTGTGACATGGGGGGGGGGGGGATTGGGGGGTGATCGGGGGGCGATCGGGGGAGGGGGATCGGGGGTGTAATGTATGCCTGGCATGTTCTACTGTGTGTGTGTGTTGTGCACTCACACGTACGTGATTCTGCCTGCCCGTGCCATTCTGCCGACGTATATCGTTGTTAGGCGGTCGGCAAGTGCTTAAGGCCATCCTTGACCTCTTGCTTCTATTAGAAAATGAACTTATGTCTCAATTCTGTATTTATCTCCTTGCTGTCAGCTGTAGTTCGGTTGCATCCTAGGGCTGTAATCTGGGAACTGTCCACATCACAATCCATCGCACAGTAGGGTGTTCTGATGAATGCAGAACACCTACCTAGATCTTGCAAGGGCTAACATGTGTCTGGTCATGTGAATGGTCCGTTACCACCATGATTGATCTTTCCAGGCTTTTACTTGATACAATTTTTTAATAAAATCCCTGTCTATGTTTTTTTTTGTGTGCTCTTTGTCAGTCTGGTTGTTATATTGGCCACATGAAAGGAAACCACTCAAAGCGGTTACCAATCATTAGCCAGAGACCAGTGCTGCCAGGGATAGCAGGGTCTCTTACCTGCATTAGTAGCATTGGTTAATAATATGCGCACACAAATGGGGTGTGTTTTCATTTATATTTCACTTATATACATGCATGCATTTTAAAAGCTCCAGAACTAGGCTCATAAACCCTGTGCTTCCTGTACTTGAACTTTGCACAAATAAGATATGCCATAAACAGAAAGGATTTCTTTATTTCTTTTTTTAGAGATGATTCAATGAGCTGTGGATCCCGTAATTTCTGCTTAGACCTACTGCATTTACGGAATAATGAAAGAGACCTGCCATAGAATTTTTTCATGGAAATAAAATAGTATACCAACATTCTCAGACATAATTCAGCTGCTATATTTTTATATAATTCTGTGCCAGGCTCTAAGATATTTGTAATAAGAACACAATCTGAGTGCTATAAACCCTCTGTGAGTGAAAATGCCATATACTGAACAGGTGTGTAAATAGTTGATTAACTCACGGTATCAGATCAAAGTACCTGATTGAAAAGCATAAACAGAATTAATGCTAATGATGTCACACTGCCTTTATTTGTTCAGGTGCTCATGGAAACAGAGCATATAAATGTTAATTGGTAATTCAAGACTGGGATTTTATATTTTATTTTTATGGCAAGTTAAATATTAGAAGCAAAATCAGTGGTGGATGCAGTCAACAGGAGGCACATGTGCAGAATTAAATCATAATAAGAGTATGAAAAAAAAAAATAGTAGTAATAATAATAATTGCATTAGGCATTAGAAGGTAAATTCCTGTGATCCAGAAACTATTAAATATGGTTTCATATTCTCACAATATTGCCAAATATGCCAGGTTTAAATAAATATACAATAGATTGTCTGTGCATGACTGTGGTGAGGACTAGGGATGAGCTTTCTGTTCTGGTCAAACATGAGTTTGACTCGAACATTGGCTGTTCGCCCGTTCGTCGAAAACCGAACATTATGGGCTGTTCAAGCCAAATTCGAGCAGCGCGTAACGGCCCATAATGCACTACGGGAGCGCAGTGCATTGCTGTATGATGATTGGCCAAAGCATGCACCATGACCTGCATGCTCTGGCCAATCCCAACACCCTCAGCTAAGAGGGTGCCTTTTGGCAATCATGGCTCAGGGGGACTAAGTCCACACCCCACACTATATAAGGCTGCCTGCACGTCGGCCCCGTGTAGTGTGTTGTTGGTGTGGACAGAGAGTCTCGTTTATATATATATATATATATATATATATATATATAGAAAAAGAGTCCAAGAGGTTGCTGCACTTAAAAATTTCTTTGCTTTATTTCTCAAATTGTTCAGTAGGGATTTACAAAGCAAGTATAATCCAAAAACACAGGCACGAAATGCCTACACAGTTTCAGACACAGGTAGATTCAGATATGGATGGATGGATGGATTACGTCTCGGGCTAGTCAGCTTACGCCCTTCCTAAGATCCATTGAAGCACATCTGAGGGTTTCAATCCAATCATTCATTTAAATACAGGTTAAGTGAAGTACTTCACATATGGAATCAATATGGCTAATTAGTTCAAATCGCATACCATTTAACATCTATATATGCATCTATTTATCTATAACATGCCATTAAAACAAGGATAAGCAACAGGTGTCGAATCTCTCATTCTCTTCACTCTCATTATAGAATATTTGAAATACCTATAAAAACGCAGGGAAATGTTGCATTCATGAGTAAATACAAAAACAAAAAGAAAAAACAAAAAAGATATCCCCATCATGAAGTTATTTTATCTGGCTACTTTCATATACTTATTCCAACAGTTAAACAAATAAATAAAGATCCAAATCAACATTTAAGCCATATGGAGCAATTGTATTCAAAAAATGTATCCAGTATACTTCTCTTTTTCTTAGAATCAATTCACGGTTGCCCCCTCTCCTATTTTTCTCAATACCTTCTAGGACCATATACTTTAGTTGTGATACATTGTGGCCAAATTCCAAAAAGTGTCTCGCCAGCGGTAATTGGGTTAATTTATCTCGTATTGAGTATTTGTGTCTCGCTATCCTATCTTTGATTTTTTGTGTAGTCTCCCCTACATAGACTAAACCGCATGGGCACTTTATGGCGTAAATTACATATGAAGATTGGCATGTGTAGTAACCCCGTATGGGGATGTTGAAACCCCTATGTGGATGTGTAAAGTATTTACCTTTAATCATAGAGTTACATTGTATGCATGACAAGCAGGGATACGATCCCAGATTTTTAGGTCCCAGGAAGGTTAGTTTGGCTGCTGCAGCCACAGGTTGATCAGATTTAATCAATCGATCTCGTATCGTTCTACCTTTTCTATAGGAGGACATGGGTGGATTCCAGAATTCCTGTACCATGGGGTAACTGGATCTTAAAAGATTCCAATGTCTTTTGATAATTTGATTAATTTTGTTGGAGAAGGGATGGTACTGCATAATAAAGGGGATTCTCTTCTTTTCTTTTCGGGGTGATCGATTACTATCAGTATTAGGATGATCGATATTAACTAAAGCTTGCGGATATCTTCTACTAATAAGTTTGTTTTTTATTTCATCAAGTCTCTGATCACGGCGCAGCGGGTCACTCACGATCCGCTGCACCCTCATCATCTGACTTTTTGGGATGGATGAAAAAACGTTTGGGGGGTGAAAGCTATTAAAATGTAGCAATTGATTGCGATCTGTGGGTTTCACATATAAGTCAGTAGTGATCTGCCCATTGTTCAATTTAAGAAGAGTATCAAGAAAGGAGATCTCATTTTTACCAATTTCAATGTTGAACTTTAATCCAGGTACTAAATAGTTAATGTATTTATCAAATAAGTATAGGCTTTCCATGTTGCCATCCCATATAGCGAAAATATCGTCCACAAATCTGTACCAACATTGGCAATGTTTTAAAAATAAATCATTGACATAAATAAAGGACGTCTCTATCATATTCATAAATGCGTTCGCATATGGGGGTGCAACATTTGAACCCATCGCTGCTCCATTCAGTTGCAAGAAATGAGTATCCCTGAAAAGAAAATAGTTCTCTTCAAGAGTAATTTTCAAAAGGTCAAGCAGAAATGAAATCTGTTCGGTTTTATAGATGCCTGATTGAATTAACAATCGCTGACATGCCTCTATTCCTAAATCATGTGGAATGATAGTAAATAAGCTAGAGACGTCCCATGATATCAGGATGGAATCTGATGACAAGTTTATATCTTGAATTTTTGACAAAAAGTCAGTAGTATCTCTTATAAATGATTTAGTGTTTAATAGCAATGGTGTCAAACACTTATCCAGATATTGTGCTAGATGTGTTGTCACAGATTCCATCCCTGATACAATGGGACGTCCGGGGGGATTTTTAGGGTCTTTATGAATTTTTGGTAACATATACAGTACCGGTGTGACTGGATATTCACATATCAAAAACTCCATAGTTTCATCATCAATGATTTTTTGTTTAACTGCCTTAGTTAGAGTTGTTTTTATCCTTTTTTGCACTTTAAAAACAGGACAGCAATCAAGTCTTTTATAAGTAAGGGTATCACTCAGATGTTTCATTATTTCATTTTCATACATGGATGTATCCATGACCACAATAGCTCCCCCCTTGTCAGCCGGCTTGATAGTGATATCATGCCGGGCTGACAAGGAGTTTAACGCTGCAATCTCATCTCTATTTAGATTGTGGGGTATATGGTCTCTCTTATCTCTGTCACACAAAAAACGTTTTATATCATTTTCCACTTTGTCTATATATACCTCTACAGCAGCACACGAAGTGGGTGGTACTTTAGTGCTTTTTGGTTTTAAACCCATGTTTTTGATCGATAATATTGATAATTCTTTAGTTGTGGCAGTGGGTACACCAGAATAGTATGCTTTAAATCTTAATTGTCTAAAAAATCTATATAAATCCTGTTTAAGTACAAAATCATTCATTTTCTCTTTAGGGCAAAAGCCCAAACCCTTATTCAAAACACTTAATTCAGTTTTAGACAAAACAATAGAAGAAATGTTATGTACCAGGTTTTCATCTAATGTCTCTGGCGGTTCTGGCGTCTGGTGGTTGCACCCCCTGCTGTGTCTTTTCTTTGTTCGCCGGCCGCCCCTCCTGGTCCGGATTCGGTCAGGTTCCCTGGTAAAAAAGGAGTAGTTAATACACTGGTGGATGATCCAGTAGATGTCATAGAGGAGTTTGAGCTAGCCAGATTTTTTCGTTGTATTTTTCTGGCTAGCTCAAACTCCTCTATGACATCTACTGGATCATCCACCAGTGTATCAACTACTCCTTTTTTACCAGGGAACCTGACCGAATCCGGACCAGGAGGGGCGGCCGGCGAACAAAGAAAAGACACAGCAGGGGGTGCAACCACCAGACGCCAGAACCGCCAGAGACATTAGATGAAAACCTGGTACATAACATTTCTTCTATTGTTTTGTCTAAAACTGAACTAAGTGTTTTGAATAAGGGTTTGGGCTTTTGCCCTAAAGAGAAAATGAATGATTTTGTACTTAAACAGGATTTATATAGATTTTTTAGACAATTAAGATTTAAAGCATACTATTCTGGTGTACCCACTGCCACAACTAAAGAATTATCAATATTATCGATCAAAAACATGGGTTTAAAACCAAAAAGCACTAAAGTACCACCCACTTCGTGTGCTGCTGTAGAGGTATATATAGACAAAGTGGAAAATGATATAAAACGTTTTTTGTGTGACAGAGATAAGAGAGACCATATACCCCACAATCTAAATAGAGATGAGATTGCAGCGTTAAACTCCTTGTCAGCCCGGCATGATATCACTATCAAGCCGGCTGACAAGGGGGGAGCTATTGTGGTCATGGATACATCCATGTATGAAAATTAAATAATGAAACATCTGAGTGATACCCTTACTTATAAAAGACTTGATTGCTGTCCTGTTTTTAAAGTGCAAAAAAGGATAAAAACAACTCTAACTAAGGCAGTTAAACAAAAAATCATTGATGATGAAACTATGGAGTTTTTGATATGTGAATATCCAGTCACACCGGTACTGTATATGTTACCAAAAATTCATAAAGACCCTAAAAATCCCCCCGGACGTCCCATTGTATCAGGGATGGAATCTGTGACAACACATCTAGCACAATATCTGGATAAGTGTTTGACACCATTGCTATTAAACACTAAATCATTTATAAGAGATACTACTGACTTTTTGTCAAAAATTCAAGATATAAACTTGTCATCAGATTCCATCCTGATATCATGGGACGTCTCTAGCTTATTTACTATCATTCCACATGATTTAGGAATAGAGGCATGTCAGCGATTGTTAATTCAATCAGGCATCTATAAAACCGAACAGATTTCATTTCTGCTTGACCTTTTGAAAATTACTCTTGAAGAGAACTATTTTCTTTTCAGGGATACTCATTTCTTGCAACTGAATGGAGCAGCGATGGGTTCAAATGTTGCACCCCCATATGCGAACGCATTTATGAATATGATAGAGACGTCCTTTATTTATGTCAATGATTTATTTTTAAAACATTGCCAATGTTGGTACAGATTTGTGGACGATATTTTCGCTATATGGGATGGCAACATGGAAAGCCTATACTTATTTGATAAATACATTAACTATTTAGTACCTGGATTAAAGTTCAACATTGAAATTGGTAAAAATGAGATCTCCTTTCTTGATACTCTTCTTAAATTGAACAATGGGCAGATCACTACTGACTTATATGTGAAACCCACAGATCGCAATCAATTGCTACATTTTAATAGCTTTCACCCCCCAAACGTTTTTTCATCCATCCCAAAAAGTCAGATGATGAGGGTGCAGCGGATCGTGAGTGACCCGCTGCGCCGTGATCAGAGACTTGATGAAATAAAAAACAAACTTATTAGTAGAAGATATCCGCAAGCTTTAGTTAATATCGATCATCCTAATACTGATAGTAATCGATCACCCCGAAAAGAAAAGAAGAGAATCCCCTTTATTATGCAGTACCATCCCTTCTCCAACAAAATTAATCAAATTATCAAAAGACATTGGAATCTTTTAAGATCCAGTTACCCCATGGTACAGGAATTCTGGAATCCACCCATGTCCTCCTATAGAAAAGGTAGAACGATACGAGATCGATTGATTAAATCTGATCAACCTGTGGCTGCAGCAGCCAAACTAACCTTCCTGGGACCTAAAAATCTGGGATCATATCCCTGCTTGTCATGCATACAATGTAACTCTATGATTAAAGGTAAATACTTTACACATCCACATAGGGGTTTCAACATCCCCATACGGGGTTACTACACATGCCAATCTTCATATGTAATTTACGCCATAAAGTGCCCATGCGGTTTAGTCTATGTAGGGGAGACTACACAAAAAATCAAAGATAGGATAGCGAGACACAAATACTCAATACGAGATAAATTAACCCAATTACCGCTGGCGAGACACTTTTTGGAATTTGGCCACAATGTATCACAACTAAAGTATATGGTCCTAGAAGGTATTGAGAAAAATAGGAGAGGGGGCAACCGTGAATTGATTCTAAGAAAAAGAGAAGTATACTGGATACATTTTTTGAATACAATTGCTCCATATGGCTTAAATGTTGATTTGGATCTTTATTTATTTGTTTAACTGTTGGAATAAGTATATGAAAGTAGCCAGATAAAATAACTTCATGATGGGGATATCTTTTTTGTTTTTTCTTTTTGTTTTTGTATTTACTCATGAATGCAACATTTCCCTGCGTTTTTATAGGTATTTCAAATATTCTATAATGAGAGTGAAGAGAATGAGAGATTCGACACCTGTTGCTTATCCTTGTTTTAATGGCATGTTATAGATAAATAGATGCATATATAGATGTTAAATGGTATGCGATTTGAACTAATTAGCCATATTGATTCCATATGTGAAGTACTTCACTTAACCTGTATTTAAATGAATGATTGGATTGAAACCCTCAGATGTGCTTCAATGGATCTTAGGAAGGGCGTAAGCTGACTAGCCCGAGACGTAATCCATCCATCCATCCATATCTGAATCTACCTGTGTCTGAAACTGTGTAGGCATTTCGTGCCTGTGTTTTTGGATTATACTTGCTTTGTAAATCCCTACTGAACAATTTGAGAAATAAAGCAAAGAAATTTTTAAGTGCAGCAACCTCTTGGACTCTTTTTCTATATACAAGGTCGGTGGGAAGACCTGATTGCTGGCACTAAATCGTAAGCAGAGTGCGGTTCTCCTCCACAAGTGAATATATATATATATATATATATATATACACACTGTATCCAGTTTAGCTATATCTGACTGCAGGCCATTCCTGGTGTACTTTTTCTAATATACTTCAGGCAGGCAGGTTATTCAGTTAGCTGCAGTATATATATATATATACAGACAGTCTCGTATATATACATATCCATTGCATACAGTTTAGCTATATCTGACTGCAGGCCATTCCTGGTGTGCGTTTTCTAATATACTTCAGGCAGGCAGGTTATTCAGTTAGCTGCAGTGTATTTAATATATATATATATATATATATATATATATATATATATATATATATATCCGCTGTATCCAGTTTAGTTATATTTGACTGAAGGCCGTTCCTGGTGTACTTTTTCTAATATACTTCAGGCGGTGTACACAGTACTGTGCACCCATAGTGCAGTTGCTACTACTTTTCTGGTGGTGTACACAGTACAAACAAAATTTACAGCATGTCCAGAAAGGCCACCAAGGAGAGGCAGATGCTCACAGGCCACCAAAAGAGGGCACGCAGGCTCTGTGTCTTAAGTCGGCAGTGCTGTAGACACACCCATAGTTGTTATTACGCTTCTATATAAATCAGATTTGTTGCGCTATCGAAGAATACAAAATAAAAGCTGCTAAGACAATATTGTTCGGTGCAATAACAAAAATATGGGTTATAGGTGTAGCGCTATTAAAAAGAGAAGATAATAATACAAAAGTCCATATATTCAATAATGAGGAAAGTTCCAGATTTGACTAATTCTGAATCTATTCATGAGGAATCTGTTGAGATGAAAAAGGAAAGAACCCATCACCAACACCCAAAAACACTAACCCATTTGCTGATGGTAAGGGTCAAACAGCACAGCACTAGTAGATGGTCTTGACGTTTCCTCACAATCAAAAGAAACTCCCCTTGGTGCCTAGAAATCTTCACTCCACTGATCGACCCAGAGTTATATATATACCTTTTACCAGGATGGTTTTGCCATAAAAGTGCACTCCAAAGATATAGCACAATAATCATATATGCAAGGGAATGAAAAAGAACAAACTCATTGCGCAGACATCCCAAGCAAGAACAGCTTTATTTATCATAAACTCACGAATAAAAACTCACATGTGAAAAGTAAATATAAGGCAGAAAAGGAAAGCGACCAGCGCTTCCTATCAATAAGATGGCCGCCGATCCTCCGTCCTCTCCAATGCGTCACTCGTCCCTTTGCTCCGTCCGATGTTTCGTCACAAAGCTGCGTCATCAGGGGCACCCATAGTGCAGTTGCTGCTACTTTTCTGGTGGTGTACACGATACAGTACACCCATAGTTATTACACTTCTGTTGGTGTACACAGTACCGTGCACCCCTAGCACAGTTACTACTACTTTCCTGGTGGTGTACACAATACATACAGTGCACCCATAGTTAGACTTCTGGTGGTGTACATATCACCGTTCACCCCTAGCGCAGTTGCTACTACTTTTCTTGCGGTATACACAATACAGTACACCCATAGTTGTTATTACACTTTTGTTGGTGTACACAGTACCGTGCATCCCTAGTGCAATTGCTACTACTTCTCTGGTGGTGTACACAGTACACAATACATACAGTACACCCATAGTTGTTATTACACTTCTGTTGGTGTACACAGTACCGTGCATCCCTAGTGCAGTTGCTACTACTTTCTTGGCGGTGTACACAATACATACAGTACACCCATAGTTGTTAATTCACTTCAGTTGGTGTACACAGTACCGTGCACCCCTAGTACAGTTGCTACTACTTTTCTGGTGGTGTACACAGTACACAATACATACAGTACACCCATAGTTGTTATTACACTTCTGTTGGTGTACACAGTACCGTGCACCCCTAGTGCACTTGCTACTACTTTTCTGGTGGTGTACACAGTACAAACAAAATTTACAGCATGTCCGGAAAGGCCACCAAGGAGAGGCAGATGCTCACAGGCCACCAAAAGAGGGCACGCAGGCTCTGTGTCTACAGTCGGCAATGCTGGCCGTAGACACGGTGCATCCTCAGCACATGGCCGTGGGGCACGCTTGTCCTTTTTTTCTGCAGCTGGCCATGTTATTTAGCCACAACATGCAGAAGAGTTGGTGGAATGGATAACAAAGCCCTCCTCATCCTTCTCATCCTCTGTCACCCAGGCTCAGAGTAGTTTGCCTGCCAATGCAGCTGCCAAAGCTGCCCATTCCATCGGCTCCATGTCAACAGTCACTCCTTCCCTAGCCCCACCATCATGCACGGAGGAGTCCCCCGAACTATTCGACCACAGTGTCGGGTACATGTTGTAGGAGGATGCGCAGCGATTTGAAGGCTCGGATTATGGTACCCAGGTTGAGGAGGGGAGTAACGTGAGCCTAGAGAGAGGGGGTGCCCAAGAAGGTCAAGACACTGGCAGTCATGTTCCCCGAGCTGCAGCATACTGCCAAGTTTGCTCCAGTGACGAGGAGGGAGGGGATGATGAGGTCACTGACTCTACTCGGGTGCCTGATAGAAGAGAGGAGGAGGCACATCTTCAATGAGGCAGGATGCCCTCCAGGGGGCAGCTTAAGGGCAGCCACTCTTTTGCATCACACCGCAGAGCTAAGCAGGTGCAGGGTGCTGCTGACTCCCCACATATTTTGAAAAGTTCTTTGGTGTGGACCTTTTTTTACACGTGTGCAGCAGATCACACTGTTACTGTTTGCAACATATGTTTGAAGTGTATCAAGCGTGGCTAAAACAGCAGCTGCTTGGGCACCACATGCTTGGCCAGACATATGATGACCTCCCATGCAGTCCGTTGGCAACAGCACTTTAAAGACCAACATCAAAGAACAAGGCGGACCGCTCCTTGCTCCTCATCAGCTGGGATCTCCAACCCCACTATACCTCCAGTCCTCTCAGAAACCTGCACTGAGAGGAATGAAGGTTTAGAAATAGGTGTCCCAAGTACTTGCGGCCAATCTGCTAGGGGTACACCAACATCCAATTTTAGCAGACAAATTTCCCTACTCCAGTTGCTAAACCTTTGAAAGAAATTCGGTCCCAGCCATCCACATGCTCGGCGCCTGAATGCTAGTACTGCAACTGCTGCCTTTTCAGCTGGTAGACTCTGCCCCCTTTCGTGAACTTGTGGAATGTGCGGTACCTCAGTGGCAGGTTCCCAAATGCTATTTCTTTTCACGGAAGGCAATTTCAACTCTCTGCCATCATGTGGAAGGCAATGTCTTGGCCTCGTTGGACAGGGCGGTCAGCAGTAAGGTGCATATTACTGCTGACTCATGGTCCAGCAAGCATGGACAGGGACATTACCTTTCTTTCACAGCGCACTTGGTAACTCTGCTGGCAGCTGGGAAGGATGCAGGACAGGGTTCAGTATTGTTGGAGCTTGTTCCTCCACCACACCTCCAAAATGCTAGTGGTTATTCTGACACAGCTCTCTCCTCCACCCCCTCCTCTTCTTCTTCCTCTATGGCCTCTTCCTCTGCAGATTTCTCCTCTGAACCAGCGGTGCTCCGTAGGCGTTCAAGGGGCTACGCAAGCACTCAGGCAAAAAGATGCCATGCAGTGCTTGAGTTGGTCTGCTTAGGGGACAGGAGCCACACTGGGGCAGAGATTCTGTCATCTCTGCAGGGGCAGGCTCAGAGGTGGTTGACGCCACACCAGCTTCAGCCAGGAATGGTTGTATGCAACAATGGCACCAAACTCATCTCCGCCTTCCGACCGGGACACATGACCCATGTTCCCTGTTTGGCTCACGTCCTGAATTTGGTGGTGCAGAGGTTCTTGAGCAGGTACCCTGGCTTACAGGATGTCCTGAGGCAGGCCAGGAAAGTCTGTGGTCATTTCTGCCGGTCATATAATGCCAGTGCTCGGCTGGCTGACATTCAAAGAGAATGAAACCTGCCCAAGAACCGCCTCATTTGTGACATGCCCACCAGGTGGAACTGAACGTTGGCAATGCTGCAGTGGCTGCACACACAGCAGAGGGCCATCAGTGAGTACCTGTGTGAGTATGGCACCAGGACAGGGTCAGGGGAGCTTGGCTTTTTTTTGCCACGCCAGTGGCTACTGATCAAGGATGCATGCACTGTCCTGTCACCATTTGAGGAGGCCACGAGGATGGTGAGCAGTGACAGTGCATGCATCAATGCTACTGTCCCTTTTGTCTTCCTGTTGGAGCACAAGCTTCATGGAATAATGGACAGGGAACTTGAGGCAGAACAGCGGGAGGAAGAGGAGGACTTCCTTACCTCTCAAAGCCCCTTTTATCCAGATATTAGTATTCCTGCAGGTCCGCCGATCACACAGGAAGAAGAAGAGGAGGTGGAGGAGGATTGTGTCAGCATGGAGGTGGAGGATAACACTCAGCATCAGCAGCAGTCTCCAAGGGATCGTTTGCAGTCCCCAGAAGCCCATGGAGTTGTACGTGCCTGGGAGGAGGTGGTTGAGGATCATGTGATCCTTATTGACCCAGAGTACTCAGGATCGAATGCCTCTGCAATACACTGCATGGCCTCCCTGATCCTGCAAAGCCTGCAAAAGGACCCTAGGATTTGTGGTATCAAGGAGAGGGATTATTACTGGCTGGCAACCCTTCTTGATCCACGTTACAAGGGTAAGGTTGCAGAACTAACCCAGCCTTCGTAGAGGAAGCAGAGGATGAAACATCTTTGGGAGGCCTTTCAGAAAGGTTTGTGCAATGCCTTTCCAGAGCCTGGGAGGTTACAATTTCCTGGTGCTGGACAACGTGTTGCTGAGGCTTGGTTCAGACACAGAAAGAGCGGTGGAGAAGGTGGCCAGCTGACCGATGCCTTCAGACAATTCTTCAGTCCTCAGCACCCAGTTCTGATCGGTTCCAGCAACCATCACCAGCGTCTGAATTACATGGTGCAGGAATATCTAGGGGCAAGATCAGACTTGGAGACCTTTCCACCAGAACATCCATTGGGTTACTGGGTCTTGAGGATGGATCACTGGCCAGAGCTTGCTCAATATGAAATTGAGTTACTGGCCTGTCCTGCATCCAGTGTTCTTTCTGAACACACATTCAGTGCTGCTGGAGGCTTTGTAACCGATCACAGATTGCGCCTGTCCACAGACTCTGTTGATTGGCTCACATTCATAAAAATTTATCAGTCTTGGATCAGCAGCTATCAAGCACCTGGTGCTGATGTAACCAATTGATTTTTCTATGGACGTGGGATCTCTGCAGAAGACTGCATATGCTGCGTGACTATCCTATTATGCTGAGTGACTATCCTATTCCTCCTCAGTCTTCATGATGATAGCTTCTAGGAATATTTTCGGTTCAGGGCACCACCACCACTGCCTAAGGCCCAATTTTTCTGCCCCTGTTTAACAGGGGCACGTAATTACAATTTTTGATCTAACATTTCACTGCAGGGCCTGTTCCTGCGCTCAACAAAAGTATCTGTGAGGCTTTTCAGTGTTGTACCACCACCACCACCGCCTAAGGCCCAATTTTTATGCCCCTGTTTAACAGGGGCACGTACTTACAATTCTTGATATAATATTTCACAGCAGGACCCGTTCCAGCGCCCACCAAGAGTAATTGTGAGGGCTTACAGTGTTCTGGTACCACCAACACTTAAGGCCCAATTTTCCACAGAGTATACAGGCAGACCTCTATTTTCAAACATCCAACTTACAAATGACTCCTACTTAGAAATGGAGGGAGACAACAGGAAGTGAGAGGAAATCTACCCCTAGGAAGGGAAACTCTCTCCTGTAAGAGTTAATATGGGAAAAAGGTGTCTCCACTGATGCTTTATCACCAATCCTTGTTTCCCTAATAACCCAAAATTTTCTAAATCCAATTGTCATTGGGACAGAAAGTCAGGTGAAATCTTCTGAACAGGGGCACAGACAGCAAAACAAATGTTACAGGGGTGATGATAACCCTTCCCTATGTTATCAAAAAGCTTAAAAATAGATTTTTTGGCTGGAGCTACACTTACAAAATATACCTGTTCCAAATTACAAACAGATTCAACTTAGGAACAAACCTACAGTCCCTATCTTGTTTGTAACCTGAGGACCACCTGTATACTGCTGCTGTTCAGCGTATATAGGGTCACGCCTTTTTTTTTTTATTTGGGTGCGGGGTTCCCCTTAATATCCATACCAGACCCAAAGGACCTGGTAATGGGCTGGGGGGGGGCGCAACATTACATTACAGCCACAAGCAGTTTTAAATGACTTATATTCCTTTAGAAATGTCATTTTGTGCATTGACTGTTCTAAACACGGGAAAAATGTGCCACTTTACAGGCATACTATAGTCACCCCCAGGCACGATATTTAAAGGAATATTTCACGTTTATTGTTTCACTTTAAGCATTATTAAAATCACTGCTCCCGAAAAAAACGGGCGTTTTTAAAAATGTTTTTTTGCATTGATACATGTCCCCTGGGGCAGGACCCAGGTCCCCAAACACTTTTTATGACAATAACTTGCATATTAGCCTTTAAAATTAGCACTTTAGATTTTTCACGTTCGAGTCCCATAGACTTTAACGGTGTTCGCACAAATTTTTGGCCTGTTCGCATGTTCTGCCGGAAACCGAACTGGGGGGTGTTCGGCTCATACCTAGTGAAGACATTAAAGTGTCAACTTGCAGCACTATGACTTCTGGGTCATCCAAACCCATTAGGTTTCAGTCACCTATTGCTGTAAGTTCAAAAGTTGAAAATCCAGACCCACCAAACTTTTTAGCACTTATTCCCACAAGATTCCCAAATCGTAGTTAATATTATGACATTAAGCACCAAGAAAACATTAAAAGCAGTTAATTTAAGGCCTCAAAAACTGCTTACAAATTCATAAGTGAAGAAACATCTCTGCATTATGCAGCATTTGAAAAACAAAAAAAAAATTGTTCATGTTATACTCGGCATGCCAAGTACTGTATTTTCCCCCAGTTCTTGTCATCAAGAAAAAATAAATAACTAAACGATCTGTCACATTATAACTATCTATTATAAATTTAATTTTGCCTTTTTTTCAATACAATACAAAAAAAATTCGGAATCTGGCTTTTACTTTTTGAAGCAAGAAGATAAAATTTCTTTTTCTTTTAATGCTGTGACAGCAATATAATTTAGCTACAATATGCACTATTGTCAGTATTCTGGAAACAGTAGCTTTGAGATTAAACAAATAATCAAGATAAAAAAGCGGAAGCACATTTTGATCATCATTTTATTTAAAATAAGTGTCGGTTCACATTGAGGCAGCACGACTTGCAGCGCGACTGCCTTAAGCGACCTGGACACGACAGGAGCGGCGACTTGCAAAACGACTTCTGTATAGAAGTCAATGCAAGTCACTTCAAGTCGCCCCCAAAGTTGTACAGGAATCTTTTTCTAAGTCACATTAGAATGGTTCCATTGTACAGAACGGGACGCAACTTGTCAGGCAGCTAAGTCGCCTGACAAGTCGTCCCAGTGTGAACCAGCACTAAAGGGTGCTTTTAAGCTGAGTAAGAATCATTAGGAAACCTAACATGCACAGGCAATTCATTAACCTCAAACCATTTGCCAGCAGCATAGAAAAAAATAAATCTGTCTTCAGTTTTGCATGCATTTCCCTTATGCTATTTCATAATGGCATCACAGATAATCCCCCGGAACACTGATTTGTATTCTGCCTGCTAGGAAAATTATGCATTTAGCATTTAGGTTTTTCATTTTTACTGAGAAATGAATAATTTATATACATAAAAGTGATTCTAAAACAAAAATGTGTTTTTTAAATAAAAAATAATGTCATACTTACCTGCTCTGTGCAATGGTTTTGCACAGAGCAGATCGATCCTCCTCTTCTGGGGTCCCCTTGCTCCTCTCCCTGCTGAGTGTCCCCATAGAAAGCTGCTTGCTATGGGGGCACTTGTACGGGCTCAATCCCAAGTCCTGCTCTGTGTGTCTATTGACACAACCAGTGCAGCTTGGTCCCTCACCCTGCTCTCTTTTCACTGGCTGTGATTGACAGCAGTAAGAGCCAATTGCTCCCACTGCTGCCTCTATCTCCAGTGAGGAGAGCGAGTAAAGAGAGCTTCTGCTCTCAGGCACAGTGCTGGATTGAGATTGGGGTCAGGTAAGTATAAGGGGGACTGGGTGGGTGCTGCACCTTAATTCAGAGAATGCATTAAGGTGAAAAAACTTCCAACTTTGGGACCACTTTAAAATGAACCTAGCATTACAATTCAAATTTTAAAGGAATAAATAGAACATGTTACTATTGCCAAAATTACATATCATTTTGAGTTAAAGAGTACCTCTTTCTTGCTGTGAATAAAAAAACTCCAGTTCAGCCCACCCCTGAAGACACCTGATTGGCTGGCAAAGCACACTGGACGGGACTATACGGACCTCATTTCTGGCCTGTGGAATGCACGCTGCTGTAGAGTTTCCTGGTCC
This sequence comes from Lithobates septentrionalis, assembly GCA_037952835.1. Classification (NCBI taxonomy): domain Eukaryota; kingdom Metazoa; phylum Chordata; class Amphibia; order Anura; family Ranidae; genus Lithobates; species Lithobates septentrionalis. The sequence continues at coordinate 115,957 of JBBDGP010001172.1, forward strand.
TACTGCAATTTCATTGTTTTTTTACAAGTAAGTGTAATGAAGATGTTTTAATGATTTATTTATTTTTATTTTTTTATTTTTTTTATCTTGTACCCTTGTATGATATCTGAGGAATGAGGATTTGATACAGTGTGGCTGAAGGAGAGTGCTGGTGGAGTTGACCATTCTTGCAAAGACCCCGGAGGGTAATATCCACAAGCCTATGGAGACTTTGTAGCTAAAAGGCACAGAGTCAAAGACATCTGGTGAGTGTTAAAGAGCACAGAGTGTTGCATGAAGCTCTAAGAAACCACTGGAGCTGCACGGAAGCACTTTGTAGATGGAGCACTTTATGAAGAATGTTTGAAGCATTTTAACATAAATTATTTATTGGAAGCATTTCACAGATGAATGTTTATTTTGGGACTTATGTCAGTAGCACTTTATGTCGGTTCACTACATTTGTTGCAGATATGTACATATGATTTTTATATAAGTAATGATTCATTTTAGTTTATTGATTTATCTTTGATCTCAATGGATTACCATCATTTAAGGATTTTGCTGTGGGTGGAGTAAAGTTTTTTTAACAAGTGGCTAATATGTGGGCATTTGGTGAACAGCAGCCCGGGTAGAAAACAAAAAGATTTAAAGTGATAGCGCTGTGGAGTATATACTATAAAATACATGTACTTTATATGCAGAATTTGAAATTTCTTTCGCATCCCTAATGAGAAGGAGAGCATAAGCAAATGCATTGCTCCTCTCATGGGTTTTTCAGTCTGCAACAGACTTCTTTTTTGTCCCCCTGCTTTTTTTTATTCCTCCTCTATCCCCACTTTTTGAGTCTTTTACCTTTAATAGCTTTTAATCATTAAGGCAGGCATGAGAAATGTCCATGAAAGCTTGTGAATTGGAGGCTTTTAAAAAAGAGATGCTTTGGTTGCCAGTCATTGGTTGGACTTTCACCAAACATCATCTCCAAATCCTTCACCATAGATCTTATGCTGTGTCAGATGCTTTGGAGAGCTGGTGCTGCCTATGGAGAGGGTTGGAGGCTGTTGTCTCTTCAATGGTCCTCCTCTGGCACCTCTTGTGGTTCCAGTCTCCTTGTACAGAAAGGGTTGCGATTGGTAACAAGAAGACTAAAGAATCACCCCTCAGACAACGAGTTAGCATGGATACGTTTTTTTTCTACTGATGCTTCTTCATCACTTCCCCTATCTTTTCCTGGGTGTTCACTGATGCTACCTGCTCATGGTAATACAAGTTACAAGCTTGGTCCTACCTCTTATCGTGACTGCCAGGATTTTCATTCGAGTGGAGTAGGCGAAGCCAGGTCTGTTTCTGTTTTGTGTTATTATTCTTCTATGTGTCTTACCTCTTTACCTAGCAGTGTGCTTGCTTCTAACTCTCTCTCTTTGAGAGAGGTGGAATGGTAGCATCGCTTTTCCTGCCCCTTGATGCATCGAAGCACTGGGGGGCCCCCTGGTGTTCATTTCACCACAGGACCTCCCATTTATTTGGGTTGTGGCTTTGTTGTGCAAGTGCGGGCCCTTCGCTCCGGGAGCCCGCGTCTGCGCACTGGTGCATTTCCATTCTGCCACTGGTCGCTGCCCATCTGTCCGCTGACTCAGCTACGCCAGACGCCGCATGAGCTGGGGGATTGCCAGTGAGATGTCCTGTCTCACATTCTGGACGCACAGGTGTATTGCTGGGGCTCATCAATCGGATGGCCCCACCGATCACCTGTTAAACCTCGCTCCTACTTATTGGACAATTCATGTATGTTTAAGCTTGGTCCCTCCCCCATACTCCCTTTATTAGCCAGGTAGATTTGCAATCATTTCTACTGCACAGCCCGAATGACACACATGCTTTCTATATCTACAATAAATCCCTGTCCTCCACCCTGGACAAGCTCACTTCCCTCACTACACTCAGAATCAGACCTCAACCCCTACAACCCTGGCAAACCAATGACACTAAAATTCTCAAAAAACGTAGTCGCGCTCTTGAGCGTCTGTGGCACAAGATCAAGTCTCTCAAAGACTTCAACCAATACAAATCTGCCATCCAAAAATACTATTCTTTACTCCACACTGCCAAGCAGACCTATTTTGCAACTCTTATTAATACCTTCTTATCCAGTCCCCGTAAACTTTTCTCTACCTTCAACTCTCTACTTCGTCCTCCACCGCCTTCACCCACTGACTCACTCACTGCCCAGGAGATTGCCAATCACTTCAAAAACAAGATTGATACAATCCATGATGAAATCCCCACTCTACAGGTATCTCCCCCAGTTAAGACCCCACATCAACAATTGACACTCCCCTTATTCAAATCTGCTACTACAGACAAAGTTGCTAAACTCCTTTCTAATGCCCACCTAACCACCTGCCCCTGGACCCTATTCCCTCTCAAACATTACATTCGCCCTCTGACTCTATCCTACACTCTCTAACTCACATCTTAAATCTCTCTCTCACCTTTGGCATTTTCCCCAATGCTCTAAAACATGCACTGGTCACCCCCATGCTTTAAAAGCCGTCTTTGGACCCTACCAATCTTACCAACCTACGCCTTATCTCCTTGCTCCCCTTTTCCTCTAAACTCCTTGAATGCCTGGTTTACAACTGAGTGACCACCTCATCGTCAGCTGATCGGCTTTCAATATCATTTCTACACTGACGACACACAAATCTATCTCTCCACCCCTCAACTCACTCCATCAGTCTCCTCACGCATCACTAACTTACTAACAGACATATCTGTATGGATGTCACACCACTTCCTCAAACTCAACTTGTCCAAAACCAAACTTCTAATATTTCCTCCTCCACGTGCCTCTTCCCCAGACTTATCTGTCAAGAGCAATGGCACAACCATCCACCAATCCCCACATGTCAGCGTGCTAGGTGTTATCCTGGACTCTGAACTCTCCTTTCGGCCCCACATCCAATCACTTTCCAAAGCTTGCCGCCTCAACCTCCGCAACATCTCTAAACTACGTCCCTTTCTAACCAATGAAACCACAAAGCTCCTGATTCACTCCCTGGTTATCTCTCACCTTGACTACTGCAACTCCCTCCTCATTGGCTTACCTTTAAATAGACTATACCCAGTCTATTTAAGTATATAGACTAGACATTCATGATAGACTATCCTCAGTCCATCATGAATGCTGCTTTCAGACTTATGCACCTTACAAACCGCACAGTGTCTGCTACCCCTCTCTGCCAATCCCCCCATTGGCTGCCACTTGCCCAACAAATTAAATTCAAAATACTAACAATAAGTTACAAAGCCATCCACAACTCTACTCCCAGCTACATCACTAGTCTAGCCTCAAAATACCAACCTAATGGCCCTCTTCATTCCTCCCAAGACCTTCTGCTCTCTAGCTTCCTCATCACCACCTCCCATATCCGCCTCCAGGACTTCTACCGAGCCTTGCCCATCCTCTGGAATTCGCTACCCCAATCTGTCAGACTGTCTCCAAATTCCTCTTCAGAGAAGCCTATCCTGCCTCTATCTAACAACTGCACTATTTTCTCCATTAGCTCATCCCCCACAGCTATTACCCTTTTGTATAACTTGACCCTCCCTCCTAGATTGTAAGCCCTAACGAGCAGGGCTCTCTGATTCCCCCCAGTATTGAATTGTATTGTAATTGTACTGTCTGCCCTAATGTTGTAAAGCGCTGCGTAAACTGTCGGCGCTATATAAATCCTGTATAATAATAATAATATCCTTGCAACATAAGATATAGAAACCCAGACAGGTGAGTATTATCTTTAGACGCTTTGAGCTCTACCCCCCCTTTTTGGTTGACTTCTCCTTACCGATGTGGAAATTTGTCCCCAAGGGGTGTTACAAATTTACTTTACATATAATGTTTCTATATTGAGCCAATTCTTGGCCTCCTTTTGCAAACATACTTCATTACTTTTCCTTTCTATGATAGGTGCATATGTCTGGGCCACTTTGGCTTAATCCTTGTGAGCATTAATGCATTGTGCGGTGAGGAAGGCGCTGCTACCTTACAATACATAGTCTTTGTACTTTGTTTGTGATACTTGGAATCATAGAACACTGAATTGGGTGAGGCCTCTTATGGCCCCCCCTTATAGAATATCCTATGAGTCCTGAGAACAGGTGGTGGAGTGGAATAGGAAGATTTCAGCCTCGCTTTGTGTCAATTCATCTTGTTGTGTAAGAAGACACAAATTATGTAAGTACCCTTTGCAATTTGTTGATGTGATGCCATATCTATGAAATGGCAAAGAAACAGCCACTGCATTTATATATATCATTATATTTATTTATCATTAATGAATTTTGTATTAATCTGTTTTTTCTTTTGTTAATAGAATAAAACAGCATACCCCAGTTCAGCTCCTGAAGAAGGAAATAAATACTATACCATTTTTTTAAAACATGTTGGGTACACTGCAAACACATTTTGGTCGACTATGGGTCTAGACCTCTTGTGTAAGTTAGCAAACTTCTTGCTGTTTATATATTTTTGGTGTCATGTACTATTGTTTTTATAGGTATTTCTACTTTTTGTATAATAAGTCAATACATTTTGTACCTTTTTTATATTCTTTGTATGATCTGGTTTTACTTCCCATGTCCATTCAATCCCTGGGGCATTTCCTTTTTGCAATTTCTACATATGGGATGTGGCATGAGTTTGCAGCTCTGACTCTCAATAGAGTTTTCTCTTAAACAATTTTCTCAGATTTTTGGGTCGTAGGTACCCTTTAAGCCCCTTCTTTTGAAACCTTTCTTTTAGAGTTTACATTGGCTGTTTTTCTTTTCTCTCTAGCATGGCAGAATTTTGTGGTCAGGCATGGGGCGACTTTGCATCTAAACTCCAAAAGGAATATGGTCAAAACGAATCTTGTGGGTCTGAAATAAATAAATACATAAAAAAAGTCACTGACATACTGGCACATTAAAATTTTTGAAGAGTATATTAAAGAAGATTTGAACACCCTTGGGCTTCACATGCAGATTTTCACTTCTTTTGAGAGTATAGATTCTACCTTTAAACGATATGGGAGAATAATTTGAAATCTTGTTCTACTAAAATGATGAGTCTTCTCATTGACAAATACCAAAAGCGTCTAATTGAGATAGACATCAATGTAGATAAAATATACTTGCATATTCAAGCTCTACAAACTCATTCTTCCTTTCAAGAACTCAGTGACAAATTGAAGACTCACATTGAGGTTTTCAATAAATCTATACTCTCCAAGAAGGAAAATACATTTTTAAGAGATAAACAGGCCTTCCAAAAAGGCCAAGGAAATAAAAAGAGAGAGGGGCGCACCGGCCATGTGCATTATCTTTTGTAAAATATTTATTGAATAAAATGATAAAAGAAATTACTCACAGGCAGTTGTAAAACCGGGTGCAGTAAGAATCAAGCACCAACTAGCAGCAAGCGGTTATAATGATGAGCGAAGCCTTCCAAAGGTCTTAGAGGAACATACAGGCATCACTACCAGCTAACGCATTTCGAAGGGCACGTCCCATCTTCATCAGAGCTCAGCAGTGAACCCTCCTTCAGTGGTCCCTGTATATATAGTGTGCCAAAAAGGCACAGTCAATGTATTAGGGAGGGCACATGGGGCCCCTCGCCCTCATTGGATCCCTCCCTCCAAGGCTCCTCAATTGTACAAGCAGATAGATGAAAATTAGTAGAAAATAAATAAATTAATATAGATGAATATACAAAAATATATGTGGGTATTAGTGTGGTTAAATGCTACCGAAGGCAGGGGCTACCCGTGGGGAAACATAACATACACACAGTGATGGATGATAACATGTTGAGCACAGAAAGGTGCAGAGTGACATAGGCTATATAAACCTGTTAATAGGGGAAACAGCCATATGGTTAGCAGACTATCGTATGCAAGTGGACACTGTACCTTCAGTGTCCGATCCGATCCCTGTATATGCGAGCGGCTCGCCAATCATTTCCGGGTAGTGTATCTGTGCTGGAACGCACGCCAGTGCGTTTGCGTTCCAGGCTGGAGGAAGAGGCGCGGTGCGCGTCACTTCCTCTGTGCCTGTTGTCGCCCACCAGTGACATAGGCGGCAAGGGATAGCACGGCGCCATGTTGCTGGGGTTGGACTCTCGAGGGGACATGGCTAGTGAAGCATAGGATCCACCCGAAGTCAGCCTGACCATGCATCTGCCTTACAGATAGTGACTGCGCCAATCAAGGGGCCCCAAAAGAAAAACTAGCATTAACATAAGGTGCTCACCCCATATGCCAATCTGCACGTGACGTAAATGCCCATATCACTGGCATGCCATGAACCGACCTCGGGCATATAAGGAGACTATATAGATAAAGGGATAACCCGGGCCAGACCAAAATGTATAAAAATATATACGGTATATAAGAAAATTTACTACACAGGGATGGTACTGAAGGAGTGGAAACACGTGGCACACACAGTAACTTGAATAATAAATACTAAATAGTGCTATGCATATGATAGTCATAATGTACCCCACAGCGGGGGGGGGGGGGAAACCAGGGAAAGAGAAACAAACGATAGATGAAAAAGGGGGGGAGGGAAGAAACAGGTGGTCCCTCCCCCGTTACTGTGTACAACATATGTAGAGTGACAAACTTATCACTAACAAAAAGATACCTATATTATATAGATACAAGACATGTCACTGATGGTAACACAATAATAGTATTAAAATTAAAATTAGTAGAGAGTTAAAAATAATTTTAAATCACTAAAAAAATTGAAATATACATGATACACTGATTGAACTATAAAACCTAATTGAATGCAACAAGCAAAGCCGACTTGATTCCAGAGACAAAAAAGGCAAGATAAAGGTAAGGGGGGGAAGTGACAATGACACATGGGAGCACCATAGATGGGCACTACAGAGTCACGTAATTTTGTGAACCTCAGGGTCCTCATTCAAACCCCCGGGGGTCATACTCCCGAGGGTGAAGATCCAATAAGCTTCGCGTTTGCAAAGCCTTTGGTGTCTTCAGCCCCTATCAAGGCCGCCTCCAATAGACTCGATCCCAAACACTCTCATGCCTGATGGATCACCATGATGGACTTCCTGAAAATACAGAGGGACCGGATATTTGACCCATGTGTTCGTAATGTCGCATTTATGTTCGCCAATACGCACTCTCATAGGACGAGAGGTGCGGCCAACATAAAGGCGTCCGCATGGGCAAATAATGCCGTATACCACCTAATCCATCCCACAGTTGATGAACTGCTTCAGACGGTGGATCCTACCGTCTTTGCCAGTGACTGTCTTTTTTCTGTGCCACATGTATTGACATGTGACACAGTTCCTGACGCTACATTTGTAGCTACCTTTTTGGTCAAAGATGGTTGACCATGCATTTGTGGACCTATTTGAGAGCTCCCTCACCATACTAGGAGCTATAAGACCTCTCAAGTCTCGTGGTTTTCTATACACTATATTCGGTCCATCAGAAAGGTGCTTACTTAACACTGGATCGTGCTTCAGAATACTCCAGTTTTTCCGTAGGATGCTTTGTATTTCAAAGGCTTTGTTGGTGTATTGTGTGGAAAAGCGGGTTTGTCCTGGTTAATGGTTTAAGCGGACCGTGGATCATGTGTCGGAGTTTCATCATACAAGAGGGCATATTTATTGAAGGCAGTCTCGATAAGGGTGGGATCATATCCCTTGTCCAAAAACTTGTTACGGAGGATCTTGCTCTGCTCCAGGTAGTCCCTTTTCTTAGTGCAAGTGCGCTTCAGATGGCAGAACTGTCCATACGGGACGTTTCTAATCCATCTGGGATGGTGATTGCTATCAGCATGCAAGAAGGAGTTACCACCACTGGGTTTAAAATGTGTTCTAGAAAGAATATTGCCATCAAGGTCACTCCTAAGCTCAAGATCCAAAAAGACAAGGCTCTCACTACTGATGACATGAGTGAAATTGATCTCAAAGGGATTCTCTCTGCAGTGGTCAAGGAAGAGATGCAATTGCTGATCAGTTCCATCCCAAATGATAAGGATATCATCAATATATCTGGCGTAGAGGACCAGGTTCGCCCCATACGAGTTATTGTTCCAAATAGACAATCCTTCCCAGTAGCCCATGAAGATGTTGGCATAGCTTGGGGCGAACCTGGCCCCCATAGCCATGTCCTTAGTCTGCAGATAGTGCTCTCCAAGAAAAGAAAAGTGATTGTGCGTGAGAGAGTATTCAGCACAGTCGAGTAAAAATTTAGCCTGCACTGAATTTAGTGCACCTTCTTTGGACAGATAATGATTAGCCGCCCTTAGGCCATAGGTATGGTCAATTGATGTATAGAGCGAGGCTACATCTAGGGAAAGCCATTTTTACCTAGGCTGCCAGACATAGTGGGACAGTATTTCCAGTATATGGCTTGAGTCCCTAACGAAGGATGGAAGGCTGGTCACTATTCCCTGCAAGAAATGATCTATATAACAACCCACATTGCTTGTGATACTGTCAATGCCTGCAATTATAGGCCTACCCAGAGGATTAACCTCACTCTTGTGCACCTTAGGTATATGATAAAAATGTGGGGTTAAAGCATGCCTGTTATAGAGAAAGTGGTCCAAAAAGGCCGGGCCTACAAATGGCATCAAGGGACGAGTGGTGGCGGGGGTTTCATTGTAGGCCTACACAACATCCAGGTCAATCTGATGTGTCGGATGCCTCCTCCACATCATCTCTTGTATCCCACCCCTTTTCCAAGCAATCTAGACATACAAGCTGCCCTAAAAGACGCAGTGATGGCGATAACCCACTACAAATACTTTTCCAAAACGTTCCTCTATGGATAACTAACAAATCCCTTCTGGAGGTGCCAGAGGTGCTTCGGCGTCAACGTCTAGTGTGACACTGATCCATTCAGCCCCTCCAATTATTGGTGCTCCCAACCCTTCACTTTTTGTCACACCCAAAATCCCCACAATGTTGTTTCCAAAAAAACAGGGAAATCCCCCAATTTCACCAAACCCAACACCTTCTTAAACACTCCTTTAATGCAATCTCCACATTTTAACATAATTAACTTGTCTTCTCACTCCTTTACTACTGATGGGACTTCGGTCCTATCCAAATGCCTTACTTTTTGTCCAAACCACAAATTGGACAAATTTGAACTAATTAAGGATTTTCACCTATATACACGCACTCTTTTATTGAGAGCTATGTTTGAAAAAAGGGACCCAGTTGTTGAAAGTTGTCATACCTTTAGTGAACGGCAAGCCATGGAGAACCTTAATTCCCTGCTTGAGGAGAGTGAATCTACAGATCTGATTGATACTCTAGATCTGGAGTCCCTCCTCAGACAGGCAAATGATCCAAATACTGAAATGCCTGTGACTACCACTAAATCCCTATTGAAGAAAAAGTCATCCCTATATCCTGTGCCAGTTCTAATCATGGAATAGCTACTTTCCTCAAGCTGACTTGTCAAGAGATAAGAGCCCTAAATACTACACCCAATGAGTTGGGAAATCTGTCCGATAGAGAGAGGGTTAACCCTCAAAAATGTATCCATGAATTACAATATTACCATTAAGCCCTCTGATAAGGGGGGTAACATTGGCCTTATGGACAATGAGACATACAAGCAGATGTGTATGAAAATTTTGAATCACACAGATTGGTATCACCCTGTAAACCCCGATACTGTTGACATCATCAACAGGAAATTTTACTTATTTGTGGACAATGCCTTCCACAATAAAGTTTTTTCCAAACAATCATGGAACTTTGTCTGCACTCCCTTCCCTAGAATGGCTACCTTTTATTCACTCCCCAAAGTTCACAAAAATGCAGTAGAACCCCCAGGGAGGCCTATCGTATCTGGAAATGGTGCCATTACTGAAAACCTGTCTAGACTGGTGGACAAACATATTAGACCTTTTGTTTTGGCTTTACTCTCATATGTTCATGACACCATTTATTTACTTCAATTTCTAGAGGGAGTGCAGATATCTGACAGCTCCATTTTAGTTACCATCGATGTGGAAGCTATTTAGAGTTCTATTCCACACTCTAAGGGCCTAGCATGTATTCAAAAGGTTCTGTCTCAGACAAGTCATCATGAGGAATCGTTCAACGAATTTGTACTTCTCTCTGTTGAATTCATACTGAATCACAACATTTTTTCCTTTGACAGTCAGTTTTTCCTCCAGGTGCAGGGCGTAGCCAGGGGCACTTGTTGTTCCCCTGGCTATGCCAATCTGTACCTGGGGGAATGGGAACACTCCGTATTTCAGGATAAGGGTCTCCCTATGTACCTGTACCATGTTGTCATGTGGCAAAGGTACATAGATGACATCTTCATCGTATGGGATGGACCAGAAAAGTTGTTGGTGGACTATTTATCAGCCCTCAACAGCAATGAATTCAATCTTAAGTTTATCATGTCTTTTCATTCTTCCAAAATAACCTTTTTGGATGTTGACATATACAAGGATTCTACCAATACATTGTCAAGCAAATTATTTAGAAAACCTACTGCAGGCAATACTATCTTGCACTCATCTAGTTCTTACCCCAAATCCCTTGTCAACGCTATACCATATAGTCAATATATGCAAAATAAATGGAATTGTTCTGACTACGCGGATTATAAAAAAGGAGGCCAACAGTCAGAAACGACGACTTGTGGACAGAGGTTATAGCCACAAATGTCTTAAACAGGCATTTAATCATGTAGAAAAAAGAATGAGATATGACCTTCTATTTTTCAAGAAGGCCAAGCCTCCCGAGACTCAAAATTCCAGGATCATCACTACATATACCAATGACCACTCTAGAGTGAAGGGTATTCTTGACAAGTATTGGCATCTCCTAATGTCTGACCCCACTGTGGGAGCACTTGTACCTCTGACTCCTCGTATTGCATACAGATGGGCTACTTCTGTAGGAGATTTGATAGTTCAAAGCGAGTTTCGGGGCTCCACTCATGGTGACCAGGGATGAGCCGAACACCCCCCTGTTCGGTTCACACCAGAACATGCGAACAGGAAAAAAGTTTGTTCGAACACGCGAACACCGTTAAAGTCTATGGCACACAAACATGAATAATCAAAAGTGATAATTTTAAAGGCTTATATGCAAGTTATTGTCATAAAAAGTGTTTGGGGACCTGGGTCCTGCCCCAAGGGACATGGATCAATGCAAAAAAAAGTTCTAAAAACGGACGTTTTTTCGGGAGCAGTGATTTTAATAATGCTTAAAGTGAAACAATAAAAGTGTAATATCCCTTTAAATTTCGTACCTGGGGGGTGTCTATGGTATGCCTGTAAAGGGGCGCATGTTTCCTGTGTTTAGAACAGTCTGACAGCAAAATGACATTTCAAAGGAAAAAAAGTCATTAAAAACTACTCGCGGCTATTGCATTGCCGGTCCGACAATACACATAGAAGTTCATTGATAAAAATGGCATGGGAATTCCCCACAAGGGAACCCTGAACCAAAATTTAAAAAAAAAATGACATGGGGGGGTCCCCCTAAATTCCATACCAGACCCTTCAGGTCTGGTATGGATTTTAAGGGAAACCCCGCGCTAAAATTTAAAAAAAATGGCGTGGGGTCCCCCCAAAAATCCATACTAGACCCTTATCCGAGCACGCAACCTGGCAGGCCGCAGGAAAAGAGGGGGGGACAAGAGAGCGGCCCCCCTCCTTCCTGAACCGTACCAGGCCACATGCCCTCAACATTGGGAGGGTGCTTTGGGGTAGCCCCCCAAAACACCTTGTCCCCATGTTGATGAGGACAAGGGCTTCAACCCCACAACCCTGGCCGGTGGTTGTGGGGGTCTGCGGGCGGGGTGCTTATTGGAATCTGGAAGCCCCCTTTAACAAGGGAACCCCCAGATCCCGGCCCCCCTGTGTGAAATGGTAAGGGGGTACTTTACCCCTACCATTTCACTAAAAAACTGTCAAAAATGTTAAAAATGACAAGAGACAGTTTTTGAGAATTCCTTTATTTAAATGCTTCTTCTTTCTTCTATCTTCCTTCATCTTCTTCTTCTTCTGGTTCTTCTGTTTCTTCTGGTTCTTTCTCCGGTGTTCTCGTCCAGCATCTCCTCCGCGGTGTCTGCGTCTTCTTCCCTTCTTCTCCTCGGGCCGCTCCGCATCCATGGCATGGAGGGAGGCTCCCGCTCTGCTCTTCATCTTCTTCTCTTCTTCATCTTCTTCTCTTCTTGGTCTTCTTCTCCGGGCCACTCCGCATCCATGCTGGCATGGAGGGAGGCTTCCGCTGTGTGACGCGTCTCCTCTTCTGATGGTTCTTAAATAACGGTGGGCGGGGCCACCCAGTGACCCCGCCCCCCCTCTGACGCACGGTGACTTGACGGGACTTCCCTGTGACGTCACGGGGAATGCCACAGGGAAGTCCCGTCATGTCCCGTGCATCAGAGGGGGGTGGGGTCACCGGGTGGCCCCCCCATTATTTAAGAACCGTCAGAAGAGGAGACGCATCACACAGCGGGAGCCTCCCTCTATGCCAGCATGGATGCGGAGCGGGCCGGAGAAGAAGATGAAGAAGAGAAGAAGATGAAGAAGAGAAGAAGATGAAGAGAAGAGTGGGAGCCTCCCTCCATGCCATGGATGCGGAGCGGCCCGAGGAGAAGAAGGGAAGAAGATGCCGACGCCGCGGAGGAGATGCTGGACGAGAACAACGGAGGAAGAACCAGAAGAAGAAGAAGATGAAGGAAGATAGAAGAAAGAAGAAGCATTTAAATAAAGGAGATATATCAAAAGAAGGAAGGGAATAGGGGGATTTTTGCGGTGTCAGGAATAGAAATCCACAATAGACATATTAAAAAGACATACGAATTTTTATTTAACAAAACATAGTTAAAATAGGAGACATACACATTGTACTGTTACTAAACAGTGCACGATTAATAGCATTAGCTCTCCTCACCTAAACATCATCAGGCAGGAGAGGTTACTGTGCTCCAACCTATCAAATGAAAGGATGTCTGTGTCATGGGTAGTGGTACTGAACACCCAGCCATGATAAGATCAGGTATAGTGCTGAAATTTCCAACTCATGGCTGGGTGTTCAGTACCACTACCCATGACACAGACATCCTTTCATTGGATAGGTTTGGAGCACAGTAACCTCTCCTGCCTGATGATGTTTAGGTGAGGAGAGCTTGCCGACTGCCATCCATGCTTCTTATTATTCCAATTATACTTATACCTTACCTCTGATTCTTGCAGCTATACCTTTCGCCCCCCCCCCCTTTAAAAAACTTACATATGTGTTTACATTTATCACATAGGATACCATATACCATAATAAAATACCTTCCACCTTCTTTATTATATCCTAGTCTGCGTTTGCTTATAAGCCTACACAGATCCTGATCAAATCCATCTTAACATCTTCTCCCATATGGAGCAGCAGTCTATATAAATCTCTAGAAAATTTAATGTAAGTATATAAGTACTCCTTATTAGGAGACGTCTGCTCTTGGTCTTCTCCTTCCCCTCCCTTCACTCTTCTACATCAGGTCATTCATCTAATGATGGAATCCAATGGTACTCTTATTATTATTTTTAAGTGTCCCCCTATCATCCCTCTATGGTTATGCTTTACTGACCCCGGTGGATTCGGTCACTTTGGGGCCTAGTCGGGAACCGGCCAGGTGGTTCCTGGTTGCAAATATTGGTCAGGGTAAGTGATCAACCCAATTAGGCAACTGGGTTCATAATTCAATTAATACAGCATATGTATATTTTGAATATATTATTTTACAATATTGCTGTTACAACTTTGTTTTTCTCCATTCATTTAGTGGTCTCAGTAAAAATTATATCGCTTGCACATCCCCTGAGGAAGCTATAAACAGCCAAACATGTCGGGCTAGTGTGCAATATTTTCTACTGCGATGTATTACCTACCTATACATGATTTTTGACCACCTAATGCTATTAATCGTGCACTGTTTAGTAACAGTACAATGTGTATGTCTCCTATTTTAACTATGTTTTGTTAAATAAAAATTCGTATGTCTTTTTAATATGCCTATTGTGGATTTCTTTTCCTGACACCGCAAAAATCCCCCTATTCCCTTCCTTTTTTTGATATATCTGCCTCATTGGGATGAGGTGTCTATAGAAAGGGTGTTCTCAATCAACCGGACCAATAAAATTATTTAAATAAAGGAATTGTCAAAAACTGTCTCTTGTCATTTTTAACATTTTTGACAGTTTTTTAGTGAAATGGTAGGGGTACTTTTGTACCCCCTTACCATTTCACACAGGGGGGAGGGCCGGGATCTGGGGGTCCCCTTGTTAAAGGGGGCTTCCAGATTCCGATAAGCCCCCCGCCCGCAGATGAGGCCCTTGTCCTCATCAACATGGGGACAAGGTGTTTTGGGGGGCTACCCCAAAGCACCCTCCCAATGTTGAGGGCATGTGGCCTGGTACGGTTCGGGGGGGCGCTCTCTCGTCCCCCCTCTTTTCCTGCGGCCTGCCAGGTTGCGTGCTCGGATAAGGGTCTGGAATGGATTTTTGGGGGGACCTCAAGCCGTTTTTTTTTTAAATTTTGGCTGGGGTTCCCCTTAATATCCATACCAGACCTGAAGGGCCTGGTATGGAATTTAGGGGGACCCCCACGTCATTTTTTTTTTAAATTTTGGTTCGGTGTTTTCCTGTGGGGAATTCCCATGCCGTTTTTATCAATGAACTTCTATGTGTATTGTCGGACCGGCAATGCAATAGCCGCGAGTAGCTTTAAATGACTTTTTTTCCCTTGAAATGTCATTTTGCTGTCAGACTGTTCTAAACACGGGAATTATGCGCCTCTTTTATTACCCTTTTAGTACACTTTTATTGTTTCACTTTAAGCACTATTAAAATCACTGGCCGTTTTTTCAAACTTTTTTTTGCATTGATCCATGTCCCCTGGGGCAGGACCCAGGTCCCCAAACATTTTTTATGACAATAACTTGCATATAAGCCTTTAAAATTAACACTTTTGATTTCTCCCATAGACTTTTAAAGGGTGTTCCGTGGCATTCGAATTTGCCGCGAACACCCCAAATTGTTCGCTGTTCGGCGAACTTGCGAACAGCCGATGTTCGAGTCGAACATGAGTTCGACTCAAACTCGAAGCTCATCCCTAATGGTGACCCTTGCAAGCTCACGGGGTCATATCCCTGTGGCTCATGCAACTATTGTAAGTACATGGACCGCAGGAAGAATATACGTTTGCCCAATGGCAACTTCCTCACCCCCCAACATTTTTCTAACTGTCAAACTATGGGAGTGATATATCTCCTGCAATGTAGCTGCGGATATTACTACATAGGAAAAAACATTCAGAAACTGAGGCAAAGGATTTATCGTCACATTAGGGCCATGAAAGCCAGTGACCCTGACTCACCTCTAGGGAGATTTGTAGCACAGGTTTATAGATAGTGGTGTGTTTCCTAAAATACCCGTCCTTGTTGTGGATCGTGTCCATCCCAGCCCTAGAAGAGGTGACTTTGATAAAGTTCTCCTCCAAAGGGAGCTGAGATGGATATCAAATTTAAATGCTACCTTCCCACCAGGCCTGAATGAGGCCTTCAATCTCAAACCATTCTTACCAGGCTTACCCTCTGGAGGTTTTATCAGGGATTTGTAAATGTATGTTTTGCTCCATCTATAGGCTGAAGGCCTTATCTTTTAATTCCTCAATTCTTTATTTCCTCAATCATTTAATGAATGCAATCTTTCCCCTTTTTGATAGTCACCTGTTATTGTATGTTTCACAAATTCTATCACAATTATAAACCTTGTACATTTTAGCTGTACAGGCGATGGCTAACATCTCCGTTCTCCTTACTCCACCATACCATATGTTTTCACTTTATCTGTGTGACATGGTAGCATCACGTTTCCTGCCTCTTGATGCATTGAGGCTCCCCGGCACTGGGGGGCTCCCTGGTGTTCGTTTCGCCACTGAGGCTCCCATTTATTTGGGCTGCGGCTTTGTTGTGCGATTGCGGGCTCTTCCCTCCAGGAGCCCGCGCCTGCGCACGGGTGCATTTCCATTCTGCCAATGGTCGCCGCCCATCTGTCGTGTCGGGGGGGCTCGCGTCCGCTGACTTGACTACGCCAGACGCCAAATGAGCAAGGAGATTGCCAGTGAGACGTCCTGTCTCACATTCTGGATGCACAGGTGTATCGCCGGGGCTCATCAGTCGGATGGCCCAGCCGATCACGGGTAAACCTCGCTCCTACTTATTGGACAATTCATGTATGTTTAAGCTTGGTCCCTCCCCCATACTCCCTTTATTAGCCAGGTAGGTTTGCAATCATTTCTGCTGCACAGCCCGAATGAAACACATGCTTTCTATCCTTGCAACATAAGATATAGAAACCCAAACAGGTGAGTATTATCTTTGGATGCTTTGAGCTCTACCCCCCTGTGCTTTTTTTTTTAATTCTCCTTATCAATGTGGAGGCTTGTCCCCAAGGGGTGTTACAAATTTACTTTACATATGATGTTTCTATATTGAGCCAATTCTTGGCCTCATTTTGCAAGCATACTTACTGCATTACTTTTCCTTTCTATGATAGGTTCATATGTCTGGGCCACTTTGGCTTAATCCTTGTGAACATTGATGTGTTGTGCGGTGAGGAAGGCGCTGCTACCTTTTAGTACATAGTCTTTGTACTTTGTTTGTGATACTTGGAATCATATAACACTGAACTGGGTGAGGCCTCTTATGGCCCCCCCTTATAGAATATCCTATCAGTCCCGAGAACAAGTGGTGGAGCTGAGTAGGAAGATTTCAGCCTCGCTTTGTGTCAATTCATCTTGTTGTGTAAAAAGACACAAATTATGTAAGTATACCCTCTGCAATTTGTTGATGTGATGCCATGTCTATGAAATGGCGAAGAAACAGCCACTGCATTTATAAATACCATTATATCTATTTATCATGAATGAATTTTGTATTGTTCAGTTTTTTCTTTTGTTAATAGAATAAAACAGCATACCCCAGTTCAGCCCCTGAAGAAGGAAATAAATAATATACCATTTTTCCGAAACATGTTGGGTACACTGCAAACACATTTTGGTCGACTACAGGTCTAGACCTCTTGTGTATGTTAGCAAACTTCTTGGTGTTTATATATTATATATTTTTTGTGTCATGTACTATTGTTTTTATAGGTATTTCTACATTTTGTATACTAAGTCAATACATTTTGTACCTTTTGTAAACTCTTTGTATGATCTGGTTTTACTTCCCATGCCCATACAATCCCTGGGGCATTTCCCCTTTTGCAATTTCTACATATGGGATGTGGCATGGGTTTGCAGCTCTGACTCTCAATAGAGGTTTCTCTTAAGCAATTTTCTAATACTGAGTTGGCCCACCCTTTGCAGCTATAACAGCTTCAATTCTTTTGGTAAGGCTGCCCACAAGGTTTAGGAGTGTGTCTATGGGAATGTTTGACCATTCTTACGGAAGCGCATTTGTGAGGTCAGGTACTGATTTTGGATGAGCAGGCCTGGCTTACAGTCTCTGCTATAATTCATTCCAAAGGTGTTCTATCAGGTTGAGGTCAGGACTCTGTGCGGGCCAGTAAAGTTCCTCCACCCCAAACTCACTCATCCACACTTTATTGCCAAAAGCATTGGGTCATCCCTCCAAATCATTTGGTGAAGGAGGGATTATGGTGTGGGGTTGTTTTTCAGGGGTTGGGCTTGGCACCTTAGTTCCAGTGAAGGGGACACTTAAGGCATCAGTAAACCAAGACATTTTGGACAATTTCATGCTCCCAACTTTATGGGAACAGTTTGGGGATGTTCCTTCCTGTTCCAATATGACTGTGCACCAGTGCACAAAGCAAGGTCCACAAAAACACAGATGAGCCAGTTTGAGGTGGAGGCCTTCTGTGAGCTAGACCTTCTCGTCCAAGATCAGTGCCTGACCTCACAAATGCGCTTCAGGAAGAATGGTCAAACATACCCATAGACACACTCCTAAACCTTCTGGAAAGCCTTCCCAGAAGAGTTGAAGCTGTTATAGCAGCAAAGGTTGGGCCAACTAAATACTGAACCCTACAGACGAAGACTGGGATGCCATTAAAGTTCATGTGTGTCTAAAGGCAGGCGTCACAATACTTTTGGTAATATAGTGTATGTCATTATACTACAATAATGTGATGAAGTGTATCGTTTATAGTGTTGCATTTTAAAATAATTTAATAAAATAACTATTTTGTACTGAATACGAGTGATGTGAAGAACATGTTAGAAGAAATCAAGCTGCTATATATCAATAAAAAGGCTACCATGTGACCTAAAGCAATTTTATACCAATGAAGAAGTCCTTGGTGCAGATAACATTTGCTGTTGAAATTGAGTGGACTGCTTGATTGCCAGAAAGAGTCGTTGTTGTTGCACGTGTTCTTGGGAGTGAGCTCCAAATAACAACATGATCTATTATCTGAGACAGCCTTGTCATTACCTTGTCAGACACAGGAAGACTGTTAAACTATCCTGTTAGGTAAAACAAGGAAACATGTTTCCCGAGACAGAGTGGTCATGCTAAGAGTGATATGAATAACATGTTAGCAGAAAGAAAGCTGCCACTGTATATTATCAATATTAGGTCCATCATGTTAAATTAAGCTATTTTTCACGGATAAAGAAGTCCTTGGTGCAGATAACCAAGGCTAAGGCAGTAAGGCATATTGTGCTATGTTTGTGTTGGACCTCCATCTACTTCCTTCTTCTTTATTTGCAGAAAGAGCCTCAGAATTGTCATGCTCAAACCTCAGACACTGACTACCTTACCATCCTTTTACCTCCCCTGCTTTTTTGCCTAAAAAGTCACCTGCTGCATCATCATATATGCTGATGAAACTTTCACTCTATTTTGAAGCACCTAGAAATAGTGGTTCTTCTCTACTAATGTGCTGGCCTCTCTTTTGATTGACTATTGCTACTATCAATCAGAAGTGGTTAGTCACATATGGGCACATCAACATCCAATTAAAACACCTGTACTGTTGTAGAGGCCCAAGTTAAGACATAGCCAGAACTACCGTATTTATCGGCGTATAACACGCACTTTTTTCCCCTTAAAATCAGGGGAAAGTCGCAGGTGCGTGTTATACGCCGATACCCTGCGATCCCGAGCTGTCAAAATATCAAAATCGCCGACCGCGATTTGAAAATGGCGCCGCCGGCGCCGAAATACACAGAGCCGGTCCTCGGCTCTTTCCGGCGGCTCTCGTTTACTTTCGGTTTCACTCGTAGTCCCGAGCGGAGCTATCCGAACCTACTCGGATAGCTCCGCTTGGGACTACGAGTGGAGCCGAAAGTGAACGAGAGCCGCCGGAAAGAGCCGAGGACCGGCTCTGTGTATTTCGGCGCCGGCGGCGCCATTTTCAAATCGCGGTCGGCGATTTTGAAGCCCAGCAAGCAGGGACAGGGGATCGAAGGCTGCACTGGGGCAAGGCTGCACTGGGGCAAGGCTGCACTGGGGGAAGGCTGCACTGGGGGAAGGCTGCACTGGGGAAGGCTGCACTGGGGCAAGGCTGCACTGGGGAAGGCTGCACTGACAAGGCTGCACTGGGGAAGGCTGCACTGAGAAGGCTGCACTGACATGGCTGCACTGACAAGGCTGCACTGGGAAAGGCTGCACTGACAAGGCTGCACTGACAAGGCTGCACTGGGGCAAAGCTGCACTGAGAAGGCTGCAATGATGGGCATTTAAATGTAAGTTTTTTCCCTTCAACTTCCCTCCTAAAAGTTTTTTTTTCCTTAAAATTCCCTCCTAAATTGGGGTGCGTGTTATACGCCGGTGCGTGTTATACGCCGATAAATACGGTATATATCCAGGGTTGAGGGATCCCTGAGTATACAGAAAAACATACAACAGATGCTAAGAATTAGAAGGCACCTTGTAGGACCTGTTTTGCAGGGGTTGATTTTATTAAATGTGGTGGACTACATGACAGGTTCACTAAAGTAGTTACGTTTCCTGATTCTCATTGTTTATATGACATCACGTTTACTCATCCATCAGTCAAAAAAGACTAATGACATAAAGAAGCATCATGTTTATATATATAATGTAAATTAAATTATGGTATTTGTTAACCAGGCTATTTTGTGCCAAGGAAGGCAGATATGGCAGAGCTACTTTAACATCATATTAGATGCCTTTGTTAGAAAAAAGTATGCTTTTCTTATGCAAAGCAAACCAGAAGGTTAACTTTAATTCCCACATCCCAAGGTGAATGTACAAATCTTTCATTCAATCTTGTGTTCAGCTGCTGTACCTTCAGGCATGATGGGGCCTGTGACTCACTCATTGTCACATCACTAGTGCTTGGTGATTTGCCCCCTTTTTGTTTCATGGGGATAAAGCTACACAGGAGAGTAAGGGAGAGGTTGACTTGCACCCTCCCTGTGTCCTCCTGAACAAGGTCTTGGTTCATTTTAATATTTTTACCTATCTAGTTTATCTAGTGCCAGGCCATGGGTGTGAAGTGGCAAAAATCCACGTGACCTGTAAAGTCAGGCAGACAGGATGAGAAGCCTTTTCTTTTACTTCCCCTTTGCCAATAACCCTTATTACCAATTTCAAGTTATTTGCACTAGGCAGATGAGGAGAGAACTATCCTACTAAAAGCAATGTAACAGTCACATAAATACAATCAAAGGAAAAACCTGTGAAATGAAATTAAAAGTGTGACCTATTTACTACAGTTAGGCCCTCTCTAACTATTGGATAGTAGGGAATAAGTACAAAGTCTGTCAGTGGTGGAAACCTTGGTAGGGACCATGCTCACCCTCCAATGAGGGAACTTGTAATCCACAAATAAAGGAAACTTCCTACAGTGTCTCAAAGCTTGAAAGGGTGATGCAGTCTCCTTTAGCCATATCTTTACTGGTGGCAGCAATGCGCCAGTGACAGCAAAAGAAGATTAATAAAAGGTTGGCTAAAGGCATTTCACCACAATGGTGCTGAATAGATATCAGCAGTCTGTTCCTTGATGACCACTCCTGTAGTTTGGATGGAGATGGATTATAGGTAAGCTACACTGTCCTGTCTAGAAGGTGGGTGGAGGGTGGGTCCCACTGTCTCTGGCTGTCTCTCTGGTGGCCTCTATTAAATATTGAGTGAACATTAAAGTAGAAGTTCACCCAAAATCTAACTCTAAACCTACTCACAGCCACATTCTAAGACTAATCTATCTAGCCCTGTAAAGAAGAAATCGCTATACATAACCTTTTCTGCAGCCGCTCTGGTCCTTTCTCCATGCTGAGCTGTCAGCGGCAGCTTCAGTGTGTAGGTGTGTGCAGGAGAGGCAGCCAAAAACGGAAGCCCTATAGTAACTCTATGGGAGATTTCACTTCCCAGGAATTTCCCAGCCGTTGTTGGTTCTTTCTTGCACACAGTATCTGCCCAGGAGACCGGAACTGGATTAGCTTTAGTAGGTTTAGAGATTTTGGGTGAAATTCTACTTTAAGGATTGAGGATTGAGTGAACATTCATTTCAATAATCTACATAATTTCTATGAACACTCAAATAGTTTCAATTACAGAGTCTGTGACAGACCCAACCAGGACAGGGGCTTTTGGAGAGGACTGCAGGGTGGCCTCTTGCCTACTGACTATGGGCCCTGGCTTTTAAGAGAACACTACTTTGGGAGGTGTGTGCCTGGGGGACCCTTGGAGTGGTCTTGCTTTGGATTCAAGACCATGTTTCCCCAAAACACACAGACTCTGGGAACTGGAGAATCCATATACATATTTAGGGTCTTTATGCCTCAAGTCAGCAATGACTGCTTCAGACTTTGAGACTCACAGCAGATGTTAATATGATCAACTCAAGAAACCTGATACTGGGGGTCCTGATATAATCTGTTTAAGGCAGGGGTCTCAAACTGGCGGCCCTCCAGCTGTTGCAAAACTACAAGTCCCATGAGGCATTGTAAGGCTGACAGTTACAGGCAGGACTCCCACAGGCAGAGGCATGATGGGACTTGTAGTTTTGCAACAGCTGGAGGGACACCAGTTTGAGACCCCTGGTTTAAAGTGTTGTGTTAAGTATCTTTCCCCATTATGTCCACTTTACCTTGTTATGGCACCATTGTGTGATGTTATGTGTTTATGCTTATAATTATGTACTTTGTATTTAGGGTTGTGGGCACCAGACTGTCTGAGTGGCTAGTTATTAATTTGTTCATGTTAATTAGACCACTGTCCGCTATTAGTTGCTAGAGGTGGATTAGCATTATGTGTATGTTTTCTGTTCCTTAGCTATGCTAATTATTTTCCTATTTACAATTTATTGTATACGATAATGTGATCAGGCTCACCCGATATTGTGTGGTATATAAATTCTGTGTGAGTTTTCAATAAATAGATCCAGTTGCATCTAAGCTAGTAACATCTAGTCTTGGGTGCTCACCTATAATACCCAGTTCCTGGTTCCGGTCTAGAGCAAGGTAGATCTTTATGGAAGCACCTAAGCTGGGTGCTGGATGATTCCATTCACTATTATGAAAGAGCCTTTTATCAAAATATTGTCAGGACTGGGCTCAGCCCTTCCTTCTCTGAGCTGGCCGCTCAACTGTCGGCTAATTGCCAGCTCCCATCTCTCTCCACAGTTACTCAGCTGTTGTTTTTTTTAATCAGAAAAGATTTTATTGTGTCATAAAAACAGATGTACATTGTAGACAGATACATCATAATAATTTCAGGGTATACATTAGCAACAGTATTTTATGCAGTTGATGGTCTAAAGCATGGAACTTAAACATGACAATTCCACCAATATACTTATATCAAGTATGTTCCTTCAATGCTTTTGGTTCCACATATTACTTCTATTAGGTTGGTAACAATGTACATGACACACTGAAAGTCCTAAGCAAAAAGGGGAACTGTTATTGAACTAGCCTCCTTCCAATGGGAAGGTGAAACTAGCCGATGCCGCCACTCACAGCCGGACCTGGTTGGGTCGCAGCGGACCATATTGCTGATTAATCCCCAGGAAAGAAGGTAATAAGAATGAACCCTAATTCCTTGAGCTGACTCAGGGCTTTGTATTATTGCGACATGGTATAAATAGATGGTCACTGCTTTTAGAGAGCCAAAAGTTTACGTCTGGAGTAGTCTATCAAGGACTAGTTAGGTGGGTGCCAAACCTAGAGTGTCCATCCAGGGCTGGCAGATTTTATAGAACTTATTAATTGCATTTCTGTGTTGATACGTCAGTTTTTCTTTAATTAGGGTATTATTGACCTGTTCGATCCACTGTTTCGTTGTTGGGCTATCTGCTTGCGTACAATATATAGTAATCTTGAGACTGCTATATTAGCCGGGGGGAAGAACAATTCCTCGTCCACCGCACCCAACAAGCATGTGACCAGGTGTAGTGGAACAGTGGATCGATGTATGTGTGATATGGTATTAGTTACCTTACTCCAATATCTGAATAATTTTTGGCAGCGCCACATCAAATGTATAAGGTCCCCGTTACCCCCCCACACATCTGGGGCACAGAGGGGTGTCTCTCCTGCCCCATCTGTGAAGCAGCACCGATATATGATATGTTCTGTGCAAAATGAAGAGTTGGGAGAGCCTGTATGATGGAGACACCGAGATGATTGGCAGAGACTGTAAACACTGTTCCCAGTCTTCACCCCCAATCTCTCCTAGGTCCTGTTCCCACCAATGTCTACATGGTAGTTTTGCTGCATCCTGTGTTCTAGATGAGAGTGTGTTATAGATATGTGAGATCATACCCTTTTATTCTGCGTGTTTAGAATGTAAGTTATGATCGGATGTTCTATGTGTTCCAAACTGGAGACACGTGACTGTGATTGCACGGCATGCCAGAGTTGGAGGTATCTATAAAAGTTGTGTCTTGGTAGTCCAAACTCTTCCTGCAAATCAGTGAAGGATTTAAAGATGGTCTGCAAATAGAGTTGTGATATATACTTAATGCCCCTAGCCTCCCAGGACCGAAACCCCTCCAGTTTCTGCAGTTCCGAGTAACAAGGATTACGCCAAAGCAGGGTATATCCCGTGATGCCCATCATACCCAAGCTATGTTTATTGTGGCCCCATAATTTGGTCAGTAAGTTGATGGTAGGCATCGATTTGGGTTATTGGGGAAGGTCCGCCTCAAAATGTGAAGCTGCGGGAAGGTCCGATGTAGCATGAAATAGTATGTTACGGATAGGGTCTGTCATATCAACTTCTCCCCAGCCACCCAGATGCTGCAGTTGTGAGGCCAGGAAATAGAGTTGCATGTTAGGGACTGCCAACCCTCCCTGGTCTTTACTGTACTGCAATGTGGATAGTTTGATTCTAGCAATCTTTTTCTTCCAAAGGAGACTTCGAAATATAGTGTCAATATGTGAAAACCACCTACGTGGGATCCATTGTGGGGAATTATGTAGTATGTATAGTAGCTGAGGCGCCCATACCATTTTTATGAGATTGGCTCTACCGGTGACAGAAATGGGTAGCTTACACCAGGCATCGCACTTGGTTTGTAACTTAGTGAACATAGGGAGTAGATTCAGGGTTAGATATTTGGAAGCATCTGGAGTAACCTGCACTCCTAAATACTTGAATGAGGCAACATTTTGGAGGGACTGGGCGCACTCTGGCAGCGGAGCTGTAAGTTCGTCCAAGGGTAGGAGGGCCGACTTGCCCCAGTATATGGAGAAGCCAGAGAAGCTACCAAATTGTGTGATTATAGACATCACGTTTAGTAGTGAAGTGGAGGTATCTCCCAAATATAGGAGAGTATCATCCGCATATAATGATATTTTGTCAACTGCAAGACCTCTCGCAAAGCCATCTATCAACGGCAACGCTCTTACCGTCTCCGCCAACGATTCCAGGGCTAGACGCAAACAGCAGGGGCGACAAAGGGCACCCTGCCTCAAGCCTCTGTAAAGCTGGAAGGGTTCAGAGAGATCACCATTGATATGCAGCCTGGCGGTGGGATTCATGTATAATAGTTGGACCCATTTAATGAAAGTCTTCCCCAAACCAAACCTCTCCAGGACCTCCCATAAGTATGGCCACTCGACGCTGTTGAAAGCTTTGGCAGCGTCGAGGGATAGGACTGCCCTATTGCCCTGATTGTCTACTGGAATCTGCATATTAAGGAATAAGCGTTGTATGTTCAGTGCCATAGATCTGGAGGGAATAAACCCTGATTGGTCACGGTCAGGGGCGTTGCTAGGGGGCAAAAAGACCAGGGGCTTCAGCCCGAAGTCCAAGGCCGCCACGGGGGGGGGCTCTAATGGTGTTTTTTGGCTGGGTGGTGGGGTTGTGTGGTTGTGTGGCAGGGGGTAAGCTCACTTGCTGGTTGCTGCTTGGCTTACCAGTGCCCATCAATGCTGACCACTAAACTGACCTACCTACCTAACTACCTGACACACACTGACCTACCTGACACACACGGGGGGGGCTCTAATGGTGTTTTTTGGCTGGGTGGTGGGGTTGTGTGGCAGGGGGTAAGCTCACTTGCTGGTTGCTGCTTGGCTTACCAGTGCCCATCAATGCTGACCACTAAACTGACCTACCTACCTAACTACCTGACACACACTGACCTACCTGACACACACTGACCTACCTGACATACACACACTGACCTACCTGACATACACACACTGACCTACACTGACCTACACACACTGACCTACATGACACGCACTGACCTACCTAACACGCACTGACCTACCTAACACGCACTGACTTACACTGACCTACACACACTGACCTACCTGACACGCACTGACCTACACGACACACTGACCTACCTGACACACTGAACTACCTGACACGCACTGACCTACCTGACACACACTGACCTACATACACTGACCTACCTGACACACACTGAACTACCTGACACACACTGACCTACCTGACACACACTGACCTACCTGACACACACTGACCTACCCTGACCTACCTGACACACACTGACCTACCTGACACACACTGACCTACCCTGACCTACCTGACACACACTGACCTACCTGACACACACTGACCTACATACACTGACCTACCTGACACACACTGACATACACTGACCTACCTGACACACTGAACTACATACACTGACCTACCTGACACACACTGAACTACCTGACACACACTGACCTACCTGACACACACTGACCTACCTGACACACACTGACCTACCCTGACCTACCCTGACCTACCCTGACACACACTGACCTACCCTGACGCACACTGACCTACCTGACACACACTGACCTACATACACTGACCTACCTGACACACACTGACATACACTGACCTACCTGACACACTGACCTACATACACTGACCTACCTGACACACACTGAACTACCTGACACACACTGAACTACCTGACACACACTGACCTACCTGACACACACTGACCTACCCTGACCTACCTGACACACACTGACCTACATACACTGACCTACCTGACACACATTGAACTACCTGATACACACTGACCTACATACACTGACCTACCTGGCACACACTGACCTACCTGACACACACTGACCTACATACACTGACCTACCTGACCCACACTGACCTACATACACTGACCTACCTGACACACACCGACCTACCTGACACACACTGACCTACCTGACCCACACTGACCTACCTGACCCACACTGACCTACCTGACCCACACTGACCTACCTGACACACACTGACCTACCTGACACACACACTGACCTACCTGACACACACACTGACCTACCTGACACACACTGACCTACCTGACACACACTGACCTACCTGACCTACCTGACAGACATACACTGACCTGGTACCTGACATACACACACTGACTGACCTACCTGACCAGGAGGAGACAGACTTCATGTGTCCAGGTCCTGCAGCTCAGCCGTGGTGCTGGTGGGTGAGGCAGCCAGAGGAGAGGAGGAGAGCCGCCCATCCGAGCGCTGAGCGGGGATCGATGTGGCACGGCAGGCCCCTTTGTAATTCCCGCCTTCTGGAGCCTTCTTCACAGCTGGGAGAGGGCTGAGATTGAAGGAGTGCAGGCGCTGGGGATGCTGCTCAGGGTGGCGGTGGCAGTGTCTTCTCTCTCTCTTCCTGGATGCCGAGGTATCCCCCTCCCTGCTGCTCTGCACTACACGTCACCACCGGACCAGCGGCGGGACGTTCCGGTACAGAACTCGCAGGACAGGCCCCACTAGCGCGGAGGAGGAGGAAGTGCAATCCTCCTCCGCTTTGAATGCTGGGCAGTGACGTCACTGGTTGCTAGCCGCTAGGCGGCTATAGCAACCAGAGACCAAGAATAGAGTCAGGCGGGGGCGGAGCTGGAGCCGGAGCCAGCGCTACAACGCCTCAGTCCGCCCCTGTCCCCTGCATTCGTCCCTGGACTGGACAAGAGACTCGGGGCTATTGGCCCCAGGCTCGGGGCTGTAGCCCCAATAGCCACCCCCTAATGACGCCTCTGGTCACGGTAAATGAGTTTTTGAATGACAGATGCTAAACGAGTGGCCAGAACTCTGGCCAACAGCTTCACGTCCGTTGTTAATAGAGGGATGGGCCTATAGGAGTCTGGAAGCAGGGGATCCTTGCCTGGCTTAAGTATCAGAATTATAGTGGCCTCTGTCATGGCAAATGACCTAGTTCTAAGGCCGCTTACACATGGGTGGACTTTTCGACCGGACTGGTCCGACAGACTTTCCAGCAGACTTTCAACGGACTTTTGACGGACTTCCGACTGACATTTTAATGAACGGACTTGCCTACACGCGATCACACCAAAGTCCGACAGATTCCTACGTGATGACGTACACCAGACTAAAATAAGGAAGTTGATAGCCAGTAGCCAATAGTTGCCCTAGCGTCGGTTTTTTTTCTGGGTCCGGCGGAGTTACGACGTAAAGATTTGAAGCATGTTCCAGATCTAAAGTCCGTCAGATTTGCGACTGGAAAAGTCCGCTGAAGGTCTCGTGAAGCTCACACACGATCGGATTGTCCACCGGATTTGGTCCGTCTGCGTCCGTCGGACAAGTCCGGTCGAAAAGTCCGACCGTGTGTACGCTGCATAATGCTTCTGTTAAGGTCTGTTTTAGTTGTGGTATCAGTGTGTCAGCATACTTTTTGTATACCTCTGCCGGCAGTCCGTCCACTCTCGGGGACTTGCACAGGGGCGAAAGGGACAATGCCTCTAAGGGTTCGTCAGTCGTGAGGGGGGCATTCAACACGTCCCTGTCAGACCGCTCAAGACGTGGTAAATTACACCCTTCGAGGAAATCTCGGATTGCAGTGGGAGCAGAGGAAACCTTGAAGGAATATACGTCTTCATAGAATGTTTGAAATGTCGTGATAACCTTCGAATGGGTACTCACTACCCGGCCAGTGGTGTCTTGGACTGCCTCTATAAATGAGGGGTCTACTCAGCTGTTGTTGATATCCTGCTTGTCAGTCCTCCCTACTTAAGCCGTCCAGTCCAGACAAGCTCTGCCTTCGCCTAGGTCAACATCACAAAAAACATCTCCTGCGTTCCTGTTTAAAGACTGGCTTTTCTGACATCCCTTCTGGCTCCGGATCCTGCTTGCTGTTCCACTACTTTGATCCCTGATTTCTGGCTTGGCTGACTATCCATTCCGGTTACTGAACTTGGGCTATGTTTTGACTACATTTGTTCTTTTTACTTTTATTATTAAACAAGTGTGATTTAACTGTACTTCTGTCTCGGTCTGATTTCATGGTTTCTGACAAATATAGCTTAATATTATCAGTTGTGGATATAATTAGGATGTTTGTGGTTCGGGTATAGTTTTAATTGGTTGCACTGACTATCTGGATACTGTGCACTAAACTGTTATGCCGCGTACACACGGTCGGACTTTTCGTCTACAAAAGTCCAACGGACGCTGACGGACTAAAGCTGGCTGGTAATCCGATCGTGTGTGGGCTTCTCCGGACTTTCAACGTACTTTTTTAGCCTCAAATCCGACGTACTTTAGATTTGAAACATGCTTCAAATCTTTACTTCGTAACTACGACGGACCCCGAAATCCGCTCGTCTGTGTGCTAGTCCGACGGACAAAAAGCCACGCTAGGGCACCTATTGGCTACTGGCTATGAACTTCCTTATTTTAGTCCGGTGTACGTCATCACGTACGCACGGTCGGACTTTTCGTCTACAAAAGTTAGACAGCCTGTCCGACAGACTTCCGGCAGACTTTCGGCGGACTTGCGGCGGACTTGCGGCATACTTTCTAACGAACGGACTTGCCTACACACGACCACACAAAAGTCCGATGGATTCGTACGTGATGACGTACACCGGACTAAAATAAGGAAGTTCATAGCCAGTAGCCAATAGGTGCCCTAGCGTGGCTTTTTGTCCGTCGGACTAGCACACAGACGAGCGGATTTCGGGGTCCGTCGTAGTTACGAAGTAAAGATTTGAAGCATGTTTCAAATCTAAAGTACGTCGGATTTGAGGCTAAAAAAGTACGTTGAAAGTCCGGAGAAGCCCACACACGATCGGATTACCAGCCAGCTTTAGTCCGTCAGCGTCCGTTGGACTTTTGTAGACGAAAAGTCCGACCGTGTGTACGCGGCATTAGGCACTTTCTGATGTTTCCCTAAAGGTCTTGAGGTTGATTGCATGAAATCTAATGTAAAAGAAACATTCATTTTTCATGTGTTACAGGTTAGTGGTTTATTACCTTTCATATTTTAGACTACTATTAGCATGTTCCTTCTGTCTAGATTGTCATGTATTCCACCAGGAGACATCATTTCAATTGTCGATTGGGTAGGGGGAGTGATATAATTATTTTTTAGTTTTTTAAAGGAATTTAAATTAATAAAGCATTTGTGTTTTAAGATAAGTGTGGGTGTGGTTTACCTCTCAGATTTTCCTACCTTTTTTTGCATAGTGTGAAGAGATAAAACCTCATGTTTTTTTTTTTGTCTCAGTATTTTTTTATTTTTTTTTTACTCAAATATATGCCTGTGTACACAAGCCCTAAAGAGGACCCATTCAACAATTTAAATTGACAGAAGTTCTCATCTTTCATCACTCAGCTAAAAATACTTGCAATCCCTGAAGGTGTGCTATGTTTCTATTTATCTTCTTTCATTGCCATAATGTCCTTTACCTAGTGTTATTAAGAAGCAGCAAAGCAGAGCCACCCTCTTTTACTTGGAACAAAGCAGCTGTATCAGAGCTGTGAAGTCTTAAAATTTTTGCATTCAATACAGGAATAATATGTGTGTCAAGTCACAATTAAATTCAATTATCCATATTTAGCAATAAGCGGAATAGTGGTTTATTATTTTTAATCATTTACAAAACACATTAATAATTAAAAATGACTCTTAGTGCAGCACTTATAGAGTTTCCCAGAAAAATTAATTTAGACTACCAAAGAAACCCCCCAAATAACCTTATATTTCCTTTATCATACATCTTAAGCACAGGCTTACACTTACAGCTTCTGTACTTATAAGCATGTATAGGCATTACATGCACATGCACTCAGTCTCCCATCCAGGTGAGCATACAGTATGCAGCAATGCTTATCAAGTCTAGCTCTCAAGTACCTTCAACAGAACATACAGTACTGTATATTCAAATTTTTGCTTCAGAGTCCTAAGTTTTGTGTTCTTGAATTCAATTTAGAAGCTTGATCCATCAGTTCTGTTATAACAACTTTTACTGTATTGCTATTTTCTGCTGTTAGATCTTGTGTTTTTTGTAAAGAGATAAAAGCAAATTTTATGAGGGATTTTATATATATATATATATATATATATATATATATATATATATATTGATATATCGATATATATATATATTGATATATATATATTGATATATATATATTGATATATATCGATATATATCGATATCTATATAGATATATATAGATATAGATATATATATATCTATATACAGTGGCTTGCGAAAGTATTCCGCCCCCTTGAACTTTTCAACCTTTTGCCACATTTCAGGCTTCAAACATAAAGATATAAAATTTTTATTTTTTGTGAAGAATCACCAACAAGTGGGACACAATTGTGAAGTGGAACGAAATCTTTTGGATTTTTGAAACTTTTTTAACTAATAAAAAAAATGAAAAGTGGGGCGTGCAAAATTATTCGGCCCCCTTGCGTTAATACTTTGTAGAGCCACCTTTTGCTGCGATTACAGCTACAAGTCGCTTGGGGTATGTCTCTATCAGTTTTGCACATCGAGAGACTGAAATTCTTGCCCATTCTTCCTTGCAAAACAGCTCGAGCTCAGTGAGGATGGATGGAGAGCGTTTGTGAACAGCAGTTTTCAGCTCTTTCCACAGATTCTCGATTGGATTCAGGTCTGGACTTTGACTTGGCCATTCTAACACCTGGATACGTTTATTTGTGAACCATTCCTTTGTAGATTTTTCTGTATGTTTGGCATCATTGTCTTGTTGGAAGATAAATCTCTGTCCCAGTTTCAGGTCTTTTGCAGACTCCAACAGGTTTTCATCCAGAATGGTCCTGTATTTGGCTGCATCCATCTTCCCCTCAATTTTAACCCTCTTCCCTGTCCCTGCTGAAGAAAAGCAGGCCCAAACCATAATGCTGCCACCACCATGTTTGACAGTGGGGATGGTGTGTTGAGTGTGATGAGCTGTGTTGCTTTTACGCCAAACATATCGTTTTGCATTGTGGCCAAAAAGTTTGATTTTGGTTTCATCGGACCAGAGCACCTTCTTCCACATGTTTGGTGTGTCTCCCAGGTGGCTTGTGGCAAACTTTAGACGAGACTTTTAATGGATATCTTTGAGAAATGGCTTTCTTCTTGCCACTCTTCCATAAAGGCCAGATTTGTGCAGTGTACGACTGATTGTTTTCCTATAGACAGATTCTCCCACCTGAGCTGTAGTTCTCTGCAGTTCATCCAGAGTGATCATGGGCCTCTTGGCTGCATCTCTGATCAGTCTTCTCCTTGTCTGAGCTGAAAGTTTAGAGGGACAGCCAGGTCTTGGTAGATTTGCAGTGGTCTGATACTCCTTCCATTTCAAAATGATCGCTTGCACAGTGCTCCTTGGGATGTTTAAAGCTTGGGAAATCTTTTTGTATCCAAATCCGGCTTTAAACTTCTCCACAACAGTATTACGGACCTGCCTGGTGTGTTCCTTGGTCTTCATGATGCTCTCTGCGCTTTCAACAGAACCCTGAGACTATCACAGAGCAGGTGCATTTATACAGAGACTAGATTACACACAGGTGGATTCTATTTATCACCATCAGTCATTTAGGACAACATTGGATCATTCAGAGATCCTCGCTGAACTTCTGGAGTGAGTTTGCTGCACTGAAAGTAAAGGGGCCGAATAATTTTGCACGCACCACTTTTCAGTTTTTTAATTGCTAAAAAAGTTTAAAATATCCAATAGATTTCGTTCCACTTCACAATTGTGTCCCACTTGTTGGTGATTCTTCACAAAAAATTAAAATTTTATATCTTTATGTTTGAAACCTGAAATGTGGCAAAAGGTTGAAAAGTTCAAGGGGGCCGAATACTTTCGCAAGCCAAAGATATATCTAGATATATATATATATATATATATATATATATATATATATATATATATATATATATATATATATATATATATATATCTGTTCTGTTGGTTTCTAGGATACATATCATATGCGTATGAAACATTCATCTCACACAGAGACTCAATCTGCTTTTATCACTTGTCTTTGGATGTAACTCATATCAATCAATAACAAAAAGGCAAAAATCAACATATGTTAATGTCTTAAAATGTTCATGCCTCATACTATTTTCCTAATAACCATTATTTTTCCTATAAAGTCTTGGAACTTGCAAAATATATAACTATATCAGTTAAGGCTCTGTAATTTTATCGGAATTTTACATAGTATTTTTTTTTTTTTTTTTAGACAATAAAGATTTAAGATACATTTCTGGGCATCTAGAGAAGCAATTGTGTACTGTCCGTGATACTTTTTTTATTTGCACTAACATACAATTTTTAAGGAAAATCTTTTGTGGTATGTCCCCTTCTTCAGGGTCCTAGAAGATTCACAAAGGCATCTAGAGATAATTTAAGTTATGTGATAATCATATTTATACCGGCTATAGCTCATTGGTTCCTTGGCTGGAGTACTGGAGGATTGTATAGCTTGGAGCATTGTTTCAGTGCCCAGACTATGGACATTGCACTATTTGCATACTATTGACAAGTGGTATATGAGTTTTAAAACAAGCCATCCCCAGCCTCTCCAGCTGCTTTTAATTTGAAGTTATTCATTCTTAAAGTTCTTCAAAGATCACCAAAAAGCTCTAAAGTCAGGTTTCAGTTAGTTTAAAATGTCTGAAACACTTGCCGTTTGTTTACATTAGAAGGCGAGCAACCTGCCAGGATCTGCTTTAAGATAAAAAAAAGGTGAGGCTCCTTTCACACATATTGGATTTGAATCGCAGACGGAATTGGCTCAGAAACTGCTGTTGGATGACACGTGCCGCACGATTTGCCATGCAACAATTGAGGCAAAGTTGCACAGCGTTTAGGGTACTATTGAGAAATAATGGCATCACAAATGCGTCCCGGGCTGAATCGTCGCGATTAAAATCACCTATGTGGGAACGTAACCTAAGATGTCACTGTCTGCGTTACTCAATAACAAATAATCAACAAGGTCAGGCTAGAGACAGGAAATTTGTTTCCATCTCCATGCTATGTATGATTGAGTACTGTGCTATCATTGCTTAGCGGTAAATGCTCTAAGAACCTCTAAACGTGTCTATATTTTCTCACCTACCTTTGCCTTTTGTGATCAAAGAATCATTTATCTTTTATGGCGTGTGGCTGGTCTAGTTTTTGACAATCTCCATTTTTTGTGTGTTTATCAGTTCCCAATTAATCAATTGATTAATACTTCCCTGCCCATCTTCCTATATAGATCAGCTTATGAAAAGGGTCAAAAGACAGAGGCAGGCCACAGACAGAGAAAATTTTGCCAAAGTGTCCGTTTTTTGCAGGTTAACACAGCAGTTCAACTAAAGCAGTAAGAAGATACAACAAGAAACAACTATGCTATTCCCCCAAAAACAGACTGCAAGCAAACCAACATTTTGTAAATCATCTCTTACCAAGCATGATTTGTACGCCATCTACCATTTAATATGCTCCCTCTACTCTTTTCCTTCTCACATTGGTGTCCTCTGTCCTCAAATTCTCAATACTTTACCCCTGTTTTCCACCCCAAAGTTTATATATATCACCCTCACTTCTACCCACTATTACTGCACTTATCACCTCCTGCAAATACTTAATCCACATGCAGCCCTAAAAACCAGGACAGTGGATTATATGTGCTCTAGTACATTCTGCTACCATCGTACTTTTCTCGTCCTGCATCTTCTCCTAATTTCTGCAGTAATCTTCCCTAATATCTCAATATCACCTGCATACCTAGAACCCACCCTCCTCTGGTAAAAGCCTCAATCCACTCAGTTTAAGCACTTGTCTACAAGGCACTTTCACCCTTCCTGCCCAGGCCAATTTTCAGCTTTCAGTGCTGTCGCACTTTAAATGACAATTTCGGGGTCATGCAACATTGTACCCAAACTAAATTCTATAATTTTTTTGAGACAAATATAGCTTTCTTTTGGTTGATATTTAATTACCACTGGGTTTTTTATTTTTTGCTAAACAAATGAAAAAAGACCGAAAATATTATTTTTCTTAGTTTCTGTTATACAATTTTGTAAATAAGTAATTTTTCTCCTTCACTGATGTGATAAGGCTGCACTAACAGACACTGATAGGCACTGATAAGGAGACACTAATATGCAGCACTGATAGGTGGCACGGATAGGCGGCAATGATGAGTCACTGACAGGCATCACTGATGGGCACTGATTGGCAGCACTGGTGGGCACTGTTGGGGCTGCACTGATAATCAGGACATTGCGGAATCTCGCTTACCAGCTCTCCTCAAACGCTGTCAGCCGATAACCAGCATTTCTTGTTTACACTGTGATCAGCTGTGGTTGGACGTAGGCTCTTTACCATAGTCATTGATGCGCTGTGTTTGAGGAACACGAAGCACCACCAATCATATGACGTCCTTCCAGAATGAGAGTACTCCCACCCATCCGTCATTTCACTATACAGTGGGCAGGAACCAAGTCATCTCCCTTATCATATGGCCTCTTAAATGCACACTCTGTCTGTAACAAGCTCTCCTCTATCCATGACCTTTTTGTCTCCCATTCCCTTAAAGTGGTAGTAAATGCAGTATTTTTATTTTAACCTACAGGTAAGCTTATAATAAAGCTTACCTGTAGGTTAAATTAATGTCTCCTAAATGTGCACCATTTAGGATATATTCAGGATGCAGCAGCCGGTTATTTCACCGGCGCATGCACTCTGAGGAACGGCATACCCGTGATGTTCCTTCAGAGCCCTGTGCAACGGACAAGAATCCCATGCGCATGCTCGGGAGTGATGTCTCAGCCATTCAAGCGGCCTCAGCCCACAAACCTGGAAGGAGGACCGGGTGAAGATGGAAGCCTCTGCATGCATACTAGTGCCTTTTACCATGCATGTAGGGTTTTTCTTTTTTGTACCTTTACTACTGCTTTAATTCCAATTGCTGTTACTGAAATCTATCTTCAAGGGTTTGACTCAGCCTCTCACAGTCCTTTCCCATTGTAGCGTCCCCTGAATTCACTCACCCAGACCCAGTGAACAGAAAAGAGGTGGAGTTGATTTCCTTTTATCCCCACTGAACACCTTTCAAATCCTTCTGACACCTCCCCCTCTATCCCTCTCTTCTTTGAGACTCACTGTAGATAACTGCCATAACCTCATTATATTTTTATACAGCAGGCGATCCTCTTTCATATAAAAGTAATCCCAGTGGAGGATTCGCCATTGGATTACTTTTATGGGCAATAGAAGAGGTGCCCCCCCACCACTTCCCGGCTGTTTTTCCCGCTTACCAGAGCCGTCGGTAGCTGCAAAAACGATCCTATGTGCTGGATGGATGGGCAGGAAGTCGAGTGAGAGCAAGATGGCCCCCACTCGTATCTATGCCCTCGGAGGACCGGAGCGATGTCAAACGTCACTTCCGCCCTCTGACTTTTTTTTTTTTGCTTTTAAGCGTAAATGTAAGATCTGAGGTCTTTTTGACCCCAGATCTCGCGTTAAAGAGGCCTTGTCCTGCTTATTTCTATTACAAGGGATGTTTACATGTGAGGTAAAGATGCGAACGTTAGAGTGAGAGCAATGATTCTTGCACTAGACCTCCTCTGTAACTCTAAGCTGGTAACCTATAGAAATTTTTAAAGGGTCGCCTATGGAGATTTTTAAGTACCGTAGTTTGTCGCCATTCCACGAGCGTTCACAATTTTAAAGAATGACGTGTTGGGTATCCATTTTTCTTAGCGTAACATCATCTTTAACAATATACAAAAAAATTGGGCTAACTTTACTGTTTTCTTATTTTTTAATTAAAAAATGTATTTTTTCTTGAAAAAATAACATTTGTAAGACAGCTGTGCAAATATGGTGTGACATAAAGTATTGCAACGATATTCATTTTATTCTCTAGGGTCTCTGCTAAAACAAAATATAATGTTTGGCAGTTCTAAATAATTTTCTAGCAAAAAATACTGATTTTAACGTGTAAACAACAAATGTCAGAAATAAGTCTGGTCCTTAACCACTTCAGCCCTGGAAGATTTGGCTGCTGAATGACTGAGCCTTTTTTTGCGATTCGGCACTGCGTTGCTTTAACTGACAATTGCGCGGTCGTGCGACACTGCACCCAAAAAAAATTGACATCCTTTTTTTCCCTCAAATAGAGCTTTCTTTTGATGGTATTTGATCGCCTCTGCGGTTTTTATTTTTTGCGCTATAAACAAAAAATGAGCGACAATTTTGAAAAAAACACTATTTTGTACTTTTTGCTATAAATAATATCCTAATTTTTTTTAAAAAGAGGTAATTTTTTCTCAGTTTAGGCCAATATGAATTCTTCTACATATTTTTGGTAAAAAAAATCGCAATAAACGTATATTGATTGGTTTGCGCAAAAGTTATAGCGTCTACAAAATAGGGGATAGATTTATAGCATTTTTATTATTATTTTTTTTTTTTACTCTTGCTCTTTCCTGGTTCAACCGAGGTACCTAGATATGTGAGGGCGGACGATGTCCATTTAAAGTTAAAACTAGAACAAAGTGTGGACATGAGGGTGGGTGATATTCCAACCCCCATCGCTTCCGATTTGGTATAGTTAATTTTCAAATTAGATATATTACCATAGATGTCGAATTCTCGGAGGAGGTTCGGGAGTGAGATAGATGGGATTGTGAGGGAAAAAAGTCTTCCTCCCCGTCTACCCTACACTTGATAAAGGAGCGCGCATGCCCAGTGGGAACTTTGCGCATGCTCTGAAACGCGTTGTGGTTCTCCTTGCTCCGGTGACGTCACACGTCCACGAACGCCCTCGTCTTGGATTACGGGACTTCCATCCAGCGCAGCGGTCTGCTCTCTCCTGCGTGGACCGATGCCATTTCTTCTGATCTCTACTGCCGAATCCACGCCATGGACGCCGGGACCGATCCTGGAGCCGTTCCCCTTCTGTAGCCGGTTTTCTCCTTACTAATTTGTAAATGTAGATAACTTGTTGTTGTCATAAATAAATACCTGCACTCAGAGGCGCTTTTCTTTCGTTTTTTTTTTTTTCCATGATGCCTTGGATGTCTGGGTTCAGTCTATTTTTTAACGCTGCTGCCAGACTCATCCACCATACCGATCACTCAGTGTCCACTACCCCCCTCTGCCTATCCCTCCACTGGCTTCTGATTGCCCAATGAATATGATTCAAAACAACAACAACATCATACAAAGCCATTTACAACTCTGCCCAAAGCTACATCATCAGTCTGTCCTGCTTTCTAGCTCCCTTTCCTCCTCTTGCCATGCTTGTCTCCAGAACTTCTCCAAAATCTCTCTCATCCTCCTCTCTATCCCAATATGTCCAGCTATCTCCTACTCTTTTACTTTTAGGCAATCCCTGAAAACTCATCTCTTCAAGGAAGCCTATCCCACCTTTACCTAACAACAGAATCTTTTAATTCTCCCATAAAGTCATCCCTCACAGTTATTACCTTTTGTTCCACTTGCCCCTCCTTAGTTTGTTAGCTCTCAGGAGCAGACCCCTCCTAACCCCTTTGTATTGAATTTGTATTGTAACTGTACTGTATCCCCTAAACCACTTCAGCTCCGGAAGATTTACCCCGCTAACCCCGATAACCAGGCCATTCTTTGTGATACGGCACTGCTTTACTTTAACTGATAGCTGTGTGGTCATGCAACGCTGTACACAAAAAAAGTATGTTCTTTTTTCCCACAAACTTAGCATTCTTTTGGTGGTATTTGATCACATCTGAGTTTTTTTATTTTTTGCGTTATAAACAAAAAAAGGACCGACAATTTTGAAAAAACAAATAATATTTTTTACTTTCTGCTATAAAACATATTTAAAAAAAAAATTGGAAAACTCAAATTGGGCCAATATGTACTCTGCTACATATTTTTGGTAAAAAAAAATCCCAATAAGCGAATATTTATTGGCTTGCGCAAAAGTTATAGCGTCTACAAACTATGGGATAGTTTTATTTATTTTTTACTAGTATGGGCAGTGACTGCGATATTGCGGCAGACACATCAGACACTATTATTATTACACAGGATTTATATAGCGCCAACAGTTTGCGCAGCACTTTACAACATGAGGGCAGACCATACAGTTACAATACAAATCAATACAGGAGGGATCAGAGGGCCCTGCTCGTTAGAGTTTACAATCTAGAAGGGAGGGTCAAGTGGAAACAAAAGGTAATAACTGTGAGGGGATGAGCTGATGATGAAAATACAGTTGTTAGGTGTGGGTAGGGTAGGCTTCTCTGAAGAGAAGGGTTTTCAGGGATCGTCTAAAAGCTAATAAAGTAGGAGATAAGTGTACAGATTGGGGTAGGACATTCCATAGGATTGGCAAAGTCCTGAAGGCGAGCATGGGAGGAGGTGATGAGGGAGCTAGAGAGCAGGAGGTCTTGAGAGAACAAAGAGAATGAGTAGGTTGGTAGAGATTAGGCTACTGATGTAGCTGGGGGCAAAATTGTGGATGGCTTTGTACGTAGTTGTTAGTATTTTAAATTTAATTCTTTGGCCGAGCGGAAGCCAGTGGAGGGATTGACAGAGAGGAGTAGCAGACACAGAGCGATTGGTAAGGTGGATGAGTGTGGCAGCAGCATTCATGATGGATTGAAGAGGTGATAGACTATGTAGAGGTAAGCCAATGAGAAGGGAGTTGCAGTAGTCGAGGCGAGAGATGACCAGCGAGTGAATTAACAGCTTTGTTGTGTCATTGGTTAGAAAGGGGCGTATTTTGGACATGTTGCGGAGGTTGAGGCGGCAGGATTTGGACAGCGATTGGACATGTTACTTAAAGGAGAGTTCAGAGTCCAGGACTACACCTAGAACCTTGGCATGTGGGGATGGGCTTAAAGTTGACACTAATACAGTGATCAGTGCTAAAAAATATGCATTGTCACTGTACTAAAGATGAATTACACCCGTGTTTTTTTTTTTCCTCATTAATGTACACACAGCACCCCATATTGACAGAAAAACACAGAATTGTTGACATTTTTGCAGATTTATTAAAAAAGAAAAACTGAAATATCACATGGTCCTAAGTATTCAGACCCTTTGCTCAGTATTTAGTAGAAGCACCCTTTTGATCTAATACAGCCATGAGTCTTTTTGGGGAAGATGTAACAAGTTTTTCAAACCTGGATTTGGGGATCCTCTGCCATTCCTCCTTGCAGATACTCTCCAGTTCTGTCAGGTTGGATGGTAAACGTTGGTGGACAGCCATTTTTAGGTCTCTCCGGAGATGCTCAATTGGGTTTAAGTCAGGGCTCTGGCTGGGCCATTCAAGAGCAGTCATAGAGTTGTTGTGAAGCCACTCCTTCGTTATTTTAGCTGTGTGCTTAGGGTCATTGTCTTGTTGGAAGGTAAACCTTCCGCCCAGTCTGAGGTCCTGAGCACTCTGGAGAAGGTTTTCGTCCAGGATATCCCTGTACTTGGCCGCATTCATATTCCCTCGATTGCAACCAGTTGTCCTGTCCCTGCAGCTGAAAAACACCCCCACAGCATGGTGCTGCCACCATCATGCTTCACTGTTGGGACTGTATTGGACAGGTGATGAGCAGTGCCTGGTTTTCTCCACACATACCGCTTATAATTAAGGCCAAAAAGTTCTATCTTGGTCTCATCAGACCAGAGAATCTTATTTCTCACCATCTTGGAGTCCTTCAGGTGTTTTTGAGCAAACTCCATGCAGGCTTTCATGTGTCTTGCACTGAGGAGAGGCTTCCGTCGGGCCACTCTGCCATAAAGCCCCGACTGGTGGAGGGCTGCAATGATGGTTGACTTTCTACAACTTTCTCCCATCTCCCGACTGCATCTCTGGAGCTCAGCCACAGTGATCTTTGGGTTGTTCTTTACCTCTCTCACCAAGGCTCTTCTCCCCCGATAGCTCAGTTTGGCCGGACGGTCAGCTCTAGGAAGGGTTCTGGTCATCCCAAACATCTTCCATTTAAGGATTATGGAGGCCACTGTGCTCTTAGGAACCTTAAGTGCAGCAGAAATTGTTTTGTAATCTTGGCCAGATCTGTGCCTTGCCACAATTCTGTCTCTGAGCTCTTCAGGCAGTTCCTTTGACCTCATGATTCTCATTTGCTCTGACATGCACTGTGAGCTGTAAGGTCTTATATAGACAGGTGTGTTGCTTTCCTAATCAAGTCCAATCAGTATAATTAAACACAGCTGGACTCAAATGAAGGTGTAGAACCATCTCAAGGATGATCAGAAGAAATGGACAGCACCTGAGTTAAATATATGAGCGTCACAGCAAAGGGTCTGAATACTTAGGACCATGTGATATTTCAGTTTTTCTTTTTTAATAAATCTGCAAAAATGTCAACAATTCTGTGTTTTCTGTCAATATGGGGTGCTGTCTGTACATTAATGAGGAAAAAAAATGGACTTAAATGATTTTAGCAAATGGCTGCAATATAACAAAGAGTGAAACATTTAAGGGGTTCTGAATACTTTCCGTCCCCACTGTATATCAGGAGGTTATTCCTCCCTTGCTGTCCACTTTTTTTCACGATAGGAGGGGCCACCTATACATCGGTGCCATGTCTGTATGCCAACCGCAAGATCCCCATCGACGTCATCGCGTTTGTACGTAATGTCATCCCAGATGGCTTGGGGGATGCTCGCGCATTCAGCGGTGAGCGTTGATTATTCTTGCCCATTCAGCCACCTGTACATGGCATTAAAGGTGGAACCCCCTCTAGGGGGTATACAGAATTTCACAAAAGTTAGTACACCCCTCAAATTTTTGTAAATATTTTATTATATCTTTTCATGTGACAACACTGAAGAAATTACACTTTGCTACAATGTAAAGTAGTGAGTGTGCAGCTTGTATAACAGTGTATATTTACTGTCCCCTCAAAATAACACACAGCTATTAATTTCTAAACCGCTGGAAACAAAAGTGAGTACACCCCTGGAAAATATCCAAATTGGGCCCAAAGTGTCAATATTTTCTGTGACCACCATTATTTTCCAGTATTGCCTTAATCCTCTTGGGCATGGAGTTCACCAGCGCTTCACAGGTTGCCACTGAAATCCTCTTTCACTTCTCCATGATGACATCACAGAGCTAGTGGATGTTAGAGACTTTGCGCTCCTCCGCCTTCCATTTGAGGATGCTCCACGGATGCTCAATAGGGTTTAGGTCTGGGGGTCATGCTTGGCCAGTCCATCACCTTTACCCTCAGCTTCTTTAGCAAGGCAATGGTTGTCTTGGAGTTGTTCTTTGGGTCATTGTCAAGTTGGAATACTGCCCTGCGGCCCAGTCTCTGAAGGGAGGGGATCAGGCTCTGCTTCAGTATGTCACAGTACATGTTGGCATTCATGGTTCCCTCAATAAACTGTAGCTTCCCAATGCCGGCAGCACTCATGCAGCCCCAGACCATGACACTCCTACCAGCATGCTTGACTTTAGGTAAGACACACTTGTCTTTGTACTCCTGTACTGGTTGCTGCCACACACGCTTGACACTATCTGATTCAAATAAGTTTATCTTGGTCATATCAGACCACAGGACATGGTTTCAGTAATCCATGTCCTTAGTCTGCTTGTCTTCTTCAAACTGTTTGGGGGCTTTCTTGGGCATCATCTTTAGAAGAGGCTTCCTTCTGGGACGACAGCCATGCAGACCAATTTGATGCAGTGTGCGGCGTATGGTCTGAGCACTGACAGGCTGACTCCCCCACCCCTTCAACCTCTTCAGCAATGCTGGCATCACTTATACGTCTATTTCCCAAAGAAAACCTCTGGATATGATGCTGAGCATGTGCACTCAATTTCTTTGGTCGATCATGGCAAGGCCTGTTTTGAGTGGAACCTGTCCTGTTAAACCGCTGTATGGTCTTGGCCACCGTGCTGCAGCTCAGTTTCAAGGTCTTGGCAATCTTCTTATAGCCTAGGTCAGGGTTACAAGTCCCATGAGGCATAGCAAGACTCTGACAGCCAAAGCATGACACCCAGAGGCAGAGACATGATGGGACTTGTTGTTTTGCAACAGCTGGAGGTCTGCTAATTGCATATCCCTGGCCTAGGCCATCTTTATGTAGAGCAACAATTCTTTTTTCAGATCCTCAGAGAGTTCTTTGCCATGAGGTGCCATGTTAAACTTCCAGTGACCAGTATAAGAGAGTCAGCGCTATAACATGAAATTTA
This sequence comes from Lithobates septentrionalis, assembly GCA_037952835.1. Classification (NCBI taxonomy): domain Eukaryota; kingdom Metazoa; phylum Chordata; class Amphibia; order Anura; family Ranidae; genus Lithobates; species Lithobates septentrionalis. Next base: position 158,907 of record JBBDGP010001172.1, read on the forward strand.
ACTCACCCGCTCCCCATTCACACCTGAGACCTTGTAACACTAACGAGTCACATGACACAGCGGAGGGAAAATGGCTAATTGGGCCAAATTTGGACATTTTCACGGAGTGTACTCACTTTTGTTGCCAGCGGTTTAGACATTAATGGCTGTGTGTTGAGTTATTTTGAGGGGGCAGGAAATTTACACTGTTATACAAGCTGTACACTCACTACTTTACATTGTAGCAAAATGTCATTTCTTTAGTGTTGTCACATGAAAAGATATAATAAAATATTTACAAAAATGCGAAGGGTGTACTCACCTTTGTGAGATACTGTACAGTATATGGAGGGATTAGCATCATGGGATTTCTCTCTTTATGGCCCCACACCACTCATGTTGAGGGCACACATATCATGGTAAGCAGCCTTACTTTTCACAAGCATGCAACATGACACTTATTTCTACACCTGTTCAATAGAGTTCACATGTCGTTTTTATTTTTCATCACAATTTCCCTCTCATTGCTGTCCCCATCAATATTGCTTTGCACTTCTATAGAACCTTACTCTCCATCTATCTCCATGCCCACATTAATACTTGATTGGCTTGTATACTATGTAGAATTTTTTTCATTATTTACTATATATACACCTATATATATGGATGGCTTTCCAGGTATATACCTCTTTACCAGATATGTCTACAATATTATCTGATTGGGTCATACACTATATAGACCCTTCACATATATACTATACATATGGTTGGCCTTCCTAGTATTTATTTGACTACTTAGATATACACTTTTGTTGCAACTGCCAATAATGTTGGACATTGAGGGACATCAAAGGTTACACTTTTTGGCTCACATGTTATGCTGGCCCTCCACCTGTCCCCTAGGCAGTCTTTGCAGGTTCCTTCCCTTTAGCCCTCGAGATAGACACACCTTGCCTCCGCCTGTTAGTTGATTGGCTTTTGAGACATTGGCTCAGTCCATATGTGAGCATAGGATCTCTTTGTGTAAGGTCCCCCCTATTTGCTGTATGGTATTTATTTTTATGTTATATATTTCTCATTGACATTTTTATTCTGTAGATACACTGCATTTACCTCTACTCCTGAAGAAGCAAGCAGCGACTCGCGAAACGTGTTGAGTTATACGATGACTGTATATCACTGTACATCAACAATTCTAAATATGTATGTATGTGGTCGCTTGGTAATGGTGTGTTTTATCACTGTCAAGTGTGCATTTCATATATGATGATTGTTATACTATTTTAATAAATTTATAAACCATGTTTACTTTGTATACTCTCATTGACCTTTTTGTGCTCACCTGATATAAAGTCACAGGAGTGCAATTCTTCTTTGTTGCATTTAATTTGGGGATGGAGGTGTGTCACTGGCAACACCAGACCATTTTCTTTTCTTTTGTCACTGTACGAATGACACTGGCAGGGAAGGGGTTAACAGCAGGGGCAATCAAAGGGTTAAATTTGTTCCTAGTAAGTGCTTACTCACTATGTGGGAGGTGCTTCTACTAAGGGAAGGCATAGATCCATGTTCCTGATTAGCAGGAACACAGGATCAATGTCTTCCCCACTGACAGAACAGCAGTCTGCCTTGTTTACATAGGCAGATCGCCGTCCTGTCTGTGTTCTAAACAATCTTTGAGTGCCGTTGTAATCGAGTCCGCAATACCTGCCGCTGGGCTCATAGCGGGAGCTGGCCGCCCACACATGCCCCAGACCCAGAAGTGTCAGATCATGTACTTGGTACATGATCTGGTGCAGAGTGGTCGCCCTGCGGCAGTATATGTGTGGTGGGCGGTCGTGAAGCGGATAATGTAAAGTGGTGCACAAGCTGCTGACACTATATACTGTAAATCCTGAATAATAATAATATTTATATAAAATGTGGTACTTTGAATTAAACTTGTACTCCATATAGTCCCTTATAATCAACAGTTGCTAGATGTCAGGAACAAAATTATCTTTCTGTGTACACATCTCTTAATGAAATATTTCTTCTCCCAGAATCCCTAGATGTCTAAAGATCCACACTCACTGTAAACAGCGTTTGGGTCTCATTAGTTAGAAATACATCTCACTGAATCATTTCATAGAGAGAAACCATTTGGTATTCATAAATCATTAGATAGTGAAACCTCGCAGCATTACAGAGTTCAGTTCTCATTCATAAATTACTCCTTAGTCCTCATGCACATGGACATTTTAAAAAACGAGCTGTAAAGCTAGGTTCGACGCCTGGACCTGAAGGGTCTGGTATGGAATTTAGGGGGAACCCCACGTAATTTTTTTTTTTAATTTTGGCCGGGGTTCCCCTTAATATCCATACTAGACCTGAAGGGCCTGGTATGGAATTTAGGGGGACTCCCACGTCATTTTTTTTTTAAATTTTGGTTCGGGGTTCCCCTGTGGGGAATTTCCATGTCGTTTTTATCAATGAACTTCTATGTGTATTGTCGGCAATGCAATAGCCGCGAGTAGTTTTAAATGGGTTTTTTCCTTCGAAAGGTCATTTTGCTGTCAGACTGTTCTAAACACGGGAAACATGCGCCCCTTTACAGGCATACTATAGACAGCCCCCAGCTACGAAATTTAAAGGGATATTACACTTTTATTGTTTGACTTTAAGCATTATTAAAATGACTGCTCCTGAAAAAACGGCCGTTTTTAAAACTTTTTTTTGCATTAATCCATGTCCCCTGGGGCAGGACCCAGGTCCCCAAACACTTTTTATGACAATAACTTGCATATAAGCCTTTAAAATTAGCACTTTTGATTATTCATGTTCGTGTCCCATAGATTTTAACGGTGTTCGCGTGTTCGAACTAACTTTTTCCTGTTCGCATGCTCTGGTGCGAACCGAACAGGGGGGTGTTCGGCTCATCCCTAATGGTGGCAGATGAGGCCTTTGGACTGGCTGAAAATCTTATGAGGCCATACAATGGTGGTCGTGCAACGTGGCTCCCCAAAAAATTTACGTCCTTTTTTTAGGTGGTGTTTGATCACCTCTGGGTTTTTTTTTTGTTTGTTTTTTCGGAGCTATAAAAAAAGAGTGTAAATTTTTTTTTTAAATTTTAAATTTAAATTTTTTTAAGTAATAAATATCCCCCAAAAAATAAATAAATCTAAAAATTTTTTTTGGTTTAGGCCAATATGTATTCTTCTACAGATTTCAGTTAATAAAGTTTTTTTTGGCAAAAGTTATAGCGTCTATGAAATAGGGGAGAGTTTTATGGCATTTTTCTTACTAATTTTTATTTTTTTTAGTAATGGGGGCGATCAGCGATTTTTAGCCTGACTGCGACAATATGGCGGACACATTGGACAATTTTGACACATTTTTGGGAAAATTTACATTTTTACAGTGATCAGTGCGATTAAAATTGCAATGATTACTGTAAAAATTACACTGGCATTGAATGGGTTAACCTCTTCCTCTCCCTGAGATGATCGCCGGTGTGCCCGCGGACATTGAGTCCGCAGGACCCGCGGTCGGACTCATGGACCTCGCAGCGGGAAAGCGCGGCGCCAAGGCGGCAACTTAAAAGGGACGTACAGGTACGCCCATTTGTGCAGCCGTGCCATGCTGCCGACGTATATGTACATGTGGCGTTCGGAAAATGGTTACAATAGCCATGGAACATACTGCCTGAAAAGCAAAGTACATAGGCAAATATATGAAAAAAAAAAAAAACTTACGGTCTGGTATGGCTCAGCATATTTTGCCGTAAAAAGAGAAGATTGGTGTGGTAGACGTGTGGTCTCTTAGTTGGCGCTGGTGCTCCACTACGTGCCGCCTTGTCCTCGTCCGTGAGGTCCCTCCTGACACGGTCACGTAGGGACTTCCAGCGGCGCTGTATAATTTTGCTTAAAATAACATGGAAAACAAAGGGTTTAATATGCAATCTTCATTTACATTACACAGAAACAGATCATGCATTCAAGGAAAATAGACTTACTTATTTCCTTTCTTTCTGCATTTCGCAATTCTTCCCGCATTTCGCAATTCTTCCCAGCCAGGGGTAATGGCAGCACTGATATCCTCCCAGGCTTTGACATTGCGGATCTGGTCTCCATGAAGTGGATGTGCCACATCCCACAGTTCAGGATGGGCCTGTACAGCGCTTATCAGCTCCACTTGTGACACAGAACTTGCCATCTTGAAATCACTAAGCACAGTCACACGGCTGTGCAAAGGACTCTTGGGTAATCTAATGTCCAGACAGGAATTTCCTGTTTTTACAGAGATTACAGTGTCCAATCATCTTTTTTGAGCAAAAAAACGCCAAAAACGCAACAGTCGCGGTTTTGCGCGTTTTTGCGCGTTTCGCGTTTTTACAGCTCTAGCGCCGCGCCTCGGAACGCACTGGTCCTGGGTTTTTTTTACAGCTTAAAAACGCCTAGGCCATTTGCAGCTCAAAAACGTCTAGGTGGGCATGAATCCATAGACTAACATAGACAGGCGTTTTTAAGCTGTAAAAAACGCTCAAAAACGCGGCTGTAAAAACGTCTGTGTGCATGAGGACTTACAGTCACACTCCTCACATCCAAAAGAACAATCTGCTCCAAAAGAAGATATGACCTCTGTGAAGCAGTGAGGTTTAAATACCTCTGGTGAGTGCTGCATGCCATTTGTTTGTTCCCATGATATTGTTCGGTGAGATGTACCTGTATATCTAACAAATCAGACTGCACACCTGTTTAAAAAAAAAACTATATATCATTAGAATTTTTATATCTTACAGTTCTGTTCTCTGTAGGACAAAGTACATGTACGTAGTACATGCAGCTTTCTAACCCTAATTATGGGTTCTGACCTGCCCCCCTGCACACCTAGTGCAGCCTAATAATAGCTATGAAGGAGACGGCTGACTCATAGCTGTAGCTTGCCTCAATACCGACAGACAAATAATGGTAAGAGGAATTCAGAGGGTTGGGGAACATGTCAGCTTCTGCATTCCTCTTGCTGTTGTTTGTCTCTGGAAAGAGACAAGCTGCAGCCATAAATCAACCATCTCCTTTAAACCTATTGTTAGATCAGCCATGGTAGTAGGGGAGGGGGCAGGTCAGTCCTCATAAATAGGGTTAGAAAACACTAAAAAACATAGGAAAAAGGGCTATATGGACTTTGTCCCATAGGGAACCTAATTGTAAAATAAAAATTATAATAATATAACTTCTTTAACTGTGGAGGTCTTAAGCCTGATACACATTGGTGGTTTTTTTTTAGTTCAACCCAGCGGGCCGAATAAAAAAAAAAACACACTCGGGTGTTACAACCCACCAGCTTCGGTCAGTGGTTGTTCCGTCGGCCTCTCGGTCCCTTCCTTGTTCTCTGGCTGTTCCACCATCCTGCCACATATCATTGGGGATTCGATCGAGGCCTCGATATGTCCATCTGGCTCTGCACCTGCTGGCTTCCCCCTCCTAGTGACATCCAGGAATAGATAAAGGTTTTGCCATTGCAGCATTGCCTCACCAAGCCAGTCCACCATGACTGTTGCTCAAGGTACTGTCACAGCGAGGAGCACGCTTTGTAGTCGCTCCATCTTTGCAAGGAGATTTTTATATAATTGTTCATCTAAGTATATGTCATTATTAAATCGGCACATGATTTTATCTCATTGAGCTTTTTGATTGTTTGTCCTTTCAAGACTATCCCGTTCAGCGCTTCCAATTGTGGTTGCCCCTGAATGTTTTTACTTGTATTCACACCCCTCCTGGTGTGCTCACTCACACAGCTGCTTTTTGGGCTTTTGCTGGACATTCACAAGGTTCCCAGTGTAACATATGTCCCATTTTTCGGGCGCCAGACTGTTTTTGTCATTTTATCATCTGGAGCATATGGAGCCATAAGCGACTTCTTATGGCTTTCTTTAAGCAATAGCTTTCTTCTTGCCACTCTTCCATAAGAGTCAGATTTGTGGAGTGCATAACTAAAAGTTGTCCTGTGGACAGATTCTGCCCCCTGAGCTGTGGATCTCTGTAGCTCCTCCAGAGTTACCATGGACCTCTTGGCGGCTTCTCTGATGAATACTCTCCTTGTACGGCCTGTCAGTTTAGGTGGATGACCATGTCTTAGTAGGTTGGCAGTTGTGCCATACTCTTTCCATTTTTGGATGATGGATTGAACAGTACTCCGTGAGATGTTCAAAGTTTGGGATATTTTTTTATAACCTAACCCTGCTTTAAACTTCTCCACAACTTTATCCCTGACCTGTCTGGTGTGTTCCTTGGCCTTAATGATGCTGTTTATTCACTAAGAATCTCTAACAAAACTCTGAGGGCTTAACAGAACAGCTGTATTTATACTGAGATTAAATTACACACGGGTGGACTCTATTTACTAATTAGGTGACTTCTGAAGGCAATTGGTTCCACCAGATTTTAGTTAGGGGTTTCACATATTTATTTGAAAAAAAAATTGAAAGCCATCTATCATTTTCCTTCCACTTTACAATTACCGGTATGTGCCACTTTGTGTTGGTCTATCACATAAAATCCTAATAAAATACATTTACGTTCTTGGTTGTAACATGACAAAATGTGGAAATTTCAAGGGGCATGAATACTTTTTCAAGGCAGTGTATAACATTATATTATATTATATTGTTCTCATTTTTTTCTTTTTCAGATTTACACTTCATTGTTATAAGACTTTATTGATGCATTTTTATGAATTTCAAAGTGTCACTTAAAGCACAGCAATCAGTTCTTTTTTCTATATACAGTCAATCTAACTGTTTATTGCCAGCAGCTATTTCCAGATTTGTGAGCACAAACTACAATTTTTTTTTAATAATTGATCTGACTTTTATGAAACATGACATATTGTATGATGAAACAAATTACCCTATTCATTCCAATTTATTTATTAGAAAAATATCCACCCAACTGATTTAAATTCAGGTTCTTATGCAATATCTGAATTGCACACATCACCTGGTAACATTTTTAAATACATCCCAAGATACTTTTCTGTTAAAGAATTGTAGCTACAGTAACCTATTATCACATCATAATTACACTTTGAACTAATTATAATCACATCATAATGTATTAAATACATTGAAGTTTGAAATTATTTTAGTTCAGACATTCTTTGTAAAATATTAACCTACAAGATAACATATTAGCAAGTAGTAATCACTAAATGTAGACTCAAAAAACAGAGAAATTTCATTTTTTTAGATTCATAAAACTAGGAACAGGGATATATAGATACAAGAAAAATGAATTTTACTGAAACAAAAACTTAAAGTGGTTGTAAATGCTGAAGGTTTTTGAAAGCTGCACTAGCTTCCCTTCAAAAAGTATAGCTGCTAGCACAATATCTTGATACTAGGTATTCAAAACTTATATAAAGAAAAAAAAGTGCAGTGCATAAAACGTAAAAAGGTGGAAGGTATCATCCAATGTGCCATCCCAGATATTACCTTCTCAAAGTTCTGAACTCCTAAAGACGTCACATTTGACTAAATGTGTTGGGAGGAGTCAGGGCATATGTCACCACTCATTACTGGGATGTCCTCATGAACAGTGCTGTATTTATGTACTGGAGCTGAGTAAGTGTGACTTTATTAAATAAAGTGCTTAATCACTCATTTTACACTATGGAGAGTGTGTTTACTCTTTGCATGTCTGACTGCAATGTTTGAACTCATGAGAGCCTGTGGCTGACATTGAAGATTGGGGGGTATACTCACCGCTGTACTTCAGAGTGCTTGGAAGAAGTGAGAGCCAAAGGAATCTTCATTATAAAGCTGTTTTTGACCACTCTTTAACCTCTTGCCGACCGCCCCACGTACATTTACTGCGGGGCGGCATCTCCTGTGCGCAGAATCACATATAGGTTTGTGATTCTGTACTTCCGGGTCTGGGGCATGCCACCGTCAACCCACTCCTGCTTTGATTGGACACAGCGGGAGCCAATCAGCGGGATCGTTTGAGGCACAGGCAGAACGGTGATCTGCCTATGTACACAAGGTATATCACCGTCCTGTGACAAGGGTAGCTGGTGATCTTGTGTTTCTGCTAAGCAGAAACACAGATTTCTGCCTTCCCACAGTACAGGCACCCCTACACAGTAATCACTCCCTAGGAACACATTTAACCCATTGATTGCCCTGATATTAACCCTTTCCCTGCCAGTGTCATTAGTACAGTGAAAGTGAATGTTTTTTAGCACTGATCTCTGTATCAGTGTCACTGGTTCCTAAAAAAGTGCCAAAAAAGTGTCAGTTAGTGTCCGATTTATCAGCCGCAATATTGCAGTCCCACAATAGGTCGTGGATTGCCGCCAAAATATAGCCAAAAAAATTAAAATAAATACAAATTCCATAAATCTATCTCATAGTTTGTAGACGCTATAATGTCTACAATCTACAAGTCTGCGTAAAACAATCAATATACGCATATTGGTCTTAAGTGATGAAGAAATTGGATTTTTTCTATATTTGTATTGGATATGTTTTATAGCAGAAAGTAAAAAATAAAAACTGCATTGGTGATCAAATACCACCAAAAGAAAGCTCTATTAGTGGGGGAAAAAAAAGGACATACATTTTATTTGGGTACAGTGTCGCACAATTGTCAGTTAAAGTAACACAGTGCCGTATCGCAAAAAATGGCCTCGTCATGAAGGGGGGGGGTAAACCTTCTGGAGCTGAAGTGGTTAATTTGAGGGTCAACTCCATTTGGTAAGCCCCCTAATACTTACCCTAGCCTGATCGTGATCCAGCAATCTCCACAACAGCAGCTGCTTCTCCTCCTCATTGGCTGAGAGACAGCAGCGAGAGGCACTGGATCCCACTGTTGTCAATCACAGTCGGTGAGGAGGGAGCAGGGAGTGGGGCCAAGCCCCATTCTGCATGTCTTATGGACACAGAGCGGGACTCGGGACCGAGCACGCCAGAGTGCCCTCATAGCAAGTACTTGCTATGGGGCACTCAGAGAAGAGGAGGAGCCAGGAGAGCCAGCGGGGGACCTGAGAAGAGGGAAAGCAGGGCTGCTCTGTGCAAAACCATTGCACAGAGCAGGTAAGTGTAACAGGTTTGTTATTAAAAAAAAATATATTGTACCTTTACAATATATTGAGCTGGTCCTGCCAGATATTTTAGTAAGGTTAAGGTTGTATATTTTGAGCTGGCCCCCCCAGGATATACTGTATATAGGTGAACCTGACAGAATTAGACAAAGGGCTCGCTCCAAGTCGATGCTAAATATGATAATTCTACTGGGCATACACTGTGAAAAAGACTGTGGGAGAAATGCATCTATTTGGTCGAACAAGGCAATTCTGAAATAGGAGCAAGGAGACTGACTGTGAAACAGATTAATTTAAATCTGAAATCTATTCAGCAATAAAAAATTGCATAGCAAGTGTTAAAGACTACACACAATCGGAATTTTCGTCGGAAAAGCCTTAGATGGTTTTTCCGATAGAATTCCGCTCAAGCTTGTCTTGCATACACATGGTCACGCCAAATTCCGACTGTCAAGAACGCAGTGACGTACAATGCGTACAGCGGCACTATAAAAGGGAAGTTCAATACCCAATGCGCCACCCTTTGGGCTCCTTCTGCTAATCTCATGTTTATCTTGTGTTAGTAGAAGTTTGGTGAGAGACGATTTGCGCTTTTCAGCCTCTTGCTTTTCAGATCGTTACTGCTCTTCAGTTTGTGCTTGTGGGTTCGTATCTGTTTTTCAGTGTGTGTAGTCAGTTCGTATCTGTTTATCAGTGCGTTCTTGTCCGCTTGTTTCTGATTTTCACATGCCTTTCTGTTCTTCAGTGCGTTCTGTTAGTTCATTCTGATCAGCCGACCGTTTTGAAGCCATGTTGCGATTATGTACTTATCGTAGAGTTCATGCTGTGCGGGGGCTTGGTGTTGGGGTTCTTGCTTTGACCCAAGCCCAGTCCATGAACAGGGCGGGGAGGAGTTCATGGACGAAGAATTGGTTACTCCAGTGTGACCAATTCTCTCATATGCCTTTGCTGCAGGAGATCCAAGAGAATAACCCTGATGATTTCAGGAATTTTCTTCGGATGACGGACCCCGTTTTTCACTGTCTGTTGGCTTTGCTGTCCCCTCATATTACAAAGCAGGACACCTGCATGCGGCAAGCCATCATTCCCGAGCAGAGGCTAGTTGCCATGTTGCGTTACTTGGCGACAGGGAGAAGTCTACAGGTCCTCAAGTTCTCTACAGGCATCTCCCCCCAGGCTCTGGGGATCATTATTCCAGAGACCTGTTCTGCCATCATTCAGGTCCTGCTAATCTCATGTTCTGCCATCATTCAGGTCCTGCTAATCTCATGTTTATCTTGTGTTAGTAGAAGTTTGGTAAGAGACGATTTGCGCTTTTCAGCCTCTTGCTTTTCAGATCGTTACTGTTCTTCAGTTTGTGCTTGTGGGTTCGTATCTGTTTTTCAGTGCATGTACTCAGTTCGTATCTGTTTTTCAGTGCGTTCTTGTCCGCTCATTTCTGATTTTCACATGCCTTTCTGTTCTTCAGTGCGTTCTGTTAGTTCGTTCTGATCAGCCGACCATTTTGAAGCCATGTTGTGGTTATGTAGTCGTCGCAGAGTTCGTGCTGTGCGGGCTCTTGGTGTTGGGGTTCTTGCTTTGACCCAAGCCCAGTCCATGAACAGGGCAGGGAGGAGTTCATGGACGAAGAATTGGATACTCCAGTGTGACCAATTCTCTCATATGCCTTTGCTGCTGGGAGATCCAGGAGAATAACCCTGATGATTTCAGGAATTTTCTACGGATGATGGACCCCGTTTTTCACCATCTGTTGGCTTTGCTGTCCCCTTATATTACAAAGCAGGACACCTGCATGTGGCAAGCCATCACTCCCGAGCAGAGGCTAGTTGCCACGTTGCATTACTTGGCGACAGGGAGAAGTCTACAGGAACTCAAGTTCTCTACAGGCATCTCCCCCCAGGCTCTGGGGATCATTATTCCAGAGACCTGTTCTGCCATCATTCAGGTCCTGCAGAAGGACTATATTAGGGTAAGTTTTCTCCTTTAACATCACATTCTATGTATTAAATGTATGCTAATGTTTTGTATTATAGAAAGTGAAAATGCTGCGCTAAACCCAAAACAAAAACAAAAGCAGCTAGCACACAAACAAACCAAGTTCAATAGTACAAAACAACAAACAAGTGCAGCGCTACAATATTAAACATGTGAGAATAAACATGTGAGGTGAACACCTTTGCAGATGTAAAATAAATATTGATAAAATATTCTATGTGAACACCTATTGCAGATGTGAGAAAATATCAAAAAACAAATATAATTGGAATATCTTATGTAAAATATGGAACAGCAAAAAGAAGTATATGAAAAAAGTCCATATGGGGAGTAATGTCTTTACAAAAAATAATAATATTGTGAAAAATTAAGCATAAAATATTGTCCTATGTAAATATGGAACAGCAAAGTGAAAAACAGTAAAAGTAGGAGGTTCATGTAGAAATAATAGAGGAATGTCTCTTCAAATAGGAGGCTGCCAATGAACATCTAGAAATGTACGAGAATTCAATAGGACTGAGGAGGTACCCTTACCAGATCCGTAGGATGCACGTACCTTATGGCAGTACGTCAGAAAGGCATGGGGAGATTCTCCCGTAGTATCCAGACCGGATGGTGTCTCCCGTGGTGTCCAAACCAGGTGGTAGCTTGTAGGCCGTAAACCCAAACCGATGATGGTAGGCAGGAACAGGAGTGGAACAACTATCCCTCAAGTTGGGGAACAATCCAGGAGTGATGGTTCAGCATGGAAAAGAAAAAAGGGGGCTTCACATGGTGTAGGTCAAAACAAGTGGGATTTTATTGGGACAAATCACCATACAAGGATAAAAGTGATCACTAAAAGATAAAAATGGCAATGTGGACAGCTAAAAATGCTAGCCCATAAAGATAAAAATGGCAATGTGGGAAGCTAAAAATGCTAGCATGCTAGCTTGAGGGATAGTCGTTCCACTCCTGGTCGTGCCTGCCATCATCGGTTTGGGTTTACGGCCTACAAGATACCACCTGGTTTGGACACCACGGGAGACACCATCCGGTCTGGATACTACGGGAGAATCTCCCCATGCCTTTCTGACGTACTGCCTTTAGTTACGTGCGTCCTACGGATCTGGTAAGGGTACCCCCTCATTCCCATTGAATTCTCGTACGTTTCTAGATGTTCATCGGTAGCCTCCTATTTGAAGAGACATTCCTCTATTATTTTAATGTTTTGTATTTCCTTCATCATTTCCTAATTACCTTGATTGTAATATGCTGTGAATGTCCCCTTTGTGCCCATGCATGCTGTAAGCTTTTAATGCTCCTTTTTTGGCACACATGCATATTTGTCTTCACTAACCTCCCCAGCATGCTATCCTGGGCTCATACACACCTAGCCTAGTCACTTAACAATGTATTTTGTCAGCTCCATTGTAGTGCTTTACCCTAAATACCCCCTAAAATGTGTCCAAATGTTATTGTTGTCCATAAATTCAGGCAGAGTGAATCAGTGGCCTATAATGATTCAAGATTGAGGCCTATATTGGGATAAGATTAGGAGAGTTTAGCCTGATATTAGTGTTTTTGTCTTGTGTTTTGTCTTGCAGCAAATATGAAACAATTCAAAGACCCTGAATTCATGGGTCAGTTTATAGACAGATACAGGGATATCAGAAATTTGTGGGAGGTTAAAAACCCCTTATATCGTAAAAGACGCGTGTGTGAAGACACACAAAAAAAAATTATGGAGATCACTAGAAAATAATTTAAAAATAATAAAAAAACAGGAGATCATGATTAAAAAAAAAAAAAAGATGGCTATAAAAAATAATTCTAAACATTATTATGGAGATCTGGCTTTAAAAACAAAAAAGATTATTCAGGAGATCACGAGAAATAATAAAGAAATCAGTTTGTCAGAACTTTGTGTGAATATGTCAGGTTACCTTGAGGCTAGGTGACAGGTGCACACTGTTGGGATCAGGAGTGCACCGCAAGGTAGTGGACTCTACGGCTGACTGCTGTGGATGGGAGTCAGGTTGGTAAGGAAGGCCGGGCCGCTGGAACACCAACACGGATCCCATCGGGTTTAGAGCGTAAGATTCCCTAGGGCACGGAGTCTAAGAGCCAGCAGGTGCTCACCAGAGCCTCTAGTGGTGAGGATGGACTGGGCTGCAACTGGCTCCAGGTCGCGACCCCCAGCTCACACCCACAGTAGGCAACAGGAGGATAGGGATAGTAAGGGAATAAGCTAAGGTCGGGGGCCACAAGCAGACAAGGACAACAGAGTTCACGCCAAAGGTTCAGGGTCACAGGCAAACAGGGATAGTCGGGGACACGCCAAAGGTCAGGGTCACGAGCAGACAAGAATAGTTGAGAACATGCCAAGGTCGGTAACAGAAACAAACGTAGGTGAAAAAATACCCCCAAATAAGGTTGTGGGACTTTAACGGCAACAGCGTAATGTAAAAACAATTTTATTCCATAGAAAAATTTATATATGTATACAAAACATTAGCACAATTAATAAACATAACACAGTGAACACAATAAAAAGCTGAAACACAGCTGTACTGATGTGCATTGGATAAAGATGCTTGTAATGTCTTCCACGAAGGCCTACGCGTTTCGGGACTGAAACTGACCGTCCCTTCATCAAGGGCGACTCGTGGGACAAGCTCTTACTGTATGGTGAAATACAAGATTGGAAAAAATATAAATAAATACAACATTTTCTATCGCATAGTATTGTCATAGCATTGCATAGAGAACATGAAGTCTATGAAACCAAAACAAGAGAAACAGCCTATCCAAACATAACAGTGTTGGAGCACAGATTGCCCAAATCACGGTGGCGGATATGTCAAAACCACCCACGGATCCAAAAACCGGAGCCTGGGTGTGTGTGGTTGGCCCCACTCTGCCCACACTGATCCACCCCCAAAAAAGAGACACGGAATCACGGAGCCCGTCCAAGAGGGTACTGTGTCAGGATGGCACAGACCCAAGTGGATGTCTGAAAGGGATAATAAAAAAAAAATGGTATTCAATTAAAGATTTTCTAAGTCAAAAATGTCAGTCCAAGAGTCATAGTCGGCTCAGTAAATAGTATCATACCTGAGTGCTAGAAAGTATACAGTGGTGAATCTAGGGCGAGTAGAAAAAAAGGGCTATATGAAGGGAGTGTGGGGTACCAATTGAATGGTCATTGATTAGCTCGCATGAACATATTGATCTTCACACCAGCAGAGTCTGCAAACAAACAGAGAGAGTGCTGTGTGAGAGAAGGTAAATCAATATAAAGTAAGTAAAGTGCCTGGACTTATATAAAGCAACAAGGCAAAAGCTTACATACCGGTATAAGGCTCTTTAGTTAGTGGGCGTCAGATCTTGCAGCATCTATGTCCAAACGGGTCGCCTCCATTCAGGGCAATGACAGACTGACACTGATCACTGCAGCATTTAAAAGACTGAGAGGGGAGGGTCGGGCGTGACACTGATCTGTAAATTAGCATTGATCACGTCAATTAGCATGGAAGAGGGCAAAGAAAGAGGAACCTCCAGGTGAGAGTGATTTCGCAGCGACACCGCACTCTCTGCGGCATCCCCACATTCTCACTCCAGCCAGGATTAGCCCAGAACTCCTCCCACTCTTCTGTGAGAGGAGACAGAGCGCAGCCAACTGTATCTTAGCAGCCAGGAGCGTCGTAACAATATAATAGCTGGCTACATAGTAAGACCACAGGATAGGAGGATCATGTCAAGCACAGATGCATCCATGGTTCTCCATGTTTATTATGTGAACATATTAAACAAAAAAGGGGACCTACTGTGTATTCAGAGCTTTTGGAAATAGGGGGCAACATGTAAACAGTGTCAAACAGGACGGGGGGGACCCCGAGCCATCACTGCATGGCGCACCCCACAGGCATAAGCCTGAGAGGTGGGTCATGCAGCGGCCACCCACCGACGCAGAGAGGGCGGCCGAGCCAGGCATCTAGATGCCCGCAAGGACGCCACATGAAAAAGGCCCCCCAAGAGGGACACAGAGTCCCTGGGAGGCCCCCCTGCGCCGGGCAGGGCAAAGAGGGGCCAACAGATGTACCCGAACATATAGTGCGCCATAACCAGACATGGCAATGAGAAATCCAACAACTGCAGGGCATGAAAACAGGTCAAATGTACATCATCAAGGAACTAAAACACGATGAGCAGGTCAGGGGTAGACAAATCTAAGTAGATGGTTCAAACATAACATTACACAGGTGACCAACCTAGATTGGACGATCGGACAGTGTGTTAGATCAAAGGAAGGGGGGGAGAGAGGGGGAGGAACCACGGTATAGGAGACTATAGATCTTTCTCACATTCTCCTGATGCAAACCCCTCTAAAATGGCCTATAGCTAAGCTGTTCATTTAGGCCCGGGGGCGAGGTGGCAGCAAGGTCAACAATCCAACGGACTTCCTGTTGTAAGAGGACATTGTTCCAGTCCCCGCCCCTTGGATCAAAAATTGAATTCCTGGAAAGATCCCATGATGTTCATGAATTACGTGCCTTCCCAGAGGGAGATCTGGGTTTGCCTTTTTCATGGAAGTGATGTGCCTGGAATCTCGCAGGGAGAACTTCAGTTTGGTCTTCCCAATGTAGAAACGTTGGCACTGACAGGTAAGAAGGTATATCACCCCCTCGGTCTTGCAGTTGAAAAAGTGATGGGGTTGGTATGGTCGGCCATTGGGGAGAATGATATTTTTACTGGTGTTCATGTATCTGCATATAGTGCAACCACCGCAGGTGAAGGTCCCAAACCTTTTACATGGATTGTTTCGGAAGTCGCCTACAAATTCACTCTGGACCAAATGGTCTCTTAGTGAACTAGTGCGTCGATATGTAATGGCCGGTCGTGCAGTTAAATGTGGGCCTAGCATGGGGTCATCATATAAGGTATGCCAAAACTTGTTAAGAATTAATTTTATGGATTCGTGTTGATTGCTAAACCTCGTAATGAGCCTGACTGTAGGGTAGTCATCGGACTTCCTTCGATGGCTAAACAGTAGCTCGCGTCTGGTATGTCCATTGGCTCGCTTGAATGCATTTTTCAGAGAGGAAAGAGAGTAACCTCTATGAAGAAGTCTGTCTCTCAGTGCAGAAGCCTCACGTAGGCATGATTCCTGATCGGAGCAATTCCGCCTTAACCTCAGATACTGGCTGTAGAGGATGGCACGGAGAAGGGGCCGAGGATGGGCGCTCGAGGCGTGCAAAATAGTGTTGTCAGCCGTGGGCTTCCGAAACAGCCCACTTGATAGGCTGCATCCTCATTTTTTGTAATGGTAGTGTCTAAAAAGGTGACACAGGTCTCAATATAGGTGAAAGCGAACTTCAAATTGAGAGTATTTTGTTGCATGGAGCAAATGCATTCCTCCAGCTCCTTCTCCGAGCCATCCCACAGCATCAAGATGTCGTCAATATATCGGAACCAAGCTAGTACATGTTGTGTATGCGATCTGAGAGACTCATCAGCAAGAAACGACTTTTCCCATTCCCCCAGGTACAGATTGGCATACGATGGGGCACATGAGGTCCCCATCGCAACGCCCTGTACCTGGAGAAAATGGGAGCCGTCAAAGGAAAAAACGTTGTGGTGGAGACTGAACTCCAATGCCATGATAATGAACTCACATAGTTTTTTGTCGTCTCTATGTGTCTGCATAATGACGCGTCTAATAACGGCCAGGCCTAACTGGGGAGGAATGGAGCTGTATAAAGCTTCTATGTCGATCGCCACCAACAAGGAGCGCTGTGTAACATGAAGCCCATCTAGACTTTGTAGGAGATGGATAGTATCCCGTACAAAGGAGGGTAAATTTTCAACAAAGGGTTTGAGGTACGAGTCAACATACAAGCTAAGGTGTTCAGTAATGGCCCCATTCCCCGATACAATGGGTCTTCCTGGTGGAACCAAGGGATTCTTGTGGACCTTGGGTAGGCAGTAGAATGTTGGGATCTTAGGATGTTTTATGCGCAAGAATTCCCAGGTATCTTGATCTATGATTCCCTGAGAGAAGGCTCCATCCACAAGAGCATAAAACTGAGTTTCAAATCTGATGATACTCGCTCTGGGGATGGATTTATACCAGTCTCGATTTGCCAAAACTTTTTTGCACATTGTTCTATATTGGTCATTGGACATAATGACTATGTTGCCCCCCTTATCGGAGGGCTTGATTGTTAGAGAGTGGCATTTTTTTAAATTTTCAAGCGCTAATTGTTCTGAGGGGGATAGGTTGTCTGCCTCTTTGTGTATTTTCAATTTCCTGATTTCAGATGTCACTGAGGAGACAAAGGACATCAGGTTCGGATTTGAACTGATAGAGGGAAATTTATCTGATTTGTTTTTCAACTTTATAGACCGAGGGGTGGATGGTTCAACCGTCAGTTGCTCCTGAAGTAGGGATTCTATATCGATAGAATCGATTAGGTCTGTTGGGTCCTGCTCATCAAGCAGGGACAACAGCACATCAAGATCTTTTTCGTGCTGGATATTAGGAGTTTCGAATTTATCTTTGTTCTTAGAGTACATAGTCTTAAGCAGTAATTTTCTCGCAAAGAGATTCAAATCTTTAATAACCTCAAATGTATCGAGGTTAGATTTTGGACAAAAGCTTAGTCCCTTAGATAGCAGCATTCTTTCCTCAACAGACAGGCTATAACTGGACAAGTTGATAATATTCATATCTTTTGTTTCTATTTCTCCAAATTGTCCAGCCCTTATGTGTTGGGGAGAAGGTTTGCATCAGGAGAATGTGAGAAAGATCTATAGTCTCCTATACCGTGGTTCCTCCCCCTCTCCCCCCCCTCCTTTGATCTGTCCAATCGTCCAATCTAGGTTGGTCACCTGTGTAATGTTAACCATCTACTTAGATTTGTCTACCCCTGACCTGCTCATCGTGTTTTAGTTCCTTGATGATGTACATTTGACCTGTTTTCATGCCCTGCAGTTGTTGGGTTTCTCATTGCCATGTCCGGTTATGGCGCACTATATGTTTGGGTACATCTGTTGGCCCCTCTTTGCCCCGCCCGGCGCAGGGGGGCCTCCCAGGGACTCTGTGTCCCTCTTGGGGGGCCTTTTTCATGTGGCGTCCTTGCAGGCATCTAGATGCCTGGCTCGGCTGCCCTCTCTGCGTTGGTGGGTCGCCGCTGCATGACCCACCTCTTAGTTTTATGCCTGTGGGGTGCGCCATGCAGTGATGGCTCGGGGTCCCCCCCGTCCTGTTTGACACCATTTACATGTTGCCCCCTATTTCCAAAAGCTCTGAATACACAGTAGGTCCCCTTTTTTGTTTAATATGTTCACATAGTAAACATGGAGAACCATGGATGCATCTGTGCTTGACATGATCCTCCTATCCTGTGGTCTTACTATGTAGCCGGCTATTATAGTGTTACGACGCTCCTGGCTGCTAAGATACAGTTGGCTGCGCTCTGTCTCCTCTCACAGAAGAGTGGGAGGAGTTCTGGGCTAATCCTGGCTGGAGTGAGAATGTGGGGATGCCGCAGAGAGTGCAGTGTCGCTGCGAAATCACTCTCACCTGGAGGTTCCTCTTTCTTTGCCCTCTTCCATGCTAATTGACGTGATCCAAGCTAATTTAAAGATCAGTGTCACGCCCGACCCCTCCCCTCTCAGTCTTTTAAATGCTGCAGTGATCAGTGTCAGTCTGTCATTGCCCTGAATGGAGGCGACCCGTTTGGACATAGATGCTGCAAGATCTGACGCCCACTAACTAAAGAGCCTTATACCGGTATGTAAGCTTTTGCCTTGTTGCTTTATATAAGTCCAGGCACTTTACTTACTTTATATTGATTTACCTTCTCTCACACAGCACTCTCTCTGTTTGCAGACTCTGCTGGTGTGAAGATCAATATGTTCATGCGAGCTAATCAATGACCATTCAATTGGTACCCCACACTCCCTTCATATAGCCCCTTTTTTCTACTCGCCCTAGATTCACAGCTGTATACTTTCTAGCACTCAGGTATGCTACTATTTACTGAGCCGACTATGACCCTTGGACTGGCATTTTTAACTTAGATAATCTTTAATTGAATACCATTTTTTTTTTATTATCCCTTTCAGACATCCACTTGGGTCTGTGCCATCCTGACACAGTACCCTCTTGGACGGGCTCCATGATTCGGTGTCTCTTTTTTGGGGGTGGATCAGTGTGGGCAGAGTGGGGCCAACCACACACACCCAGGCTCTGGTTTTTGGATCCGTGGGTGGTTTTGACATATCCGCCACCGTGGTTTGGGCAATGGGTGCTCCAACACTGTTTGGGTAGGCTGTTTCTCTTGTTTTGGTTTCATAGACTTCATGTTCTCTATGCAATGCTATGACAATACTATGCGATAGAAAATGTTGTATTTATTTATATTTTTTCCAATCTTGTAATTCACCATACAGTAAGAGCTTGTCCCACGAGTTGCCCTTGACGAAGGGACGGTCAGTTTCAGTCCTGAAATGCGTAGGCCTTCGTGGAAGACATTACAAGCATCTTTATCCAATGCACATCAGTACAGCTGTGTTTCAGCTTTTTATTGTGTTCACTGTGTTATGTTTATTAATTATGCTAATGTTTTGTATACAAATATAAATTTTTCTATGGAATAAAATTGTTTTTACATTACGCTGTTGCCGTTAAAGTCCCACAACCTTATTTGGGGGTATTTTTTCACCTATCAATCTAGGGATGTTGGCAACATACATGATCTAGCTGGATGGTAACCTTTTTCTATTAGTGCAGAAACAAACGTAGATCACACGGCAGGCAGGAAACAGGAAGCCAAACACAAAAAGGTTGATCAGCAGGGCTGGCCTGCAGTGCAGAGGTTAATATAGAGTTCTCTGATAGGAGCTGGGGTGGAGCCATGCTAGAAGAAAGATTATAAAAGCAGTCAGGTGAGAGTCAGCTGGTCTCTAGAGATGAACACATGGAGACAGGTAAGCTGACAGACAAAACTCTATTGCATAACCATGACAGTACCTGCCCTTTTATGATTCCTCCCCCTTCCCCGTCTGGGACCAGGTTTAGAGGGGAACTTTAAATTAAACGTCCTCAACAGACGAGGTGCAAAGACCTCAGAAGCCGTGATCCACGACCTCTCCTCAGGACCAAACCCTTTCCAATGCACAAGGTACTGGAGAATGCCTCTACAGAGTCGAGAATCCAAAATTTGGCTAACCTCGTACTCCTGATTATCCTCAGAGACCGGCGCTGCGGTAGAGAGAGGACAAGAGAACTTATTGAGGACTAAAGGCTTCAGAAGGGCAACATGGAAGGAGTTAGAGATTTTGAGGCTTTTGGGAATCTGGAGCTTGAAACAAACCGGATTCAGTTTAGAAGTTATGGTATATGGACCAATGAATCCTGGGACAAATTTGAGAGAAGGAACCCGGAGTCTGATGTTCCTGGTGGAGAGCCAGACTTTGTCTCCTGGCTGAAGAGAAGGCGGCTTACGCCTGCGACGGTCAGCAAAACTCTTGAATTTGTTGGCAGCTTTCTGGAGACAATCATAAACGTCAGCCCACATGGAATTGAATGATTCCTGAACAGTAGCCAAAGCTGGAATGTCAGAAGAACTGGTAATAGGAAGAGGAATTTGAGGGTATCTTCCATAAACAGCGACAAAGGGTGTTTTCTGAGAACTGAGGTTGACATGATTATTGTGGGAAAACTCTGCCCACGGGAGTAGTGATGCCCAATCATCGTGATGAGCCGAGACCAAGGTACGGAGAACGACCTCCAACTCCTGATTAACCCTATCAGTCTGGCCATTGGATTGGGGAAGTTAGGAAGAGGTAATGTTGAGGGATTTGCAAAAGGCTCTCCAAAAACTAGAAGTAAACGGAACACCCCTGTCCGAAACGACATGGGAAGGAACACCATGAAGGCGGAAAATCTCTCGTACAAAAATGGGAACCTAAGCAGGGGCAGAAGGGAGACCAGAAAGCAGAACTAAATGAGCCATCTTGGAGAACCGATTGATTACCACCCAAATGCCCGTATTATTCTCCGACAGTGGAAGATCGGTGATAAAAGCCATGGTGATGTGAGACCAGGGCTCCTTAGGAATGGGCAAGGGCATGAGAAGACCAGCAGGGGCCTGTGTGGAAGATTTAGACTGAGCACAGACATGACCAGCCTTAATGTATTCTTTAACATCCGAGTGGAGATTAGGCCACCAGTATTGACGACTGATGAGCAAGAAGGATCGGAGGAACCCAGCATGACCTGCCACCTTGGAATCATGTCCCCAATGAAGGATCTTAGCTCTTAGCTCTGTGGGAACAAAGGTCTTGCCAGGAGGAATTTTTGATTCCAGGGTGGTAGAATGGGCAACAATGCATGAGGTCGGAATGATCAGCTCAGGATCAGGGGTGGAATCCTCATCCAAAGTGTCAAATGACCTAGAGAGCGTATCAGCCCGACCATTGCAGGAACCAGGTTTGTACGTAATCGTGAATTTAAAACGAGAAAGGAAGAGACTCCACCTGGCCTGTCTGGGGTTTAGATGTTTAGCATTCTGTATGTATTGTAGATTCTTGTGATCAGTAAAGATCGTTATGGAGTGAGGGGAACCCTCCAAGAGATGACGCAACTCCTCCACCACTAATTTAATTGCGAGAAGTTCCCAATCACCAATGGCATAATTTCTCTCTGCCTGAGAAAATTTTTTGGAGAAGAAAGCACATGGTTGACGTCTCTTCTCAAAAAACTGAAGAAGCACAGCTCCCACCCCTATCAAAGAAGCGTCTACTTCAATAAAAGATAGGTCCCCAGGATTTGGTCTCCTCGAGACGTCCAGAAACAAAGGCCTGTTTCAGACCGTGAAACGCAGAGACAGCGTCAGGAGGCCAGTCTTTGGCATTCACACCCTTCTTGGTCAAAGCGATAATAGGCGCGGCAATGGAGGAGTAACTCCTTATGAACTGCCTATAATAATTTGTGAAGCCAAGAAAGCGCTGTGTGGCCTTGAGGCTAGCAGGAAGGGGCCAGTTGGTAATGGCCAAGACCTTTCCGGGATCCATGCGAAGACCCAAACTAGAGACAAAACATCCCAGAAACAGGACCTCAGGACATTCAAAGGAACATTTCTCCAGCTTGGCATAGAGATTATTCTCTCTAAGGTGCTGAAGTACGGTGCGGACATGGTTTCTGTGAGCAAGCAGATTTTCAGAAAAGATGAGAATGTCATCCAGATACATGACAACAAACTGGTACAGTAGATCCCTGAAGATTTCATTGACAAAGTTCTGGAACACAGCTGGAGCATTACACAAACCAAAAGGCATAATCAGGTATTCGTAATGCCCATCCCTAGTGTTAAACGCAGTCTTCCTTTCCTCACCTTCCCGTATTCGAATGAGATTGTATGCACCTCTCAGATCCAACTTGGTGAAAATGGAAGCCCCCTTAAACCTGTCGAATAGCTCAGATATTAGAGGTAAGGGGTATTGGTTTTTGATAGTCACTGCGTTTAAACCTTGATAGTCGATGCAGGGTCTGAGGATACCATCCTTTTTGGCAACGAAAAAGAACCCTGCTCCTGCAGGCAATGAGGATTTCCGGCAGAAACCTCTCTCCAGATTCTCGGCGACATACTCAGACATTGCCTGGGTCTCTGGAATGGACAGAGGGTAGGTAGGACTCCTGGGCAGAGTTGCTCCAGAGACAAGGTCAATGGCACAGTCAAAAGATCTGTGGGGAGGAAGCACCTCAGCGGACTTCTTACAGAACACATCCCTGTAATCGCTGTATGCTGCGGGAAGATCAGAAGATACGGATGTGGTAGCAATGGGAAGTCTCTCCTTGGGGGCCACCTTGAGAAGACAGGATGAGAAACACAAAGGACCCCAAGCCAGGATCTGCCCAGAGACCCTGTCTACATGTGGAGAGTGGAGCTGTAGCTAAGGAAGGCCCAATACAATGGGAGTAGAGGCCTTGGGTAGAATGAGAAAGGAAATCCACTCCTGGTTGAGAATCCACCAGGCGTCTGGAAATGGATAGGGCCCCCTGGGAGCACAGTGCCATCAATTGCCGAGACTACCAGCGGTGTAGCGAGGGAAGAAAGGGTAAGCTTCGTAGAAGAAGCTGTTCTCCAGTCCATAAAATTTTCGGCAGCCCCGGAGTCCAGATATGCTAGGACCGATTGGGGAGAAGTGCCTACATAGAGGAACACCGGAAGAAGAAGACAAGAAGGTGATATTTCTGGGTCCAATACGCCACCTTCTAAATGTATTCGACCTGAGCGTTTCCCGGACAAAGCGAGCAGGAGTCACAAAAATGACATATGCCCCCACAATAAAGACACAAGCCCAAAGTTCTGCATCTAGCACGTTCTTCGGGGGGTTAGCCTGGTCCGGCCCAGCTGCATAGGTTCCTCAGCAGGCAGAGGATGCTCCACAGGGTGACGGGGGAAGAGTTCAGGCTGACTAGGACCTAGGGAGTGCTGGCTTCTTTTTTTCTAGGGACCTCTCCTGGAAACAAATGTCAATCTGATTGCACAAGGAAATAACATCGTCCAGGCCAGTGGAGATGGCTCTTCCTGCTA
Source organism: Lithobates septentrionalis (assembly GCA_037952835.1). Taxonomy (NCBI): domain Eukaryota; kingdom Metazoa; phylum Chordata; class Amphibia; order Anura; family Ranidae; genus Lithobates; species Lithobates septentrionalis. The sequence goes on from JBBDGP010001172.1 coordinate 182,549, forward strand.
ATTCGTCCTTCACTCAGTCAGAGGGACCATGTAAAAAGGTTGCAACCAGGGCCTCATTTTTCCAGCTCAATTCAGCTGTGAGGATACAGAACTGAAGAGCATATTGTCCCAATGAACAAGATTCTTGGCGAAAGCGTAAAAGGCACTAGCTGCTGAAGAAACCCGAGCTGGATCCTCGAAGATATTACGAAAGAGCTTCAAGAAGTCGGACAAGCTGGAAACCACCGGGTCATTCTTCTCCCACAGGGGGGCAGCCCAGGCTAAAGCTTCACTGGAGAGGAGGGAAATGATATAGGCTATCTTAGCCCGATCAGACAGAAAGTTTTGAGGCTGGAGCTCAAAATGAATGGTGCATTGGCTGAGGAAGCCTCTGCAGGCCTTGGAGTCCCCAGAGAAATGGGATAGAGCTGGCAGTAATAATGAATGCGTGGCTGCGACTGGTGCGATAGGTACAGCTGCTGATTGTACTTGAGGCTGCAGGTTCGGGTTTCCCAAGGAGGCCTGGAGCTGCTCAAAGTGGCAAGCCAGATCTTGAAGGAATCACATCACATGAGTCTGATTAGATTCCTGGGTCTCGAGTCTACGAACTATGCCCTGCAATGGATCGGCTGCAGGAAGCGGCACGTCAGCCGGGTCCATGGCTGATCAAACTGTCAGGTCACCTTAAGGCTAGGTGACAAATGCACACCGTTGGGATCAGGAGTGCACCGCAAGGTAGTGGACCCTATGGCTGACTGTTACGAATGAGAGTCAGGGTGGTAAGCAAGGCAGGGCCGCTGGAACACCAACACGGATCCCACCGGGGTTAGAGCGTAAGATTCCCTAGGGAGCGGAATCTAAGAGCCAGCAGGTGTTCACCAGAGCCTCTAGTGGTGAGGATGGACTGGGCTGCAACTGGCTCCAGGTCGCGACCCCCAGGGTCCCCCAGCTCACACCCACAGTAGGCAACAGGAGGATAGGGATAGTAAGGGAATAAGCCAAGGTCGGGGCCACAAGCAGACAAGGACAACAGAGTTCACGCCAAAGGTTCAGGGTCACAGGCAAACAGGGATAGTCGGGGACACGCCAAAGGTCAGGGTCACGAGCAGACAGGAATAGTTGAGAACATGCCAAGGTCGGTAACAGAAACAAACGTAAAGCACGCGGCAGGCAGGAAACAGGAAGCCAAACACACAACGGTTGATCAGCAGGGCTGGCCTGCAGAGGTTAATATAGAGTTCTCTGATAGGAGCTGGGGTGGAGCCATGCTAGAGGAGAGATTATAAAAGCAGTCAGGTGAGAGTCAGCTAGTCTCTAGAGATGAACACATGGAGACAGGTAAGCTGACAGACAAAACTCTATTGCATAACCATGACAGAATATCAGTAGCAAAACAAATTGATTATTCTAGCATTATAAAGAACAAAAGAATGCGCTGCATTAAAAGATCCAATAATTTGCAGCGTGACGAATGTGCTATCTCCATTATGAACGCTAGTTTTACCAGACCGAGCGCTTCCATGTCATACTTGATTCTGAGCATGCATGGTTTTTTGCGTGCCTGAATTGCATACAGATGAACGGCATTTCCAATTTTTCAAAACTTTTTCCGTCAGAAAAATAGAGAACCCGCTCTCAATCTTTTGCTGGTGGAAATGCCGCCAGTAAAAGTACGATGCAGCATACACACGGTCGCAATTTCCGACCAAAAGCTCACATCGGACTTTTGCTGGCGGAATTTCTGATCATGTGTATGCGGCATAAGTTTTGCAGGACAAAAATAAGCATTTTTTTCACAGGAATCTGCTCAGCATTGCACCCGCGATGACAGGATTGTGGGTGCAATGTCGGGCTCCTGCAGACACTGCCTGTACCCTATACGGGCTGTCATTTTGAAAGTTTCACGGTATGTAAATGAACTACAAGGGTGCTGATTAGTCATTCAGAGAACACTTCTATTTTTTTCATTTAACACATAGGGGTTGTTTTAACCGCTTGCGGACCAGCCGCCGTCATTATACTGCGGCAGGTTGGTTCGGCAGCGTGAATCGCAGTAGATGTATGTCGGACGCTTTAAGAGCAATAGTAGGTGCTGGAGCCGATGCACGTGGCGAGCAGCCACGATGTCCACCGGTCACCGGTGATCGCTCCACAGAGAGCCAGAACGGGGATCTGTCAATGTAAACAAACAGATCCCCGTTCTGACGGGAGTAGTGAGAGATCGTCTGTTTCTAGTGATCAGGAACAGAGATCGATCTCTCTACTCCCCCAGTCAGTACACTCCCCCCACAGTTGTTTCCCTAGGAAACACCTAACCCCTTGATCGCCCCCTAGTGTTAACCCCTTCGCTGCCAGTGTCATTTATGCAGTAATCAGTGGCTATTTTTAGCACTGATATATGCCACTGGCCCCAAACAAGTGTCAAAAGTGTCTGATCTGTCTGCTGTAATGTTGCAGTCCCGCTAAAAATCTCTGATCACCGCCATTACTAGTAAAAAAAAAAAATGAATAATAAAAATGCCATAAATATATCCCCTATTTTATAGACGCTACAACTTTTGTGCACTCCAATCAATATACCTTTTATTGTGATTTTTTTTTTTACCAAAAATATGTAGAAGAATACATATTGGCCTAAACTGATAAGAAATTCGTTTTTTTTTCATTTGTTTTTGGGATATTTATTACAGCAAAATGTAAAAAATATATTCTTTTTTTTTCGAAATTTTCTTTTTTTATTTATAGTGCAAAAAATAGAAATCGCGTAGGTGATCAAATACCACCAAAGGAAAGCTCTATTTGTGGGAAAAAAAGGACATCAATTTTGTTTGGGTACAACGTCGCACGGCCATCGCGGTGAAGTTGAAGTGGTTAAAGTGCACTTTTTCTTCAAGCTCTGCTTTAGTTGATTAGCTGATCTTTCTTGACTTTTATAAAACATGACATATGATGAAACAAATCAGCCTATTCATTGCAATTTTCTGGCACATTAGTGATGAGATAAACGTACCGGGGAGCCAGATGTTAAAAAAATAATGGCCCTTTTTTAGGCTAATAGGTAAGGGATTGTCAAACAAATGGTATGGGTGGACAGGGCTGTGCCATCGAGAACATGCACCAACAATCCAGTGGCGTTTGCAGGGAGGGGCTGACAGTGGCTGAAGCCCTGAGTGGGTCCGCAAAAAGCCCCGGGTCTCGTGTGGGCATTTTTATTATTAGCCCCGAGCTCCTCCACCCGCCGCCGAGCGGGGACCAATCTGATTCCGAACGCCGCCGAGTCACATAGCGGGTCCCGCTTTCTGGAGCCTGCAGCGTCTATGATGGACATCCCACTGGTCCAATGGCAGGACCACGGGACATGTGACATCCATCATAGGCGCTGCAGGCTCCAGAAGGCGGGAATTACAATGCGCCGATCGATCCCCGCTCGGCTCTCCTCCTCTCCTCTGGCTACCTCACACACCACAGCTGAGCTGAGCTGCTGCAGGACACATGAAGTCTGTCTCCTGGTCAGGTTGAGAGTTGAGTTGCATCTTGATATAGCTCGGTCCTTTACCCTACAGGGTCCTGTCGCGCTTACAAACACATACACATATACACATACTAGGGCCAATTTGTAGACAGGATCTGATTAACCTACCAGCATGTCTTTGGAGTGTGGGAGGAAACCGGAGAACCCAGAGGAAACCCACGCGGGCACAGGGAGAACATGCAAGCTCCAGGCAGATGGTGTTGTGGTCGGGATTTGAACCAGCGATTGCTGCTAGGTGAGAGTGCTAACCACTACACCACTGTACTGCCCAAGGTAAGTCAGTGTGTGTATGTCAGGTAGGTAGGTCAGTGTATGTCAGGTAGGTAGGTCAGTGTGTGTCAGGTAGGTCAGTGTATGTCAGTGTGTGTCAGGTAGGTCAGTGTGTGTATGTCAGGTAGGTGAGTTTAATGGTCAGCATTGATAGGCACTAGTAAGCCAGGCAGCAACCAGCAAGTGAGCTTACCCCCCCCTGCCACACAACCCCACCGCCCAGCCAAAAAACCCTGCGCCACTAACGCCCCCCCCAACCCCCCCGCCCCTGTGCCAGCCTTGGACTTTGGGCTGAAGCCTCTGGTCTTTTTGCCACCTAGCAACTACCATGATCAACATTTTTTATAAAAATTCAATTTGTCTAGGGCTAATTATTTTTAGTAATGCTTAACCTCCACGGCGGTATAATCATGTCTGATTTTTGAATGTCAAAACAGTACATTGTTTTGCATGGAAATGTGTTGTTTTATATTGTAGGCCTGTAATTCTTAGGAATAACTCACTTAACTTTGTCCAAACAAGAGTCTAGTAGACATCCCAGGTATGATAAAATTTGAAACACAAAATCATAAATTATAATATAATAAAGAACTATAAATAATTATAACAAATAATACATTTTTTAAATAATGTAATCAAATCGAAAACACTGAAATGTGTCCAAACAATGGTGTAATATTACTAGCCACTGTAATACTAGACACTGCATATTGGTTTAGTAAACATCCTGGGTATGATAAATTTTGAAACACGGAACTGCACAAAGTCCGACGTCACAATCAAGACAATGGAACCTGGTTGCCTTTTGGATTTTCTTTCCACTGTCATCTCGCTTTGAGCAACAAACCAAGCAAATTCTTGTAAGTGCTGACTTTTTCTCGGTTGGTGCGATGTAGTCTGTAACGAGCCCCTGCTCGCTCGGTTCCACTCTCCCGACACTCCTCTGTGGCTATAGAATCAGATTGCAGATCGCAACGTCTGATGGTTCGGTCATCCGATGCTCCGAGATTCGAACTACAGCTATGTGCCGTTCTAATCCAGTTGTGATAGCTCAGAACAAACACCAGGCAGGCTGTATGTAATTTCAAACAGGAATCTCACTTTTATTGATGCACACAGCACACTTTTATACACAGCAGTTTGAACACCCTGCCCCCAACAACCACTTTCCTATTGGTCAATTATAAAGTACACTTTAGTCTTCTCTCAGGTCTTCTTGTCCGTGAAAATGAGGACTTGAAACAAGGTCAGCAGAGAGTGGTCCGATAGCTTGAATAGGGGGACTGATTTGTCTAATGATACAGAGAAGCCCCAGGGGGTAATTAAAGTACATAAACAAATGGTCGAACACAGAACAATGCCTTCCTTCCAGACCATGGAGCCGTCTGGCGGGGGTTAGCCTTAAGACAGGGCAGACGACCCCCCACTGTGTAATAGAATCAAAGGAGAAATACTTCAGTATTCCAAGCTTCATGACAATCCAGTATTCCAAGGTTCATGACATAGTCCATGAAGTGACGACCAGTCAGGTGTTGCGGGTTGACAATGCCAACAGCATGACGTCCAGCTCTATTCACAGCCATTGATGGTGTTTGGTGGTTCACAAAGATCCGTTTGGTAACTTTCCAAAATAAGTCAGAATGAATCACAGGCTTGTCACTCTTTTTTTTAACAGAATGTAGGCATTCCACAAGCAGTGCTCAAGAAGATGCCTGAAGATCTTCTTGTAGTACTTATTTTAGAATTGCTTGGTAGATTCTGTCAACACCTCCCAAGGTGTTATTCTAGTCTATCACTACTTGTGGCTTCATGATTTCTTTCCCACCTTTGGTCTGTACCATAATAGTGGAGGTATTATGAACTGTACTCATTAGGCACACACCTTTCTTGTCACGCCATCGCAGTGCCATCATTTTGCTTTTCTGCCAGGCAACCATTTGTCCAGCCTTCAGCTTCTTATTGCCAAACATTGGCGGCATGTCGCGCCGGTTAGCCCTAACGGTTTCATAGGTTTTGTTTTGCAGAAGAAACTCATAAAGTTCAGGAGACGTGTAAAAGTTGACGGTTGATACGCAATAGCCTTGATTTAGCAATGGCTCGATGAGTGAAAGAACGGAAGATGTTGCCATTCCATAGTTGCTGTATTTTGCATTGAATTTTGTTCCTTTCCAAGTGTATAGGACTGAAAAACAAATATAGCCAGTTGATGATTCGCATAGCATGAAGGATTTTACGCCAAATCGCGCTTTCTTTGACGCAATGTATTGTACCAAGCTGAGCCTTCCCTTGTAGGCCATTAGACTTTCATCTATGCTGATATCTCTTTCTGGCACATAGCTCTGTTGGAAATTCTTTAGAAGCATTTGAGATACTTCCCAAATTTTCTTGAGATTTGGTGCAGGAGGAGTAGTTTCATCAAATTCTTTTTCAAAGAGTAAATATTTCATGATCAGGGAAAATCTGTACTCTGACATGATTGTGCCAAAGAATGGAGTGGCAAGTAATTTGTTAGTTGTCCAATACCACTTCTTCAGGGGTTCCCCACCATTCCCTGAAGTTCTACTAGGCCCAGAAATTTCCAAATGCCATCTTTGGTCACTGGTTCCCTGATGCGTAGTAGCTAATTGTTGCTCTTGGTACTGGTTTGTCGCAGTAACTATTTTTTCAATAACCTCATCGGTCAGAAATAGTTGTAAGTATGCCAAGGGGTTGTCATCTTCCACGTCTACTTTCATACCAGATGCTCCAGTAAATGGGAATCTTGGGAGCACTTTCAGTGTCTGATGATGAATCTCCCCACAAATCACTATTCTGCAAGTGATTCTAATTCACTATCACTGTTTTCAAGCTGGTCATAAACTGCTTTTGATGTAGAGGGACACTTTTTGGATGCCATTGACGTTCTCAAGTTTCCAGGCAGAAAGAATTCTAAAAGTGCAGGCAGGGCACTGGACAAACTAATAGGGACAAAACTGATGTCAAATGATTTGATACAGTAATGTAATCCTAACAGATTACAATGTATTGTGTGTGTTGTGTTTTGTACTTTTTTAATTTGCCGTTGGTCCCACCTCCATGCGTTGCGATGCTCGCAGGGAATAGAACCTGCAACAGTGATGTATAAGGTGGAGGATCTAGCTGGGGGAAACAGCAGGAGTACATTGCGGGATTCTAGGGAAAAGGTAGGTACCTGTACCTGGATACTGCGATGCAATCCCGTGGGGCTCTGGGTTACCGCTATTGGTACTGAAAATTAACCCAGAGCCAAACTCGGAAATACCGCCAGGGAGGTTAAAGTGGAACATCAGAACTGCGTTAAATAACATACCTGGTACATGCTCCGACCCAACCTGTGAAATGGTACATAGGTGCAATGTATACAACCTACTACAGGAACACTGACATTTGCAAAGAAAAAGATGTGTTTAACCACTTGTTGACCACCCTATAGCAGTTTCACTGCTACAGGGAGGCAGCGCTGTACAGGATCATGTATATATACATGATCCTGCACTTCTGGGTATCAGGTGCGAGTGCGCGCACCCACTGTGATTTTACACGGGACAGGAGCTGATCAGCAGGTCCCGTGGACCCAATGTCCACTGATCGTTCAGTACACGGGCTGAACGGCGACTTGTCTATGTAAACAAGGCAGATCGCCGTTTTGTCAATAAAGGAGGCAAGGATCCTGCGTTCCTGCAAAGCAGGGACACAAATCTATGCCTTCCCCTAGTAAAAGCACCTCCCACACTGTAGTAAAACACCAGCTAGCCACACAGTTAAACCTTTGATCGCCCCTGATGTTAACTCCTTCCCAGCCAGTGTCAGTACAGTGACAGTGCATATTTTTAGCACTGATCATTGTATTGTCAAAAGTATCATACATGTCAGTTAGTGTCTAATTTGTCTGCTGCTATATCACAGTCCCGCTATAAGTCGCTGATCACCGCCATTACTAGTAAAAAAATTAATAAATAAATAAAAATTTCATAAATATATCCCATAGTTTGTAGACGCTATAACTTTTGTGCAAACCAATCAATATACGCTTATTGGAATTTTTTCTTACCATAAATATGTAGCACACATATTGGCCTAAACTGATGAAGAATTTTGATTTTTTTTTACTTTTTTTTTTTTTTTGGATGTGTTTTATAGCAGAAAGTAAGAATTATTGTTTTTTTTTTTTTTGTTCATAATTGTTGGTCGGTTTTTGTTTATAGCACAAAAAGAATTGCAGAGGTGATCAAATACCACCAAAAAAAGAAATCTCGATTTGTCGGAAAAAAAAGGACAAACATTTTATTTTGGTACAGTGTCACACTACTGTGCAAAATAACGCAGTGCCATATAGCAAAAAATGGTGTGAGGGCTTCCCCAAAATATTATACTAGACCCTTGAGACCTGGTATGGATTCTAAGGGGAAACACAATAAGAAAAAAAAAAAAGTCAGAGGTCCCCTCCTAAAATCCATACCAGACCTATAACTGAGCATTCAGCCAGCATGGCAAATGAAAAAAGAGGGGGGGATGTGCGCATGCGCGCGGGCACGGGAGCAGACATGTTCTGACCTGCTCCGCACGCCGCCGGCCTTTTAAAGCCAAAACGAGCCGGAGGGAAGCCGTAAAACCCGCTGCCGGTTTTTTCAAGCGATGAATCGCAGAGGAGGGGGCACAGCTAAGAAAAAGCCCCCACAAACAAGCTACTCGTTCCGTTCTGGGAACACAGCAGCACGGACCCCCCCATCCAAGATGGCGACCGGCAGGAGGACAGATACACACGCGGTAAAGCAGATGAGCGGGGCCCAGAACACTCAATCCCCCCCTGCAAGAACCTCCTTTCAAACTACTGCGGCTGCAGACATGGACGACGCACGGGACCCCTTCTCCTCCCAATCACAGGAAGACACGATAAGACCACAGAAGGGTGAGTCCCCACACTTTTCTCTTTCCCCCTCCCATACCTCTCAGGGAGAGGGAATAGATGGTGCAATCTCTCCAGCGTCCTCCATGAAGAGGAATATGGCTGAAATAGCTGAACTTGCCCTAAGCCAAAACAGCACAGCAAGTGAACAGCCTCCCCCACCTCCAGCACCATACTCAGGAGATTCTGTCCTCCTTGCTCGCTTTTCAGCACTATTGCAACAAGAACTGACCAAAGCCTGTCAATCAATCACTGCCGAAATGAAGCATGATTTTAATGATATAGGAGAAAGGCTGGATCATATTGAATCTAAAATGGATGGCACAGTCCGGAGAGTTAAACAGAACTCAAGCATGATATCCTCACTGCAGGAGCAGTTAGATGAAGCCAACGCCAAAATTGAAGATCAAGAAAATAGATCCAGGCGCTACAACTTCCGCATACGCGGACTACCAGAAATAGTAACAGATTTGGAAGATGCAGTGCATACATTAATGCAAGATCTGATTCCAGACATCACGCCGCAACACATGGAAATCGACAGAGTTCATAGAGCACTGACAGCCCCAAGACAAGATGGCCCCCCGAGGGATGTGATCGTCAATCCACACTTTTACAGAACCAAGGAGCAAATAATGACCGCAGCCCGCGGTAAGAATGAAATCAACCTCATGGGTCATCCAATACAGATTTTCGCAGACATTTCACAAATGATTATCCAAAAAAGACGGGCCCTGAAGCCGTTATTGGCGCAGCTTACTAACCGCCAAATTAAGTATCGATGGTCATTCCCTTTTCGTTTGTCATTTACTTTTAAGGGAAAGACACATTCCTTTACCAACTTTCCGGATGGAGAAGACATCCTTATGGGCCTAGGCTTAATCTCCAGAGAACCATCATCCCCAAAATCTCGATCAGAATTGGATCGCCCAGTCTCACCTTTGTGGGAACAACATCGCCCACGATATTCCTCAAGAAAACGACACCCAGCAACAGGACCAGACGGTTGACGGAACAGAACACCCTGATGATCAGCATTTTTCCCTTTTTGCTCCTGCAGTGACAAACACTATCACTGCATGGACCCCCTGAGGGACTTGGAACTCATACGGTTGGCTACGGTTGAGCCAGTTCAATATGTCATTACGACATTAATGAGACTTCCTTATTTTTGGAGGGACATAGTCTCCTCCTCTTATTGAGAGATTTGCTTAAAATTCCTCTATAAATATCTGCTAGTTTAAAATGCAGGCGTTACAAATTCTTCGCAAATGATTCCTCAGTTTTGTTTAGTTGAGCTTAGCGAGATTTCGGCTAATAAAGAATATTAGTCTATTAGTTTAGATAGGATTCCCTCCTTACAGGAACAATATTTTATACTGAAGGAGCCGGGGCGGAACCACATGCCACTTTCTAGCGAGCTTGCCGTCACCGATTGGGTGGCGATAACCTCGCTCCACTAGACGGAGATTATGATCTCCAGGACCTTGAAATATATGTCCTTAATCAGATGCTCATGTACGTATTTTCTAGGGGGACGGGTGGACAGTGGTCCAGTTCATCTTACCCCAACATTGTTTTCTCATCTCCTCTCTCTGTTTCTTTTCTCCCCCTTCTCTCCCGGAGTGCACCCCAACATCCGAATAACGATGAAGAATCATATCAAGACACCCTCAGGCGGACGGAGATGGCAAACAAATACAACGGGCAAGTACAGACTGTCGAACCATAATGTTAAGCTCACTAGTACACACATCCCATACTCGCATTTTAACACATAATGTCCAAGGATTAAATTCCCCCACAAAACGTGCCAAAGCCTTTTAAAATTACCATAACTTGAAAGTAGATTTCCTACTCCTCCAGGAGACACATTTCTCGCGTACTTCAGCTCCCCGTTACCTAAATTCTAAATATCCCACTTTTTATTTGTCAAATGGTCCAGATAAAAAGAGAGGGGTGGCAATTTGTATCGCCAAGAGAGTACCATTTACCCCTAACATGGTCATAAAAGACAAGGAAGGGAGATATATCATGGTTGTGGGTACAGTTAATGAAAGTGCTCTCACACTTATATCATATTACGCGCCTAACACGGGTCAAGTAACATTTTTCGAAAATATGCTGAAAATCCTGCTCCCACATATACAAGGCAAAGTAATACTGGGAGGAGACAGTAATGTCTCTCTAGATCAAATTTTGGATAGGTCTAATGTACACAAACCCATTGTGAAACATATTCCCAAACAAGGCGTTAAACTAGCTCGGATGCTGTATTCCCATGATCTAGTAGATGTATGGAGAGACTTTCATCCCACAACCAGAGATTTTACACATTACTCCCAAGTCCACAAAACATATTCCCGCATAGATCACTTATTCATACAATCCGCATTACTGCCGTCGATCACTTCCGCTGAAATAGTTCCCAACTCATGGTCAGACCACTCACCAGTCTTAATGTCACTATCCGATCTCTGGATGAGACCACAACCCTCATCCTGGCAGCTCAATGCTTCACTGCTAAATGACCCCATAGTATATGCTGAACTAGAGAAAGATATCCGCCAATACTTCATTGATAACCATCCTAGCGCCACCTCCCCCGGCATTAATTGGGCAGCACATAAAGCCACTATTCATGGTAAGCTGATCCAAATAGCCTCTAGAAACAAGCGAAACAATATGCAAAAGATACAGCAACAGGAAGAAGAATTACATAAAATAGTCCAGGAACAAAAAGCTAACCCTCAATTAGATTTACGCCACAAAATAGATATAGCACGGTCAGCACTAAATTATAGTCTCACAACTAAGGCTGAGAAGTACCTCCGCTGGGCTAGACATCGCTTCTATACCAGGGGAGATAAACCTACGACCCTTTTAGCAAGAAAACTTACCCCCCGTCCATTCAACTCTGCCATGCCGAGAATTCGCACGAGAGAAGGGAAACATACCCAAAACCCCCAATTGATAACACAAGAATTCTCAAGGTTCTTCACCAAATTATACAACAAACCTAACCCATTTCCCAAAACCAGAGCAGATGTTTTTTTCCATGATATCTCATTACCACAAGTTGCACGAGAACATATAGAGTTAATGGAAGCAGATTTCACCGAGAGGGAAATTTTAGCAGCTATTAAGTGCCTGAACCCTTCAAAAGCTCCTGGCCCGGATGGTTTTACGGGCCACTATTATAGAAAATACGCAGCCATATTGACCCCGCACCTATGTTCTTTTAATGCAATAAGGAAAGGTGACACACTAGGTACATACGAAAATGAAGCCCTCATACAAGTAATCCCTAAACCGGGGAAGGATCATGGAGACCCTGCCAATTACCGCCCTATATCGCTAATTAACACCGATCTCAAATTGATGACTAAGGTGTTAGCGACCAGAATGAACACCTTCCTAGCTAATTATATTCACCCAGATCAGGTGGGATTCGTCCCCGGCCGACAAGCCCCAGATCAAACCCGTCGGGCGATAGATATTATAGCTGCACTTAATTCCGACTGGGATAATATTGGAATACGGAAGGGTATGCTACTTTCATTAGATCTTTGTAAAGCGTTCGACTCGGTCACATGGGAATATATATATTACGTATTAAGGAAGTACGGATTTGGGCCCCATTTTCTAACAACACTACAGACATTATATAATACACCTACGGCTAGAATTCAGATAAAAGGCTATAAATCACACACAATAAACATACACAGAGGAACAAGGCAGGGATGCCCTTTATCACCTATACTATTTATTTTAGCATTAGAACCCCTAGCGATCAAAATAAGAAGCAATAAGCATGTAAGAGGCATACATTGCGGAAATGGCGAACAGAAATGTTCTCTGTTCGCCGATGATATCTTGATGTTCATCTCCTCTCCGATTACTTCTCTTCCCAACCTATTTCAAATCCTACGACGCTTTTCGGTGTTTTCGGGTCTTACAATTAATCATTCCAAATCCGAGGCCTTAAATCTCACGTTAGAACAGCAGACAGTCCAACAACTACAAACGTCATTCCAATTCAAATGGCAGAAAGATAAACTCCCATACCTAGGTATATTTCTAACGCCCACCATACGGACCCTCTATAAAGCCAACTACCCCCCTCTGTATGGAAAGTTAACAACAGATTTAGCAAGATGGGTTATTAGCCCTCCATCATGGTTCGGCAGATACTCCATAAAAATGAATCTTTTACCAAGATTGTTGTATTTGTTTAGGACTCTCCCGATTGCTATCAACAGATCTGATCTAGAGGTGTTTCAGAAAAAAATAATGAAGTTCATTTGGGGGAACACAAGACCTAGGGTGAACAAACTAACTCTCAATGCCCCCAAAACTAAAGGAGGCTTGGGAGCCCCTAATTTGATAAAATACTTCGAAGCAGCCCAATTGGCTCAATTAATTCGCTCCCACTCTGGAGCACCAGCACCGTCTTGGATGAAAATGGAATCAGCCCCTTACCCCACAAAACCCATCAGCCACATGATGTGGCTTAACATGAAAGACAGACCAACCTTAATGTGCCCCACATTATCCTTCTCAATGAGTCTGTGGGATAGATTACAAAAACCCTTTGCTTTCCGCTCCATACATTCTCCCATGGCCCCCTTGGCGGGGAACCCAGATTTCACTCCAGGTCTTAATCCCCAAAGCCTATCATGGTGGACTAACAAAGGCCTGATACGCATAGCCGACATGTGTGACCATAAAGGTATATTACCGAAACAAGCACTAATAGAAAAGTATCAATTACCCAACACAGAGTCTTATCGTTATCTCCAGATAGTTCATTTCCTGCATACTCTACAGCGTAAGACTGACATTCTATCTTCCACCCCAATGGAATACCTATGCAAGTCTTATGATAAACACAAAGGCCACATATCACTAATTTATAGCATTCTGATTTCCATAACGGGGAAATTACCCTATATACTAAGGTGGGAACAAGATTTGGAGATAACGATGGAAACTGACAAATGGTATAAAATGGCACAGATGGCTTCAAAAGGCTATATTAATACATTCCTGATAGAAGCGAACTACAAAGTTATATTAAGGTGGTACATGGTCCCGGCGAGAATCGCGACATATATTGCTGATGCCTCTCCTTTGTGTTTCAGAGGATGCGGCAAAGAAGGTACAATGTACCACACTTGGTGGACCTGTCCCAAGGTCAAACGATTCTGGATACGGATCTATAACTTCATATATTCACTGACCCAAGTTAACCTTACCAAATCCCCACAACAAGCTTTATTGGGAGATCAAGTAGAAGGAATACCTAGTCATACCAGGAAACTCATATCTTTTATATTTACAGCATCTAGAATAGCGGTGGCGGGAGCCTGGAGAAAGCCCCTGATTCCTTTTGAAATGGTTAAAGCAAAACTGACATGGATCATGATTAATGAACGCCCCTCGGCAATTCTTTTAGATAAACAGAGGGCTTTCGATAGGATTTGGGAACCATGGTTGTCCTATTTATCAACAGGTTTTGAAAATTAACGGATCCTGAGAGGGATCCCTTGGGGTGCACTCCACCCGAACTTCTCCCTCACTTTTCTCTCTCTCTTCCACTTTTCTCTCTATTATTCCTATTCTTTTCCTTTTACTGCTCTACCTCCTTAATAATCTATGCAGGACCTCCTACCTAAGACGTTGCCATAGAAACAGATATGGAAATTCTGACATATGAGCGACAAGGGGGGGGGTGTGGGGCGGGGATGCCCGGCCCACAGTAAAGACCCCAATTGGGGTGGGCGTTCGGGTCCCGGCGGCGCACCTCCCCTCCACACAATACAGTAAAGTGGGAGATAAATGCTTGAATTGATGAATAAATATAATAAGCAAAACATATGCCCAAATGTATTGTGTTAGGTATTTAGCCTGGATACACATGTAAGTTGGAGACATCTGACTGAGTGGGTACAGACGAATAGATATTCCCATAGTAAAAAGAAATAATGTATAACATGGAATGTTCATAGGAGTCCTGTAGACCACATAGGCTGAAATATGTGGGCCCCCCCCCCATTCCCCCCCCCCCCCCCCTCTTTTCCCATTTAATTTTAAACTGTATATGTTGTGCAACTTGTACATGCTATTCTTTATATTTTTCAATAAAAATCATTGAAAGAGAAAAAAGAGGGGGGGGGGGGGGCAAGCAGGACAGTGGCATCACTCATTCTTAAGGACTCAAAGAGGCCTGCACCCATCTGTTTTTCTAACAACTATTTTCAGCAGGAAGCTATCATGTATAATAGTGGTAGTAATACTGCTACTACATTTACCAGGCCATTTTTTGCTATTTGGCACTGTGCTACTTTAACTGGCAATAGCGTGGTCATGCAACATTGCATACAAATGAAATTTATATAATTTTTTTCACACAAATAGAGCACACTTTTGGTAGTATTTGATCACCACTGTTTTTTTTTTTTTTATGAACAAAAAAAACACTAAAAACAAGAAAAAATAACAATATTTACTTTCTGGTATAAAACATACCCAATAAAAAAAATATAAAATCTAATTTCTTCATAAATTTAGACCAAAATGTATTCTGCTATATGTCTTTGGTAAAAAAAAAATCCAAATTCGTCTATTAACTGGTTTGTATGAAAGTTATAGCATCTGGTAAATATATTTGAAAATTGATCAATCCTGATGTACTGACGGCCAATCTCATTTTTTGAGTCCCTTAAAATGCCAAGACAGTGTAAATACCCCCCAAATGACCATTTTTTAGAAAGTAAACTGTTATTTTTTTTTTTTTTTACTATTTTGTTTTACTTTTTTTTTTTACTATTTTTTTTTTTTTTTTTTTTTACATATTTTCACCAGAGTAGTTCAAGTTTTTTTTATATACAGTATAGCTATATAGCTCTATATCTATATAGATATATAGATAAATAAATATTCATCTATATATTTACTGTATTTCTTTATACATTCATATTTTTTTTAAGACTCTAATAAAAAGATTGTAAATACAAAAAAAAGTCAGTTAAATGGTCACATTAGGCAAATGTTGTCTAATGTCCTTATGCACATTTACTCCTACCAGAAAGCCATAGCCTGCCTATGGCTTTGGTTGTACCTCATCTACTACAGAAGACTGGCTGATTTACTTAAGGAGTAGAGAATGTTCACATTGCAAAATTAATTTTCTCCTTGGAAATGTGAATTTTCATTTAGCTTAATGAATAGGGTACAGCTACATGAAAATGTATTTTGCAAAGAATTCACAATCTTGTGCAGGGAAAAAAAAATGCTTGCACATGATTGGAGGATTGAAGTCTGCACAGCCTTACCTTATTCATTAAGTTAGGTAAAAAAAATCACTAAGAATAGTGAGCATGCCCTATGCCTTTTGTAAATCAACCACGTATGCTTTATCTCATTATTACACAATCACTATACTAAGATGAGTAATTTAGAATTCTGACTTACAATGTCAACGTTCTGACATTCAGTCTTATGCCCCGTACACACGGTCGGATTTTCCGATGGAAAATGTCCGATCGGAGCGTGTTGTCAGAAATTCCGACCGTGTGTGGGCTCCATCGGAAATTTTCCATCCGATTTCCCGACACACAAAGTTGCAGAGCAGGAGATAAAATTTTCCGACAACAAAATCCGATCGCGTCAATTCTGACCGTGTGTGGCCTGTTCCGACGCACAAAGTGCCACGCATGCTCAGAAGAAATTCCAGCACGTAACAGCTCGTTCTGGTAAACTTAGCGTTCGCAATGGATACAGCACTTTCGTCACGCTGCAATGTCAAAAATGGTTTAATACAGCGCACTCTCTTCTTCTTTATAATGTGAGAAGAATGAAGTAGTTTTGCTGCTCATATTCACACACACTTCTCACAAACTTTTTTTTTTTGTTTTTTTATTGGGATTCCCTGAATATATTGTTAGTTGTCACATCTGACAGAATGGTTTTTTTTTTTTGTTTATTTTGGGGGATTTTAAGCCTTTTTTGTTTTAGATTTAATGTTTGTATTTTTTTCAAGGCTGATCTTTGTTCAATGTTATTTTTATTTTTACTCCAGAATATTTTTGTGTGTGTTTTGTGTGTCAAGTTACCCCAACACCATTGATATATTTTATTATTTAATCTCAAGGAGATTGTTTGTTGTTGGTGTCCCTTGTTCATTTCACATTGTATATTTGAAATGTACCTGAATCCTCACAAACAAACTGTCCTTTTTGAAGTAAAACACATAGGAGAGTATAATTCAAACAAAAAATCCTTTATTAAGGGCTCAGAACCAAACAAAGAGGGAGGCAACACTGGATCAACAGGAGAAATTAGCGAAGCCTGGGACCCCCACGGCAGACATCAATTCTTGAACATCAAAATTGGTGACCTGAGGAGTCCATATGTAAGGGAGGGCAGTCTGGTCCAGAATTCGCAGAGATCCGGATAGCAGCAGATGACATCTGTGTCCCCAGGCTGTTTTACCACAAGAGGCTGCATCTTTTGGCCGACCAGACTGGATCCAGGGTCCTCACTTTCTGGTCTTCCTTCCACGCTTCCTTCCGGGCTGTGGCTGTGCTGTTGGAGATGTGGCAGGAGGAGGAGGAGGACTGGGAGGACCTGGAGGAGAAGGAGGAGGACCTGCAGGAGGAGGAGGAGGAGGAGGACCATCGCAAAGGTGTGTCTGAGCTGTAATTTGGCCCCTCATACCTTTGTTAAGAGCCTCCAATATGAGCGACTCACACATGACTTGTTGTCCCTCTTCCATCCTCTGCATTTTATAGGCAATGGTGGCAGCAATGTCCTCCTCCATGGTGTGTGGTGCTCCCAGGACCTCTGTAGCCCTCCAAAAGAGTCCTCTGCCAGCCTCCTCTAGGGCACTCCTCCTGCCACTTTCTCTTTCCAGGGGGGGTGGAGGGACCTGCAGATCAGCCAGCCGGCTCGGCCCGGCCACCTCCTGGCTAAGACTTTCCTGTGTATGAAAAAGGGACATGGTTTTAGTTTTTGCATCATCAATCACAATCCTAAATTAGTACTCCCAACTAACATCTAGTTAACATCATTGATTGGACAGGCAGAAATATTTAGAGGAATGCTATACCTGGCTCAATCTGGGCTCCTCCACATGTTGCCTGGAAGGCCCAGGTTGGGCGTCAGAAGCCTCAGCCGTGGGGAAGGAAGCGTGGAAGGAAGACTGGAGAGGGATGGCCTGGGTTCAGTCTGGCCTGCCAGAAAATGCAACCTGTCGTAGTACCACATCCTGGGGACATAGATGTCATCTGCTGCTCCGGATCTCTGTGATTCCAGGACTTTCTGGCGCTCCCTCACATATGTGCTCCTCAGGCCACCAATTAAGATCTTTAAATAGGTGATGTCTGCCGTGGGGATCACCTGCTTCACAATTTCGCACAATTGCTCCAGTGCTGCCTTCCTCTTTGCTTGGTTCTTGTAATGTGGGTGTTTAATCCCCCACAGACATGGCAGCTCCCTTAACATATCAATGAATAGTGACATGAAGTCATTGTCTTTCACTAGCATATCCATGTTCACTGCAAGACACAACACAAGACAAAGCCTAATGTCAGACAAAACTCTCCTAATCTTGTTACAATATAGGCCTCAATCTAGAAGCAGTATAGGCCAAAGTTTGTCTCTTACCTTCCTTCTTACGATCGGCGCGTCCAATGCTCCTTCCTCCGCTCACAGATCGTACGTAATACGCACGCGTGTTACGCTTTATATACACTGCGCATGCGTGTAACTCCACCCGCCCCTGACGTTCTTTCTATTCTATTCCCCGCCCCTTTTCGTTCGGCGCAGTGGGGGAAGAGTCACAGCAGGTGCGTGATAATTACAGGAACGAGGAGGAGGAGGAGGAGGACAGCCCGGATCCGGACACGTCCCGATCCAGAAGGAGACGATTTAAGGCCACAAATATGTCCTTTGGGGAGATGTTTGAGATGGTGGACATCCTGAAGAAGGCCGACTATGACGGAAAGTATGGGTCTTACCCCAACCCCAATATCAGAAAGGCCAAGATCATGGCGAAAGTGGTCAAAAGTCTTCACGGGAATTTCGAGGTACGACGATCGAAAGATCAGCTCAGGAAGCGGTGGTCGGACCTGAAATTAAGAGAGCCAGAGCAGTACCGAAAGATCCGGAGAGTGCTGC
The DNA here is from genome assembly GCA_037952835.1 of Lithobates septentrionalis. NCBI lineage: Eukaryota > Metazoa > Chordata > Amphibia > Anura > Ranidae > Lithobates > Lithobates septentrionalis. Next base: position 201,439 of record JBBDGP010001172.1, read on the forward strand.
AAAAAAGTAAGTAGTTGTGCTGTGTTCCTATTTTTTTTGTCTTTATTACGTTCGTGCTGCTCCATATGCTTTTCTTAATTGTACAGTTTAAAAGGGCAACTTTAATGTTCAGGGGCCCATTATTCGTTCGTATCAAACATCTTTCTTTCGGCCTCTAAAACACCATTGTTTAGGCCATATGCATTTTCCCACATTTTTTAGGGCCTACTTGGATGCCAAATATTTGTTTGTGTAGATGGGTTTGTTACTAGAATGAAATGCAAACTAGATTCTGTGTAAGGAGAGGACACTGAGCAGCTGTTTTCACATCTGGACACTGGAGCACTAGTGTGGGACACCAGAACACCATTTTTATTAGGGGGGGCAAACAGGTGCTCCAGTGTATACTATAGGGGTGTCTCCATCTGTGAAGCTTGTACTAAACAGGTAAAGTATTGCAGCTTGACAAAGGGCAATAAAAAAAAGACATCTTGGAACTCAGAATAGACAATTGTACCCCACTTCCAAGCAATGTTTCCTATTTATAGTTCTGCCATCAAATATCTGTGTGCTAATTATACCATTTTTGTTTTACATAGGGGATAAAAGACTCGGACACCCCTCATCCGAGGAGACCACAGACCCCCCACCTATGGAAGAAGGTGAAATACCCCCAACCCAAGAAGAGCAGGAGGAAGAAGAAGATGTGATGGAAATTGGCACCACAACAGGTGAGTGTCTGCGACCACAGGCTCAGGTAAGAGATGGATGTCCGCAGATTTTTGATACCTTTTTTTGTTTGTTTTCTCTCTTTTTATGTGATCGTGATGTTAGGGATCGAGATCCTTTCACATCTGAAAGTGCCCAGATCCTGATCGGGGAGATCATGGGGTGTAATGTAGAATTGCAAAACATCCAGAAAAAAAAAATGATGTGATTCAGAAAAATAATAACATCATTGATGTTTTGGGGCGAATTTAAAAACCCACAAAATCACTTTTTTTTTATTGTGGTCCAATGTTTTAAATATTTTTGCAATGTTTTGAAAAGCCGAATTTGGAGGATGCACACAGTGTGCCAACATGTGCTATCTGCCATCACGGGAGATCAATGGACGCGTTTTGGGGGTGCAACCCCTTCCTCAATAATAAAGTAGCTGAGAGGAAGGGCTTGCTCCCCCAAAACACATCCCTTGATCCCCCGTGATGGCAGATAGCACATGTTTACATTCGTAAATTGGTGTGCATCTTCCAAATTTGGCTTTTCCTGGGGTGATTTCCCTCCATCTGAACGCAATATCAAACACAGTTCCTAAATACTGATGTCTGATATTGCCTTCAGGTTTTACCTAATGTGAACTTTGTAAGTTCAAGTTTTTTGTCTTTCTTGTTGAATTTACACAGGCCTGTTTTATCGTAAATGGACATTTCTATTTTTGATAATGCCACCCCAAAAATTGTTATACAACAAACATGTTGGTTTGTTTTAAAAACCTTTGGTAAATGCACATGTGATTGTGCAGGCATAAAAAAGTTTGTTAATCAAGAATGTGTGGATTATTGTCTCAACACTACAACACTTTTGGGGTGATGTAATTGCTGTTTTCTGCGAAAATGGGGGTTATTTCCTAAGGGCAAATCCTCTTTGCACTACAAGTGCAGGTTCAGTGCAGTTGCAAGTGCACTTGTAGTGAAATGTGTTTTTGCATTTAGTAAATAACAGCCAACAGTGCTTTGTATAAGGTTACACAATCACGCCATTTTCTGCACTCAACACATTTCTGTCAGTGTCAGCTAAAACAAACACAAGCAGTAAATGTCCACAAAGAATTTCTTTTTTTTTTTATTATAAAAAGGCTTCACATATTTGCTGGCATATTGATGGCCCCCCTACCCACAAAGAACTCCAGGTAGCGTAACCGGACATCACGGGCACTCAGGGAGGGCAAGCCAGGACGGCCGCTTTCAAGCGCCGTCAGTGTGGTTTCATGTATCATTCCGGCCTCAGGCCCAACTGAGCCAGCATAGTTGGCCGAATGTTTCCTTAAGTTATGCAGAATACAGCACGCCAGTATAATATGGTTCAGTTTATACTCCGCCATATGGATGGGTGTCAGAAATAGGCGGAACCGGCTGGCCAGGATTCCAAATGTGTTCTCCACCACTCTTCGGGCTCTGGCCAGCCGGTAATTAAAAACCCTCTGTTCTGGGGTGAGGGTCCTCATCGGGTGGTCCCCCAGCGCAAACTTTTCATCAGCAACAAACACGAATGGGAGTCCTTCCACATTGTCCTCTGGAGCTGGCAAGTCCAAGCTGCCATTCTGGAGACGCCTGTAAAACTCTGTCTGGGCGATGACTCCACCATCGGACATCCGGCCATTCTTCCCCACGTCCACATACAGGAAGTCATAATTAGCCGACACCACCGCCAACATCACTATACTATTGAACCCCTTATAGTTGAAATAGTACGACCCCGAGTTGGGTGGCGGGACGATGTTTCCCATCAATTGCCCCTCCGCAGTTAGGGAAGTCCCACCGCTGGGCAAAGTGGGAGGCCACAGTCTGCCATTCCTGTGGCGTGGAAGGAAACTGTTGAGGAAAAAAAAAAAACATTACTATTTTTGATCAGAAACATGGCAAGCAGATTAGGCACAAACATTATGGGGCAACCTCCAGATAGCATTTATTAAGGGGAATTTAACAACGCCAAAGTATAAGGTACACCTATCATATTCCCCCTCCCCCCCCTCTCATGGGCCATTTCTAACATTATGGGGTGTGTGGAAATCTTGGACAGGTAACCCTCTTCACTTCATTGAGAGATGAATGCCTAAATACAGGGTATTACTTGGAACAGCCCCTCCTTAGTTACACTATTGACAGCCCACTGGACAGGTAAGAAGTGTCATAATACAAAGATATAAATACACATTGTACACATTTGAGGACATTTGGACATTCTGCTATTACCTGTCAAGATAATAATAGGATAGAAAAACGTGAAAGAGTACCATTTGAAAGTATGCAGGCAGGCCCTTGCACTACATGCTTTGGGGAATTCATACATAAATCTGACCAGTAAAGAGATGGGTATAGTGTGTATGGGTTTGGCAAAGTCAGCAGATAGATGATTGAGGATAGATAGAGAATTGGGATCAGCTGACTTAGCAGTTGGGGGGAGGGAGGGTTACTAAAAATTTGGGGACACCACAAAAAAAAAGCCTCTGCCACTCTGCCAGAATTTAAAGCAAAAATAACATTTACAAACATTTTAGGGGGTGTTTGGGGTAAAGCACTACTATGGAGCTGATAAAATACATTGTTAAGTGACTACATGAGGTGAATATGGGCCAGGAGAGACCATGCTGGGGAGGTTATTGAAGGGCAAATATGTATAAAGGACCTAAAATAATAATTACATAAAATTCCAGCATGCATGAGGACAAAGGGGACATTCACAGCATATTACAATCATGGTAATTAGGGAATGAGGAAAGAAATACAATATATTATCAAACATTAAATACAATAAAATGTGAGATTAAAGAATAAAAATCTTACCTTCATATACTCCTTCTGCAGGACCTGGATGATGGCAGAACAGGTCTCTGGGATAATGATCCCCATAGCCTGGGGGGGGATGCCTGTCAAGAACTTGAGGTCCTGCAGGCTTCTCCCTGTCGCCAAGTACCGCAGGGTGACGACGAGCCTCTGCTCCGGAGTGATGGCTTGCCTCATGCAGGTATCCTGCCTGCTAATATAAGGGGTCAGCGAAGCCAACAAACGGTGAAACACGGGGTCCGTCATCCTGAGAAAGTTCCTGAAATCATCAGGATTATTCTCACGGATCTCACGGAGCAAAGGCATATGAGAGAACTGGTCACGCTGAAGCAACCAATTCTTGGTCCATGAACTCCTCCCAACCCTGTTCATGGACTGGACTTGTGTCAAGGTCAGGACCCGAACACCAAGCCCACGCACAGCACCAACTCTACGAGGAGTACGCATATGCAACGTGGCTAGAAAACGGTGGGCTGCTCAGAACGAAGTAACAGAACGCACTGAAGAACAGCAAGGCCTGTGAAGAGCGACCTGAAAAACAGTAACGAACGAACAAGAATACAATGACTAATTAAAGTCACGTGGAACTTGCTGCACGCACTGAAGAGCAGATACAAACTCACAAGCACAAACTGAACGGCAGAAAACGATCTGAAAGCCACGAGTCTGAAAAAGAGCGAATCGTCTCTCACCAAACTTTTACTAACACGAGATTAGCAAAAGGAGCCCAAAGGGTGCCGCGCTTGGTTCTGAACTGGCCTTTTCTAGTCTCGTCGTACGTGGTGTACGTCACCGCGTGGTTGGCGATCGGAAATTCCGACAACTTTGTGCGACCGTGTGTACGCAAAACAAGTTTGAGCCAACATCCGTCGGAAAAAATCCTAGGATTTTGTTGTCGGAATGTCCGAACAAAGTCCGACTGTGTGTATGGGGCATTACATCCCAAAAATCTTATCCCAGTAGTTTCATTTCACTCAGTGCAACATTTAGGAATGTATTCATAAAAAAAAAATAAAAAAATAGATAAATAAAAAAATAAAATGCAGAGCTATTCAGCCTGTGAAACTGCATGAGCATTTGTTCTGTACGAATGGGGACAAAATTAAATGTTAATAGGCTAATTTCTTTATTCATGGTATTTATTCAATAAAAACTGACCACTAGATGGAGCTAATAATCATAATAAATAAGTATTTCCTGATCATCAGCACAATCTCTTGGCCATAATGTGGTATTTTCCTAATTCACTCTTTTTGTGTATAAAAAAAAAGTATTTAAACTAGAGACAAAATAGCCCAGTAACTTTCGATTTTGCCCCATTCGCACAGAAAAAAGTACATGCAAATTCACAGAACAAATAGCTTTACATACCCTTCTTTATAAATGCAGACCGTAAAGTGTTTCTAAAGGTTCGATTTTTTTTTTCTTAAAATATAAACACATCATACTGTGCAAACCATTGAAAGCAGCCCTGATCCTCCCCTTCTCGGGTCCCCCCATGATGCTTCTGGCCCCTCCCTCTTTCTAAATGCCCCCAGAGCGAGTTGCTTGCCCTGAGGGCACTCGTGTCAACTCACTCCCGAGCTGCCTCTGTGCGTCTATGGGAAACGCAGAGGGTGGCTCAGTCCTGCCCCCCGCTTTCTCCTCTTTGGCTGAGATTCTGCCAGCCAATGAGGAAAGACCAGGGAGAGCCGGTGCTCTAGTGAACATCACTGGATCGAGATCAGGCTCAGGTAAGTATTGGGGGGGTGGGGAGTGCTGCTCACCAAATTTTTTTCACTTTTATGCATTCTAAAAGAGGTTCTAAAAACCTTCAACCTTTACAACCACTTTAAAACCAAGTAAAACACGTGCGCGGTATGGCATACAAGTAAAGGATGGGAGGTCTAACTTAAAAATGCTATGTTTATTTTAAAATAAAATGATTGAATTATTATGTATTAATATAGCAGGTGCTATATTACAAACCTGGCTTCTAATAGCTGAAGGGTCGCTGGTTCGAATCCCTACCACGACACTACCTGCCTGGAATTTGCATGTTCTCCCTGTGTCTGCGTGGGTTTCCTCCGGCTACTTCGGTTTCCTCCCACACTCCAAAGACATGCTGATAGGTTAATTGAATCCTGTCTAAATTGTCCCTAGTATGTATGAATGTGAGTTAGGGACCTTAGATTGTAAGCTCCTTGAGGGTAGGGACTGATGTGAATGTACAATGTATATGTAAAGCGCTGCGTAAATTGACGGCGCTATATAAGTACCTAAAATAAATAAATAAATAGCTGCCTTTACTACTATGTTATGAGCTCAGACCTGAAGACCTGACCTGAAGAGTAGAATCTCAAATTACAAATACATAAAGCTGAATGTGTGAAAGGAGGGACACAACTATCAGTCTTCAGGAGCAGACAAGTTAAGAATTTCATAATTTGTTGTCTTCAAACAGACCTGTGCTGGTGTCTCCAGCTTGCTTAATTTGCTTGGTGCAATTGGCAATTGCCTGAGCAAATACTTTTTCTGTGGGAATTCTGTTCCCAGACTCCCATTCCTGTGATCTCTGTTCCAGTTTCTGACACTTGTTAAGAACCTCTTTCGATTCTGTACCACGTCTCATTGCTGTCAATTGTTGCCACTTCAAGTGTATTTAAAGAACAACAATAACTTTCCCAAAGGGAGATGTAAAGTGGTTGTAAACCCTAGAAAAAAAAAACAAAAAAAAAAACAACCTGTGAGACAAAGGCATAATGAGCTAGTATGCATAGCATACTAGCCCATTATGAATTACTTACGAGAGATTGAAGCCCCCTCTGCGGTGCCCGTACACAGCACCATCCGGCGACATTTCTCCCCGGAGTTACTGCCGGGTATCGCGGCTCCGGCGCTGTGATTGGCTTTTGGTTTATAGGCTTACCTGTAGCAAAATGTGGTTGTAAAGAGTTTACAACCACTTTAAGGCTGCGCTGATCAAAGGAAAGTTGGTAAGCTGGTACAAGTAGTTCAATCGGAGTAGCTGATGTAAACGCCAACAGGGTGCTGAAGCCAGTGGTGTATTTTGGTTTTGTGCTGCCCTAGGCAAGACTAAAATTGGGCTTCCCTCCTCATCTAAATTTGTCCCACCCCAGCCGCTTTAAAATTGTGCACGCCGTGTAACTGCGACAAACTATGTAAATTTTACTATCCATAGGCGATGCTTTAAAAGCCTTTACATGTTATCACTTTAGATTTACAGAGGTCTGATGCTAGAATTATTGCCCATGATTTGACATTTGCAGTGATACCACACATGTGTGGGACGATCACTCTTTGCGTGCCATGTGTGTTTGCCTTTACGGGAACGGGTGCACTTCAATTTTTTTGTTTTTTTATTAATTAGGAATGTAAACATCCTTGTGACAGCAATAGGCATGTGACAGGAACTCTTTATAGAGAGATCTGGGGTCCATAAGAAAAAAAGAATTCAAAGCAGCAATGATTTTTAAAAATGGCGCCAATGGTTTCCGAGTAAACAGGAAGTGATGTCAAGTCATCGCTTCTGGTTTACTGTTACAAACAGCCAATCAAAGCCAATTACAGTGGGACGGGAGAGCCTGAGGGACATCCCTTCTGGCTGCTTTTAAATCCAGATTGATCCTGATTGATCAGTAAAGGCGTTAAGGTTATCATTCTAGTTGCTATGAGTTTGGCGTATATTTTTGTATCTAAATTGAGAACCGAAATGGGTCGAAAGTTTTGTGGTGAGGTAGGTTCCTTGCCTGGCTTTGACAGTGTGATAATCAATGCATTCAACATTTCTGGCGGAAGAGAAGAGGAAGAGGCAGCGTCATTACACACTTTTGAGAGGAAGGGTTTTAGTACTGTTCTAAATTGTTTGTAATATTCCCCAGTAAGGCCATATGGGCCTGGGGATTTATTAGATGGTAGTATAGAAATTATATTCATAATTTCTAGTGGTGTGAATGGAGCATTTAATGTAGTGCATTGTTCCGGGGATAATTTAGGGAGATTTATTACTCGTAGAAATACTTCTATATCCTGCGAGGATGGTTGTGTAACAGAGGAGACATCTTTTAGGTTATAGAGTGTACTATAATAGGAACTAAATGCATCTGCAATGGCTTGTGGGTCTAATAGTTCCTTTTGTGAAGTAGGGTGGTAAAGACGTGTAATTTTAGTTTTAGAGTAGTGGCCTTTTATTCTGGCAGCCATGGCTTTCACTGCCTTGTTGCCAGTGGAGTAATGTTTAGCCCAAAAATGCTTCTGAGCTTTTTCAAATGATTCCAGTAAATTTGCTCTCAGTTCTTTTCTGAGGCGTCCCAATTTAGCTTTTAGTGTGGGGTCAGCATTGGTTTGGTTTTGATTCTCTAAGGTTTTAATACTGGATGTGAGGGTGTCTAGGCGCTGTGATCTCTTCCTCTTTTCTCTAGCACTTAATTGTATAATGATCCCTTTTTAATGATGCGTTATCTATGGTCATTGTAACGGGTGCATTGTCTGACCATGTTATGTTGGATATAGCCAATTCGGACACTTAGGGTAGGATCCATTTATCCACCAAGAAGTAATCAATTCATGTGTACGAATTGTGATGAGGGGAGAACAAGGAGTAGTCCCGTTCGGTGGTGTGGTGGCACCTACAAACATCATAGAGGTCAATGTTCCTTATACAGGATCCCATAGGTGAATGGAGTCTGCTGGTTCGGGAAGAGGTGTCAAGAGAGTTATCTGGTACAATATTTAGTCTCCACACATAATGAGGTAACCGTGGCGAAAACCGTTGATTTTCTTCATCAGTTTGGATAGGAATCTGATTTGTTTTGTATTGGGTGCGTAGTCATTCACTATAGTATATCTAGTGTTGTTTAGGGTACAGTCCAGGGCGATGTATCTGCCATCTGTGTCTACAAGACTGTTGTGGAGAGTAAAGACGATTGTATTTCTAATGGCTATCATGACCCCATTTTTCTTTGAGGGTCCTGATGCTCGGAATATATGGGTGAAGTTTTTGTTGGTACATATGGGTTCTGCATTAGGTTTAAAGTGAGTCTCTTGAATGCATAAGACTTCACAGTGAGAGCCCTGTGCTGTACGCCACATGGACATTCTTTTTGCTGGGTGGTTTAGCCCTTTTGCATTAAGTGACAAGAATTTTGGCACCTTTGAGACTGGTTGCTGTAATAGTGTTAAGTAATGTGGTACTTACAGTTGTATGGGTATACGTTTTCGTTCAGTGGGTAATGAACGTAATCTTCTTTAGGTCAGCAGGATTTGTTGAGGTGGTGTGTCTAGTAAATCTTGGCTGGAACTCCTCTTGTGCTCTTAGGAGGTAAGGTGGGTAGGGAGGTAAACATAAAGCCTGTGGTTAAGACAAGAATAACAGTAAAGGTAGGGGTAGCAGGGGTCAGCAGTGGTCCAAAGCAAACTGCTGAGTAATATGAGGGTATAAGTTTGTGTACTATCTGCAACGAGCAGGCACCGAATCAGAGTGCAGGATTTGAATAAAATACATTGATACCACTAACCTGGTAGTGACTTATTTGCATGGTGGCTGTTGGAGGAAGTTTGGACTTTCTCTTTGTGGTTCGGCAGTGCTGATACATCCACTTCAGGTAGAATTCCCCAAGTGCAGAACAGTTGTACGCCCTCCTCTACCATAATTATATTGTGTTTTATTCCATTTCTGGTCACCATTAGTTTTGTCGGAAATCCCCATTGGTATGGAATTTTGTGATTGTTAAGGGGTTTAGTGATGGTGCTCAGTTGTTGTCGCTGTTGGCGAGTATATTATGAGAGATCTGTATACAGTTGTAGCTTCGCGTATGGGGTTGGGAGCTGACCAAGATGTCTTGCTTTTGCTAGGAGTAGGTCTTTCGTATGATAAAAATGGTTTCCCATCAAGACATCTCTCATCAAGACCCCTGCAGTGAGGTAAGGAGGTTTAGCAAGACAGTGTATGCGGTCAATGATTGTTTCCATAGGTGAAAGATCAGGCAGGAGTGTTGATATTAACTTCCTGGCATATGAGTTGAGGTCAGTTGGCAGAATAATTTCTGATATGCCCCTTATTTTTACGTTGTTTCATCTCGACCTATCTTCCAGATCCGCCATCTTGGCTCTTACCCATTGTTGTTCCTCACTGGTATGATCATGAGCATCCACTAAATCATTGACAGTTTCAGTTATGGCACTCATTTGTTGTTTAATATGAAAACTTTCCACCCCATGAAATTCATTTCTGACTTGAAGTTGGAGAACATGGAGGTAATGTCATTATAGAGCGAGCTATGAAGAGACATCAGCCTTTCCTTCATAGTGGTGTCTATAACCGGTTGGTTAGTGGTGGGAAATGCTGCTATAGGAGATGGATGGGCCGCTTGTGTAGGGATAATCTCCAAGCAGGGCTTACCTCATGATGAAGAAGGGGAGTTTGAGGAATCATCCTGTGAGGATATTTCGGATCCATCTGCATCAGGGAGGTCAGTGTATGAGTCATCCTTGTGCTGTGAGAGGCCGCGGGCCCCATCTTGGATTCGGCCTCCAAGTGGCTGAGTGAAGAAATCGCTCTGTTTTTTAGGCTGCCAGTATTCTTTCCATTTGTGGGATGATCCGGGCCCCCCCCTCTGTGTAGGGGTCTGTGGATAGCATATTTGTGTGCTAGGTTAGCAGTCATTTCGATCGGTTCTCCATTTGGCACTGGAGCTGTGTGATCAGGCTTCCATACTGCTTGGCGGTTAGCCACGCCCCCCCAATTCAATGTTTTTTTTCATCTGAATTAGATGTGATGGATCAGAACACAATAGTCTAAGTTGGTGAAGTAAAATTAGAAAAATATATACATAAAACTATTTTTCAGAAATAAAAAACTGATAATTGTCATATGCGTATGTATTCACCCCCTTTGTTATGAAGCCCATAAAAAAGCTCTGGTGCAACCAATTACCTTCAGAAGTCACATAATTAGTGAAGTGATGTCCACCTGTGTGCAATCTATGTTTCACATGATCTGTCATTACATATACACACCTTTTTGAAAGGCCCCAGAGGCTGCAACACCTAAGCAAGAGGCACCACTAACCAAAAACTGCCATAAAGACCAAGGAACTCCCCAAACAAGTAAGGGACAATGTTGTTGAGAAGTACAAGTCAGGGTTAGGTTATAAAAAAATATCCAAATCTTTGATGATCCCTAGAAGCACCTTCAAATCTATCATAACCAAATGGAAAGAACATGGCATACTCGTGCGGAGGATGCTGGATTTTCTTCACTAGTTCTCCCAACTTTGTGCCTTCCTCATCGGATCTCTCCACACACTGGTTACTCCCTGGGGATGATTGTCCTGGTTACAGTCTCTGATCTGGGAGAATTTACAGTGGATAACCGCAGAAGACAGTGGATGGATTTCACTTTAGAATGACAAGAATAATAATAAGGAGTATATTCCTCTAACAGCTTCTTAAAGCCACAGTGCAAGTTCCTTTTCTTTTATGTTTTGGTGATACGTTACCTGAGGGTCCCTTCCATTTATCTGTGCCGATCCTGGATCAGTGTTCTCTGGGTGTGTATCGCTGATTCTCCAAGGAAAAGCCCTGACTGGGTTTATATCCGCAAGCTTATTCTTGCTTGCCTCTGGTAAGCGTGCATTTTTTCTGGTGATTCACACTCAATGGTGATGGAAGACTGCACTTTTTTGTTTTGAATCCAGCAATTGGCTGATTGCTTGGACTTTTATGTCAAGTTTACCTTCACTACATATCACTTTATTTGGCCCCTTTTTTCTTTTTTGCTTTCTGTGAATGTCATACCCACCTCTTATTCACTTTTCATTATATTGTTATTGATTTGACGATTTTTTCATATATTGTGTTCATCATTTAGCGCAGCTATTGTTTTATCATTTTATGGTGTATATGGTTGTATTTCATATGTTAGTTGCTGCTTCACTTTCTGTTTTTTATTAGAGCACGGTATTTATTCTTTTTATTTTCTTTAAAACTGTAGAGTGTGTAAAATTGTTGCCATTAACATAATATCATCTAAGCTTGCAATAATTTGTGAGAAAGGAACCATTGTTAATTTCCAGTGTAGGGCAATGGTCCAGTGAGTGACTATTCATACAATGTGTTAAATTGACAAAAAAATTCAGAAAAGTCAGAGATATAACTAAGCAATAGACAGTTCTTATAAGTTAAATTGACCTGTTTGGCAACTAGGGTGTTAATGAGAGTAAGTACCTCTTGCCATGTAGGCACTCATTTTTCACATTCCCAAAATTTGTGTAAAAAAGTACCCACGTGAACACACCAACAAAAATGTATGGTTGTATAATACCATCTGGTAAAAAGTTTCACAGCTGTCTCTCGGATTAATAAGGATTTAGTACATTTTCGAAGATTAAACCACATGGATTCCCAATCAGGTATGAAAATTGCAATCCCAGCTCAGGTGTCTACAGTTATATTGAATAAAGGATAGTATCTAAATAAATGTCTGCAAGCATAGAAAAGACGTATGGGAAAATTAGATTTTTTCTTTGTTTCCAGAAACACTGCATGAAGTCCATTATTTTTATTAGACATGTGCAGAAGAAAAAAATGTGTTTTGTTTCGATTTGGTATTTACATAAATTCATTTAGCTAAATTTGTTCAATTTGTTTAATTGGTTTTTCGGAATGCGTTTTGTTTATTCGCATTCAAATCGATTTGAATTTTCCAAATTCAGTTGAATTTGGAAAATTCAAATCAATTCAAATTTGAATTGCATTCGCATTGAATTGAATTTGAATTCTATTCCAATCGAATTCCATTCAATATTCCATTTTTGGAAGATAGTTATATTCTTGCTATTTCATTCTATTCTATTGTTTTCTCGAGTCTATTATTTTATTTTATTTTCTATTCTTTTCTATTATATTTGAATCCAAATTTATTCTATTCGAAATTTGAATTTCAGAAAATGGTTATATTCTTTCTATTCTATGCTTTTGTTTTATTTCTATTCTATTCTAGTCTATTCTATTCTTTTATTTTCTATTCTATTGAAATTTATTCTATTTAAATTTTGGAAAAGGTTATATTCATTCTATTTTATTCTATTCTTTTTATTATATTATTTTCTATTGTATTCAAATTCAAATTTATTCTATTTGAAATTCAAATTTCAGAAGTTGTTTATATTGTTTCTATTCTATTTCATTTTTATTCTATTCTATTCTATTCCTTTATTTTCTAATCTATCTTATTCTGTTATTTTATTTTCTATTCTATTTTGTTTTGTTTTACTATATTTTTTTATATTTTATTACTATATTTTATTTTCTATCCCTTTATTTTCTATTCTATTGTTTCTATTCTTTTATTTTGTATTCTGTTTTGTATTACTCTATTATATTATACCCTTTTATTTTTTTATTCTATTCTTTTCTATTCCATTCCTTTATTTTATTTTTCAAATTCCATTTGAAAATGATTCACATTCGAAAACTATTCAAATTTGATTCCAAAACTATTTGAAATCAAATTTCATCTGAAATTCTGTTTTGTTATTTTGGATTTGTTTAAATTCATTACTATTGTAATTCTAAGATTACAAGTTACACATTGACCAAACGCATCAGCCCTGTACTGAGGAGTAGGCTGAAAAAGTGCTGTATATGGCCTGATGCTGTGGTACAAGGTAAGGTCCTGTAATGGTAAGGCTGTCATTCAAAGGATTTCTGTACAAAATGGCATATGGTTTTAGTTTAATATTGAAAATTGTATTAATTTTCAATTGTACTATATATTTTACTATTGTACTATATATTATAATAGAGTCATATATGATATTATAATACTTTTTGTATGTGAGACAGAGCTAGCTACACTTGTTGGGAAAAGCAAAGGGATTGTTTGCTTTCCAAATTGTTGCAGTAGGATGAAGATGAAATGAATAATGTAAAGCATTATGTATCATAGTATCATAGTATTATAGTAGGTAAGGTTGAATAAAGAATAGTCCATCCAGTTCAACCTGTGTAGGTGTACGTGTGTCAGTGTCTATATTTCCCATATCCCTGTGTGTCGCGTTTCCTTAAGATGCACATCTAAGAATCTCTTAAAACTATCAATACTCCCTGCAGCCACCACCAATTGTGGAAGAGCGTTTCACATCCCTATTGCCCTGACAGTGAAAAACCCCCTTCACAGTTTAAGGTCCTCTTACACTCCTTGTGACTGAATAGTTTTTTTCCTATGCTGGGATTGCCATGGAGGTATTTGTAGATCACTATCATATCCCCTCACAAGCGTCTTTTCTCCAGCGAGAATAAATGTAGTATTTGCAGTCTTTCCTCGTAATTGAGGTCCTCCATTCCCCTTATTAGTTTTGTTGCCCTTCTTTGGACTATCTCCAGTTCCAGCACATCCCTTCTGAGGACTGGTGACCAGAACTGGACAGAATACTCCAGATGTGTTCTAACCAATGTTTTATACAGTGGTAGGATTATTGTTTTATCTCTGGAGTATATCCCTTTTTATACATGCTAATCTTCTGCTTTGGTAGCTGCAGCTTGACATTGCATTCTGTGTTCAATTTGTCATCTACTAGAACCCCCAGATATTTCTCCATACTTGATTCCCCCAGCGATTCTCCCCCTAGTAAGTAGTTTGTATTTGTGTTTTTTTACCTCCAAGTGCTTTACCGTATATACTCGAGTATAAGTCGAGGCCCTAATTTACCACAAAAAAATGGGAAAAACGTATTGACTCGAGTATAAGACTAGGGTGGGAAATGCAGCAGCTACTGGTAAATTTCAAAAATAAAAATAGATACCAATAATGTTTTTGAATATTTATTTTAAAGAAAAAACAGTAAACTAGCTCTGTAGGTGGAAAAGAGGGTCAATAAAAACTATATGGTATCAACAATAACTTTAAAAGTACAAAAACCTTAGCTCAATCAGCAACAAAGCTAAAACAGAAGAGTTAAAATCCTTCAAAACTGGATTCCTCCTCATCATCTGTATGTCCAAACAGAGCTTCAGCATTAGCTGGTGTGAGGTTATCAGCATAGACATTGTCATCATCACTGAGTTCGCAGTCATCACCGTCACTCATGTCATTCTCAAACAAAGCGCTGTCTTCACTACCATCCATAGCATTACTAATGCCACATTCCTTGAAGGCGCATTGCACCATGTCCTCCGGAATCTCTTCCCATGCATCACAAACCCATGTTGCTATCAATTTTATGTCGGGCTTCATCAGATTTCCACCTTTTGTCAGTCGGGCTTGACCAGATGACATCCATTCATGCCACATCTTTCGCACACGGTCTTTGAAAGGTTTATTTAAACACACATCTAGCAGCTGCAATACAGATGTAAGCCCACCTGGAATAACGGCCAAAGTAACTTGAGAAGATTTTGCCAATTTTTTTATGTCATCAGATGTGTGGGCTCTGAACATATCCCAAACTAGTAATGATGGTTTTTTCTTTAAGGCTGCTCCTGGTCGTCCGTTCCACATTTCTTCCAGCCATTTTTTTTGTTCCGTCTTCATCCATCCAGCCTTTACTATGTGCGCACACTCTAATTCGTAGGGGGTATTTGACCTTTTTAGGCAAGGTCTTTCTTTTAAAAATAATGACAGGCCGCAGCTTGGTTCCATTAGCCAAACATGACAGAACGGCTGTGAAATGTTTTTTTTTATTTCCTGTGGTTCTGAGAAAAATAGTTTTGGCTCCCAAACTGTTCTGTTGCTTGGAAGATCAAAGGTCATAGGTGTTTCATCCATATTTCCAATATCTCCCAGGTCATAGTTATGGATCCTTCTTTGTTTTATGATGAATGAATGGAATGACATCACTTTTTCATGAAGGTCTTTTTGCAACTTCTGTGAAATCTTTGTTCTTTGTCGCAAACTTAGGCCAAACCTATTCATGAAGCGGGTACACCATCCTGCTGATGCAACAAAATTTTCAATGCCTGGTGCTTTTAATTTGTCATCTTTAGCCATTTGAAGGGCACGTAAGCGAATTCCCATGCATGTTACGCAGTAACCATTTTGACGACACTCCATAACCCATTTATGAAATTCAGTCTCTAGAGCCCCATATGAAGTTGTTAAACCACGTCAAGCTTTTTTTATCCTTTGGAATCTTTTCCAAGTCGGCTTTCATTTTCCGCCAGTCCCTCACTAGTTTTTCACTAACACAAAATTTCCTACTTGCAATACAGTTATTGCTTTCTTCTGCTCTTGACACAACCTTAAGTTTGAAACCAGCTTCGTATGAGCTGCGTTTTTGTTTTGGTCCAGTATTGGGATCCATTTCTAACAGGATAAAAAAAAAAGACTTGTATAGTTTGAGGCCTAATGCAGGCTGATATTACAGAATGTGATGACATGACTGTTTGCATAGAGCAGCCTGTGTTAGGGCTCATAATATACATTCTACCAGTGCCCATGAAATGCAGCCTGCCAGTGCCCATTATATACAGCCTGCCAGTCCCATTATATACAGCCTGCCAGGGCCCATTATATACAGCCTGCCAGGGCCCATTATATACAGCCTGCCAGGGCCCATTATATACAGCCTGCCAGGGCCCATTATATACAGCCTGCCAGGGCCCATTATATACAGCCTGCCAGGGCCCATTATATACGGCCTGCCAGTGCCTATTATATAGGGCCTGCCAGTGTCCATTATATACAGCCTGCCAGTGTCCATTATATACAGCCTGCCGGCGTCCATTATATACAGCCTGCCGGCGTCCATTATATACAGCCTGCCAGCGTCCATTATATACAGCCTGCCAGTGCCCATTATATACGGCCTGCCAGTGTCCATTATATACGGCCTGCCAGTGTCCATTATATACGGCCTGCCAGTGTCCATTATATACGGCCTGCCAGTGTCCATTATATACAGCCTGCCAGTGTCCATTATATACAGCCTGCCAGTGTCCATTACATACAGCCTGCCAGTGTCCATTACATACAGCCTGCCAGTGTCCATTATATACAGCCTGCCAGCGTCCATTATATACAGCCTGCCAGCGTCCATTATATACAGCCTGCCAGCGTCCATTATATACAGCCTGCCAGTGTCCATTATATACAGCCTGCCAGTATCCATTATATACAGCCTGCCAGCGGCCATAAAATTTGTCCATCAGAGTGCCCCTTAACATAAAATTTGCCCATCAGAGTGCCCCTTGACATAAAATTTGTCCATCAGAGTGCCCCTTAACATAAAATTTGTCCATCAGAGTGCCCCTTAACAGAAAATTTGTCCATCAGAGTGCCCCTTAACATAAAATTTGCCCATCAGAGTGCCCCTTAACAGAAAATTTGCCCATGGACACATTTTATATTAAGGGACACTCTGATGGGCAAATTGTATGTTAAGGGGCACCCTGATGGGCACATTTTATATTAGGGGCACATTTTATATTAGAGGCACTCTGATGGGCACAACAAAATGTGCCCCTAATGTAAAAACTGCCCATCAAAGTGCCCCTTAATACAAAATGTGCACATCAGTGTTGCTCTTAAAATAAAATATGCCCATCAGAGTGCCCCTTAACATAAAATGTGCCCATCAGCGTGCCCCTTAACATAAAATAAGGGTCACGCTGATGGGCACCTTTTATGTTAAGGGGCACTCTGATGGGCACATTTTATTTTAAGGCGCACGCTGATGGGTATATTTTTAATGTGCATGCTGATGGGCACATTTTATGTTAAAGGGCACTCTGATGGGCACAAAAAAATGTGTCCATCAGTGTGCCCCTTAAGAAAATATGCCCATCAGTGTGCACATTAAAAATATACCCATCAGCGTTCCCCTTAAAATAAAATTTGTCCATCAGAGTGCCCCTTAACATAAAAAAGGTGCCCATCAGCGTGACCTTTAACAAAATATGCCCAGCAGTGTGCACAATAAAAATATGCCCAGCCATTAGTGATCACTAGTTGGCCCACATATCGGTACCTTGAATGCAGGAGGGGTGGATTGCGGAAGCTGCAAGATGTGGAAAGCCTAAGCCAGGACCCAGAAACCGCGAGTAGCAGGGGGGCAGGGCACACACGTGACATCACGCCCCTACTCGCGGCCCGTAAGTGCGAGCTCGTCTTCGTCTCCAAGACCTGCGGTGGGGAGCAGGGGGCGGGTGCACGCACGCAGCATCCCTGCTTGCTGGGGAAACCCGCGGTCCCAGCAAACTAGTGACGGCGTCAGCGAACCCAGCAGCACGACCCCGCCCCCTTTTCTCCTCCATTACGTGCATTTTTAGTTAAATGACTCGAGTATAAGTCGAGGTGGCTTTTTTCAGCCCAAAAAATTACTTATACTTGAGTATATACGGTACTTTACATTTCTCCACATTAAACCTCATTTGCCATGTAGTTGTCCACTCCATTATTTTGTTTGGGTCTTTCTGTAAGATTTCTATATCCTGATGTGAAGTTATTGCCCTGCTTAATTTTGTGTCATCCGCAAAAACTGAGATTAGGCTATTTATCCCATTTCCTATATCATTTATGAATAAATTGAATAGGATCTATCCCAAGACAGAATCTTGGGGCACCCCACTTACCACTCCAGACCACTCTGAGTGCACATTATTTATCGCTACCCTTTGGACACACCCTTCTAGCCAGTTTTTAACCCAAGAACAAACCTTATGGTCCATGCCTGCGGACCTCAGCTTGTAGGTTAAGCGCTTATGGGAGACTGTATCGAATGCCTTTGCAAAATCCAGGTACACTAAATCCATGGGCCTTCCCCTGTCTAGATGGCAATCCACAGGCCTAACAAAAAAGTGCCCTGCAATGTCCATCCATCTTCAATCATGGCACCCGGACCCGAAAAATATATAAAAAAAAAAGAAAGCTCTGCCTCGATGGGAGGCGTCTTGTCGACTGCTGTCTTTTTGCAGTGAAAGCTGTTATATGGGCAAGAGCGGGGCCACCCGGCGTCGTAACCGGGCGACCCCGCCCACTTCTGATGTCAAGTGACATCAGAGGGGAATGGGGTCACCCATTTACGTCACTGGGTGGCCTCGCCCTTGCCTATATAACAGTTGTCAAAGCCAAGAGACAGAAGTCGGCAGGACGCCTCCCATCGAAGCGGAGCTTTTTTTTCCCTATTTTTTAGATCCAGGCACCATGATTGAAGATGGATGGACATCGCGGGGCACTTTTTTTTAAAATAAAGGACTTGTCAAAAACTGTCTCCTGTCATTTTTACTTTTTTGACACTTTTATTGGTGTAGGGGTACAAGGTATCCCATACTCATTCACATAGGAGGGGGTTGGAAACTCGGGACCCCCATGGTAAAGGGGGCTTCCAGATTCCAATACACCCGCGGACCCCCAAAACCACCGGGCAAGGGTTGTGGGGATGAGGCCCTGGTCCCTATCAACATGGGGACAAAGTGCTCTGGAGGGGACCCCGAAGCACCCTCCCCATGTTGAGGGCAAGCAAGCTGGTATGGTTCAGGGGGGCACTCGCTTGCCCCCACTTTCCTGGCCTGCTATGGTTTCTTGCTCCGATAAGGGTCTGGTATGGATTTTGGGGGGTCCCCACACCATTTTTTAAAAATTCTGCCATGAAGTTCTCCTTAATATCCATACCAGACCCTAAGGGCCTGGTATGGACTGCGGGGGGGACCTACGCCGATTTTTTCTTTGATTGCCATGATCCAGCAATACATTACAGCCGTGAGCAATTTTAAATGATATTTTTTTCGTTTAGAAATGCAATTTTGCTGTGGCACAGCAAACACATGAAAAAAAACACATGAGTGTGCCACTTTACAGGCAGACTAAGGGGACCCCCCAGGCACGATATTTAGAGGAATATTATATTTTTATTGTTTCACTTTAAGCATTATTAAAATTACTGCTACTGAATTAATGACTATTTTTAAAAACATTTTTTTTTGCATTGATACATGTTCCTTTGGGGCAGTACCCGGGTCCCCAAACACTTTTTATGGCAATAACTTGCATATAAGCCCTTAAAATTAACACTTTTGATTTTGTCACTTTCGTGTCCCATAGACTTTAATATTGTTTGCATGTTCACACACATTTTTTGTCTGCTCACATGTTCTGGTGAGAACCGAACCGAGGGGTGTTCACCTCATCCCCACTGCACACTTTATGCACCAAGTTGCAGCCATATGACTTGCTGTTTACTGTAGTTATTTGCATAACCAGCAGGTGCATCTAAAAATTTGACCAGTAAGTTTTTGCATAAATATAATGCTTGCATTCAGTTCTCTTAAAATAGATGTCAGTTTACATAAAATATGCTATTGATAGCGTCACACAAACCAGGAATTAAGCAAAACCCAAGCACCAGGAATTCCTTCTGTTAAATCAATTTTTAAAGAGATGAGCAAATGGTAATTTATTTGAATGGTGCTTACATTTCAGACAGCTCAGTTGGTAATCATCTCAATCAAGTCAGTTTTAAATTAAATGTCATACTATTTCTCTACTCTGTGCACACAGGTGTTTATAATTAGCAGCTCTAAATATGCATGTGTACAAACATTAACAGTGGATTGAATGTTTATAAGTTGGTGAGCTGTAATCAAGGACGTGCTAAATTGTGCATGCACTAAAACATAAAAAGAGGACGCAAGAGCATGGTGGCCAAAGCTCAACCATACTCATGGGGGCGCAACACAGCAGCAAGTAACTAGCTGCTAAGGACCAGGGGACTATTCAGCAGCTTAAGTAGAAGCAGGTCATCCTCCAGAAACACCATGCCACAAAATCAGAAGGAGTCATGGACTATGCAAACTAACTTGTTTCTTGCTCGGGGGGTAAGGGGGTTGCCAGTAAGAGAGATGGTGTTAGTGGGCTGCCTCCTCTCCTTTTGGAAATTACTTATCAGATGCCACACTTTCCAAAAATAGACCGCTGTCGAAGTCCATTTAAACCTAAGACCAGGAGACAGCAGAGACCTTAATCAGGAGGTGAACTCATTTAATACTTATTTTAGAAGACACCAGGGAGTTTTTTAAATCTCATGATTGACACCTCAGCCAAACCCCTCTTTGATAAAATTTGAAAGATATGCTTATATTCTAAGGGTTCATTCATGCCACATGCAAGGACTGTATTGGGTAACTATTCTTGCGCAGTCCCACATCGTGACAGGGCAAAATGCCTTGTCCCGCTATCTGCCCAGTTCACACTACTGTGTTGCAGTGGTGTGTGGGCTGAGTGCAGTGAAAAAAGTACTGTGTGCAATCAACTGCCTCACGCCACATGGCTGGCAATTGGCACTTTTTGTTTGTGTGATATTTCAATAAAGTTTGTTTATAGAAAAAAAGAAAACCGTGGGATGCACCAAGATTGACACATCATCTCTGCGCTCATCTCAGCCGTTGTGTTGTAACGCAGGAGCTGGTGTGAACATACCCTTAAAGGGGGTCACTCCATTTGGATGTAATTACCTGTATGCAGTCAGAAAAAGAAACAGTGGGATGCACCAAGATTGACACATCATCTCTGCGCTCATCTCAGCCGTTGTGTTGTAACGCAGGAGCTGGTGTGAACATACCCTTAAAGGGGGATCACTCCACTTGGATGTAATTACCTGTATGCAGTCAGAAATTACTGAGATTTTTGCATAAATCATACTGAGACTAAAAAAGGGAAATTTGTACAGGCTCATAATGAATTCATGGACTATAAAAATTCTCATGATGATGATTTCTAACATTTATTTATTTTTTTAACTCACAGTTTTCATTATTTTCAAGAGAAAAAATAACAGTAACAAATAGTACAATCAGTATGTGTTACAAAGTATATAGATATAACAACAAAAGACTATTTATATTAAATTACAAGGTAAGGGGAATCGGGGGGGGGGGGGATAAGGGTGGTTGAAGGGTGAGGGGGTAACATTTCAGAGATAGATACTGAATGTGAAGGAAAATGTTCACTAGAAGGGTGCTTATTATAGATAGGGCCCACATTCAGCAGGTCCTAGAGAGTCCAGAAAAGGCAAATTATGTAGGAAAAGCTTTGGCATTGAGGGCTTGATGAAGGTCCTAGTTCTTTGTAGGTAAAGGATAAGTGGTAAAGCAAGCTTGGGGCAGGGTAAAGTGGATGATTTCTCAGTGTATTTGCCGCTTCAAGGTGTGGAAGACAGTAAGCTTTCTGTGATTCTGATCAGAAGGACATGGGTCCAAGAGGTGGTAGGCCGACATGCAAAAGGGGTTGATGGGTGTTAAGGTGGACCACAGGATCCAGCAGGGTAATAGTGAAGAGGATTAAGTGATCCAGATTTGCCAGTTTTTCAAAAAAGCAGGGAGCTTCAAATTAACCCTGGCAAATGCACATTCTTTTAGAAAGTGACTCTTAAGAGTTCAGATCACGTGCGCATGCGCGAGGGACTCCAAGATGGCCGCGTAAGCCGGGAGCTCCTCACTACCCCAGCCAGCCAGCCGCCCTAGCGCCATATCAGAAGCCGCTGCCAGCCCGAGCACAGCAGAATCGGCTGGGGGAACACAGCGGTTCCCCACCCATGCCATCCACGGCGGCCAAGAAGGACCTGGGACCCCGTTTTGAGGCTGTGAAGTTACAGGCCGAATCCAAGATGGCGGCCGCGCCTCAGACACAGGCAGCGCCTCAGACACAGGCAGCATCAGGGGGAATACAAGATCCCAGGCAAGTGATCGCTCCTGCTACTCGCCCATACCCTACCTCTGCAACCTCCTATTCTCATCCCACCACATCCCCCTCAGGCCACAACTCAGCTTTCCTGAATGAGAGCCCCCTGGCAGCCCCCTTGCTATCTCCTATGGGACATTCTCCTCTTCCTCAGCACAGTAATGACTATATGGGAAGCACAGGCACAGACATGCCCCAGAATGCGGGGGATCTTTTCCTCAAACTATCTGACTTGCTGGAAAGGGGCTTAGCTAATACAGCTCACAAAATAACAAATGACATTCGATCTGACTTCCAGAATCTGGGCACCAGAATTGAAGCGATTGAACAAAAACTGGATTACACAGTCTCCAGAACTAATCAAAACTCTGATCACATACAGATCGTGCAGGATCAGTTAGATGCTGCCTTAAGTAGGATTGACGATTTGGAAAACAGATCGAGAAGGGAGAACTTCAGGGTCAGAGGCATCCCAGAAGCGTGCACGGATGTCCCCTCAGCAGTACAAGAATTAATTAAATCCCTTATCCCTGATATCTCTAAACATAACCTGGAATTAGACAGAGCCCACAGATCTCTGGGTCCCCCCAGGAAAGACGGGTCTCCCAGGGATATTGTGGTGAAGCCGCACCACTACGGAGTGAAAGAGAGCATCATGAAGCTCTCCCGCCAGCAGCCACACATATCATTCCAAGGCCATGATATTCAAATATTTGCTGACATATCGCCTATGACGATTCAAAAACGTAGAGCCCTTAAACCTCTACTTCTAATCCTAACACAAAAGGAAATAAAATACTGGTGGGCTTTCCCCTTTGCTCTGAAATTCACCTACAAAGGCAAGACACACTCCTTCACCACTCTATCTGAAGGAGAGCGGATTCTCCTGTCACTGAAGCTTATATCCCAGGATTTAGAGATGGACACATCAAACACGCAATCCGGATCTTCTAAGAGACAGACTCCTACCAGCCCAGTCTCCCCCTTGTGGAAAACCACGAAGAGTAGACGAGTAAGGGAACCGATGCCCTCCTGAATTACCTGTACACGTCCAGACAGTACCCGGACACATTACTCAGGACACCTTCCAAGGCGTCAACCACCCTAAAAGACCATCTTGTACTACTAAGGATCAGGATGCACGATCCCTGAACCCATCAGGGACACTGGACTCCCACTTCCAGATAGACTTCTCCAGTTCTCGACACAACTGACCGGTCAGGTCACCCCACACCTAGAAAAAGAATCGCTTGGTCATGCGACCTCTCCCAATGGGGCATCTGTCCCTTCTCAAGCGATTCGCTAATACTTGGCTCCCACCCCTTCCCACAGAGGGCGCCTAGATCTTCTACAATCAACTTTGCAACGTTCACCGAAGAACAAGTTGTTGGGACTTCCCGCCTGCGGGTCCGCCTTACCACCGGCTGGTGATGTGGTGGACCAGGGGACGGACACAATGACTCACGGGCCTATTGGGAAAGGACAGCTCCTAATAGGGTTTTTTTTTTTTTTTTACAGCCCCAACAACTACCCCCCTGATTGAACTCATCCCTCCCCCCCGTTCCCCCTCCTCTCCTTTTCCCTCCACCCTCCCACCCCCCTTACCCTTCACACATCCCCCCTGGGCGGTTTTGGCCCACAGCAGGACTTTTTTTTCTGATTTTTTTTTTTTTTTTATTAAGCTGGCTGGCTTCGATACAATCGTCTCGAACTGCTACAGTATTGAAATGGTTGTCCTCACTAGGTTCTGTTAATTTAATTCTTTAGGACTACCAACTGGGCAGGCTCTGACTGGGGTAGCAGTCATGCACCTCCACCCATCTCACGACAATGGAACCTCCATGGTCGGGAGATGGACTGATAGCCCCTCCGGAGGGCTACTATTGGTTATTGTTGGGCGACATGGAGGGGATCTTTACACCCCCTCGATGCCGCAGGTTCCTCTTGGGACTATTCTCACGAGAACACTTGCATTTACTTTCTTCTATTCTCTCTTTCTTTTCTGTCCTTTTCTCTAACCCTATTTTTTGTTTGTGCCAGTCCACAGGATTCTTGATCGGCCATCTCTCCTCCAGGCTCCAGATCCTATCTCGCGATCCGAATAACCATGCTCCACCACTCTCCAGAGGAGGTAAGAAATACCGCACCACAATCGTTCCCCCCAATTAGCCGACATGTCTAGTGACAATTTGGTTCATCCGTCCTTTAAATTAGCCTCCCAAAATGCCCAGGGACTTAACTCAGCGGTAAAGAGGCGTAAATTACTCCAATCTTACCACGCACAAAAATTGGCGGTAGTCATGATCCAGGAAACACATTTCCCCTCCAATTACAACCCAACATTTCTACATGCTCAATACCCCACATTCTTCCTAGCGAATGCAGAGGACAAGACCAGAGGGGTTGCGATAATATTTGCAAAACAGTGTAAATTTAAGCCCGATTTAGTGCACAGAGATCCTGAAGGCAGATTCTTGTTGGTTAAGGGTAAAATGGATGAAAGCCTCTATTCTTTCATCTCGTATTACTCCCCCAATAAGGGCCAAACAAAATTCTTCCAAGCAATGATACAAATTCTAAGCCCACTATTGGAAGGAACGGTAATTTTCGGAGGTGACTCCAACGTGGCCTTTGACCCAGGTGTAGACAAATCCAAACCATTAAAAGCACAATCAATCCGCCCCACAAAAACAAGCTCCAAAATAGCAAAAATACTATATCGACAAGGCCTAGCCGATATCTGGAGAGAACTCAATCCCACTAAGAGGGATTACACACATTTTTCAAACCCTCACAAAACATACTCCAGGATCGACCACATACTCCTGTCGGTAGTACATATACCCTATGCGATTAAGGCCTATATAAAGGACACTGCCCTCTCAGATCACGCCATGGTGATTGTAACACTAAGGGGCGGTTCTCACAAACCGCCCAATACCCATTGGAGAATCAACTACACTATTCTTAATGACCATATTTCAGTCATAGAGCTTGAGAAGGACATAAAAGATTATTTTTTGTGGAACAATGTGGAGGGAATATCAGCCGAGACTCTATGGGCCGCTCATAAAGCGACCTTAAGGGGAAAGCTCATTCAAATAGCTTCCAGAAAAAAGAAAGAGCAGAAGGTGGAGATAGAGAAACTAGAGAGGGAATTCAGGGCTCTATGCAAGCAACATAAACGGGACCCTTGCTCGGTCAAAATAGCCCAACTAGACGCAGCCAGAACAGCATTAAATATGGCCCACACAGTAAGGGCAGAGACACACTTGAAATGGAATAGCGCAAAATTCTATATTCAGCGAGATAAGATGAGTACCCTCCTAGCGAGAAAGCTATCTCCCAAAATCACTAACTTCACCATCCCCAATATTAGACTTCAGGATGGCACCTCAACCCTTAACCCCCCAAAAATCCTGCAAGCCTTTCATTCCTTCTACTCTAAATTGTATCAGCAAAATGACACAATGTCTGAATCCTCCTTAAAAGCTTTCCTAGATAGCATTAACATTCCAACCCTGAGTAAAAAACATAAGGATATCATGGAAGCCCCCTTCACCATAGAAGAAACATTAGAGGTCATTAAAAACTTAAAAGGGAGCTCAGCTCCTGGCCCCGATGGTTTTTCCAATCAATACTATAAAACATTCAGGAAAACTTTGGCACCCTTTATTACAAAATTCTTCAATTCCAAAAGAGAAGGGTCACCCCTTGAGTCACAACTAAATTTAGCTTTTATCTCGGTCATCCCCAAGCCCGACAAGGATCCATCTCTAGTCGAGAATTACAGACCGATCTCGTTGATTAACAACGACCTGAAAATACTCACTAAAATCCTGGCTAATAGAATCAACTCCTTCATCACCCTCTATATTCATAAAGATCAAGTAGGTTTTATGCCGGGAAGACAAGGCCCGGACCAGGTCAGAAGGGCGGTCGATATAGTATCTTTATTACAATCGGGTTGGGATGGAGGCCCAGGGCAGGAAGGTTTATTACTGTCTTTGGACCTCCAAAAAGCCTTCGATTCTCTATCTTGGTCCTTCCTATTCTCAGTCCTGGGGAGATGGGGATTTGGGGACAACTTTATAAACACCCTGAAAGCACTGTATTCCACTCCGAGCGCCAAGGTAAAAATGCACGGCTTCTACTCGGATCCCATACAAATAACCAGGGGAACCAGACAGGGGTGTCCCCTTTCTCCAGTGATCTTTGCCTTAGCCATAGAGATCCTGGCAATTGCAATCAGGTCTAACCAAAACATCAAGGGGGTTAAATGCGGAGCGCATTCCCACAAATGCGCCCTTTTTGCAGATGATATCCTTTTATTTGTCACTTCCCCTACTACCTCTCTACCCAACATTTGTAATCTCTTGAGGGCATTTGGATCCTTGTCGGGCTTAAAGGTCAATATGGATAAGTCTCAGGCATTAAATATTTCTCTTCCCGAAGCAGATGTAAATAGGCTCAAGCCTGCTTTCAAATTTAAATGGAGCGATTCCTCGATCCGATATCTAGGGATAAACCTCACCCCCAAGTTTGAGCAACTTTTTCAGGCTAATTTCCCTCCCATGTTCCGCACACTAGAATCTGACATCCAAACATGGTCCAACTTCAATATTTCATGGCTGGGCAGAATTAATTCTATCAAAATGACACTACTCCCCAAGCTCCTTTACTTGTTTAGGTCACTCCCGATAGATATTAGAAAACACCATCTTAAACCCCTACAAGGGAAGATAATAAAATTTGTATGGGGTAAAAAAGGATATAGAATAGCCCGTAATGTGCTTTGTAGCCCCAAAACCAAAGGGGGTCTGGGACTTCCAGACCTGTTCAGTTACTTCCAAGCGGCAAGGTTGGCCCAACTATCTATGGTATATTTCAAAGTCGAGAAACCCGATTGGATAGAAATAGAGAGACAAGCTGCTCCGACATATACCCTGGACTACTTGCTCTGGTGCCCCATGAAATTAAGGCCCACCATTTTAGCTCCAACACTGTCTCAATCCTTGAAATTATGGGACTCAATGAAATGCTCCCCAGCTTTGACCTCACCTTCACGCCCTCTGGAGCACATCTTTCACAACCCCCGCTTTGTTCCGGGTCTGGACATCAAGTCCTTCAAATGGTGGTTAGACAAGGGGATGTACCGTATAGGTCACTTTCTCTACCCATCTGGCCCAATTACGCTAAAGCAATGCCTAACTAAACTCAAACTCCCAGGTACAGAGAGGTTTAGATTTGCTCAGATTTCCCATTTTCTTGCCTCCCTAACGAAGGGACAGGAACTCCCTCTGGAATTTACATCTTATGAACGTTGGTGCGGTCAAGCACTTGACACAAGGGGAGGAATATCTCTCATTTATGCGTCCCTTGTGGAACCCACCGCAAAATTCTCATACATGGACTCGTGGGAAAAGGATCTGCAGGAGTCCTGGAACCTGGAGGAATGGCATCAGAGAGGATCCACAGCCTTTAAAGGTATTCTAAATACAGCATTGATAGAAGCTAATACAAAAGTGCTTATGCGATGGTACTTTGTACCCACCAGACTTGCAACTATGTTTTCTTCTGCCTCCCCGTTATGCTTTAGAGGGTGTCAAGCCCAGGGCTCTATGATCCATATCTGGTGGGAGTGTCCGAAAATAAGAGGTTTCTGGAACAAAATATTCACCTTGATCCGAAAAGTAACGGGTCTTCCCATCACTAAATCAGCCCAAGTGGCCTTACTCAATGCACCATCCCCTAAAACAACAAAACACTCTCAAAAATTAATTTCCTTTATGCTACTAGGAGCTAAGACTACTTTAGCCAAAGCCTGGAAGCAACCCACAGTGTCTTTCCAGGCTGCCAAAAGAAAGATATCGTGGATCATGTCCCTTGAAAAAATAGTCAGCTCTATGACGGACACCTCTAAGTCATTTGAGGCGACATGGGAGCCCTGGGCTGGTCACCTAGGCATTTCCCTCATCCCAGGTATTCAATTGTCTCAGCCAAGTTGAGTCTTTTATTTAAAAAAAAAAAAAAAAATAGGGGCATTATAAAATAAAATAATAATAACTATAATATAAAAAGGAAAACACCTTGGACTGGACACAACCGTATCTCCTTTGACAGCGAACCCTTTTTTCTTCTTCTTCTTCTTCTCTTTTCCTTCTCTTCTTCTCTTCTGTCTCACCATATCTTTTAGTTATGTACAACAAAATGATTTCAAGTTAGCAGTGTAACAGTTATGTTTTTCCTTCTGTTTACATAATGGCAGAATCTCTCTTGTCTCCATCAGATTGTCTTTAACGAGTTCTAGCTATAGACTCAGAACGGATTACTGCTTGTTGAAGGTTATCTGATGGAGGGGTCTTCTGGCCTCATTAGGGGTCTTTTATCCCCACCTCCGGGGCGGTGGCAGGTCCCCGGGAGTGGGGACAGTAGGTTTTCTGGATTAACCTCATTGCTTTCCCTGTGGTGGGTGGAATCCTAACACAGTGTGTTCCCGTTAGGGGTGTTGGGATTCTCAACCCATACAGGGGACTTAAACATTAGTTTTACCTACTGTACCAACGGCTACTGTAATTGGTTTTGAACCTTTGTTTACTTGCGTTATACATGCATAATATCTATCCCATACTTACAAGGGATTCTTCCAACATTCCTATGTATCTTATGTTCATCAATGTACTGCACTGCTCTTTAATAAAGCTTTAAAATTAAAAAAAAAAAAGAGTTCAGATCACTTCATCGAGGGGGGGGGGGGGGGGGAATTATGTTTCCAATGGTGTGCAAGTACTAATCTGGCTGCAATGAGAGTGTGGGAAATGAAGGTTCTGAGATGTAGGGGGAGGTCCAAAATACCTACTCCCAACAGAGCAATTTGTGGAGGGAGGGACAAGGTGAAGGATGGCACTGAAGACTAAATTTTGCGGCTTCTGATCAGAAACAGGAAATATTTGGGCATTCCCACCAGATATGGAGTAGGGAGCCAATTTGTTCACAATTTCTCCAACAGTTCATGGAGAAGATGGAAGAAATTTGATTTGATGCTGGGGTGCTTTCTATTCCATATGAACGAGTTTACAAAAGATTGTTTCCTCAGTTGTTAGGGGAGAAGTGGGAGTGGTAAGGTCCTAAAAAAGTAAAGTATGTGGGGTAGTAAGAACATTTACGCCAAAGCAATCTGTCCAGCCCAGGAGACTTTGACTTGTTTCATGTCCTGAGATATGCTGGGAAATTTTTCAACTAATCTGTTATAGTTAGGATGCCTAGATATGAGAGAGAATTATTTGGTGCCCAGGAGAAAGGAGTCAGAGAATATGCAAAGGAAAATTTATAAAAAATATATTAAAAAAAAAAAAAATTAAAAAATAATAATAAATAATAAATGAAAAAAAAGAAGAAAATAATAAAGAAAACAATGAGAAAATAAAAAACACAAATGAATGAAAAACAAAAAT
Source organism: Lithobates septentrionalis (assembly GCA_037952835.1). Lineage (NCBI taxonomy): Eukaryota > Metazoa > Chordata > Amphibia > Anura > Ranidae > Lithobates > Lithobates septentrionalis. The sequence continues at coordinate 231,108 of JBBDGP010001172.1, forward strand.
AAAAGAAAAATAATAATAAAAAAAGGAATGAAAATGAAAGTAAAAATAAAAATAAATATAAAAATGAAAATAATAAATATACCGGATATACTCGAGTATAAGTCCATCCGAGTATAAGTTGAGGCCCTAATTTACCACAAAAAAATGGGAAAAACTTATTGACCCGAGTATAAGACGAGGGTGAGAAATGCACAGCTACTGTAAGTGGAAAAGAGGGTCAACAATGCCCATTTGCAGCCTCACTGTGCCCATTTGCATGCCTCACTGTGCCCATTTGCAGCCATAGGTCAGCCGAACTTCAAACTTGGTAGTTAAGGGTTCCTAGATGCCCCCTAGCTGCAGCCAATATCTGGGGTCTCTGAACTCAAAGGGTCCCGAAATTACATTGCTGCAGATGGACACAGCGGGTTCTCGGCGTCCCCTGCCGACATCGCTGGACCCTGGGACAGGTAAGTGGCCATGTATTAAAAGTCAGCAGCTGCAGTATTTGTAGCTGCTGGCTTTTAATATTTTTTTTTTTTGGCGGTGTGGGTGAACCCCCGCTTTAAGGCAAAGCAGTGCTTTGAAATTATCAATTGTACACCATTAGGTAACAGTATAATGCAAAACACCCAGTGAGACAAATCCAATTGTAGTGCTTGAGTAATAGTTCATGGACGATTTGTCTGGTGTATGGAGAATACACCTTCACCGCACCATGTGATTTCACTCCCCTAAGAAATACGCTTACCAGAGTTATGTAAAAGCACGCTTTGGATATATTATGCCCCAAACAGCAACGTGAATGGATTATCCTCCACAGTATCTCAAATAGTTCGCTGGGACAATGAATTGGTGCCTCCAATTCACAATATTCTCACTCAAGTGACCGTAAGCAATTCAATGGGCTCAAACATAAAGAAAAACAATCCTCATCGCGTAACTCTGTTAGATTTTTATTATATAACAGCTCCCCCCTTAACCCTACGCACTTACAGAAACATGGTTAAAAGAAAGCATTTCAACAAAATATAGCACTGTGAACCATCACTCCATACTGCTTGTGAAGATTCATTTGTCTGCGGTGATTCCCGGGAGGAGATCGAATCAGTAGACTAGTGCAGCAAGCCGTGTAGTCATGCCTAGACGCGTTTCATCATTCCGTCTTTATCAATACACGCCTATTGATAAAGACGGAATGACGAAATGTGTCTAGGCATGACTACAGGGCTTACTCGGCTGCCAATGGTGGTGATTTAAAAAAAATGACAGTATTCAGAATCACCGTTTTTGGTGATCTGAATACATTTACTTGCAAAGGAGGGATTTGGGGTCTTTTAGACCCCCGAGCTCTCTATAAAGAGTACCTGCCACCACCTATTACTGTCACAAGGGATGTTTACATTCCTTGTGACAGCAATAAAAGTGATCTAAATTTTTTTCTTAAAAGAGACAATATAAAAAAATAAATAAAATAAGAAAAAAAACTTTTTTTATAAAGCATTTAAGTTGCGCCCGCATATGTAAACGGTGTTCAAATCACACATTAGGTATTGTCACGATCGTCAGAGTGAGAGCAATAATTCTAGCACCAGACCTCCTCTGTAACTCTAACCTGGTAACTGTTCATTTTTTAGTTTGTCGCCATTCCACGAGTGTGGGCAATTTCAAAGCATGACATCTTAGGTATCTATTTACTCGGCGTAACATCATCTTTCACATTATACAAAAAAATTGGGCTAACTTTACTGTTTCGTTTTTTTTAAATTCATGAAAGTGTCTTTTTTCCCAAAAAATTGTGTTTGAAAGACTGCTGCACAAATACAGTGTGACATAAAATACTGCAACAATCGCCATTTTATTCTCTAGATTCTCTGCTAAAAATATATATAAATAATGTTTGGAGGTTCTAAGTAATTTTTTAGCAAAAAATATAAATTTTATCTTGTAAGCAACAAATGTCAGAAATAGGCTTAAGCATGAAAGGGAATTAATAAACAGAGGAAAAAAGTAAGGGGATTGTTCAATGTTTGTGTGTGTGGATTTAGTTGTTCACAAGCCCCAGATAAATAAAAGGTGTACATATCATGCACACTTATAAACAGTGAAGAGAACATACACACTTTATATACACACAAAACACATTTTCTATTTGTAAAGCATTTCCAAATACCATAGCACCCAAATGTAATGTACAACATCATTGCACATTTAAAAAAAAAAATAAACTGTACATGCATTGCAGCCTACAGTGTATGTCAAGGCAAACAAAAAAATGATGCAATACATTTCTGCACTACATACACATTTCCCCAAGGGATTATTTCCTTAAATACCCTGCAAGTACAAAAAACTTGTTGATGCACTCAGCTCCTAATTCTTTGTAATGGACTGTTTGTGGACCCTAATGCTTTAAGCCCTGTCCTTTTGTCTTTTGCTCAACTACTAAATCCTTTCCACTACCTTTTTCCACAACATAGACACTAAGGCTGGCCATACATTATACAATTTTCTTGTGCAACTTTCCTTTAGATTTACCAAAAATATCTAAAAGGAGTTCAAACCTAAACACTTTCAATTTGCATGCAATCAGGCAGGCCATTCTATTACACAGTTGAAGGTAAATCTAAAGAAATTTGAATAAGAAAATTGTATGGTGTATGGCCAGCTTAAGGGGTCTATTTATAAAATATTTAGGAATATCTGAGCAGTTGCACAGCCGTCACACATATTCTTCTAGTAATTTTTCTAATACGGTATGTTAATTTCCTATGATTAACCGCTCCATCTAGCAGTCATAATGCAGTATTTACTTCAGCTGACAATCATAGGAAATAAACATATTAAACAATATATTGATTTTTTTGGGGACAGCTGTATGACTGCTTGATGCATTCCCATAGAAGACTCCTGATTGTTCTAGATAAGAACTATAATGCCGCGTACACACGATCGGACATTTCGACAACGAAATCCTGTGATTTATTTCCAACGGATGTTGGCTCAAACCTGTCTTGCATACACATGGTCTCACAAATATTGTTGGAAATTCCGATAGTCAAGAACGCGCTGACGTACAGCATGCATGATGGCACTATAAAGAGGAAGTTCAATAGCCAGTGTGCCACCCTTTGGGCTCCTTCTGCTAATCTCGTGTTTATCTCGTGTTAGTAGAAGTTTGGTGAGAGACAATTCGCGCTTTTCAGCCTTGTGCTTTTCAGATCGTTACTGCTCCTCACTTTGTGCTTGTGGGTTTGTAACTGGTTTTCAGTGCGTGTAGTCAGGTCCTAACTGGTTTTCGGTGCGTATTTATATATGTATAAAATATATTAAAATTCATATGTATAACGATTTTTAATTTAAACCATTTTATTCACTTGTTTATACCTGTGTGTGTAGATATATTTCTCGCACATATATTTTTTATGAATGATGGAGTTTTTAGATGTTTTATGTATGCATATATTGTGTTTGATTTTATTACTGTCCTCTCGGTGTGTGTATATGTATGTGTGTGTGTGTGTATATATATATATATATATATATATATATATATATATATATATATATATATATATATATATATATATATATGTTTTGATGCACTTTACATCTAATACGAGTCCATGCGTTCTATATAGAGATGAAGGTACACGCGTGCACCCTTTGGTGAAGGTGCATGCGTGTATGCATCTTTCCAATACATCCCCATTTTAGTTTTAAATATGAGCTTCCATCTTGACACATCGTGTTTCTAGCCTAAACATTCTCTCTTTTACCATCTCTTGGTCCTGTTTTTGGCCCCACCCTTTGCTCCCTCGTTGGTTAAATCGTGCCATAAACATAAATAATTTAATAAACCATTACTTTATTATTAATGATATTTCCTTGATAGATTACATGCTTTAGTTATATATCCACCTTAATCCAATTCCTTCACTTTGAATTATGCTGCTGTCAGTGGGATTATGGTGTGCTGGTGCGTGTTGTCCCACAGGCAGTTTGGCACATAAATAGCTCCTCGCTAGCAGTACCTCCTTAGGCCTGTAGAAGGAGCAGTAGACTCAGAGCACGTAGCCTGTGTGTTCTCTCCAAAATTTCCTCCCTTGTTGCTTCCCCTGGTTCCGCTTCCGGTGACGTCATCGCCTGCGTTCCACGTCGGACATGGCTGTCTTCCTGGTGGCCGCAGGACAAGACTGCACATCTCGTCTCCCATGACTGCCTCCCCGTGGATTAGGTTGGACCAGCGACTGGACTGCACCTTGTGCCCATAGCACAGATGAGCCTGATTTAATTCACCTTCCTGTAAGTGCATTAATTGCTGTTTCAATAAAATCCTACTTAACTTATTGCACTTAGGTGGCACTTCCTTTTTTGTTCCCTTGTCTGGGGATCATTATTCCAGAGACCTGTTCTGCCATCATACAGGTCCTGCAGAAGGACTATATTAAGGTAAGATTTCTCCTTTAACATCACATTATATGTATTTAATGTTTGCTAATGTATTGAATTTCTTTCATCATTCCCTAATTACCATGAGTGTACAGTAATATGCTGTGAATGTCCTTTTTTGTCCTTCATGCACATTTGCCTTCACTAACCTTCCCAGCTTGCTATCCTGGGCCCATACACAACTAGCCTAGTCACTTAACAATGTATTTTGTCAGCTCCATAGTAGTGCTTTACCCTAAACACCGATAAAATGTGCACTTGTAGTGCAAAGTGGATTTTGCTTTAGTAAATAACCCCTGTTATCACTGTAAACACCAACTTACTCCTAAAACTGTTTTTGAGCATCGAAAGAAGAAGCCACACATCGTTGAGTATAAAAATTTTTACTCTGTGCACATTCACATGTGCGTTTAGAAAAGGGTTTTGGAACAAACCAACATATTTATAGAAGAATTTTCTTTTTTAGACATTATAAATATCCTTTTTTTGTGCTAAACAGGCATGTTTTTAAAACCATAAAACAATACACAACTCAGGAACTTACAAAGTTCATTTTTGATAAATTGAAGGCAATATCAGACATTAGTATGTCCAAACTGTGTTGATGAAGACAACTTCATCAGATGGGGTGATATCACCTCTGTGAAAGCCAAATTTTGAAGATGCACACAAATTGAGAGTCAAAATGTTCCCTCCTGATCCCATGCCTAAGGTCAACATGTGCCAGCTCCCATCATGGGGGATCAATGAACGTGTTGGGGGGTACAACCCCTTCCTCTCAGCTACTTGAGTTGCGAGGATAGGGTTGCACCCACAAAACGCATACATTGATATTCCGTGATGGCAGATAGCACATGTTGACACACTGTGTGCATCTTCAAAATTTGGCTTTCAAACTTTTTTAAAAAATTAAGAAAAAGAAAAACTATTTTTTTTAAATTTTGGTGTGTTTTATATTCTGCCTAAAACATCAATGATGTTTTTGAGTCTTTTTTCAACATCATTGATGTCTTCCTTGATCTTCTGTAAAACCCTATTGCACACCATGATCTCCTCGATGAGGATGTGTGCACTTGCACTTGGGAAATGTGTTTCTTTTTCCACAACATCCACATCACCTAAAAATAAAAAAACACACCATGTATTATAAATCTGCAGGCATACATCTATTACCTGAAGCTGTCTTCTCAGACACTCACCTTTTGTGGTCACTATTTCACCCACTTCATAAACCTCTCCTTCCTCCACATCCTCTGGTTGTGGTGTGGGGACTTCCCCTTCTTTAGGAGGTTGTGTGTCCCTGGTGTCCTCTAATGTTCTGAATCTTTTCTCCCCTATGTGAATAGAAAAAAGGTATACTTAGATATTTGAGGGCAGAAATAGGAATATGAAACATTGCTTGGAAGTGTCGTACAATTGTCTGTTTTGGCAGAGTTCCAAGCTGAAGACATAATTTTTTCCCTTTCTTCAAGCTGGAATACTTACCTTTTTTGGTAAAGTTTCCCACATGGAGACACCCCTAGTATCCACTGGAGCACCTGTGTGGGACACCCTACAAAGTTTGTTCTGGTGTCCCACACTAGTGCTCGTGCGTCCAGATGTGTAAACAGCTGCTGAGTATCCTCTCCTTACACTGAATCAAGTTTGCATTTAATTCTAGTTGCAAACCCATCTAGAGAACAATGTACTAAACTTCTTTGAATACAAATAGGCCTGAACAAATGTAGTTAACCTGAATCTGCCAAAAACATAGTATTAGTGGGCGAACTAACAATGTTTACTACGAATGATTACTGTGCCCATGAACCTGAAAGTTGCCATTTTAAACTGTACAACAGTAAAGAAAAGCACATGGAACAGCATTCAAGTAATAATAATAATAGGAACACAGGACAACTACTTACTTTTTTGCAGAACTCTCTTGATTCTTCTGTACTGATCCTGCTCCCTCAGTTTCCTCAATTGATCCTTAGATCGTCGTACCCCAAAATTCCTGTGCAGACTTTTCACAACTTTAGTCATGATCTTGGCCTTTCTCACATTTGGGTTTGGGTTCGGTCCATGCTTCCCATTATAGTCGGCCCTCTTCCAGATGTCCACCATCTCCACCATCTCTACAAAGGCCATATTTGAGGCCTTAAATCTCCTCTGGGATCGGGATGTTCGTGGCTCCGGGCTTTCATAGTTGCTGCTGTCTGCTGCAAGAGAAGGGGCAGGGAAAATACTAGATAAAAGGTCAGGGATGGGCGGAGTTTCACGCATGTGCAGTGTATATAAAGCGTAACATGCGTGCGTCTTACGTCTCTGTGAGCGGAGGAAGGAGTAGCGGAAGCACCGATCGTGATAACGAAGGTACAATTTTAACCTGGGCCTATACTGCTTATAGATTGAGGCCTATATTGGGACACGATTAGGAGAGTTTTTAGCCTGACATTAGGGTTTTTGTCTTGTGTTGTGTCTTGCAGAGAAAATGAATCTATTGAATGATCATGACTTTATCCCCATATTCATTGATAAGTACAGGGAGCTGCGCCGTCTGTGGCAGGTAAACCACCGCTTTTATACTTATAAAATAAAGAGGCAGGCAGCGCTGGATCAATTGCTGGCATTTGTGAAGCCGCAGTTCCCCACGGCAACCATCAACTATTTCAAGGCCACAATTGGTGGCATGAGGAGCACTTATAATAGGGAGCGCAAGAAGGTCCAGAATTCCCAGAGATTAGGAGCTGCAGCAGATGACATTTATGTACCCAGGCTGTGGTACTATGACAGACTGCATTTTCTGGCAGACCAGAGGGAACCCAGGCCAACACTCTCTAGTCTTCCTTCAACGCTTCCTTCCACCCCAGCTGAGGCTTCCGACGTCCAACCCGGGCCTTCCAGCCAGTAAGATGTGGAGGAGCCCAGCTTGAGCCAGGTATAGCATTGTTCAACATATTTCTTGTCAAAAAATTAATGATGTTAACTAGATGTTAGTATTGATCACTAATTTCTGATTTAACAAAGTTTTTTTTACATATCAATAGACAGTAGTGGCCACAAATAATTTGGTTCAAGAATGAAAAATGCTGGGGTCGGAAGGATAGTCTTTTCTATTTATTAACATTCAATTTGCAACAGTCATGAGCTGAAAATTGTGTGTGATTGATGAACCAAAAAAAAAAATGATGTCCCTTTTTCATACATGGAAAGCTTCAGCCAGGAGGAGGGTGTGGAAAGTAGCAGCCAGGAGGTGGCGGGTGTAAGTGGCAGCCAGGAGGTGGCCAGGCCCAGTAGCCTGACCAAATCCCAGGTCCCTCCCCTCCGCCTTAAAAAAAAAAGGCCCAGGAAGGGGAGTTACCTGGAGGAGGCAGCACTTGGGCTAATTCGGCAGGCTGCTGCGGCCCTCAGAACACCCCCCAGTCTTCAAAAGGACTATGCCTGCATGGCAGCCTGCAAAATGCAGGAAATGGAGGAGGGCCAACGCCTCTTCTGTGAGGAAGTTATGTTACAAGCCCTAAATAAGGTCCACAAATCAATTTGTGAGAACTCTGTGTGAATATCAGCAGCAAAACAACTTCATTATTCTAGCATTATTAAGAAGAAGAGAATGCGCTGCATTGAAAGATTAAATAATTTACAGTATGTGTGCTATCTCCATTATGAACGCTAGTTTTACCAGACCGAGCGCTTCCGTCTCATACTTGATTCAGAGCATGCGTGGAATTTGGTGCATCGGAATTGTGTACACACGCTTGGAATTTCTGACAACGGATTTTGTTGACAGAAAATTTGAGAACCAGCTCTCAAATTTTTGTTGTCGGAAATTCCGACAAAAAATGTCCGAAGGAGCCTACACACGGTCGGAATTTCCAACAACAAGCTCCTATCGAACATTTGTTGTCGGAATGTACGATCGTGTGTATGCGGCATAAGGGTTAGTTAGACTGCTTGAGAAAACACAAGAAGTGTGCACAGGGTACGGGACAACTTTGCATTTCGGACCTGATCGATAGGTATTTTTTGCACTTTTCAAACTGATACAAACAAAACACTTTCATTAACATTTTTAACAGACTAAAAAGGTAGCAAATTACTTGGGCTGGCAGTGCATCACAACACAGCCTTTTTTGCAATCCATCGTAACACAATTGACAGCTACTTCACATTTGAGCACTGTGCTGCACTGCCTATGTGTTTTGGAGTGTCATTCACAAATAATGGCAGGGCAACTGACTGCATTGCCTTTCCTGCCTGTCTTCTCTTTGTCGTAATACACTGTAAAATGACAGGTTTATCGCACAGCACCATGATGAAATGGTAAGAATGGACCCTTAGGGGTGTATTTATAAAAAAAAGTGCATAACTATTCTTCCTGTGAACATAAACCATATTAGAGCAGAATAAAGTGCGACATTACATGTACCTTGCAAGGTCTAATGAAAGCACAAACCATAGAAATGTGTATAAAAAAAATAAACAAATCTTTATTCTATACATACACATAATTGGTTAAAAAAAATTACCCCTCTCAGAGCCCATGTAACATCGTACACATTGCACCCATGTTTGATACACTATTGTATTTTAAGACATCTCTTGCAATCTGATTTTTGTGCTTGAACATCTGTCCGTCAGATACATCATTTTGGTGTGCCTGCAGGATTCCAAAAATGTCACCTTGTATAGAACTGCCCCATATCACCATTTAATTGTTGGAAACTGACTTTGTTATGTTTTTAAAGCTCAGCTTATCAGCTAAATGTTTATGTTTATCATGCTTTCATGGAACCATTTATAAGGGTGTTGCTTTGAATGGAAGTTTATAACATAATTAAACAATTTCAGCCTACTTTCTTTCTTTGTATTCAAAGCAACGTACAATGTATATGCTGCTAATTAATCTTTTCGTTTTTGCACAAAATTGGAAAACAATTGTTTGCAGTTAATGCTATCACAGTAATGCCCTGTACACGCGATCGGACATTGATCGGACATTCCGACAACAAAATCCATGGATTTTTTCCAATGGATGTTGGTTCAAACTTGTTTTGCATACACACGGTCGCACAAAGTTGTCGGAATTTTCGATCACCAAGAACGCAGTCACATACGATGAGACTATAAAAGGGCCGTTCAGAACCAAGCGCGGCACCCTTTGGGCTCCTTTTGCTAATCTCGTGTTAGTAAAAGTTTGGTGAGAGACGATTCACGCTTTTTCAGACTCGTGGCTTTCAGATCGTTTTCTGCTGTTCAGTTTGTGCTTGTGGGTTTGTATCTGGTCTTCAGTGCGTGCAGCGAGTACAATTGACTTGTCATTGTGTCCGTGTTCGTTTGTTACTGATTTTCAGGTCGCTCTTCACAGGCCTTGCTGTTCTTCAGTGCGTTCTGTTACTTCGTTCTGAGCAGCTGACCGTTTTCTAGCCATGTTGCGTATATGTACTCCTCGTAGAGTTCGTGCTGTGCAGGGGCTTGGCGTTGGGGTCCTCACCTTGACACAAGTCCAGTCCATGAACAGGGTGGGGAGGAGTTCATGGACCAAGAATTGGTTACTACAGCGTGACCAGCTCTCTCATATGCCTTTGCTCTGTGAGATCCGTGAGAATAATCCGGACGTTTTCAGAAACTTTCCCAGGATGACGGACCCCATATTTCACCGTTTGTTTGCTTTGCTGACCCCCTATATCAGTAGGCAGAATACCTGCATGAGGCAAGCCATCACTCCGGAGCAGAGGCTAGTCGCCACCCTGTGGTACTTGGCGACGGGAAGAAGCCTGCAGGACTTCAAGTTCTCGACAGGCATCTCCCCCCAGGCTCTGGGGATCATTATCCCAGAGACCTGTTCTGCTGTCATCCAGGTCCTGCAGAAGGACTATATTAAGATAAGATTTTTATCCTTTTACATCACATTTTAATGTATAGAATGTTTGCTAATGTATTGTATTTGTTTCCTCATTCCCTAATTACCATGATTGTAATATGCTGTGAATGTCCCCTTTGTCCTCATGCATGCTGGATTTTTAGTTATTTTTTTTGTCCTTCATACATATTTGCCTTCACTTACCTCCCCAGCATGCTCTCCTGGCCATATATTCACCTCGTGTAATCACTTAACAATGTATTTTGGCAGCTCCATAGTAGTGCTTTGCCCTAAACACCCCCTAAAATGTGTAAAAATTAGATTTGTGATTTAAATTCTGGCAGAGTGCCAGAGGCTTTTTTTTGTGTGTCCCAAAATCATTTGGAACGCGCCCCCTCCCCCCAACTGCTAACTCAGCTGATACCAATCCTCTATCTGCTGACTTTGCCAAACCCATACACACTATACCCACCTCTTGTGGTCATATTTATGGATGAATTCCCCAAAGCATGTAGTGCAAGGGCCTGCCTGAATACTTTCAAATGGTAATGTTTAAAGTTTTTGTATCCTATTATTATCTTGATAGGTAATATCATAATGTAAAAATGTGCTAAAATGTGTACAGTGTGTATTTATCTCTTTGTATTATGACACTTCTTACCTGTCCAGTGGGCTGCCAATAGTGTAAAGTAAGGAGGGGCTGACCAAAGTAATACACATTATTTAGGCATTAATCTCTCAATGAAGTGGAGAGAGTTACCTGTCCAAAACATCCCCCCCCCATAAAATTTTACAAATGGCCCATGGGGGGGGGGGGGGAATCTGATAGGTGGACTGTCAAGGAACGTCCCACACTCCGCTTGAGTGCTTCCGTCATATACCACTTCCTCCCAGTCTGGATACAGATATCAGATATTCCAACCACTCATAAGCACAAAACAAGGCGACACTTGTTTCACTGCTGACATGGACTGTTTATTTATCACACATGGACACAACAGATAAAATAACTCAGACTCTTCCCCCCCACCCTTGGGAAAGAGGGTGGGTTAAACTGTCCAAAGACAATGGACACACAGGTCAGGTGTGTTCAAACTACTCCTCTGTAAACAGTCTTTTCAGCAGGGGGGCGGCTGGAGGAGCCCCCCTTCCCTCCACAGGGACACACATCCCAAATGATCACAGGAAAGAGTCCACAACAGAATGAGAAAACATACAATATATACATATATACACGACTGAGTCCGACTAGTACAGATCAGACTGGAATTCTCATTCACCTCTAGGGATGAGCTTCGAGTTCGAGTCGAACTCATGTTCGACTCGAACATCAGCTGTTCGCCAGTTCGCCGAACAGCGAACAATTTGGGGTGATAGCGGCAAATTCGAATGCCGCAGAACACCCTTTAAAAGTCTATGGGAGAAATCAAAAGTGCTCATTTTAAAGGCTTATATGCATGGTATTGTCATAAAAAGTGTTTGGGGACCTGGGTCCTGCCCCAGGGGACATGGATCAATGCAAAAAAAAGGTTTAAAAACGGCCGTTTTCTTCTTTCTTCTATCTTCCTTCGGTTTCTTCCTCCATCTTCCTGTTCTTCTGGTTCTTCCTCTGGTGTTCTTGACCGTCATCTTCCTCCGTGGCGTCGGCGTCTTCTTCCCTTCTTCTCCTCGGGCCGCTCCGCATCCATGATGGCATGGAGGGAGGCTCCCACTCTGTGACGCTTCTCCTCTTCTGACGGTTCTTAAATAACGGGGGGCGGAGCCACCCAGTGACCCCGCCCCCTCTGACGCACGGGGACTTGACGGGACTTCCCTGTGGCATTCCCCGTGACATCAGAAGGGGGCGGGGTTACGTAACGGGTGACGGCCCCACCACCTGTTATTTAACCACTTCAGCCCCGGAAGATTTTACCCCCTTCCTGACCAGAGCACTTTTTACAATTCTGCACTGTGTTGCTTTAACTGCTAATTGCGCGGTCATGCAATGCTGTACCCAAATGAAATTTGCGTCCTTTTCTTCCCACAAGTAGAGCTTTCTTTTGATGGTATTTGATCACCTCTGCCGTTTTTATTTTTTGCGCTATAAACGGAAAAAGACCGAAAATTTTGAAAAAAAATGATATTTTCTACTTTTGGTTATAAAAAAAATCCAATAAACTAAATTTTAGTCATACATTTAGACCGAAATGTATTCGGCCACATGTCTTTGGTAAAAAAAATGTCAATAAGCGTATATTTATTGGTTTGCGCAAAAGTTATAGCGTCTACAAACTAGGGTACATTTTCTGGAATTTACACAGCTTTTAGTTTATGACTGCCTATGTCATTTCTTGAGGTGCTAAAATGGCAGGGCAGTACAAAACCCCCCCAAATGACCCCATTTTGGAAAGTAGACACCCCAAGGAAACTGCTGAGAGGCATGTTGAACCCATTGAATATTTATTTTTTTTGTCCCAAGTGATTGAATAATGACAAAAAAAAAAAAAAAATTACAAAAAGTTGTCACTAAATGATATATTGCTCACACAGGCCATGGGCATATGTGGAATTGCACCCCAAAATACATTCAGCTGCTTCTCCTGAGTACGGGGAAACCACATGTGTGGGACTTTTTGGGAGCCTAGCCGCGTACGGGGCCCCGAAAACCAAGCACCGCCTTCAGGATTTCTAAGGGCATACATTTTTGATTTCACGCCTCACTACCTATCACAGTTTTGAAGGCCATAAAATGCCAAGATGGCACAAAACCCCCCCAAATGACCCCATTTTGGAAAGTAGACACCCCAAGCTATTTTCTCAGAGGCATTGGGAGTATTTTGCAGCTCTCATTTGTTTTTGAAAATGAAGAAAGACCAGAAAATTTTTTTTTTTCTTTTTTCAATTTTCAAAACTTTGTGACAAAAAGTGAGGTCTGCAAAATACTCACTATACCTCTCAGCAAATAGCTTGGGGTATCTACTTTCCAAAATGGGGTCATTTAGAGGGGGGGGGGTTTGTGCCACCTGGGCATTCCATGGCCTCCGAAACTGTGATAGGCAGTGAAGAGTGAAATCAAAAATTTACGCCCTTAGAAAGCCTGAAGGCGGTGCTTGGTTTTCGGGGTCCCGTGCGCGGCTAGGCTCCCAAAAAGTCCCACACATGTGGTATCCCCGTACTCAGGAGAAGCAGCAGAATGTATTTTGGGGTGTAATTTCACATATCCCCATGGCATGTTTGAGCAATATATCATTTAGTGACAACTTTGTGCAAAAAAAAATAAAAATTTGTCTCTTTCCCGCAACTTGTGTCACAAAATAAAATATTCCATGGACTCGACATGACTCTCAGCAAATAGCTTGGGGTGTCTACTTTCCAAAATGGGGTCATTTGGGGGGGTTTGAACTATCCTGCCATTTTATGCACAACATTTAGAAGCTTATGTCACACATCACCCACTCTTCTAACCACTTGAAGACAAAACCCTTTCTGACACTTTTTGATTACGTGAAAAAATTATTTTTTTTTGCAAGAAAATTACTTTGAACCCCCAAACATTATATATTTTTTTTAAAGCAAATGCCCTACAGATTAAAATGGTGGGTGTTTCATTTTTTTTTTCACACGGTATTTGCGCAGCGATTTTTCAAACGCATTTTTTGTGGAAAAAACACACTTTTTTAAATTTTAATGCACTAAAACACACTATATTGCCCAAATGTTTGATGGAATAAAAAAGATGATCTTAAGCCGAGTACATATATACCAAACATGACATGCTTTAAAATTGCGCACAAACGTGCAGTGGCAACAAAATTAATACATTTTTAAAAGCCTTTAAAAGCCTTTACAGGTTACCACTTTAGATTTACAGAGGAGGTCTACTGCTAAAAATACTGCCCTCGATCTGACCTTCGCGGTGATACCTCACATGCATGGTGCAATTGCTGTTTACATTTGACGCCAGACCGACGCTTGCGTTCGCCTTAGCACGAGAGCAGGGGGGACAGGGGTGCTTTTTTTTTTTTTTTTTTTTTTTTTTTCTTTATTATTTTTTTGCTTTTTTATCTTATTTTTAAACTGTTCCTTTCATTTTTTTTTTTTTTAAATCATTTTTATTGTTATCTCAGGGAATGTAAATATCCCCTATGATAGCAATAGGTAGTGACAGGTACTCTTTTTTGAAAAAATTGGGGTCTATTAGACCCTAGATCTCTCCTCTGCCCTCAAAGCATCTGACCACACCAAGATCGGTGTGATAAAATGCTTCCCCAATTTCCCAATGGCGCTGTTTACATCCGGCGAAATCTAAGACAATGCTGGTAGCTTCCGGTTTCTTAGGCCATAGAGATGTTTGGAGCCACTCTGGTCTCTGATCAGCTCTATGGTCAGCTGGCTGAATCACCGGCTGCTTTCTCAGGTTCCCTGTTGAGACAGGAGAGCCAGAGAAAAACACGGAAGACGGTGGGGGGGGGGGCATTCCCTCCCACTGCTTGTAAAAGCAGTCTAGAGGCTAATTAGCTGCTAGGATTGCTTTTACATGAAAGCCGACCGCTGGCTGAAAAGAATGATACCAAGATGATACCTAAACCTGCAGGCATCATTCTGGTATAACCACTCAAAGTCGTGAATGGCGTACCTGAAGACAAAAAAATGGTTAACAATAAAGCACAGTAAACAGTAAAGTATAAAAAATTGCATACCTGAAAAGCAAACATGATAAAACATAATAACAATAAAACATTGCAGAATAGAACACAGTAAAAAAGAGCAGAACACCAAAGAGAGAATAGAGAGAGAACAATAAAACGACAACTATTTTTTTTTATTTTTGTTTGTGTTTTTTTTGCAAACTTGTAACTTTTATAACTGTAACCGGTTCCAGGTTCGGGTCTCTCAAAATGCGATGGCATCTTAGGAGACCCTGTGAAAGTGTGTCCTAGTCTGTGCAATGCTGTACCCTACGCTAATACTCAACTAGTGAATTGTAGCGTTCAAAACATTCACCAATGCAAAGACCAGGATTGTCAGGACAGGAGGGACAATAATAGCGGGTGTCACGCCTATATCCGCGCTTGCTGCAGACACGACATCTATTTTGGGGGGTTTGTTGGGTAGGGGTACTCGGGAGGACATAAAGCAAATGCCTCTCATGCAGCCGACTGCATTTTGTTGGGGATGTGAATGGGGGAAGTATGGGCGCTGCAGAAGCGGTGGGTTCCCAATTAGGATTGGCGAATGCAGCAGGAAGGGCATTATGGGCACGACGGGCCTGTGTTTGTCTTTTTGGTGGCAGCGGGACACTACTTGTGCTTGCCACCTCACCAGCTTGAACTGTACTTCTGGGACTCATCACGTCACCAAGTGTTACTGCAGTGCTGGTTTGACTACGACCGGGGTGTACTAGGCCGCTGGCGCTTGCCAGTTCACCAAAACGCTACAAAAAAAACTGTTAGCGATCGCAGGGATCAGGCCTGACTCTGCGAATGCTGCAGTTATGCGTTTAGTGTTTTGTAAGTGACAGTGATCGATCGATACTGCACTTGGGTGGGGTGGGCTGGGCTGGGCCGGGCGGAGGGGCAAAACGCAGGTGCTAGCAGGTATCTGGGCTGATCCCGCTAACACTGCGTTTTTGGGAATCCTAAATTGCTGGGGACGCTAGTATAGATCTGATTGGATCAGATATTGATCCAATCAGAAACTATACCACTAAGGGAGGTGTACGGTGCGTGCGTGGGTGTTAGCGGTACTGGCGCTAACCTGACGCTGCCTGGGGCTGGTGCTTACCAGTTCACCAAAACGCTACCAAAAACACTGTTAGCGATCGCAGGGATCAGGCCTGACTCTGCGAACGCTGCAGTTATGCGTTTAGTGTTTTGTAAGTGACAGTGATCGATTGATACTGCACTTGGGTGGGCTAGGCTGGGCTGGGCGGAGGGGCAAAACGCAGGTGCTAGCAGGTATCTGGGCTGATCCCGCTAACACTGCGTTTTTGGGAACCCTAAACTGCTGGGGACGCCAGTATAGATCTGATCGGATCAGATATTGATGCGTTCAGATACTATACCACTAAGGGAGGCGTATGCTGCGTGCGTGGGTGTTAGCGGTACTGGCGCTAATCTGACGCTGCCTGGGGTGACGCATATCACCGCCGGGCGATCAGGGGGCTAAACCTTTATTCGGTAATGAACGGCGGGTGCCCTGACACTATAAAAAATAAACGAACTAACCAGCGTCACCCGTAACACTTATACAGTGATCAGTGGTGAAAGGGTTAACTAGGGGGCAATCAAGGGGTTAAAACATTTATTAGGTAGTATAATGGGGGTCCCTGACGCTATAAAACGCTGACGGCGAACCTAAATATTTACCTCCCTAACTAGCGTCACCAGCGACACTAATACAGCGATCAGAAAAATGATCGCTTAGCGACACTGGTGACGGGGGGTGATCAAGGGGTTAAAACTTTATTAGGGGGGGTTAGGGGGGTACCCTAGACCTACAGGGGGCTAATACTCACTGCCCTACCACTTCTAACTGTCACAAACTGACACTATGCAGTAATCAGGAAAAAAAAAAAAAAACCTGCTTGGTGTCAGTTTGTGACAGGGGGGGGTGATTGGGGGGGGGATCGGGGGGCGATCGGGGGGGGGGATCGGGGGTGTTTAGTGTGCCTGGCATGTTCTACTGTGTTGTGTAGTGTTGTGCACTCACTCACATGTCTTCTCTCCTCGGCGCTGGAATGGAACTCCCGAGCCAAGGAGAGATGACATCACATCCTCTGCCTCTGTGTACTATACAGAGGCAGGGGATGTTTCTCATTGGCTGGGAGCGATCGCGAGGGGGGGGGCCGCGATCGGATGGCCTCCCCCTCATCTCTCAAATCTCCCAGCCAAATGCCGATCGCCGCTGGCACCGGGGGGGGTCCGATCGAGTACGTGATTTTGCCTGCCTGTGCCATTCTGCTCGTGTATATAGGCGTGAGGCGGTCGGCAAGTGGTTAAGAACCGTCAGAAGAGGAGAAGCATCACAAAGCGGGAGCCTCCCTCCATGCCATCAAGGATGTGGAGCGGCCCGAAAAGAACATGAAGACAAGAAGATGAAGAGAAGAAGATGAAGAGAGAAACGACACACAGCGGGAGCCTCCCTTCATGCCATCATGGATGCGGAGCGGCCCGAGGAAAAGAAGAGAAGAAGAAGCCGACGCCGCGGAGGAAGATGCCAGACGAGAACCAGAAGAACCAGAAGAAGAAAATGGAGGAAGAAACAGAAGGAAGATAGAAGAAAGAAAAAAGACGAAAGAAGAAGCATTTAAATAAAGGAGTTATCAAAAACTATCTCTTTTTTAATAAAATTAGGGGAGAACAGGTGCGGGACTTTGAATGAGGCACAAGGGAGCAAAAGTAAGAATTGAATAAGAATGTAATTTATTATTAAAATGATACAAAAGTTCATATATTTACATATTTAGGCACATAGCTCTACATATGTTGGCACATAGCTCTATAAAGATTATCTGTAGTCATCAAGAAAATACATTCCGGCAAGGATTTCTGTTACAAACATAAATATACAAAAAATTAGGAACGTTCATACGCATGGATTGATCATTGTGTACACATAACGGTAGTTGTAAGCTCTACGCTGTTTCGGGACCTTATAGCCACTCATCAGGAGCATAACCGTAGTGACCACCTATGAATAGGGGAGATAGCCGTATTGAATGATTTGAAAAGCAAAATGGGTAGTGGTGGAATATAGCTTACTAGATCTTTCACTAGAAACATGGACTTACAGAGTGTATGCACAGAGGTAGCGTAGCCCCACACGCCCAACCAGCCGGATTGCCAAGGTCCGAAGCTGAGGGGGCATGTCCCGGCGGCAACACCATCACAGAGAGCCCCCCAGACTGGATCAGTGTGAAGGAACAGAGTGAAGGGGCAATGAAAATGACCTCAGGGAGAGTAGGGAAAAAGTGAAGAGTTCCAACCTAAAAAAAACAAACAAACAAGTGTAGGAAGTGAGTATAGGTAATTGAGAGAAGTGTGACATTGGAGAGAAAAGGTGTAGAACGAAAAATGAGTGAGGACTGAGGAAAAAAAAGAGAGAGAGACGGAACAGGAGGGAAAATAAGAAAAATAAAAAAAATCTTTTTTAACATTTCTAACATTTTTAACATTTTTGACACTTTTTTAGTGAAATGATAGGGATACTTTTGTACCCCCTTACCATTTCACACAGGGGGGAGGGCCGGGATCTGGGGGTCCCCTTGTTAAAGAGGGCTTCCAGATTCCGATAAGCCCCCCGCCCACAGACCCCCACAACCACCGGCCAGGGTTGTGGGGATGAGGCCCTTGTCCTCATCAACATGGGGACAAGGTGTTTTGGGGGGCTACCCCAAAGCACCCTCCCAATGTTGAGGGCATGTGGCCTGGTACGGTTCAGGAGGGGGGGCGCTCTCTCGTCCCCCCCTCTTTTCCTGCGGCCTGCCAGGTTGCGTGCTTGGATAAGGGTCTGGTATAGATTTTGAGGGGGACCCCACGCCATTTAAAAAAAAAAAATTTGGCCAGAGTTCCCCTTAATATCCATACCAGACCTGAAGGGCCTGGTATGGAATTTAGGGGGACCCCCATGTCATTTTTAAAAAAAATTTTGGTTCGGGGTTCCCCTGTGGGGAATTCCCATGCCGTTTTTATCAATGAACTTCTATGTGTATTGTCGGATTCATTAATAGCCGCGAGTAGTTTTAAATGACTTTTTTTCCTTTGAAATGTCATTTTGCTGTCAGACTGTTCTAAAAACGGGAAACACGCGCCCCTTTACAGGCATACTATAGGCACCCCCCAGGTACAAAATTTAAAGGGATATTACACTTTTATTGTTTCACTTTAGGCATTATTAAAATCACTGCTCCCGAAAAAACGGCTGTTTTTAAAACTTTTTTTTTTGCATTGATCTTTGTCCCCTGGGGCAGGACCCAGGTCCCCAAAAACTTTTTATGACAATAACTTGCATATAAGCCTTTAAAAACAGCACTTTTGATTATTCATGTTCGTGTCCCATAGATTTTAACCGTGTTCGCATGTTCGAACAAATTTTTTGCCTGTTCGCATGTTCTGGTGCGAACCGAACAGGGGGGTGTTCGGCTCATCCCTGTTCACCTCACAAAGAGTATTGTTCCCTTAAAAATCCAGGGCCCATAATCAAAAGGCAAAAGGCTTGCATTCAGTCCTCTCCAAAAGCCTTTTTCCTGGCTAGGTCTGTCACATTTCTCCCCTTTTGGTAGGAGACTAACACAGGAGGAGACCCTAGATGGGTTGACTCCGAAGTTAGTCAGTAGTTCCAGTCCTCTAATGCCTGTATCCACACAGTACCCCAAACAAATTGTTCCAAACAGAGTATTACTCACCCAGCCAATCTGTGCCTCTCTCAGAGAACATATCTGCCCCTGGGGAGAGGCCTGGACTGGCCCTTCTCCCTGGAGTCCTTTCTGCCGCTGGAGAGAAGACAGGGGGACTGGGCTCATGCCGTCATGCTGTTGGGCATCTGGGCCGACTGCCCAGCATCCCTGGGGTATACAGGAGGGGACTGAAGCCCCATCCACCGACACCAGATCAAGCTGCAGTTGTGAGGTGATGACTGCATTCTCTCCTTGGATCCTAATCTGCAGCTCGCGATAGACTGCCACCTCCTAACCCTGGGCCTCCACAATTGCTGAAGGTGTGGGGCAGAGGTCTTGGACCCTCTGTCCAGTTGCCACCACTTCTGCTGGGGGTTTGCTAGGTGGTTCCTCCTCTACAGAAACGTCTATTAAATCCCCAGTCTCTGGAATTGCTAAAAGTGTGGGACAGAGGTCTTGGACCCTCTGTTCAGATACCAGATCTTCAGCTGGAGAAGTTTGTTGTAACTCCATAGATGCTGCTGGCAGAAAATCACATGTCCCTGTCAGTGTTGTGGCCGACTACCTCTTCTCTCAAGAAAGCCGAAGCCACTGTTGGTGCTTGGCAGAGCACAGTGAACTTTGGCCCTGATAGCAGCTCTTCTGCTGGAGGCTCATCAGGTTGTTCTTCCTCAGCAGAAAAGTCTATCAAATCCCCTGTCTCTGCAACTGATGTCTGGGGATAGAGGTTCACTATCTCCTGTCCATGGAACCCAGAAGATGCTATCAGTGCTGGGCAGAGGTTAGCAGAGCAATCTCCAGATTTTCCACTGCTGATTCTCTGGCATGCTGCTGGACAGGCACATTCTTCCATCCAAGATCATCCCATGCAGAAACAGGATCATCAAGATCAGTCAGCACTTGCTGCATCCGCCATAAGACCTCCGCCTCCATAGCTGTGGGGGCAGGTTGGCAAAGCACACTATTACTCTGCCACATTTCCGACTCTTCAGCCAGGATTTCAGGGTTGTCAACTGGTATTTCCTGATAGTCCCAGGCAAAGGGGGCCCAGCCCTGGCACTGAGCAACATCTAGCAGCCATCTGTAGGCGATCTCCAGCTCCCATTCCTGAACGACCAGAAACTCTATATCTTCCAGTGCCCAATGCACTTCCGAGATGTTCAGTAGCCCTTCTCTGAAATCCATGATTTCGTCCAACCGCCACTCCAAATCACTCCCATAGTTAGGGTCCCCTGTCAGCTTCACATACAACAGTCCCAAGCTGTCGTAGCTTAAGCCTTCCGTTGGGCTGTCATCCGCTATCCAGGGACATGCTTGGGATACATGCCACCAGAGGGCTCTGTAGCTCTCATCCAGCTTTATCTCTGCCCAGACCAACCTGCTTAATTCAGCTGTCTGCTCCTTGTGCGCTTTTTCTCTCAAAAACCGCACCCGCAATCCGTACTGCGACCAGTACCTTTCCTGGATAGAGGGGAGAACTTTTCCCTGGTGTCGCTGCTCACGGGCTAGCGCTTCTTTTCAGAGTTCACAGCAAATAGAATCACACCATCCCAGCAGGACCTGCTCTGATACTGGTCCTCTGTGCTGTCTCTGCATCTCTCGCAACCTCCTTCTGAATTCTTCCTCCATGGCGGCTGGTATCTGTACCTCTCCTCTCCTGCTATCCGGACCCTGGATCCAGGTGGAAGTTTGGATGTCCCAGACTGCAGGAAGCATCCCACTGCTTGCCACCAATGTCACGGAACGTTCCACACTCCACTTGAGGGCTTCCGTCATATACCACTTCCTCCCAGTCTGGATACAGATATCAGGTATTCCAACCGCTCATAAGCACAAAACAAGGCAACACTTGTTTCACTGCTAACATGGACTGTTTATTTATCACACATGGACACAACAGATAAAATAACTCAGAGACTCTTCCCCCCCACCCTTGGGAAAGAGGGCGGGTTAAACTGTCGAAAGACAATGGACACACAGGTCAGGTGTGTTCAAACTTCTCCTCAGTAAACAGTCTTTTCAGCAGGGGGGCTGCTGGAGGAATCCCCCCTCCCTCCACAGGAACACACATCCCAAATGATCACAGGAAAGAGTCCACAACAGAATGAGACAACATACAATATATACATATATACACGATACAGATCAGACTGGATTTCTTATTCACCTCACAAAGAGTATTGTTCCCTTGAAAATCCAGGGCCCATAATCAAAAGGCAAAAGGCTTGCATTCAGTCCTCTCCAAAAGCCTCTTTCCCGGCTAGGTCTGTCACATGGACCTTATACCTTTGTCTTTTAAATACTCCCTAAAATAAATGTTATACTGATGTTGGCCAAGAATGTTTGTGTCTAATCTGCTTTCCATGTTGATGTGCAAAATGATTTAATTTATTTTTCTGGTTTGACACCACAGTTTCCTTCCAACCCACAGGAATGGCAGACTGTGGCCTCCCACTTTGCCCAGTGGTGGGACTTTCCTAACTGCGGAGGGGCAATTGATGGGAAACACGTCCACATTGTCCCACCACCCAACTCAAGGTCATACTATTACAATAGAAAATAGTAAAAACCTTCACGCCAGTGGTGTCGATAGCAGATAATATATATGAATTACATATACTGGTGATACATCTAGTAAGAAAACATTCCCAACAATAAAGAAAATTTATGGAAATATATAAACAATCAGTGTAAGCTGCTCCCCAATTTTTGAATAATCAAAAAAATAGATAATCAAAAAAAGGAATGTAAGGAAGATAGGGGGCGCTAGATACCATAATATTCAAGTGCTCTAAATAAATATCTCCTGCATTACCAAAAAAATGAAAATGTAAGAAAGCTAGGGGGCGCTAGATACCATACTAATCAAGTGCTTTACATAAATAAATCTCCTGTATTACCAAAAAAATGAAAAACATAATAATGACAAATCATAATTAGATTACACATTGAAGTGCCCACAATAGTGAAAAAAAAAAATATAGTGATTGATTGTCCACATAAAAAAGTGATTTGAAGTGGTTGAAGTGATATCTTTCAATATTATCCCAATCTTGTTGCTGTAAACAAAAGGTTTTCCATCACCAAAGGAAAATAAGAAAAGGAAAACACCTCGAAGTAGTAGATATCTGCTTACCAGATACCAATGACTCCTTTAGTTAAAAAGAGAGTCACTAGCGCTTGTGCAGGGTTGTGCCTGCTCACATGGATGGACGGACTGTGGTTGGTATTATAGGCATGGATCGTTCCCGTCAAGCTCATTCAAGATAGGATAAGGATACATAGGAAACAAAAACAGTCTCCATAGCGTAAAACCATTTATTAAAAAAGTAAACAAATTAAAAAGCCAAATGGCCGCTTACATTGGTGGGTGCCTACCCGGCACTGGGGCTGCTTGCATGTCAGGGTGACTTCGCAGTCAGAAAAAGCCTTTCATGTCTCCTCCACGCTGGCATGCGTTCCAGCTTACACAGGGGGGCAGCCAAAGGATCCGGATGTTGTTGGGTGATAGGACATGTGACCACGTACCGCTCCGACGTACGTTTCGTAGTGAACGTCCCTGAAGACGTTCACTACGAAACGTACGTCGGAGCGGTACGTGGTCACATGTCCTATCACCCAACAACACCCGGATCCTTTGGCTGCCCCCCTGTGTAAGCTGGAACGCATGCCAGCGTGGAGGAGACATGAAAGGCTTTTTCTGACTGCGAAGTCACCCTGACATGCAAGCAGCCCCAGTGCCGGGTAGGCACCCACCAATGTAAGCGGCCATTTGGCTTTTTAATTTGTTTACTTTTTTAATAAATGGTTTTACGCTATGGAGACTGTTTTTGTTTCCTATGTATCCTTATCCTATCTTGAATGAGCTTGACGGGAACGATCCATGCCTATAATACCAACCACAGTCCGGCCATCCATGTGAGCAGGCACAACCCTGCACAAGCGCTAGTGACTCTCTTTTTAACTAAAGGAGTCATTGGTATCTGGTAAGCAGATATCTACTACTTCAAGGTGTTTTCCTTTTCTTATTTTCCTTTGGTGATGGAAAACCTTTTGTTTACAGCAACAAGATTGGGATAATATTGAAAGATATCACTTCAACCACTTCAAATCACTTTTTTATGTGGACAATCAATCACTATATATTTTTTTTCACTATTGTGGGCACTTCAATGTGTAATCTAATTATGATTTGTCATTATTATGTTTTTCATTTTTTTGGTAATACAGGAGATTTATTTATGTAAAGCACTTGATTAGTATGGTATCTAGCGCCCCCTAGCTTTCTTACATTTTCATTTTTTTGGTAATGCAGGAGATATTTATTTAGAGCACTTGAATATTATGGTATCTAGCGCCCCCTATCTTCCTTTCATACTATTACAACTATAAGGGGTTCAATAGTATTGTGATGTTGGCGGTGGGGTCGGCTACTTATGAGCTCCGGTATGTGGACGTGGGGAAGAATGGCCGGATGTCAGATGGTGGAGTCATTGCCCAGACAGAGTTCTACAGGCGTCTCCAGAATGGCAGCTTGGACTTGCCACCCCCATAAGACAATATGGAAGGACTCCCATTCGTCTTTGTTGCGGATGAAGCGTTTGCGCTGGGGGACCATCTTATGCGGCCATTCCCTATGAGGACCCTCATCCCTGACCAGAGGTTTTATAATTACCGGCTGGCCAGAGCCAAATGAGTGGTGGAGAACACGTTTAGAATCATGGCCAGCCGGTTCTGCCTATTTCATACACCCATACATATGGCGGAGTATAAACTCAATCATATCATCCTGGCTTGCTGTGTTCTCCACAACTTTTTAAGGAGAAATTCTGCAAACTATGCTGGCTCAGTTGGGCCTGAATCCGTAATTCATGTAAATGAACCAACCCTGACGGCGCTTGAAGCTGGCCGTCCTGGCTTGCCCCCCTCTGAGTGCCCACGAGGTCTGTCTAAGATACCTTGAATACTTGGGGGTAGGGGGGCCATCAATATGCCAGACAATGTCTGAGACATTTTTTAAATAAAAAACTAATTTCAACTACTAAAATATTTGCTGACATTTACTGCTTGTGTTTCTTTTAGCTGACCCTGACTGAAATGTGGGTAGTCCTGAAAATGGCGTGATTGTGTAACATTAGAAAGCACTGTTGGGTGTTATTTACTAAAGGCAAATACACTTTGCACTACAAGTGCACTTGAGACTGCACTGAAACGGCACTTGTAGTGCAAAGTGGATTTGCCCTTAGGAAATAACCCCCATTGTCACTGAAACCACCAATTTTACCACAAACAAATTTTTCAAGCATTGAAAGAAGAATCCACACATTCTTGATTAACAATCGTTTTAATACGTGCACAATCACATGTGCATTTATCAAAGGTTTTTAACCACTTCAATACCAGGCACTTAGACACCTTCCCGCCCAGCCCAATTTTCAGCTTTCAGCGCTGTCACAAATTGAATGACAATTGCGCGGTCATGCTACACTGTACCCAAACAAATTTTTTATCATTTTGTTCCCACAAATAGAGCTTTCTTTTGGTGGTATTTGATCACCTCTGGGGTTTTTATTTTTTGCGCAACAAATAAAAAAAGACAGAAAATTTTGAAAAAAAACGCGTTTTTCTTTGTTTCTGTTAAAATTTTTTGTAAATGAGTACGTTTTCTTCTTCAATGACGGGCACTGATATGGCTGCACTGACGGGCACTGATACGGCGGCACTGATGGGCACCGATGAGGTGGCACCAATGAGGTGGCACTGATGAGGTGGCACTGACGGGCACTGATGATGGGCACTGATAGGCGGCACTGATGCGCACTGATAGGTGGCACTAATGGGCACTGATAGGTGGCACTGGTAGGTGGCACTGATGGGCACTGATAGGTGGCACGATGGGCACTGATAGGCGGCACTGATGGGCACTCGTAGGTGGCATTGATGGGCACTCGTAGGTGGCGTTGATGGGTAGTTATGGGTGCCACTGATAGTTGGCACAGATAGGCACGGATGGGCACTGATAGGTGGGCACAGATGGGCACAGATGGGCACTGACAGGTGGCACCGATGGACACTGATGGGTGGCACTGATGATACTAATTGATGGCAGTGATGCCCCTAAGTGTGGCATTGCTGGGCATCACTGCAACATAATTGTGCCAGTCAGTGCCCATTTGTGGGCACTGATTGGCACAGATTTGGCACTGACTGGGCACATGTGGATGGCCATGGGGTACATACCTGGCCATCCACATGTTTCCCTTCCCTGGTGGTCCTAGTGGCGATCCCTGGTGGTCCAGTGTGGTGATCTGCGGGGGGGCTGCGCTAATAAACAATCAGCGCAGACCCCCCTGCCAGGAGAGCCACCGATCGGCTCTCCTCTACTTGCGTCTGTCAGACGCGAGTGAGGAAGAGCCGATCAACGGCTCTTCCTATTGACAGCGTGATCAGCCGTGATTGGACACGGCTGATCACGTGGTAAAGAGCCTCCGCCGGAGGCTCTTTACCAAGATCGGTGTAGCGGTGTGTCAGACTGACACACCGCTCCACCGATCGCCGCGATGCGCGCCCCCGGGGGCGCGCTGCGGCATGTTATCCTGAAGGACATCATATGACGCCCAGTCAGGATAACTGAACCACCGCCCGGCCGTCAATCCGCTATAGGCCGGGCGGGAAGTGGTTAAAACAAACCAACATGTTTGTTGTATAACAATTTTTTGGGTCACATTAACCTCTTCGCGCCCGTGCTATAGCCGAAAGACGGCTGCAGCGCGGACGCTAATTGCCGGGAGGCCGTCCCTGGACGTCCTCCTGTTTACCTCCGCGTTGCGCGCTCCCGCAAGCGCGCATCGGGGAAGTTTTGTGCTGGCCATGTCCCTTGGACACAGCCAGTCACAGTTCACTGAAAACGGCCAATCATAGCGGCCGTTTTCAGCGCGATCGGCAGTGCCAATGAGAGACGATCTCATATGTAAACATATGAGATCATCTCATTGCCGGTGTTCTGCGGCTCTGCCTCCTCACACAGAGACAGCGTGTGAGGAGGGAGAGCGAACCGCTGCGGCGGTAAGTGAAAAGAAAAAAAAACGAAAAAAAAGTGTCCCCACTGCCATCTGTCCCTGCCATCTGTCCCTGCTGTCATGTCCCTGCCATCTGTCCCTGCTGTCATGTCCCTGCTATCTGTCCCTGCTGTCATGTCCCTGCTGTCATGTCCGTGCCATCTGCCCCCACTGCCATATGTCCCCAGTGCCACGTATAAGTGCCATCTGTCATTAGTGCCACCTGTCAGTGTCACGTGCCATCTGTCATCAGTGTCACGTGTCATCAGTGCCACGTATCAGTGCCATCTGTCATCAGTGCCACGTATCAGTGCCATCTGTCATCAGTGTCATCAGTGCCACATATTAGTGCCATCTATCATCAGTGCCACGTATTAGTGCCATCTTTCATCAGTGCCACGTGTCATCAGTGCCACGTATTAGTGCCATCTGTCATCAGTGCCATCTGTCATCAGCGCCACGTGTCATCAGTGCAACATATTAGTGCCACCTGTCATCAGTGTCATGTGTCATCAGTGCCACGTATTAGTGCCATCTGTCAGTGCCACGTATTAGTGCCATCTGTCATCAGTGCCACGTATTAGTGCCATCTGTCATCAGTGCCATGTATTAGTGCCATCTGTCATCAGTGCCACATCAGTGTCAGTGCCACATATCAGTGTATCTGTCATCAGTGCCACATCAGTGCCAAGTATCAGTGCCATTTGTCATCAGTGCCACGTCAGTGTCACATGTCATTGTCCTGGTGCTCCAGGGCCTTCAAAAGTGTAATAGATAGTCAACAAATTAGATGTGTCATTTATGCTCCTAGAACACGTGATGGTGTTCCCCGCATGTTGGGCCTCTCTATGTGGCTTGGCTGTGAAAAAGTCCCACACATGTGGTATCGTAATACTCAGGAGGAGTAGCAGAATGTATTTTGGGGAGTTATTTGTGGTATACATATGCCATGTGAGAGAAATAACCTATTACAATGACAATTTTGTGGGGGGGAAAAAATAAATAAAAAAAATCTTCATTTTGCAAAGAATTGTAGGAAAAAATGACAGCATCAAAAAGCTCACCATGCATCTTACTAAATACCTTGGAATGTCTGCTTTCAAAAAAGGGGTTATTTGGGGGGTATTTGTACTTTCCTGACTTGTTCGGGTCGCAAGAAATGAGATAGACCGTCAGTACATCAGGTGTGATCAATTTTTTATGATTTGCACCATAGATTGTAGACTCTCTAACTTTCACAAAGACCAAATAATATACACTAATTTGGGTTATTTTTACCAAAGATATATAGCAGTATAAATTGTGGCCAAAATTTATGAAGAAAAATTACTAATTTGCAAAATTTTATCACAGAAACTAAGAAAAATGTGTTTTTTTTTTCAAAATTTTCGGTCTTTTTTCATTTATAGCGCAAAAAATAAAAAACCCAGAGGTGATCAAATACCACCAAAAGAAAGCTCGATTTGTATGAAAAAAAGGACAAAAAATTCATTTGGGTACAGTATTACATGACTGAGTAATTGTCATTCAAAGTGTGAGAGCACTGAAAGCTGAAAATTGGTCTGGGCAGGAAGGGGGTTTAAGTGCCCAGTTGTCAAGTGGTTAATAAAAGTAGAAATGTCCATTTAAGGTAAAACAGGCATGTTTAAAACCAACAAGAAATACGCAAATCTGGAACTTACAAAGTTCAACTTTGTTAGAAATTAAAGGCAACATCAGACATGAGTATTTATAAACTGTGTTTGATATTGCGTTCAGATGGGGTGAAGTCACGCCTGGAAAAGCCAAATTGTGCTAGCTGCCATCACGGGGGATCAAGGGACGTGTTTTCTGGGTGCAACCCCTTCCTCTCAGCTACTTTATTATTGAGGAAGGGGTTGCACCCACAAAACACAGACATTGATCTCCCGTGATGGCAGATAGCACATGTTGACACACTGTGTGCATCTTCAAAATTTGGCTTTTCGACACTTTGTAAAAAAAGGTGCAACAATTTTTTGTGGAAAAAATGCAAACTACAGTAGGGATTTCGAGGGGTTTTAAACTCCCCCTAAAACATCAATGATGTTCTTCATTTTGTTTTTAACATCATTGATGTTTTTCTGGATGTTTTCCAAGTCCCTATTATACCCCATGATCTCCCCGATCAGGATCTGGGCACTCTCACTGGTGAAATGTCCTTCATCCACAACATCACGATCACCTAAAAATATATAAAAAAAACACATCATGTATTATAAATATGCCAGCATCCATCTCTTACCTGAGCCTGTGATCGCAGACACTCACCTGTTGTGGTGACAATTTCCACCACGTCTCCCTCCTCCTCCTCCTGTTGACTTTGGGGTATTTCCACTTCCTCATGAGGTAGGGGGTCTGTTGTCTCCTCGGATGAGTGGTGTCCTCCGAGTCTTTTCTCCCCTATGTAAAAAAAAAATAGGTATACTTAACACACAGATATTTTATGACAGAAATAGGAATATGAAACATTGCTTGGAAGTGGGGTACTAATTGTCTATTTTGGCAGAGTTGCAAGATGAACAAATATTTTTTTCCTTTGTCAAGCTTGAATACTTACCTGTTTTGTACAAGCTTCACAGATGGAGACACCCCTATAGTATACACTGGAGCATCTGTGTGGGACCCCTAATAAAAAGGGTGTCTTTGTGTCCCACACTAGTGCTCCAGCGTCCAGATGTGTAAACAACTACTGAGTGTCCTCTCCTTACACAGAATCTAGTTTGCATTTCATTCTAGTTACCAACCCATCTAGACACCAAAATTATTTGACGAGAAGTAGGCTAGCAAAAATGTATTCGAATGCATATGTCCAAAACATTGTGTTTTCTATGCTGAACGAACAATGTTTCATACGAACGAATATTGTAACCATTAACATAAAGTAGCCATTTTAAAATGTACAACAGTTAAGAAAAACACATGGAGCAGCACGAACGTTAGAAAAATAAAGAATAGGAACACAGCACAACTACTTACTTTTTTGCAGCACTCTCCTGATCCTTCTGTACTGCTCGTGCTCCCTTAATTTGAGGTCTGACCACCGCTTCCTGAGTTGATCTTTCGATCATCGTACCCCAAAATTCTTCTGCAGACTCTTGACTACTTTCGCCATGATCTTGGCCTTTCTGACATTGGGGTTGGGGTAAGGTCCATACTTCCCGTCAGTCGGCCCTCTTCAGTATGTCCACCATCTCCAACATCTCCCCAAAGGACATATTTGAGGCCTAAAATCGTCTCCTCCGGGATCGTGACGTTTCTGGCTCCGGGCTTTTCTCCTCCTCCTCCTCGTTGGTGTAATTAGCATGCACCTGCTGTTTCTCCGCCATGTGCTCTTCCCCCACTGCGCCAAACGATAAGGGGGCGTGGAATAGACTAGAAAGAACGTCAGGGGCGGGCGGAGTTTCACGCATGCGCAGTGAATATAAAGCGTAACACGCGTGCGTAGTACGTACGATCTGTGAGCTGAGGAAGGAGTATCGGAGGCACTGATCGTGATAACGAAGGTAAGATTTAAAATTGGGCCTATACTGCTTCTAGATTGAGGCCTCTATTGGGACAAGATTATGAGACTTTAGCCTGACATTAGGGTTTGTGTTGTGTTGTGTCTTGCAGAGAAAATGGATATCTTGAAGGATCAGGAGTTTCTCAGCATATTCATAGTTTAGGGAGCTGCCCTGTCTGTGACAGGTAAACCACCCTGATTAAAAGAACCAAACAAAGAGGAAGGCAGCGCTGGATAAATTGCTGGAAAATGTGAAGCCGGTGATCCCCACGGCAGACATCACCTATTTGAAGATCCTAATTGGTGGCATGAGGAGCACTTATCTAAGGGAGCACAAAGAGGTCCAGGATTCCCAGAGATCAGGAGCTGCAGTGGACATTTATGTCCCCAGGCTGTGGTACTATGACAGACTGTATTTTCTGGCAGGTCAGAATGAACCCAGGCCAGCACTCTCCACTCTTCCTTCCACGCTTCTTTCCCCCTCAGCTGAGGCTTCTGACGCCCAAACTGGGCCTTCCAGGCAAAAAAGGTGAAGGAGCCCAGCTTGAGCCAGGTATAGCATTCTTCTAAATATTTCTGGTTGGCAAATGATTGATGTTAAATAGATGTTACTTTGGAGTACTAATTTCTGATTGTGATGGATGAACCACAAACTAAAACGATGTTCCTTTTTCATACACAGGAAAGTCTCAGCCAGGAGGTGGCCGGGCCAAGTAGGCTGCCTGATACCCAGGTCCCTCCCCTCCGCCTTCAAAGAAAAAGTGTCAGGAAGAATAGTAACCTGGAGGAGGCTGAAATAGGCTTAATTTGGAAGGCTACTGAGGCCCTCAGAACCCCCACAGTGTGGAAGAGGATTTTGCTGCCATAACAGCCTGCAAAATGCTGCAAATGGAGGAGGGCCAACGCCTCTTATGTGAGTGTGTCATTTTAGAAGCTCTACAGAAGGGGTTGAGGGGCCAACTCACATGCGAAAACCACATTTGTGAGCTCAGCCATGGTCCTCCTCCTCCTTCAGGTCCTCCTCCTCCTCCTCCAGGTCCTCCTCCTCCTCCTCCTCCAGGTCCTACTCCTCCTCCTGCCACACCTCCAACACCAGAGCCACAGCCGGGAAGGAAGCATGTAAGGAAGACCAGAGAGTGATGGCCCTGGGTTCAGTCTGGTCTGACAAAAGATGCAGGCTCTTGTATGACCACAGCCTGGGGACATACATGTCATCTGCAGCTGTTCATGATCTCTTGGACTTCTGGACCAGACTGTACTCCCTTATATATGGACTCCTCAGGCCACCAATTTTGCAGTAAAATAATTGATGTGTGCCCTGGGGGCCAAAGGCTTCGCCAATTTCTGCTGTTTATCCAGCATTTCCTTCCCCTTTGTTTGGTTATGTGCCCTTAATAAAGGAATTTTTGTTTCAATTATACTTGCCTATGTGTGTTTTCCTTCAAAAAGAACAGTTTGTTTGTGAGGAGGCAGGTACATTTCAAAAATACAATGTGAAATTAACAAGAGACACCAACACCAAGCAGCCTCCTTGAGATTAAATAATACAAGATAATAATCATGTTGTGGTAACTTGACACCCAAAACACACCAAAACTATTCTGGAGAAAAAAACAAAAAAACAAAAAACAAAAGATCAGGTTTGAAAAAAATACAAAGAAAAAAAAAAGAATAAAAAAAGATCAGGGTTGAAAAAAATACAAACAAAAAAAAAAAAAAGATAAGTTTTTAGTCAAATGTGACAAATCAAAATATATTGATGAAATCACGATAAATAATAAAGAAAGAATTTTGTGAGAAGTCTGTGTGAATATGAGCAGCAAATCAACTTCATTATTCTCACATTATAAAGAAGAAGAGAGTGCACTGCATTAAAGAATTTCAAACATTGCACCTTGACGAAAGTGCTATATCCATTCCGAACGCTAATTTTACCAGACCGAGCAGTTCCGTCTCGGAATTTATTCTGAGCATGCGTGGCACTTTGTGCGTCGGAATTATCCACACATGGTCGGAATTGACACGATCGGATTTTGTTGTCAAAAAATTTTATAGCCTGCTCTCAAACTTTGTGTGTCGGAAAATCCGATGGAAAAAGTCAGACGGAGCCCAAACACGGTCGGAATTTCCGACAACATGCTCCGATCGCACATTTTCCGTCGGAAAATCCTACCGTGTGTACAGGGCATATGTGTTATTGTACATCACCAGACCATTGTGAAAAGCCCTTTTTATTATGCCTTTAAAGCATACCGAAGCAGCAAATATTTTGTGTATCAGTAAACATTTGTAATCTGTATTTGTTTTCCATGCAATTTGTTTATGTTCAAAGGAAAGTCTAACAAAAAGTGATCATGATCATCTAAAAAGAAAGGTAAGGGTCAAGGTTGTTCTAATCAAAACAACATTCTAATGCTTCTGTCATCTCTAGAGCCCATTCCATCTTTAACCACTTGTCTAATGGGCACGTTTACCCCATTCCTGCCCAGGCCAATTTTTAGCTTTCAGTGCTGTCACACGCGGTCATGCAACACTGAACCCATATATAGAGCTTTCTTTTTATTGTGCCTTTATTGTGACCATGCAGGTCACTTTTTGAAGTCTTGTCCTACCCATCCAGGGAACGCCCGAACCTTGAGGTCCTGTCACGGACTTTAGGTGGCATTGTTTTGTCCCCAGTTATCATGAAGAATACGCCCCTGGTTTCGGTTACAATTTCTTGGGCTGAGTTGTCCGTCTAGATACAGGCTCTATTTGACTCTGGGGCTGTAGGCCTGTTCATTGATGCTGCCCTTGTATCGAAGCACTCAATTCCGCTGCAGCTGCATGTCACTCCACTTGCCATTGAGGCTCTTGACGGGAGACCTCTACAGCCTGCCCATGTGACTCATGAGACTGTTCTGGTTTCCATGGCCATAAGGGCTCTTCACCATGAGATAATCCAGTTCCAAGTTATTTCCTCACCTAAGTTTCCGCTGGTTAATGGTTATCCTTGGTTACAGAGGCACAACCCCTCTTTTGATTGCCATGCTGAGGTTCTCTCCTGGTCGCCACAATGCAGTAAGACATGCTTCCAGAAGGTAGCCAAGGTCCTGTGCACCTCTTCACTCTCCTCCCTGCCAGAGGAGTACCGCGATTTTAGCGATGTTTTTGACAAAGGTTAAGCTGGTAGTTTGCCTCCACACCAGTCGTATGATTGTGCAATTGGCCTTCAACCTGGTGCCATACCCTCTCGTAGCCGGGTTTACCCCTTGTCGGTCTTGGAGGATAAGGCCATGGAGGAGTATGTTGAAGACACACTTTCTCGAGGTTTCATCCACAAATCCTCGTCTCCTGCTGGTGCTGGTTTCTTCTTTGTGAAGTGGAAGAGTGGTGAACTGAGACCTTGTATTGATTATAGGGGTCTAAATTGTTTCACGATTAGGGATGAGCTTTGAGTTCGAGTCGAACTCATGTTCGGCAATTCGCCGAACAGTAAACAATTTGGGGTGTTCGCGGCAAATTCGAATGCCGCAGAACACCCTTTAAAAGTCTATGGGAGAAATCAAAAGTGCTAATTTTAAAGGCTTATATTCATCATATTGTCATAAAAAGTGTTTTGGGACCTGGGTCCTGCCCCAGGGGACATGGATCAATGCAAAAAAAAGTTTTAAAAAAGGCAGTTTTTTCGGGAGCAGTGATTTTAATAATGCTTAAAGTGAAACAATAAAAGTGTAATATCCCTTTACATTTCGTAGCTGGGGGGTGTCTATAGTATGCCTGTAAAGGGGCGCATGTTTCCCGTGTTTAGAACAGTCTGACAGCAAAATGACATTTCAAAGGAAAAAAAGTCATTTAAAACTACTCGCAGCTATTAATGAATTGCCGGTCCGACAATACACATAAAAGTTCATTGATAAAAACTGCATGGGAATTCCCCACAGGGGAACCCCGAACCAAAATTTTAAAAAAAATGACGTGGGGGTCCCCCTAAGTTCCATACCAGGCCCTTCAGGTCTGGTATGGGTATTAAGGGGAACCCTGGCCAAAATAAAAAAAATGGTGTGGGGTCCCCCTCAAAATCTATACCAGACCCTTCAGGTCTGGTATGGGTTTTAAGTGGAACCCTGCACCAAAAATTTTTAAAAAAACGGCGTGGGGTCCCCCCAAAAATCCATACCAGACCCTTATCCGAGCACGCAACCTGGCAGGCCACAGGAAAAGAAGGGGGATGAGAGAGCACCCCCCCTCCTGAACCGTACCAGGCCACATGCCCTCAACATTGGGAGGGTGCTTTTGGGTAGCCCCCAAAACACCTTGTCCCCATGTTGATGGGGACAAGGGCCTCATCCCCACAACCCTTGGCCGGTGGTTGTGGGGGTCTGCGGGCGGGGGGCTTATCAAAATCTGGAAGCCCCCTTTAACAAGGGGACCCCCAGATCCCGGCCCTCCCCCTGTGTGAAATGGTAAGGGGGTGCAAAAGTACCCCTACCATTTCACAAAAAAACTGTCAAAAATGTTAAAAATGACAAGAGACAGTTTTTGACAATTCCTGTATTTAAATGCTTCTTCTTTCTTCTATCTTCTTTCTTCTTTCTTCTATCTTCCTTCGGTTTCTTCCTCCATCTTCTTCTTCTTCTGGTACTTCTGGTTCTACCTTCGGTGTTCTCGTCCGGCATCTTCCTCCATGGCGTTGGCGTCTTCTTCCCTTCTTCTCCTTGGGCCGCTCCGCATCCATGATGGCATGGAGGGAGGCTCCCGCTGTGTGACGCTTCTCTCTTCATCTTTTTCTCTTCATCTTCTTGTCTTCATCTTCTTGTCTTCATCTTCTTTTAGGGCCGCTCCACATCCATGATGGCATGGAGGGAGGCTCCCACTGTGTGATGCTTCTCCTCTTCTGACGGTTCTTAAATAACGGGGGGAGCCACCCGGTGACCCCGCCCCCCTCTGATGCACGGGGAATTGACGGGGACTTCCCTGTGGCATTCCCTGTGACGTCAGAAGGGGGTGGGGTTACGTAACAGGTGACCCCGCCCCCTCTGACGTCATGGGGAATGCCAAGGGGAAGTCCCATCAAGTCCCTGTGCGTCAGAGGGGGGCGGGGTCACCGGGTGGCCCCCCGTTATTTAAGAACCATCAGAAGAGGAGAAGCGTCACACAGCAGGAGCCTCCCTCCATGTCATCATGGATGCAGAGAAGCCGTCATCCCCAGATGATGGCTTCTTAGCTGAAACATGTCGGGTGGACCCCTCACGATTGCCGCTATATGATGTTCGAGCTGTTTTTTGATCTTACAATATGTGAGTTTGTTTATTAATATTTTAATAAACCAGTGTTTTAAACGTTATCAAGCTATGTGAGTTTTCTTACTCCTCGCATGGCATATGTATCATTCGTTTGGCCTATGTCGGATTGCCTATGGATGTGGAAGCTGTGATGTCAGCCTCCCTTCTCACTGTATGCTGACGACATCTGACAAGTTACATTGTTTGGACCGGACGGTCAACAAGCCTTTTTGACTTGTATGACGTATGTCATTTCAAGTCATTAATTTCCGGTAAGCCTCTTAATGTTCCTGGTGATGGCCTTGGCACCGATTTAGATCTTCTGTTCACCTGTGGTTCCCTCAGTATCAACTTACCTGTCAGATCCTTGGAAATAATTATCTATCCACCTGTGAACCTGGGAGTTATATTTCCATCATTTGTTACGTGCAACCTCCATAAACTTTTGGTGGTGGTTTTTCACAATTTTTCCACAAGTTTATATTATGGACTGTTATGTTTAAGTTTTTCTTTATTATTAATTTAGGTCCTTTGGGACTGTCACTGTTTTATTACTAGTCACTGCTTATTTTTGTCAATTAGGTTTATTTTTCATTGCTACACCTAATTGTTTTGCAGATCAACACTGCATATTTATATTATCCATTTTTATGGTCATATTCAGTTTGTTTTGGGTTTATTCATTGTGTGTATGCACTTTGTTTTTTTGATTTATATGCTTACTAGTTTATAGCGCTACACTTTATATCTTTTAGTCACTTTTACCTCGAGTCTACAGGTGTGTTAGCTGCTATCATAGTGTTCTCTTTGGTCTAGCGCAGCGCTGTACATATCCATTTATTTTGGAGTCTCAAGGCTGCCTTTGTTTCTGCTTCTGTGTTGGCACATCCTGATCCTACGTTACCTTTTATCCTTGAAGTTGATGCTTCTGAGACTGGAGTTGGCACCCTTCTGTATCAACGTCCTACCTCTGAGAGCGCTATGCATCCTTGTGGCTACTTTTTCAATAGATTGTCACCTGCGGAGTGCAATTACGAGATTGGTGACAGAGAGCTCTTAGCGATCATTTTAGCCCTGAAAGAATGGAGACATCTCCTCGAATGTACAACTACGGTTCTCATTCTTACGGACCATAAGAATCTCACATTCTTGTCTGAGGCTAAACGCCTCTCTCCCAGAAGTACCTTTCCGCATGGCATTATGGGAATTGTATGCCCAGATGCCGTGATGGATGCATACGCAGATGTTCTCTCCTGTCCGTTTCTGATCGGGTGGGGGTCTTATAAAAGCCAGCCAGTCCAGCCTCACCCTTGCTGGACTCCAGGGGCACCTCATGAGTTTAAGATCGCTTTATGGTATGTACTTTTCCCAGTTTTTGCTGGCGTTTCTCCTTCCTTTTTTCTTGATCGCTATATCCCATGCTGTTTCATTCTCTCCCATTCCTTAGGTTTTTCTATTCACCTCAGTGACAGGTTGTAGCCGCTTTTGCAGATACTCCCAGCCTGTTTCTGCTCCAGCTGGGTAATCACTTCACCCTAATGTAGGAACTTGTTGCATACATTTCCTCTTTGTGGTATTATGGGGACCTTGCCCTCATGGCATTCTACTAGATTTTTTGATAGATTACAGATTATTTGAATTTTGGAGTCATGTCCATGTTCTTTATGATTGTTATTTTTTCAATATTCTCTTTTCTTTTTTTAGTTTACCTTCACCCTTTCGCGATTAATCTATAATTTGCTGCGGTTATCACTGATAGGAGACCTTCTGGCACCCCTGTTTCTATCTTGATTTAGATTTTTATGATGTGAGTATTGAGGCTATGTTAGCCCACCCTGCAGGACTTTATATTCTATTAATGTTCCCGTGTACCATAGTTATACACTTTTTTAACTTTTATTATTTTTCTCTGTATGCTAGGTCTCTATCAGCCCCCTGCAGCCTCAATTGGTGCGGCAATTGGTTGCTGACAGTCCTCGGGTGGCCCTGGCGCCGCACCGGCATTTGGGGAACTAGAGGTAGGTATTGGGTGATTTTCCTATGTGGGGGATACTCTGTTGTGGGGTGCATTTAAGCCATGTCATGCTTTCATTATACGAATCAATTATTGTTAATGTTGTTTGACATGTTTATTTTTTCCATTGTTATTATCAGCAATGGATTTTTCTTTCAATTGTATATTTTTGTTTTCTATAGAGTCCACATACATATACAGGTTTTCAATATCATACCCCCGAAGAAGCCAATGTTTTGGCGAAACATTTAGGGATTAATCACCTGTTCTAATATTGTGGCCCTTTAACATCTGTGGACACTTTTGTATGTACCAACTGTTATATGTTTGCTCACACACCTATGTATGTATTTTATGTTTTGATTTTTGTAATAATAAAACTTTTTATATTTTTACTTATTAGAACAATATATACTTTATTTAGACACCACTATAATCCCTGTTCTCTATCCCGCCTTCTCCCAGAAGGGTGCGATGGGCTCTTTTCTTGTCTAGTTACAATTACATTGTCTCATTCTTACCCTACTAAGAATGTAAGGGCTGACGCTTTGTCACAACAATTTTCCTCTACGTCCAAGATAGAGTCGGTTCCAGTTTCTGTGATTCCTCCTGATCGTATTCTGGCTATGGTTCGCACCAGTCTCCCTTCTCCTTTGGGTGACAAAATTCTTGCTACTCAGGTCCATGCTCCTCTTGAGAAACCTTGTGACCGCTACTTTGTCCCAGAGAGTCTCTGTCCCAGAGAGTGCCGTGCTCCAGACTTACCATTCTCCCAAGGCAGCTTGTTTGGGCCATTTCCCAACAATTCTGGTGGCTTAGTCTACGTGCTGATATAACTGCCTTCATAGCTGCCTGTTCCGTGTGTGCTCAGAGTAAGACTCCACGACACCTTCCAGTGGGCTTCCTACAACCCATACCCAATGGAGAGAGGCCCTGGACCCACCTGTCTATAGATTTCATTGTGGAGTTACCCAACTCCCAGGGCAACACAGTTATCCTTATGGTGGTTGACTGGTTCTCTAAAATGTCTCATTGTATTCCACTTAAGAAGTTGCCCACTTCAAGGAACTGGCTTCCATTTTTGCTTGGGAGATCTTTCGCTTACATGGGCTACCCAAAGTGATTGTCTCGGACAGGGGTAATCAGTTTATTTTCCGGTTCTGGCGAGCCTTTTGTGCACAGTTGGGAATTCAGCTTGCTTTCTATCACCTGCAGTCTAATGAGGCCCCAGAATGAGCCAATCAGTCCTTGGAGCAATTCCTACGTTGCTATATTTCTGACATAACAACTGGTCAAACCTCTAATCGTGGGCATAGTTCGCTCACTATAGTACCTTGAATTCTGCTTCCCAATTGTCCCCATTTATGGCGAACTGTGGTTTCCAACCTTCCATGTTGCCTGACTCATTTGTTCTGCAAAGTATTCCTGTGTTAGAGGAGCATCGCTGTGATCTTCGTTCCACGTGGACACAAGTCCAGGAGGCTTTGTGACATGTTAATGATAGGTACAGACTCCATGCTGACTGCAGACGCCTGCCTGCGCCTTCCTACCAGGTTGGGGACAGGGTCTGGCTGTCATCTAGCAACCTCCAACTTCATGTTCCCTTTCTGAAGTTCACACCTCGGTTTATTGGGCCTTTCTGTATTCTTCGTAGGATTAACCCAGTAGCTTACGCATTAGACTTTCCTTCTAATATGCGTATCTCAAATGTATTTCATGTCTCCTTATTAAAACCTTTGGTCTGCAACCGCTTTACCACCTTGGTGCCTTGTCCTCACCCTGTACAGGTTGAGAACCATGAGGAGTATGAAGTACAGTCCATTGTTGACTCCTGTAGGTTCCATGGGTGCATACAGTACCTGGTGCATTGGAAAAGGTACGGTTCGGAGGAACGCTTTTGGGTCTCATCCTCTGATGTACATGCCCTATAGATATTTTCCCCTCAAGCCTGGTGGTCCTCCGAGGGGGAGGGGTCATTGAGGAGGGGGTACTGTCAGGGCTTGGCTCAGTCCTTCCTTCTCTGAGCTGGCAGCTCAGCTGTCGGTTAATTGCCAGCTCCTATCTTTTCACAGTGACTCACCTGACGATGATATCCTTTTTGTCAGTCCTGCTTACTTAAGCCATCCAGTCCAGATGATCTCTGCCTTCGCCTTGATCACATCTCTAGAGACGTTCTCCTGTGTTCCTGTTAAAGATTTGCTTGGCTGACATTCCTTCTGGCTCCAGATCCTGCTTGCTGTTCTACTACGCTGTTCTCTGGCTTCCTGACGTTTTGGCTTGTCTGACTATCCATTCCGGTTCCAGAACTCTGGCTATGTTTTGACTACGTTTACTCTGTTTAACTTTTTTATTATTATTAAACAAGTGTGATTTAACTGTACTTTTGTCTCAGTCTGATTCATGGTTTCTGACACAACCATAGTGGCATTTTCTACAAAGCAAGAAAAGAAAGTCCCCACTGCCTTA
This sequence comes from Lithobates septentrionalis, assembly GCA_037952835.1. Lineage (NCBI taxonomy): Eukaryota > Metazoa > Chordata > Amphibia > Anura > Ranidae > Lithobates > Lithobates septentrionalis. Next base: position 271,079 of record JBBDGP010001172.1, read on the forward strand.
GTGGTATCAGACTTCTGAATACAATTGAAATGTCACCTGCAATAATGTCTCATTAGCACTAAGATACCTCCCTCGAAGTTCCTCCCCTGCTCTTCAGCTAGGATTGACACCTTTTTCTTCAAGCCAAACCCGAACACTTTAGCGGTGCATGGCAATTTTTTTTGTAGTATACACTATAGGATTCTAAAGACCTGGGACACCTTTGAGTGCACTAAGAAGAGCATTAATGTGCCACGGCAGCCATTGGGTAAGACCAATTTGCCAGATGGCAATAGATTGTTGTGTGACTATCTTGGGTACTTAGGGAGCCACAGTCCGGTCTGAATAATGTGTCTGGGTTTTTAGGCAGACTAAAAACCCAGACACATGACTCAAAACCTGGGCTGTTCAGATGAATCCTGAACAGGTGGCAACCCTAGGTGTCACCCCCCATAATACAGGGGTCAGTGTCACCCCCTCTTTGTAATAGAGGGGTCAGTGTTACCCCCATAACACAGGGGTCAGTGTTACCCCCTTCATAATATAGGGATCAGTGTTATCCCCTCCATAATACTGGGGGTAGAGGACCCGCATTATATCAGTGCTCCCCTTAGAGACCCAAAAAAATACAAGTTGAAAAAATGTAGCACAACCTCACCCAATAATTATATTAATTCATATGTGAAAAAATAATTGTAAATGATGGTGGAAACCCCCAAGGGTAATCCAAGTATTAATACACTCCAATTGTATTTAAACATATACTGTGCAATATCCATACACATATAATACTGTATAAATAGTGGTCTAAACCTCCAATCCATTCCAAAATGTGCTAATATCCAATTTATAAACTCCTTTTGAGTTAGATATGTTGAATATTAGCACAACACATTTTGGAATGGAATTACACCTCTATTCATACAGTATTATATGTGTATAGAGATTGCACAGTATATGTTTAAATACGATTGGAGTGTATTAATACTTGGATTATCCTTTGTGGTTTCCAACATCATTCATAATTATTTTTTTCAAATTTAAACTAACATAATTATAGGGGGAGGTTGCACTGCATGTTTATTGATTTTTGCATAGTTTTTTGAGGCGTTTTAGGTTTTTTTAGGTGTTTTTTCTTTTTTTTTTTTAGATCAGAGTCCTCTATATCCGATCCTCTTTAGAGACCAACCGTCAGTCTCTAACGGGGGTGCTGATATAAGGGGACTGTGGTATATTGGGTTTCTCTAAGGATATGGGGGGGTGATATCAGGACACACTGATTTAATGTGGGTGCTGATACAAGGAGAGTTTCTCTTATTTAATAGAAGTCTCTAATGTGCTGATCTAATGAGGGGTCTCTAAGGAGGGTGCTCCCCCCATTAGCTCAGAGTCCTCTTATATCAGCACCCCTCTTAGAGACCACCATTAAATCAGAGAACCCCCCATCCGTGTCCCCTGCCCCTAAAGACCCCCATCAGACTGCCTTACCTAGAGCCGTTTCAAGCCAGGAGGTGTGGGAGCCGGAGTTTGTGGGCAGAGTGAAGCTGCTCTACTGTAGTGCTATTTTCCTTCCTTCCATTGTGTGGGGGAGGGCTTGGGGAAAAGGCAAAGTAGAGGCAGATGCTGCACTGGGTATGAGTTGTCTACCCGCACTGACAAAAAATTTCAGAAGGCTGTTTTTTTGCGATTTGATCGTCCCTGGGAGGATGGATAGGAGGGCTATAGAGGGTGATGGTAATAGTGGCTTGTTATAGACGTCAGAGTAAATTTGAAAAATTTGAGTCCAGAATTGGAGAATAACATCACATTCCCACCAGATGTATATATAAGTACCTTCCATTGTGTTGCATCTCCAGCATCTGACTGAGTTAGATGGGAACATGATCCTGAGAGTAGTTGGGACCCGATACCACCTCGACATCAATTTGTAGTTTTTCTCTTGTGTGTAGCTTGATACGGAGGTTTTGTTCGTGAAGAGGAAGGCTTTCCCCCATTCCGCCTCGGTTATATCTTTCCCGACCTCCACTGACCATTTAGTAGTATAGTTAGGTAGAGCTTCGTGGGCATGGTCTATGATTGATTTATATATCAATGATAAGGTGTGTCGCGGAGTCTCGGAGAGGGTACACAGTTGTTCAAACCCAGTCAAGGGTCTATGAGTTTGTCCGGAATCATGTAGGGTCTTGCAATAGGAGTTTAGGTGTCCTCGAGTGAGCCATGTTATCTTGGAGTAGACGTCTGTTGGGGTGGATATAAAGGTGCCTAGGGTGCGTTCGACAAATTGGCGGGCAGTGGGCCATAAGTCTCTATTGTATATGTCTAAAGAGTGGGTTGAGTGTCCTTCAGGAAGCTTTGGGTTGTCAAACAAGGAAGTAAGGGGGCTAGGTTCCGAGGATAGTGAGTGTGTGTCTCTTTTGCGGTACCAGATTGTCAGTGCGTCCCTAGTAAGGGGGGATAATGTCGATAAGGATTTATATATCCTGTCATAGCCCCAAAGAAGCGCTCGTAGGTCGTGTGTAGATAGGTCCTGTTCTACCGTCGTGGCTGCTTTGGTCATAGGGCGAGGGAACCACTCAAGGATACGGGATAGGACTGCTGACGTATGATACGTTTCAAAGTCAGGTAGGCCCAAACCCCCTTTTGTGATAGGAGAGCATAAGAGTTTGTGTTTCAGTCTTGGGTGATTGTCTCTCCAGATGAATTTGATAGCCATAGAACGGAGGGCGCGGAGATACGCAGAGGGAAGAGCGATGGGTAGGGCTTGGAATAGGTATAATAACTTGGGGAGTATATCCATTTTTAATGTGTTGATACCTCCTATCCAGGATAAAGGTAGGTCTGTTCGTTCTTCAGTCAACTTTCTAAGTTTTTGAAGTAAGGGGCTAAAGTTCAGGGAATATATGTCAGAGGTTTGTCTGGGTATAGCTGTGCCTAAATAAGAGATGGAATTAGGTCGCCATTGAAATGAAAAGTTAGATTTGAGGGAGGCGAGGGTAACGTGTGATAGTGAAAGGTTTAGGGCTTCCGTTTTAGAGATGTTTAGCTTATAATTACTAAGACTACCAAATCTGTCTATCTCAGCCAATATGGAGGGTATGCTGATGTGGGGTTGTGTGGCGTAGAGAAGGAGATCGTCGGCGTATAAGGAGAGTTTACAGTGGGACGAGGGGGTTTGTATCCCCTGTATATTAGGGTTAGATCTTATGGCCTGTGCTAGGTGCTCGATTACTAGGGCGAACAGGAGGGGGGAAAGAGGACAGCCCTGTCTGGTGCCGTTAGATATCATAAATTTTTCTGATTGGATACCATTTACTAGTACCGTGGCAGAGGGTGCCGAATAGAGGGACATGATACGCGTCAACATTTTCGGGCCAAGACCCAGTTGGGAGAGGGTAGCTTGGAGGAAAGACCAGCTGACCCTATCAAAGGCCTTCTCTGCGTCACAGGAGAGAAGGCAAGTAGGTATATGGTGACGGTGAGCATATGTGATTAGGTGTATGGTCTTGGTGGTATTGTCCCTGGCTTCACGGCCAGGAACGAAGCCCACCTGGTCTCTATGTATAGTTTGTGGTAGCAGAGGGGAGAGGCGGTTTGCAAGGATCTTAGCATACAATTTTAGATCAATATTTAGAAGGGATATCGGTCTATAATTGGGGCAAATGGAGGAGTCTTTTCCGGGTTTAGGGATTACAACAATCTGGGCTTGGAGTATGGATGGGGACAGGGCAATGTTTTCATCAATGGCATTAAACGCCTTTGCTAGTAGTGGGGATAGTTGCGGCGCAAATGTTTTATAGAAGCGGGGAGAGAATCCGTCCGGACCCGGACTCTTGCCATTCTTGAGATTTTTAATAGCGGTTAGAAATTCCTCTTCGGACAGGGAGGTCTCAAGGTCCTCCGTCTCCGAAAGCGGAAGAGATGGGAGTGCTGTCTCTTGGATGTATGAGGACAAGTCCTGTGGGGTGGGCGTAGTAGGTGGATTCTGGGGGTGAGATTATAAAGAGCGGAATAGTTGCTGAGTTCTGCATGAGTTTACCCTTAACGGGGGAGTTTATTAACGGTATAGGTCTTCTGGCTTGGCGTGGTTGGAGGGTGTTCGCTAAGTGTCTGCCACATTTATTGGCTTGTGAGTAATGATTGAACCTTCCCTTGTCTCGGGCGATTAGAGACTTTTCTGCGAAAATAAGCAGGAGGTCTCTTCTCGCATTGGAGAGTTCAAGGAGAGATGAGCTAGTTGGGTCTGTTTTGTGCGATTCTTCTAGTTTGGCAATGGTGGAGAGAAGTCGTGTTATATCCGCAGTGCGGGCATGTTTCAGTCGGGCTCCATGTTGGATTAATTTGCATATATGTACCACAAGTCTGAGTAACGCTACCAAGACTTAAAAAGTAGCTACCTATGCAGCAGAAATTATGAATCAGTTGGTTAAAATTTACAAAATTTATTCTTTAAACTATGATAGATCATCATGTGTAAACAAACACAATACAATTCCATGCAGGGTGATTAGCGGGTCTCATGCATTTGATGAGTTACCCGTAAAGACAAAAATTACATATAAGCACAGACAAACACAACAACATACAACACAGCTGTGCAATCCTTGTGAGGGTGGATCAAGGATATGACACTACACTCCCACGCACACACACACACAGCAAATGTCCGGACTTCAACTATTAAGCGTTTACCCGCAAAAGAAAAAAGGACAGCAGAATGATTGAAAAAATATCAGTCAGAAAAAATTCATAGAAAGGTGATTAGGCATTGCCCAAAGAAAAATTTCACCATGCTGTGCTGATTTCCTGCGGGTAACCCCCGGGGGATGGTAAATGACCTGTCTTGCAATCACCAATATCTAGTTTCTTAGTATACAAGGCCCCTAACTGCAATGTTAGGACTTCCTAAAATGTGCGTGCAGGTGGGGTTTAACCAGCTATCTGGGATGCATTGGCCATGGATTAATTTGCCGCTGAGTACACATTTAAGCGCCTCCCATTTAGTGAGCGAGTTAGTGGTGTCCTGGGCATGATCCGCGATAAAGTGTCTAATGGTCTGTATAATGTCCTGTGAGCATACGGAATCGAATAATAGATCATTAAGTCTCCAGGAGGAGCTCCGTTTGCGTGTTGGAATATGTCCTAAACTCAGGTGTATGGGGGCGTGGTCTGACCAAAGGGTGAGACCAATAGAGGCTGAGGGTGAGTAATCTAATAATGATTGGGATACGAAAAGGTAGTCCAGTCTACTGTAGAAATTATGTGCGGGAGAAAAAAATGTGTAGTCTTTAGTGTTAGGATGTAGCATCCTCCAGGTGTCTACTAAGGATAAGTCAGATAGGAGTGTTCTGATGTTGGTCAGGGAGGTCGGGGAGATCGAGGACTTACCGGTGGATGAATCAAGACGAGGTATCAGGGCGGCATTGAGGTCCCCTCCCAGGATCATGTTGACCGTTCAGAATCTTTTCAGACGGGAGATCACCGAGGAGAAGAATTGTTGTTGATTCTGGTTAGGAGAGTATATGTTAATGACAGTATAAATAGTATTCAGATAAGACAATTTGAGAAAGATATATCTTCCTAGGGGGTCAATATAAGTGTCAAGGACATCTGGATTGAAGGAAGCGTGGAATGCTATAGAGACCCCTTTAGATTTTGCGGAGGGGTTGGTGCTATGAAACCAAACAGGATATTGTTTATGGAAAATTTGTGGGCATTTGTCTGTTCTAAAGTGAGTTTCCTGTAGGAGGAGGATTTGGGTTTTTATTTTATGAAAATGATATAATATTTGTCGTCTCTTCTCTGGGACGTTAAGACCTCTGCAATTAAGCGAGGAGATCTTTAGGGAGGGTTGTACTGCCATGTAGGAATAAATTTACTGTATGTATAATAATAAGGACCATGGGAGCTCGCTGTCTCAAAAGTGTGGGAGGTGGAGGAAAAAGAGTGAGAGGGGAGACCTCTAGTGGCGAAACTAGAGAAGAAAAATAAGTGGAGAAGTAGGAAAAGATATGCGGAAGAAAAAGGAGGAAAACGAGGCCGAAAAAGCCTCACTAGTAGTGTTGTTAACAACATTTCAGCTAATACCGCTGTGGGCGCTGAAGGGCCTAAGTGGGGGGTACAGCGGGTTATGCACAGAGGAGCCCGCACACGCCGGGCAACATTTATCAAAGATGCAGAATATAAGAAGAACTATAAACATAGCTTCTCAGAACTCTGTGCTGCTACGTAAATACTGAATAGGTACACATCTTAGCTAAGGAGGACCTATCTCATAGAACATCTCAGCTTGTAAGCAGCCCAGAGGGCTTCCATATCCAGCTACAAAATATTAACAGTTTCAATAAGGGGTGCATAGGAGGAGGGAGAGGGGAGGGATGAGGGGGGGGGAGAGGGGAGGGGTGGGGGAGGGATGAGGGGGGGGAGAGGGGAGGGGTGGGGGGGATGGGGGGGAGAGGGGAGGGATGGGGGGGAGGATGGGGGGATGGTAAGGTTGAAGGTGATTAAGGACTGGAGAGGTGTGTGGCCTGCATCACAGGCAATCTCCCCTCACAGGGAGCAAAGGGGATGGAACATTAACAGAAAACCTGTGTTTAAGGAAAAAGAAAATGGGTTAGTAATAAAGTGTTCCAACAGTAACTGCAAGCAGGGACGTCTGCACCGGTCTGGGACCTGTGAGAGAACTATGGAAATAAGTCAGACATCATTAGACTGAGTTCAGCCGTCTGTCGCAGTGGGGAAGTCCGGTTTGGATCTCTTGTTCTTCTTCGTGCGTTTCTGCCATCCTGCTGCAGTTTGAAAGCCAGGGGTGGCTGCGTGAAGTGGCCAGTCTGGGATGGAGATCTGTGGTAATTCAAAAGTTCTGAGGAACCTGGGGAGATCCCCCAGCGTGCGGAAAGTTGCCGATTTCCCTTCATGAGATGCAAACAGATTAAAGGGGAAACCCCAGCGGTACTTGATTTGTTTTGCATGCAGGGCTCCGGTCAGGGGTTTTAGGGCACGTCGCATGTCCAGAGTCAGTTTGGATATGTCAGGGAGCAGGGACACAGCGGCTTTTAGCCGCATCGGTTGTTATACACGGATAGCCAATCGCCGGCTCTAAACAACGGTACCGGGATGATGCTTGCAGCTGCGGGCATCATCCCGGTATAACCCCCGAAAGCCGAGTACGCACATCTGCGTACGGTCGGCGGGAAGGGGATAAATATCCCAAAAAATATGTATAAAAAAATAATTTCTTCCTCAGTTTAGGCTGATATGTATTCTTCTACATATTTTTGGTTTCACAATAAGCATATATTGATTGGTTTGCACAAAAGTTATCGCGTCTACAAAATAGGGGATAGATTTATGGCATTTTTATTATACATTTTTTTTTTATTGGTAATGGTAGCGATCTGTGATTTTTATCGTGACTTCGACATTGTGGCGGACATATCAGACACTTTTGACACTATTTTGGGAGCATTGGCATTTATACAGTGATTAGTGCTATAAAAATGCACTAATTACTGTGTAAATGTCACTGGCAGGGAAGGGGTTAAACACTAGGGGACGATAAAGGGGTTAAGTGTGTTCCCTGGGCATGTTCTAACTGTAGGGGGGATGGGCTCACTAGAACATGACAGAGATCACTGCTTCCGATCACTGGGAGCAGTAGATCCCTGTTAAGTTGCTAGGTGGAACAGGGAAATGCCTTGTTTACATAGGCATCTCCCCGTTCTGCCTCTCTGTGTCACGATCGCGAGGCACCGTGCCAGTTTGCCGATGTATATCGTCGTGAGCCGGTTGGCAAGTGGCTAAAGACCAAAATGTCCTGAAAAAGTGGCAGTTAGAGGGTTGAGACAAACCATTTAACATTAACAGGGGTACTTAGAATGGTCAGCTTTTATTCATTTATGTAAAACCTTTAACCCAAAAGGAAAAAAAAACTTGCTGTAACTGTTAACTGGAGTTTGGATTGTTAGTGAAGCCCATTCAAATTTGCTAGTGCATCTAAGACTAGCCTCTCCACAGGTTGACAATGCTGTTGTCCAAGCATGTCTTCTTTGCTCCCCCATTGAGTGGATGCACTCTAAGACAGGTATCATATTTAAGGATTGGTGAGCTGCAAAATAATACATTTTTGGTTTGGAGTTTAGATACACTTTAATGAGTCACAATATGTCAGCTCATTTTGCTGTGAAACATGCTTGCAACCCATGAGTCTGGGGGAGATAATGTATGTATCCAAAAAGAAGGTCAGTGGATTTACAAAAAGATATGTTTTTCCTAGAGGTGTTAATTTTGGTTTTGATTTTGTTTCCTGTGATGAGGAGGGATTTTAGAGGTTGTGACAGAGTGAGACAGAGGGAGGAGAATATGACACAGGATTTGCATTACGAGTTATGCCGCGTACACACGAGCGGACTTTACGGCGGACTTTGCCCGGCGGATTTTTCAACGTACTTTCCGACGGACTTTCTGAATGAACGGACTTGCCTACACACAATCCACCAAAGTCCGTCGAATTCGTACGTGATGACGTACGACCGGACTAAAACAAGGAAGTTCATAGCCAGTAGCCAATAGCTGCCCTAGCGTGGCTTTTTAGTCCGTCGAACTAGCATACAGACGCGGACTTTTCGACCGGACTCGATTTCAACGGATAAATTTTAAACAAGTTTCAAATCTAAGTCCGTCCAACTTTTGAGAAAACAAAGTCCGCTGGAGCCCACACACATCGAATTGTCCGTCGAAATCCAGTCCGCCGGGCAAAGTCCGCCGTAAAGTCCGCTCGTGTGTACGCGGCATAAGGCTCCATTGACACCCGAGCGTTTTGTAGCTTGAAGCCTGAAGCTACAAAATGCTGGAGGGGAAAAAATCAATTATTCTCTATGGAGATGGTTCACATCTCCACTCCAAAAAAATGCTAGGTTCCGGACTATCGCTTCTGAGCGGAGAAAGCTGTGTATTTGGTCTTCTCTGGATTCTGTAGTTCTGGATGGGAACATTCAATCATGTGTCCGAATTTTACCAGGTGCCTGCAGCCTGTCTGAGTAAGCAGGTGTGCAGGGTCATTATATACTCAAGCCTGAGGATAGCTCAGAGCTCCCAGTTTGAAGACAACTCCCATTGTCACCCAGGGATCAGAGGTGCCTCAGCCAGGAGCCAAGAGACAGGAGGTCTCACCCAGGGGTCAGAGGTGCCACAGCCAGGTACCAGGAAGACAGGAGGTCTCATTTCAGGAGTCAGGTGAGCTCCAATCAGAGTGTCAGAGGAACCCCTATTCAAAAGACAGAATTGGGCTGTGCAGCAGGGCACTGTGACTAAAGGCTAAGAGAGCAAAGTAAACCAGTAGAGCTGGACAACACAGTCAGAAGGACTGGTAAGAAAAGCAGCAGTGCTGCCAACAAGGGAGCCAGGTGGCTCGGTATTTTCATTTGCTCATATTGATGGGGAAGAACTCCTGCATGGGCAACTGATGTCTATGTAAACCTTCCTTTTCATTTAATACAAGTGGGCGTCCATGCCCTTAAATACAGTTTGGTCTGGTGAAACTCATTGGAAAGCACCTACTACATGATTATAATCACCCCAGTATCACAAGATGTATAAGAAGAAAGGAGATGTTTGAACTTATAGAAAAAGAAAGGATTGGTTTAAACTCAAAATGTGTTTAAAAGGTCTAAAGTATATGCCTGTAGTAATGGGACATGCTAATCACGCTGAGGGAGCAGGAGGAGTCCTGCCATGGGGAAGATTGCTGATAATCTTATTAGGAATTTAAAAAAAGCAAAAGATTACATTGTAAGTCCAATTTTAATAAATGTGTCCTGGAATTTAAATTACTGCACAAGAGGCATATGCTTTATCTATTCCAATTGCACATATGAGTTTGAGGGAGCCTCAGAGGCAGTTTTGTAGATGTAACATGTAAGGCAGGGGGCACATACCCAGAATTGAGTTGGCAGTTGAGATGAGAAAGAATTTAACAGGACACGTGGCAGCAGGAAGGAAAGAGAATTTATTTGATTGCCAGTGATGCACATGTTAAGTTTATTAAAAATGTTAGCACTTTTTAAACTACTTTTTAATGAAGTTGTAAAGCAGTTTACCACAATATGTGGTTCATTTCTGTTTTTAACACATTGATATTGTGGAGTGGAAGTGCACAGCTGGAGTACTTAGGAAATGTTCTGTGTATGGAGTTTCTAAACTAACCTGACCCAACTGGTTTATATTAGATTACCCAGCATCGTTGTAAGTGATTTGAAGTGTAAGCACACAAGGCACAAGGTGTTGTGATAAATAATAGAACAAGACGGTTATAGATATATTTCAGTGTGGAGCACAGAGTGTATTGATACTGTACACAAAGTGAAAGTGATTGGAGCAGTGGCGACCCGTAATGCAGGGGCGCCGCCCCCCTATCCATGCGTCGGCCCCCCTAGGCAATATGCGGGGCGCCGGGCGCATGGAATCCAAAGGGATCCCTCTTTGAAGCACATGATTAGAGCCAGAGATTGAAATAGGCTTCAAAAAAGGGTGAGCCCACCCAGTTGTGTGACATAAGTGAATGAATATTTGCTATAGTCACACTGATTCTCCTCCCGGACAATCAGGAGGAGGGTTCTGGGACCTGTTTCCCGATGGGCTGAAAAGAGAAGCAATCCTATTGGCCTAGGAGGAGGAGGGAGGAGACGCACTGCCGCCGTGATGGCGAGGAGGAGACGCAGAGGAAGCCGCTGCCCATCACCCGGAGGGAAGCGCTTCCCGCGCCATAGATAGGGAAGTGCCGGTGACCGTACTGACCTCTGCTGGGGTGTCTGTGGGTGCTTTGTTTGCCACAAACCCTCCCCCCCAAATATACCACCAGCAGGGCCACTGGATTGGAGCATATATTAAGGACTGAGATGGGTGTAAAAATATAGGGTGAGAAAAGAAGGTTTATACAAATAGGCCTTAAAGCGGAGTTCCACTCAAATTTTTAACTTAATCTTACCCCTTTCAGTTAATTGCATAGATGTTCAAATGGCACACGAAAATTTTTTTTATCGCAGTAATTTCCTTTATATTGTACTTTATTGTGGCACTTCCTGTCTCTCCTCCCCTTTTTTTTTGCCTTTCCCCGGTGCCGCACTGTCTCGTGGGAGCTTAGTGTCAGGCTTCCCAAGATTCAGTGCGGAAACAATGATCATGCATGTGAACAAGCTGTGAATGAACAGCATTCACCGCATCCCAGAAATCATGGCTTGTGGGCAAGATGGAAACAGCCAGCATCACATTTTTTAAGTTATTCTTCAGTACGAAAACAGACAGAGGCGGAAATATTACACCCAAACTGTGAGTATTATTTTGGGATTAGCAAAGTGTCTCAATGACCTAAAAAAAAAAAAAAGATTGGTCGCCAGTCTCCCGCTTTAATATACCTCTTTGTATACCACTTTATATTTAAAAACCAAATATTAGCTAACCATACAGCTAACCATACAGCTTGACTCTTATCCTGTATATCAAGAGATTGGACTTGATCATTCATTTACCTTTCTTTAGTCCTCTATAAATTCCAACTTTAGCCATTTCTTGATAAATGAGAAATGGTTAGAGTTTTATTTTCAGTTTTTATTGCTGTTTGATTGATTTTCTTTCATTTTGTAGGGACCACACAGGAAGTAAAATGTTCTCCCTAACAGGGACATAGACATTGATAACAATCTGACAGAAGTTCTAACTGCTCCCTACTTTAACCACTTGCCGTCCGCCATATAGCAAAATGACGGCGGAAAAGTGGTTTCAATATCCTGACCGGACGTCATATGACGTTGCCAGAATATTAAGCCGCTGCACGCCCCCCAGGGGTGCACATCACAGCGATCGTTGTTGCGATATGTCAGTCTGACACACCGCAACTCTGATCTAGGTAAAGAGTCTCTGACCGAGACTCTTTACCACGTGATCAGCCGTGTCCAATCACGGCTGATCAAGATGTAAACAGGAAGATCCGTTGATCGTCTTTTCCTCACTCGCGTCTGTCAGACGCGAGTAGAGGAGAGCCGATCGACTTCTCCTCTGACGGGAGGTCTGTGCTGATCAATTATCAGTGCAGCCCCCCATGGTTGCCTACACTGGACCACCAGGGACGCCACTAGGACCACCAGGGATGTCACCACAAGGTATGCCACCCTAGACCACCAGGGATGCCAATCAGTGCCCACAAAGGGCATCAATGTTTGGCAGGCATTATTGTTTGGCACTGATTGGCATCCATCAGTACCATACATTACCGTAAATCAGTGCCACCTATCAGTGCCCATCCGTTCCACCTATCAGTGCCCATCCGTGCTGCCTATCAGTGCCCATCAGTGTCACCTATGTTTACCCATCGGTGCTGCATATCAGTGCCACCTGTCAGTGCCCATCAGTGCCACCTATCAGTGCCCATCAGTGGGTGCCACATATCAGTGCCCAATCAGTGCCGCTTATCAATGCCCATCAATGCCACCTCATCAGTGCCAGCTCATCAGTGTCCATCAGTGCCGCCTTATCAGTGCCTGTCAGTGTAGCCCCATCAGTGCCCATTAGTGAAGGAGAAAACTTACTTATTTACAAAGTTTTGTATCCGAAACAAAAAAAAAAATTTTTCAAAATTTTTTTTTTTTTGTTTTTGTTTTATTTGTTTAGCAGAAAATAAAAATCCCAGAGGTGATCAAATACCACCAAAAGAAAGCTCTGTTTGTGGGAACAAAATGATAAAAGTTTAGTTTAGGTACAGTGTAGCATGACTGCGCAATTGTCATTCAAAGTGCGACAGCACTGAAAGCTGAAAATTGGTCTGGGCAGGAAGGTGTATAAGTGCCCTGTATTGAGGTGGTTAAAAACAACTGCTGTAAATGTTCTTTAGATCCTTGTTGTAAATATTGCCCTTATTTCCTTACCAATAAGTTAGGAGAAATCTGATTCATAGGCCCCCAAACAGCAATAAAATCCTGACAGATGTGACAATACTTCTCCACTCGGTAAAAAAACAAAAACCCTGTAGTTAAACATAAAAGCCCAACTCAAGTACTCCCCTCTCCCTTTCCTCCAGTCCTACCCTATTATTCATTAGAGGCCACTACCCCCTTTTTTATGGATATTGGTAAAGAAGAACTAATGGACACTGCCCGTATAACTATGAAAAAGTATCCTACAGTTTTTTTTTTTTTATCAAATGTAGATTGATATGAAACAAATTTTAGTTAAAATACAATTCTGTTCATTATACTGTTCCCCCAATTTTTTTTGCTAATAAAAGTGATAAGGCAATTTGTGGGGCACCGATAAATCAACAAAGATGTAAAAAGAACACATCAATAATATTTCTATTAATAGCAGCAAACATCCAGCCTTCTAAATACCTAAATACTTGAGAGGAGACAAATACTGAATAAAGCAAATGCTAGCATTCTAAACAAAAATAAAAGGATATTTTTATGTCTAAGCAAGAAAAAAACTGGAAACCATTAGAAAAGAAATAGATAGGTCTACTTCAAGATGAATGTGTGCCCAGCAATAAGAAATAGCTTTGAAGAGGTAAGAGAGAAAGAGAGAGAGAAATCTATACAAATAAATGTTCCAATGCACAACTGCAAACAAGCTTCAGCCATGTTGAAACAGCAGCAAACAAAATGAATATCCAATAAATAAAGGAATAATATTCCTGCAGAGACTTTATAGGTACGATTTAACCAGGTTGAAAATGTGCTATTCAGGCGCTAAGCTATTGATGGATATACAAGATTAAACTTGAAATATCATTAAGGACATAAGCCATTGATAGCCGATTCCAGAATAGTGCTGACTCCGGAATAGTGAAATAACACTGGCATTCAAAAACATAGTGCTAGATAATTGAAATGTATTTATGCATGTACTATTCAATGCTTCATTGCAGTAATAAGCCAATAGAGGAGAAAAAAAACAACATATTGGTAAATATTATGCAGCCTTGTAAAATACAGTATATCCCTCTCAGTACAACTATCCAGGGGCACAATCCATATACTGTATAACATAAACTATTATAAAATGGTTGGTTCCATGCACACTGGACTTAAAAAACGTTGATACTACAGGCTTTTGACGTTTTTTTCACCTGCCTCTAAAAGCACTTCTATTGTGTTCTATGTGTCTTTGCACATTATGACTACTACAGGCGTTTTCTGTCAGGGAAGTCAGAGGCAGAAAAAAAAAACCTTCTCTATTGCGTTTTCTGGAGAAGTTTAGGAGCTGTAAAAATGTCAGTCTCTCCTAAACTCCTCTTATCTCTTCTAAACGTCAAGTTTCAAGGTTTTTTTAGTAAACAAAGGTGTGTTGTCACTGTACATCATTTCCTGGCTTCACAGGAAGTATCTTTTGACCATGGTCTCCATCTTTCTATGAGAGAGCCACATGTTCAGACATGACCAGGAGGGAGGTCACACAACATCAGTTGGTTTCAGCTGTGCAAGGACATGCCAAACTCTGGGATAAATCTCACCCAGATTATAAAGACAGAATTATAAAACATTCATCCTGGGAGGAGATGGCGTGAACTGGAGCACCCTGAGTATTCGGAAGCGTAGGATTGAAGAGTAGAGTGGCATGGCTCTTGATGGCTCAGGAATCTCTGCTCACAATATCCTTTGCTCTTTTTGTCCAAAATGGCACCCAGCAAAAAAAGGCTGTGAAATGCTTATTTTGTGAGTAAAACTTTTGCAGAGGGGAGTGTAGTGCAAAAAACGCCTATAAACTAAAATGCTCCCAAACTCTCATAGACTCGCCTAAACTTTGTACAATATGCTCTCAATTCGCCTCTTTTTGCCACGTTTTTAAAGCTAAAACATTGACATTTGTTCTGCTCCTAGTGTGCATGGAGACTGGAAATACCCTAGCCTGACAAACTTTTTGAACAAAGTCTGTTGGCCCTAAACTCCCTTACCATTACACCCTTAGCCATAAAAAAAACTGAGAGCCTTTCTTACCTTCACTTGTGTTATACTTGTGTGAACGTCTTAACCTATAATTGGTAATGCCCAGATACATACTTACCCTTTGTTATTCAGGGTGTACCTATACTGCACGTTTGGACACCCCAAAATTTTTGAGTTATCTCCTTCCAAAGTAAGAATAGATGATATACATGTTTGTACCACCCCAACATTCTGTTCCTTATGTATTGTTTGTTTGTACCTATTGAAAATGTTTAATAAAAAGTATTAAAAAAAAAAAAAAAGCTTGTGGTTTGAATTGTGAGCTAAACAATGGTGCATTTTCCCACATATCTCACTTAATTGGTGGCCTATGATCAATTTCCTTTTTTTTCTCTCAGGCTACCCCCCGTGTCTTTTACTGTAATTGAAAAGCAGCAAAGTAGCACCACCCAATTTCATTTGGACTTAATAGCTGCAACTGGCATCACTTGTCTTACATCTTTTTTGTATGTAATGTAAAAACAATTATTAGTCATGCTCACAATTAAATTCAGATATCTTTATTTAGATGTAAACAGAATAGCAATTTGAATAATTTACTGTACATAATAACACATCACAATATTTCTTTTTGTATCCCATTCAGAATTCTTTAGAAAAGGTACAGCCATCTAAATGAATTAACACATGTTGGATACTCCCCAAAGTCTGAAGAAAAAACCCAGAGAAACATTTAAACATTCGAGACATATAGCCATTAGTTTACACCCCAGATACCAAATATTTAACTGCATAATTCTTCCCTTTCCTGCAATCTTCACACCTTTTCCATTGACTTTGTTCTTTTGCCAATTTGTTAATCTTCTGTGCAACCATGTAAAACTAAAAAATATACAATATAATTACAGAAATTGCCATTAAAATATATACAAAGATATTTACAATGCAATACCTTTGGGATACAATACAAATATATATTTATTGCTTTGAGTAAGACACTTGGGATGTACATTTTAGCCCTGCATATACAGCTGCCTGTCTGTGTAGGTTTGAATTACATCTTTTTTATGTAAGTGTAGCCATGGTGTTAGCACTACTGACAAACAATCCGCCAAATCACCCCACTGCCAGACTTCATGCATCCTTTCCAGAAACAATGAACAGTCTTTTGCAAGCTTTGTTTTTGTTGTTTTATTGGGGGGTACAACTTGGATAGGGATAGGGATATGGGATGCCCATAGAATTCATCATTGCCATCATATTTAAAGATTCCAATACACTTTGAATAAAGTTAGAGCCTGAAGATTGAATGTGCATTATAGACTAGATGTAAATCTTCCCCTGCATCTCCATGCAGATTAGTGCTCCTCCTGCATCTCCATGCAGACTACTGTTCCTAAGAGTTCTCTATCCGTCACCATGGGAGGGACAGAACATCACTTTTGACCATGTAAAAGCAATGGTCTTAGTTCTCCTCACCTCCTGCCCAAACTTGCTTCCTCCTGTACAGACTTGATTCCTCCTGCACAAACTTGTAATTGCTAAATGAAGTATGACACATCCTCTTCTATTGGGTAGTATGAACTGACTCTGAATAAGCCCCTCTACTAGCTCTGGTGGCTCGCTGCTACTAGGCCTGCAGAACCTCTCCCCGGAGGCCTAGTAGGTTAAAAGCCTGTCTTCTAGGAAATGGACTACTGCTCCCAGCCAGCCCAACTTGCAACCCATGTGCCCTCCGGCCACACTGATTTGACACAGATCCCCACAGTCTCTTCTCTGATACAGGACTTTGCTAATGACTGTGTAGAAGCAGAGTTCCCTCACAGATTCCCTGGCACCTCCAGCCATCCACTGTGGTAAGACTCACCGACTTTCCAGCCTTGAGTCCTTGATGAGGAACTTGTCCGGACCGTGCTTTCCGACAGCTTCTCTTGCCCCTCTGCTCCAAGAGTTCCCTGCCACCGACCATGTGGTGACAGAGACATTGCCAATGACCGTGTAGAGGCAATGCTCCTTCACAGCTCTCCCCGGGCCTCCTCCTGCGATCGGTACACCCCCCCCCCCAAACGGGGGTGTCCTCCTGCAGCTGTCTAGCACTCCATTCCTCACTTCACCCAGTTGACTTCTCCTCCACAGTGACATGTGATCTCAGCTCATATAGGAGGCCCGCCCCCTGCCAACACTAGATAGGGGTTGGTCAGGGCTCCACATGTGCTGCCTGCCACTCCAGCTCTTGGCCCAGCCTCTCCTCCATTACACTCTTCCTGGAAGCAGGGGAGGCTCCTCAGAACTGGAGCACAAGTGATCACACCCACCGCTACTCTGACCACTCCCAGCCCCCAGATCAAAACAGACAGGCCTAGCTTGCAGCATAAGCATGTCTAAATTTGCCTGTGCTGAACAAACCCTAGTAATATAACCCCTTCTAACACCTACCTACTGGTAGAGGGTGCTACATAAGAAATTATACCATCCACCCATCCTCCATACATCAATCATTTTTCATTCATAGAACGGCTTCTATAAATGGGGGAGGTGGGTAGAAGGGGTAGGGCATAGTCAGCACTCTCGATGAGTGCCTATCACAGGCCCCACATCAGTGATACTAAGCCATGTCCCTTGTGCTGTTTTTTTTAACTAAGCTTAAAGTGATACTAAAGTCTCTGTTTTTTTCTTTAAAAATAACAAACATATTACAACTACATGCTCTGTGCAGTGGTTTTCCACAGAGCAGCCCAGATTCTCTTCTTCTCCGATCCCTCTTCAGCTCTCCTGACCCCTCCCTCCTGTTGAGGGCCCCCTCAGCAAGCAGCTTGCTATGGGGACACTCGAGCCAAGCCACAGCTCCCTGTGTCCATTCACACAAGGAGCTGCGGTCCGGCCTCCCTTCTCTTCTCATTGGCCGACTGACTTTAATTGACAGCAGCGGGAGCTCATATATACAGTATCTCACAAAAATGAGTACACCCCTCACATTTTTGTAAATATTTTATTACATCTTTTCATATGACTACACTGAAGAAATGACACTTTGCTACAATGTAAAGTAGTGAGTGTACAGCTTGTAGAACAGTGTAAATTTGCTGTCCCCTCAAAATAACTCAAAACACAGCCATTAATGTTTAAACCACTGGCAACAAAAGTGAGTACACCCCTAAGTGAAAATGTCCAAATTGGGCCCAATAAGCCATTTTCCCTCCCCGGTGTCATGTGACTCATTGGTGTTACAAGGTCTCAGGTGTGAATGGGGAGTAGGTATGTTAAATTTGGTGTTATCGCTCTCACTCTCTCATACTGGTCACTGGAAGTTCAACACTCTGAGGATCTGAACAAAAAGAATTGTTGCTCTACATAAAGATGGCCTAGGCTATAAGAAGATTGCCAAGACCCTGAAACTGAGCTGCAGCATGGTAGCCAATACCATACAGCGGTTTAACAGGACAGGTTCCACTCAGAACAGGACTCACCATGGTCGACCAAGGAAGTTGAATGCACATGCTCAGCATCATATCCATTTTTCGTCTTTGGGAAATAGACATTTGAGTGCTGCCAGCATTGTTGCAGACGTTGAAGGGGTGGGGGGTCCACCTGTCAGTGCTCAGACCATACGCCACACACTGCATTAAACTGGTCTGCATGGCAGTTGTCCCAGAAGGAAGCCTCTTCTAAAGATGATGCACAAGAAAGCCCACAAAGAGTTTGCTAAAGACAAGCAGATTAAGGGCATGGTTTACTGGAACCATGTCCTGTGGTCTGATGAGACCAAGATAAACTTATTTGGTTCAGATGGTGTCAAGCGTGTGTGGTGGTAACTAGGTGAGGAGTACAAAGACAAGTGTGTCTTGCCTACAGTCAAGCATGGTGGTGGGAGTGTCATGGTCTGGGGCTGCATGAGTGCTGCTGGCACTGGGGAGCTACAGTTCATTGAGGGAACCATGAATGCCAACATGTACTGTGACATACTGAAGCGGAGCATGATCCCCTCCCTTTGGAGATTGGGCCGCAGGGCAGTATTCCAACATAACAACCCCAAAAACACCTCCAAGACGACCACTGCCTTGCTAAAGAAGCTGAGGGAAAAAGTGATGGACTGGCCAAGCATATCTCCAGACCTAACCCTATTGATCCTCTGTGTGGCATCCTCAAACTCAAGGTGAAGGAGCGCAAGGTCTCTAACATCCACCAGCTCGGTGATGTCGCCATGGAGGAGCGGAAGAGGACTCCAGTGGCAACCTGTGAAGCTCTGGTGAACTCCATGCCCAAGAGGGTTAAGGCAGTGCTGGAAAGTAATAGTGCCACACAAAATATTGACACTTTGGGCCCAATTTGGACATTTTCACTTAGGAGTGTAATCACTTTTGTTGCCAGCGGTTTAGACATTATTGTCTGTGTGTTGAGTTATTTTGGTGGAGACAGCAAATTTACACTGCTATACAAGCTGTACACTCACTACTTTACATTGTAGCAAAGTGTCATTTATTCAGTGCTGTCACATGAACAGATATAATAAAATATTTACAAACATGTGAGGGGTGTACTCACTTCTGTGTATATATATATATATGTAACGAGCCCCTTGCTCGCTCGGTTCCACTCTCCCGACACTCCTCTGCAGCTATAGAATCAGATTGCAGATCGCAACATCTGATGGTTCGGTCATCCGTACTCCGGGACTAGAACTACAGCTATGTGCCGTTCTAATCCAGTTGTTTAGCTCAGAACAAACACCAGGCAGGCTGTATGTAAGTTCAACCAGGAATCTCTTTTATTGAAAAATACAGGCTCTTTTATACAGTAAAAGAGGAGGTGAATACCTCCTGCTCATATTACTCTGAACATACACCTGTGACCAGAAACCTAATTAACATGGGCTATTTAACGAATCCCTTTAGACAGCCTAGATGACTCAGACATGACCTTTAGGCCAGACTGGCCTTCTTGTAGCTCAGAAAACCCAATCAACATTATCACAATAGCAGAGTTAATTAACACAACCAACAATGGGGATCTAATGACTCTTAGATCCCATACTAGAGACTTATTTACAATACACATTCTAGCAGGCAACAGACAGACAGGTGGATGGAATTGACATCAGCATCTCCTAACAGTATTTGTCCCAGCATTATGAATCAGCCACTATTTCTAATATGGCAAATCCAGGGTCCCCAGAGTCTGTGTGTCCTGGGGGACCAGGACCCGAATCCACAGTAATACCACCTCAAGGGTCCCCAGGCATACAGCTCACAAAGAGCACCATTCCCCCAAATGCCAGGGCCCACGATCGATCGGCAAGAGGCTAGCATTCAGTCCCCTCCAAAAGTCTCTCTCTGGGCTAGGTCTGTCACAATATATATATATATACACTCTGCATCCAGTGTATCCAGGCAATGTACACAGTATCTAATACAATGTAGTGTGGTGTTGCAAAACAAAAAATACATAATGTTCAGAAGGCCACCAAGGAGAGGCAGATGCTCACAGGCCACTAAAAGAGGGCAAGCAGCCTCTGTGTCTACAGTCAACAGTGGTAGTCATGGACATGGTGCATTCTCTGCAGGTGGCCATGGGGCACAGTTGTCCTTTTTTGCTGCTGCTTGCAATGTTATTGAGCCACAACATGCAGAAGATTTGGTGGAGTGGATAAGAAAGCCGTCCTCATCCTCCTCATCCTCTGTCACCCAGGCTCAGAGTAGTTTGCCTTCCAACGCAGCTGCCAAAGTGGCTGATTCCACTGGCTCCTTGTCCACAGTAACTCCTACCGTAGCCCCACAATCATGCATGGAGGAGTTCCCAGAATTATTCGACCACAGTATCGGTTTTATACTGCTGGAGGATGTGCAGCGATTTGAAGGCTCCGATGTTGGTTCCCAGAAGAACAAGAAACTGGCAGTCACGTTTTCCAGCAGGGCCTGTTCCTGCGCCCAACAAGAGTATCTGTGAGGGGTTAAAGTGTTGTTGCACCACCACCACCACCCAAACCCCAATTGTTCTGCCCCTGTTTAACAAGGGCATGTAATTACAATTCTTGATATAATATTTCACAGCAGGGCCTGTTCCTGCGCCCAACAAGAGTGACTGTGAGGGCTTACAGTGTTCTGGTACCACCAACACCTAAGACCCAATTTTCTGCAGAGTATATAGGGCAGGCCGTATAATATATACACTGCTGTTCAAAGTATATGGTGCCTGGGGACCCCCACGCCATTTTTTTAAAAAATTGGGTGTGGGGTTTCCCTTAATATGGATTTGGTGGGACATCCACGCTATTTTTTGGGGTATTTGTGGTATTTTTATCTATATTGCCAGATCCGACAATACATTACAGCCACGAGCAGTTTTAAATTAGATTTTTTCTTTTGAAATTGTAATTTTGCTGTGGCACTGTTATAAACATGGGAAAGATGCGCTACTTTACAAGCATACTAAGGACACCCCCAGGCACTATATTTAAAGGAGTATTTCATTTTTATTGTTTCACTTTAAGCATTATTAAAATCACTGCTCCCGAAAAAACGGCAGTTTTTAAAACTTTTTTTGCATTGATACATGTCCCCTGGGGCAGTACCCGAGTCCCCAAACACTTTTTATGGCAATAACTTGCATATAAGCCTTTAAAATGAGCGCTTTTGATTTTTCACATTCGTCTTCCATATACTTTAACGGTGTTAGCGTTTTCGAACAAATTTTTTGCCTGTTCGCATGTTCTGCTGCAAACCGAACCGGGGGGTGTTCAGCTCATCCCTACCTAAGACCAATGTGCAAGTACAATGCAAGTTCCACTGCAAGGATTTTTGTTTTAACAATCCCAGTGTTCAACTTTAAGACATATTAAGGCACACATCACACATCACACATATTGTCTTTGGCTTAAAGCGGACTTCCACCCAAAAGTGGAACTTCCGCTCATCTCATTCCTCCCTCCCTCCGGTGCCACAATTGGCACCTTTCAGGGGGAGGGGGGTGCAGATACCTGTATTAAACAGGTATCTGCACCCACTTCTGGGAATAGACTCCCGCGGGAGTCACGCCCCCTCCCGCACCCCCCGCTGTCTCCTGGGAAACACACGGGTCCCAGGAGATAGCTGGGACCACTTAGAACACGCAGCGCGACTCGCCCATGCGCAGTAGGGAACCGGGAAGTGAAACCGCAACACTTCACTTCCTTATTCCCTCACCGAAAATGGCGGCGGCAGCAGCCGAGAGACGAGCCATTGCTCGGCTTCGGCTGCCGACATCACTGGACCCCTGGATAGGCAAGTGTCTGTTTATTAAAAGCCAGCAGCTGCAGTTTTTGTAGCTGCTGGCTTTTAATAATTTTTTTTCAGGTGGACTCCCTCTTTAAGTTGTCTTTGCTAAACAAGTATAAACACTCTTTTAGGTCATTGTTACAATGATGATGCCCTACTCATTAAACTGAACATTCACAATTCACACATAGTTTTTTTAGAAAATAAATAATGATGAAAAAAAAAAAAATACACTGCTGTATTAATAATAATTAATTAATTAATTAATATGTCCAATATGTAAACAACTTCACATTCGCACAGAATGCAGGATTCTGCCCCGCCCTCCGGTGCCGCGTCATTGGATTTGATAGACACGAGCTGCGCTGCTATCATTCTATCCAATCAGGACCCAAGTACCAGCTAGAGATGGTGTGCTCGTTCCCAGACAGAGGATGACAGCATTCAGGTAAGTAAAACTGGGGGGGGGGGGGCTGCAAGCACTACAGAAGGTTTTTCCCCTTAATGCATGGAATGCATTAAGGTGAAAAACCATGAGGGTTTACAACCCTTTTAATACATATTTGTACAGTCAATGTAATTATCAATATTTTAATATAATTTAATTCACATTTTGTCTAAAACACACATAATTATATATTTTACTTAACTTTCTCTTAAATCTCCAATCAAGTTCCAGTGCAAAAATACATTCAATCAAAAAAAAATAAAAAGTTTGCATGTTGTTTATTCTTATGCTCAGATAACAGATGAACATTGCCACAGAAACTGACATTTAATACAGGGTTAGTCACTGATAATCCTCAAAGTGGACAAAGATTGGCTGTGCAAAAACCTTTTTGTGCATTATAAGCGATCACCTTTTTGGTATGCAGGCAGGATGAACATTAAATATCAACAGTGTTGTTCTGTAATATAGCTGCAGATATTATGCACTATAAGGATTTGTGAAGCAATACAATACAGTAAACATATGTTAAAAAAAACCAAACGTGTCAAATAACATTAACATGAATGGCAGTACCAAAGATCTCCCAGCTGAATATTGCTCAAATTATTACACGCCTCCGCTGGCTTGCCTTCTTCCCATACTGCATATTGGTGCCATCTCTTCAACCAGGTAAGTGACGTACATGCACCCAGTCTTCCACATGATGTAAAAAAACATTTTTTCCTTGTATAATCAGAAATACTAATAATAATATCAGAAATGCTTAAAATCCAATAAATAATACTCGATTTAGAAAAAAAAGGAAAATGTGATTCATTGGTGCAGGTCACTTTCGTTCATTTTTCTGTGGTCCAGTTCTGATGCTCATGTTCCCATTGTAGGCACTCTTGGCTGTGGACATGGTTCAGCATTGGGCACCCTGGCTGGTCTGCGGCTATGCAGCCCCATATGCAGCAAACTGCGATGCCCATTTTTTCTGCACATCAACTTCAGGGACAACATGTTTACTTGCTGCCAAATATATGCCACTGATTTTCAGATGCCATTGTAATGAGATAATTAGTGTTCTTCACTCAACCTATCAGTGGTCATAAAGTTATGGCTGATCGGTGTATATGAGTGCACATGTATCCTGGAGGTTGTGGGTTTAGACAGAAGTAGCAGGACAATGGTTAAACTACATAAAAACAATATTTTATAATACAGATGATTGCAGGATGTCAGTTTACACAGTGGGGCAATGGTTAAACTGGATAAAAGCAATGCATCATAGCATAGGATGTCAGTTTTAGATTGACACAGCAGGGAAATAGTTAAAGTAGTTAAAAGCAATGAACATGTGAAGGATCAGTTGAGAAATGATAAGAAAGTGCATGCATTATGCCATGTTAAACTGTCAAACACAGAAAAATGAAAATTACTCAAACAATAAGTTACAATACCTACATTTGCCATGGGACTTTGAAGGCAAAATGTATAAATGCTAAACAGAGTATGAAATAAATTATACAACAATTTTATTCATAACAAAATATTAAACGATAAACTTTAAAACCCCATCTTGGTTGTCACATTGCCACTATGTAGATACATCATATATTAACAAAATACCCAACGGGAGGTGCTTGTCCATGGTGTTCTACTTGTCAACATTATTTCTACAGCACAGACCCAACATATTTTGGATATCTCTTCTTCAGGGGTATGCTGGGTATAGTGTATCTATAACATCATTTAACATTTTTTGATACAGCATTTCTTGACTAGCATCTACCATGTTGTAAAGACATCCCATACTCATATCATAAACTGTACCAAACCAGCCAGATTATAAACAAATGTAGTACAATTTGGCCATTTAGTTTGCCCATTCAGCAAGCTGCAAATAGTTAGTATATCGACCTGAACCAAAAGCCCATCCTTATTTTCAATTATCTTTGTGCATTCTTCTTTACCTGCAGAGCTGTTATTATAACTTAGCATTAGGGATAAGAGAATGTGCCCGGGTTTGTGGTAAGTTCATCAAATCTTGCTTGAAGTCTTAAAATTCTTAATTAAAGGGTAAATCTAGCAAACAAAGAAAAAAATAATATAGCGCATATAATTGTGACACTAATCATATTGTAATTGAATGTTATTAAAAATGACCTTTCCTTTTCAATCTGCAGCCGATGTAATTTTCTGAAAATGCATTGCAATATGGGTACCTGGAGTTGTTCTGTACACAGAGAGTGTACTGACCACTCCCCAGAAACATCATTTCCTGCTTGTGTGATTGGCTCACCAATTTTCCCAGTCTGCCTAAGATACAAATCAGATTTTCAGGCATCCCCTGCAACAAAAATTGCATTTTTGGAGAGATACTTTCAATAGGAACCCATCTAAATGGATGCAGGCCCAGCAGGTTTCCTCATTAGTGCCCAGCAGCTGCACAGCTGACAGATAATTATGAAACCACTCCCATTAGACCCACTCAGAACAGAGGCACAGACAAAACACACATGGATTTCTTCAGAACAACAAAAGGTAGGAATCTACAACAAAGGTTGTTCTAATCCTTGCAATGTACATAGATCACCCAGAGGGGAATGTTTTTTCTCAACAAAAGTGGAGTTACGCTTTAAGTCTGGCCATTTTCAATCATATTAGGCAAGAGATTGACAAAAAAAATGACATGGGGAGCTGCATACTGCAATGGGGGGAAACATACCGATGCAAAAACATATTTTAAACTACTGTACAACAGGGAGAGAGTCCTAAAACTTTGAGAGAGACATGGGAAAAACCAATTACATACTTAGATTTGGAGTATAGCCTCATGTAATCAAGGGTAACTAGTCTTAAAAACGTACCATCATCCAAATTAGTATAAAAAGAGAGGAGGGCGTGGGGAGAAGGGGACAGTGGGTGATGTTGACCCCATAACATTCCCACCCTATGAATAGCTGGACTATCTCGGTACTGATTGACAACATACAATTTGTGTAAAAAAAAAAAGAGAGATTTATTACATATAGAGAAATACATAGTATACTTATTAAAATTGAAAAAACAGAAGCTCAGGATTTGCCCAAGGAGTATCTGTTATTACATGATAAAGAATGGTCTGTGTCTCGACTCGTTTTGTGGTATTCCGCTTCCTCAGGAGGACCAATCTATGAAGCAAATAATACAATAAACCACAAACATAAACATAATAGGTTCAATGATCATAATACAGCAGTAGGAAAAAAAAAAAACAATAATAATGAACTAGCTTACCCTATAGATAGGTGATCAAGTGCGGTATCAAGCCACCCAAATAAGTTCCCCCAGCGGCAGACAAGGGGGATTGTGCGTAGATCTCTAAATAAAAGGCATATAACAGGTGAGGGGCCTGATAAGTTGGTTGGTTGGAGGAAAGGGGAAATTTGCGAATCACGTAATAAGGGGGTAGAGAAATAGGGGATGGGGACAGGAGGGAGAAAAGAGAGGGGGGAAAAAGCGGGGGGGGGGGAAGGGGGAGGGTGAAAGGGAAAACAGGGTTGGGGGGAGGAGGGGAAAGGAAAGGGATGGGGAGGGGATAGGAAGGAGACACAGGGGGGAGGGGAGGGGGAGGAATGAAGGGGGAAGAAGCGGGAAGGAGGGGGAGGAAAAGAGGGAACGGTGGACGGGGGGGAACAAAGGGGGGGAAAAAGGGAGGAAGAAAGGGGGGAGGAGGGAGGGGGGAAAAAGGAGAAACCAAGGATAGTAGATAGGGGGAAGGAAAAAAAGGGGGGGAGGGAGCGAAGTAGGAAAGAAAAAGAAACAGGGAACAGGAGGGAGGGGGAGGAGGGGAAGAGAGTGGGAGACTGGGGTCCTAAATTAGTGAATGATAGGCAGGGTATTAACACAAAGTATAGCTCACCATTATAATTGTATCAATAGGTAATTGAGATACCAGGCCACATGGAGGTTCCTGGTAATGTGGAGGCAGGATGGCTGGTAGGGAACAAGGACGCCAGCTGTATCCATTAAATAAGGCATAAAGGAGGGCACAGAGGTATATGAGTCCAACAATGTGGATGAATGCCCAGTGGGTAGTATGGAAGTCTGTAAAGAGGAAGGTATCAAATATAACATAAGATACCGGATAGTATCCATAGGAAGGTAAAAGATATAGATAACATATGGTACAGGATAGTATCCATAGGGAACAAGGAAAGAACGTACCCATAGAGGTCCCTAGTGAGCCAGCGAAAGCATCCTTGCCATCCAAGCCCCACATGTGCGAACCGCCAGTGGAGAGATCTGCAGTGCTCATTCAGGGGCCCAAGGGCCCGTTAAATGAGCTCCCCAACTGGGAGACGCCTGCGACGCCGCCAGCCGGCGGTGTCTGACGTCACCCGGTCAGTTTCTCCGCACTGCGCAGTTGCGCAACCCGCGCTACTGCGCATGCACGTTCAAAACGAGCCTGTAGGCGGGGAGCCCTGGGCTCGGAGAGAACAAGAAGGGGATGAGCTAGTGAAAGTCACCCCTACCAGGAGAAACACAAGTCCGCCGCTGCCGGTATCTTGTTATATTTGATACCTTCCTCTTTACAGACTTCCATACTACCCACTGGGCATTCACCCACATTGTTGGGCTCATATACCTCTGTACCCTCCATTATGCCTCATTTAATGGGTACAGCTGGCGTCCTTGTTCCCTACCGGCCATCCTGCCTCCACATTACCAGGAACCTCCATGTGGCTTGGTATCTCAATTACCTTTTGATACAATTATAATGGTGAGCTACACTTTGTGTTGATACCCTGCCTATCATTCACGAATTTAGGACCCCAGTCTCCCCCTCTCTTCCCCTCCTCCCCCTCCCTCCCTCCTGTTTCTTTTTCTTTCCTACTTCGCTCCCTCCCCCTTTTTTTCCTTCCCCCTATCTACCCCTATCTACCATTCTTGGTTTCTCCTTTTCCCCCCCTTCCCCCTTTCTTCCTCCCTTCCCCCCCCCTTTGTTTCCCCCCGTCCACCGTTCCCTCTTTTCCTCCCCCTCCCTCCCCTTCTTCCCCCTTCATTCCTCCCCCTCCCCTACCCAGGTGTCTCCTTCCTATTACCTCCCCATCCCTTTCCATCCCCTCTTCCCCCCCACCCTGTTTGCCCCCCCCCTCTCCCCCCCTTTCCCCCTCTGTCCACCCCTCCCCTTCCCCCCA
This sequence comes from Lithobates septentrionalis, assembly GCA_037952835.1. Lineage (NCBI taxonomy): Eukaryota > Metazoa > Chordata > Amphibia > Anura > Ranidae > Lithobates > Lithobates septentrionalis. Next base: position 298,854 of record JBBDGP010001172.1, read on the forward strand.
TTTTCCCCCCCTCCCCCTCTCTTTTCTCCCTCCTTTCCCCATCCTCCAACCAACCAACTTATCAGGCCCCTCACCTGTTTTATGCCTTTTATTTAGAAATCTCCGCACAATCCCCCTTGTCCGCCGCTGGGGAACCTATCTGGGCAGCTTGATACCGAACTTGATCACCTATCTATAGGGTAAGCTAGTTCATTATTATTGTTGTTTATTTTTCTTTTCCTACTGCTGTATTATGATCATTGAACCTATTACGTTTATGTTTGTGGTTTATTGTATTATTTGCTTCATAGATTGGTCCTGCTGAGGAAGCGGAATACCGCGAAACTAGTCGAGACCCAGACCATTCTTTATCGTGTAATAACAGATACTCCTTGGGCAAATCCTGAGCTTCTGTTTTTTTCAATTTTAATACGTATACTATGTATTTCTCTATATGTAATAAATCTCTCTCTTTTTTTTTTTTACACAAATTTTATGTTGTCAATCAGTACCGAGATAGTCCAGCTATTCAAAGGGTGGGAATGTTATGGGGTCCACATCAGCCACTGTCCCCTTGTCCCCATGCCCTCCTCTCTTTTAATTACATACTTAGGCGATGGCAATAAGCTGTATGATGTGTTACGGAACACAATTTCCGCAGAGAGCATCGATGACACTTTTTTTTAGATGTGTATTTATTTTTAGCTTGGCTTAAATACAGCAGCAGAACCCCAATCTAACTCATTTCAACTTAAAGAGGAGGTCCCCCCTCTTTCAAAAAAAATTAACAGTCAGCAGCTATAGTATTTATATTACTATAGCTGCTGACTTTTAATATTAGGACACTTACCTGTCCAGGGATCCCGTGGTGTCTTCACCCCAGCCGATTTTTCTATCGTCTCTCGGTTGCTGTCGCCACCATTGCTTGTAAGGGAAACTGGCAGTGAAGCCGTGTGGCTTCACAGCCGGTTCCCTACTGCGCATGTGCGAAGCGCACTGCACTTTGTGAATAGACCGACGGCAGGGGAAGGAGGAGGGGGGATGAACTTCTGGGTCAAAAACAGGTACCCGCTCTACGCTCCTCCCCAAAAGGAGCCTAATGTGTCACTGAGTGTATTATTTGAGAAACAAATACAAATATTGTGGCATGGCAATACATACTGAGCTTTGTTAGGTTGCAATGTAAGAGGGAGAAATGAGGTATGATTTATCTTGCAATAAAAACTATATTGTATTATTTGGGCAACAATAGCCATACATATTATACACTGACTGAACAGTATGCAGGCAGCTTGGTTAGGCTGCAATGTTAGAAGAAAGGATGAGGCAGGTCTTTTTTCTGAAATAAACTTTGTATTATTTCAGAAAACAAAAGTCACAAATATTGTACAGTGACAGAACAGCATGTAAACAGCTTGGTTCTGTATAAGAGGAAGAGATGCAGCAGCTTTTATCCTGAAATATAGCGTAGAGTGTTTAATTTCTGACACAATAACCACGAACATTGTACTGGGCGGTATTAAAGGACAATTTTTATAACAAAGTAACTAGGATAGGTCCCGCACACAGACCCCCACATTCACTCGGCCAGAGGTCTGGGGCATCAATATGGGGGTTCTCATTTACTCTTAAAAGACCCCCTCTTACTTATCTGACTCCACTGTCATGTGACCATCTGTCCTGACATCACTGTGCATGCGTGCTTTGGTGCTCAGAATTCCGGGATGTGTAGTTTTTTTTTTTACAGCTCTGTTATTAAAAAAATTGGGGATATTTATTATAGCAAAAAGTATAAAACGTTATTTTTTTTTCAAAATTGTCGCTTTTTTTTGTTTATAACGCAAAAAATAAAAACCGCAGAGATGATCAAATACCACCAAAAGAAAGCTCTATTTGTGGGAAAAAAGGACGTCAATTTTGTTTGGGTACAACGTTGCACGACCGCGCAACTGTCAGTTAAGTCGACGCAGTGCTGTATCACAAAAAATGGCCTGGTCATTGAGCAGCCAAATCTTCTGGGGCTAAAGTGGTTAAGCACTAGGGATGAGCTTCGTGTTCGAGTCGAACCCATGTTCGACTCGAACATCGGCTGTTCTGTCGTTCGCCGAATTGCGAACGATATGGGCCGTTCGCGCCAAATTCGTGTGGCGTGTCACGGCCCATAATTCACTGCGGCATCGCAGTGCATTGCTTGCTGATGATTGGCCAAGCATGCACTATGACCCGCATGCTTGGCCAATCACAGCGCCGCCTGAACAGAGAGCCGTAATTGGCCAAAGCCAAGGAGGCTTTGGCCAATTATGGCTCAGGGGATTTAGTACACACACTACACCTGCACGGCGCCCTGTGTAGTGTGTGTTCTGGCATTGAAAGAGATAGACAGAGAGAGAGACAGTGTCATTTGATTTGAGTTAGATAGATTAGGCAGAACAGTCAGTCAGTTAGCTGCACTTACAGTCTATTGTGTATATATATGCATCCCAGGTGTTGCATATATATATATATACACTGTATTCAGTTTAGCTAGATCCGTTCCTGTTATCTTCTAGACTATTTACATTTAGTGCAGTGCGTCCTGCTCACAGTGTTCAGCTAGATCCGTTCCTGTTATCTTCCTACTGACAGGCAGGCTTGTCTTGTTACAGTATTAACAGCTACCTAAAGAAAATTACTGGTGTTCTTTTGATCCTATTAGTACCACGGTCAGGCAGCTAGACTATTTACATTTAGTACAGTGCGTCCTGCTCACAGTGTTCAGCTAGATCCGTTCCTGTTATCTTCTAGACTATTTACATTTAGTGCAGTGCGTCCTGCTCACAGTGTTCAGCTAGATCCGTTCCTGTTATCTTCCTACTGACAGGCAGGCTTGTCTTGTTACAGTATTAACAGCTACCTAAAGAAAATTACTGGTGTTCTTTTGATCCTATTAGTACCACGGTCAGGCAGCTAGACTATTTACATTTAGTACAGTGCGTCCTGCTCACAGTGTTTAGCTAGATCCGTTCCTGTTATCTTCCTACTGACAGGCAGGCTTGTCTTGTTACAGTATTAACAGCTACCTAAAGAAAATTACTGGTGTTCTTTTCATCCTATTAGTACCACGGTCAGGCAGCTAGACTATTTACATTTAGTACAGTGCGTCCTGCTCACAGTGTTCAGCTAGATCTGTTCCTGTTATCTTCCTACTGACAGGCAGGCTTGTCTTATTACAGTATTAACAGCTACCTAAAGAAAATTACTGGTGTCCTTTTGATCCTATTAGTACCACGGTCAGGCAGCTAGACTATTTACATTTAGTACAGTGCGTCCTGCTCACAGTGTTCAGCTAGATCCGTTCCTGTTATCTTCCTACTGACAGGCAGGCTTGTCTTGTTACAGTATTAACAGCTACCTAAAGAAAATTACTGGTGTTCTTTTGATCCTATTAGTACCACGGTCAGGCAGCTAGACTATTTACATTTAGTACAGTGCGTCCTGCTCACAGTGTTCAGCTAGATCCGTTCCTGTTATCTTCCTACTGACAGGCAGGCTTGTCTTGTTACAGTATTAACAGCTACCTAAAGAAAATTACTGGTGTTCTTTTGATCCTATTAGTACCACGGTCAGGCAGCTAGACTATTTACATTTAGTACAGTGCGTCCTGCTCACAGTGTTCAGCTAGATCCGTTCCTGTTATCTTCCTACTGACAGGCAGGCTTGTCTTGTTACAGTATATAAAGCTACCTGAAGAAAATTACTGGTGTTCTTTTGATCCTATTAGTACCACGGTCAGGCAGCTAGACTATTTACAGTTAGTGCAGTGCGTCCTGCTCACAGTGTTCAGCTAAACCTACAAGTTAGTGGGGTGCGTCCACCTCACAGTGTTCAGCTAAAGCTACCTGTAGAAGGTTGGTGGTGTTCTCATACTACAGGCAAGCAGTTGATTTTGCTAGCTGCAGTATCAGTACATATATATATATATATATATATATATATATATATATATATATATATATATATATCCCAGCTTAGTGCAGCTACAGGCCATTAGTATGTCTGGAAGGCCAAGAAGGAGAGGCAGACAGTCACAAGCCAATAAGAGAGGGCAAGCAGGCTCTGTGTCTAGTGCTGGTCGTGGAGACGGTGCATCCTCATCAGCACGTGGCCATGGGACACACTTGGCCTTTTTTTCGGCAGCTGGCCGTGTTGAGCCGCAACATGCGGAAGACTTGGTCGAGTGGATGACCAAGCCGTCCTCATCCTCCTCATCCTCTCTCACCCATGCCCAGGGTGCTTTGTCTGGCAAAGCAGCGGCCTCTTCCCTCGGCTCAATGTCATCAGTGACTCCTTCCCTAGCTCCACCATGTCCTCCTGAGGAGTCCCTCGAACTGTTTGACCACAGTGTTGGGTACATGCTCCAGGAGGATGCCCAGTGTTTGGAAGGCTCTGATGATGATACTGAGCTTGATGAAGGCAGTAACATGAGCACGGACAGAGGGGGTGCCCAAGAAGGACAGCAATCTGGCAGTCATGCTCACCCTGCTGCAGCATACTGCCAGGTTTGCTCCAGTGATGAGGAGGGAGGGGATGATGAGGTCACTGACTCAACGTGGGTGCCTGATAGGAGAGAGGAGGAGGAGGAGGAGAAGGCGGCACATCACCAACGAGGCAGGATGCCCTCCAGGGGCCAGCCTAAGGGCAGCACATTGACTGCATCACACCCCAAAGCTCCACATGTGCAGGGCGCTGCAGTCTCTGCGCGTTATTCAAAAAGTTCTTTGGTGTGGGCCTTTTTTGAGACGAGTGCATCAGATCGCACCGCTGCTATTTGCAACATATGTCTCAAGCGTATCTCACGTGGCCAAAACATCTCCCGCTTGGGTACCACATGCATGATCAGACATATGTTGACCTGCCATGCAGTTCGTTGGCAAGCGTATCTAAAAGACCCACACCAAAGAACAAAGAGGATCTCTCCTTGCTCCTCATCAGCTGAGATTTCCAACCCCACTAGACCTCCAGTCCTCTCTGAGACCTGCAGTGAGAGGAATGAAGGTGTAGAATTAGGTGTGTCACAGCCAAGTACTTGTGGGCAATCTGCTTTTGGTACACCGACGTCAGATTGTACCAGGCAAATTTCCCTGCCCCAGCTGCTGCACCGCCGAAAGAAGTTTGCTCCCAGCCATCCACATGCCCAGCGGTTGAATGCTAGCTTGGCAAAATTGCTAGCACTTCAACTGCTGCCTTTTCAGTTGGTAGACTCTGCCCCCTTCCGTGAGTTTGTGGAATGTGCGGTTCCTCAGTGGCAGGTACCCAAACGCCACTTTTTCTCACGGAAGGCGATTCCGGCTCTCTACCGGCATGTGGAAGGCAATGTCCATGCCTCGCTGGACAGGGCGGTCAGCGGTAAGGTGCATATTACCGCTGACTCATGGTCCAGCAGGCATGGACAGGGACGTTACCTAAGTTTCACGGCGCATTGGGTGACTCTGCTGGCAGCTGGGAAGGATGCAGGACAAAGTGCAGTAGTGTTGGAGGTTGTTCCGCCACCACGCCTCCAAAATGCTAATGATTGTGACACACCTCTCTCCTCCACCCCCTCCTCTTCTTCTTCCTCCATGGCCTTTTCCTCGGAACCAGCGGTGCTCCGTAGTCGTTCAAGGGGCTACGCAAGTACGCAGGCCAAAAGATGCCATGCGGTGCTTGAGCTGGTGTGCTTGGGGGACAGGAGCCACACTGGGGCAGAGGTTCTGTCAGCTCTGCAGGGGCAGGTTCAGAGGTGGTTGACGCCATGCCAACTTAAGGCAGGAATGGTGGTTTGCGACAATGGCACCAACCTCCTCTCTGCCCTCCGACAGGGACAAATGACCCATGTGCCCTGTTAGGCTCACGTCCTTAACTTGGTGGTGCAGCGGTTCTTGGGCAGGTACCCGGGCTTACAGGATGTCCTGAGGCAGGCCAGGAAAGTCTGTGTGCATTTCCGCCGGTCATATAATGCCAGTGCTCGGCTGACGGACCTCCAAAAGGAGTTTAACCTGCCCAAGAACCGCCTAATCTGTGACATGCCCACCAGGTGGAACTCAACGTTGGCCATGCTGCAGCGGCTGCACACGCAGCAGAGGGCCATCAATGAGTACCTGTGCGACTATGGCACCAGGACAGGGTCAGGGGAGCTTGTTTTTTTTTCCCCACGCCAATGGGCCATGATCAGGGATGCATGCACTGTCCTGTCACCATTTGAGGAGGCCACGAGTGCATGCATCAGTGGCACTGTCCCCCTTGTCCACCTGTTGGAGCACACGCTGCGTGGAATAATGGACAGGGCACTTGAGGCAGAACAGAGACAGGAAGAGGAGGACTTCCTTAGCTCTCAAGGCCCCCTTTATCCAGACAGTGTTCCTGCGTGCCCGCCAATCACACAGGAAGAGGACGAGGAGGAGGAGGAGGATGAAGATTGTGTCAGTATGGAAGTGGAGCCTGGCACTCAGCATCAGCAGCAGTCTTTAAGGGATCAGTCCCAAGAAACACATGGACTTGTACGTGGCTGGGAGGAGGTGGCTGCGGACGTTGTCGTCCTTAGTGACCCAGAGGACTCCGGACCGAATGCCTCAGCAAACCTACGCTGCATGGCCTCCCTGATCCTGCAAAGCCTGCGTAAGGATCCTCGTATTCGTGGTATCAAGGAGAAGGATCAATACTGGCTGGCAACCCTCCTTGATCCACGTTACAAGGGTAAGGTTGCGGACCTTATCTTGCCATCGCAGAGGGAGCAGAGGATGAAACATCTTTGGGAGGCCTTGCAGAAAGGTCTGTGCAACGCGTTCCCAGAGACTGGGAGGTTACAAACTCCTGTTTCTGGACAACGTGTTGCTGAGGCTTCGGTCAGTCAAAGAAGGAGCGGTGGAGAAGGTGGCCGTCTGACCGATGCGTTCAGACAATTTTTTGGTCCGCAGCCCCAAGGTTTGATCGGTTCCAGCAACCATCGCCAGCGTCTGTTTTACATGGTGCAGGAATACCTAGGGGCAAGATAAGACTTGGACACCTTTCCCACCGAAAATCCTCTGGGTTACTGGGTCTTGAGGATGGATCACTGGCCAGAGCTTGCACAGCATGCAATTGAGCTACTGGCCTGTCCTGCATCCAGCGTTCTTTCGGAACGCACATTCAGTGCTGCTGGAGGCGTGGTAACCGATCACAGGGTGCGTCTGTCCACCGACTCGGTCGATCGACTGACCTTCATAAAAATGAATCAGTCTTGGATCACCACCAGCTACCAAGCACCTGATGCTGATGTAACCGAATAATTTTTTTTGAAATCTCAGATCCCTTCAAAGACTGCCTATGCTGATGCTGAGTGACTATCCCTGAGTAATTATCCTCTTCCTCCTCAATCATCACGCTGATAGCTTGTAAGAACATTTTTGGTTCTGGGCGCCACCACCAGTGCCTGAGGCACAATTTTTCAGCCCCTGTTTAACAGGGGCGTGTAATTACAATTTTTGATGTAATACTTTGCAGCAGGGCTCGTTCCTGCATTCCAACTAGAGTGTCTGTGAGGGGTTGCAGTGTTGTGGCACCAGCACCAGTGCCTAAGGCCCAATTTTTCTGCCCCTGTCTAACAGGGGCGTGTAATTACAATTTTTGATGCAATACTTTGCAGCAGGGCTCGTTCCTGCGTTCCAACTAGAGTGTCTGTGAGGGGTTGCAGTGTTGTGGCACCAGCACCAGTGCCTAAGGCCCAATTTTTCTGCCCCTGTCTAACAGGGGCGTGTAATTACAATTTTTGATGCAATACTTTGCAGCAGGGCTCGTTCCTGCGTTCCAACTAGAGTGTCTGTGAGGGGTTGCAGTGTTGTGGCACCAGCACCAGTGCCTAAGGCCTAATTTTTCAGCTCCTGTTCAGCAGGGGCATGTAATTACAATTCTTGATCTAATATTTCACAGCAGGGCCCTGTGAGGGCTTACAGTGTTGTGGCCACAGCAACACCTAAGGCCCAAATTTCTGCTGAGTATATAGGGCAGGACCCTACTTTCAAACATCTAACTTACAAACGACTCCTACTTGCAAACGGAAGGAGACAACAGGAAGTGAGATGAAATCTACCCCTAGGAAGGGAAATTCTCTCCTGTAAGAGTTAATATGGGAAAAAAAATTCTCCTTTCCACTGATGCTTTCCAATCCTTGTTCCACAAAAAAACCCAAATTTTCAAAAAACATTTTTCATTGGGACAAAAAGTGAGGTGAAATCTTCTGAAGAGGAGGAAAGACAGCAAAACAAATGTCACAGGGGTGATAACCCTTCCCTATGTTTTCCAAAAAGCTTAAAAAAGATTTTTTGGCTGGAGCTAAACACGTTAAAAATGTACCCGTTCAAAATTACAAACAGATTCTACTTAACAACAAACCTACAGTCCCTGTCTTGTTTGCACCGCCTGTATACTGCTGTTCAGAGTATATAGGGCCTGGTGGCCCCACACCTTTCCTTATTTTAATTTGGGTGCGGGGTTCCCCTTAATATCCATACAAGACCCAAAGGGCCTGGTAATGGACTGGGGGGTACCCATGCCGTTTGTCTCACCGATTTTCATCCATATTGCCATGACCCGACATTACATTAAACCCGCAAGCAGTTTTAAATGAGATTTTTTCCTTTAAAAATGACATTTGGTGCAGGGACTGTTCTAAACACGGGAAACACGCGTCACTTTAAAGGCATACTATAGACACCCCCCAGGTACGATATTTAAAGGAATATTTCACTTTTTTTTTTTTTACTTTAAGCATCATTAAAATCACTGCTCCTGAAAAAAACGGCCGTTTTTAAAAGTTTTTTTTGCATTGATACATGTCCCCTGGGGTAGGACCCGGGTCCCCAAACCCTTTTTAGGACAATACCATGCAAATTAGCCTTTAAAATGAGCACTTTTGATTTCGAACGTTCGAGTCCCATAGACGTCAATTGGGTTCTAACGTTCGTGCAAACTTTCGGTCCATTCGCAGGTTCTGGTGCGAACCGAACCGGGGGGTGTTCGGCTCATCCCTATTAAGCACTTTTGGTTTCATGCACACTGACTTTTAATTAGCAGTTGCACTTTCCACTGTATGCTATTTTGTTACTATTTGCTAATTTTGTTTAATCACAATTTTTTGAAATTTCACTTTGGATGATTTATCATATATTTACAGTATATGCAGACTAATTTGCCAATTGCTTTGGGAATTAGAGTGGTACTTTATGTTTGTTTACATTTTCAAATATTAACTAGTGGGCCATGAATTAATACTGCTCATTAATACTTATCATATATTTACAGTATATGCAGACTAATTTGCCAATTGCTTTGGGTATTAGAGTGGCACTTTATGTTTGTTTACATTTTCAAATATTAACTAGTGGGCCATGAATTAATACTGCTTGAAAAGTACATGATCAATTGCAAGCACACAAACATTTACAATTAATTTTCAACAACTCATATTTTAAAGAGAATCCAAGCTTTGAAATAATCAAGCATATTCTTTGAAGCATAAGTTACATAAAAAAAAAAAACCCTTGTATATCATTATCAAAATTTTACGATTCAGTTCAATGTTTTAGAGCATGGTAAAGTATTTATAATTTACCTCCATTAAATATTTTAGGCTGAAAACTCAAAATGCCTAGCTCCAGGTGTTTGTAATTATTTTTAAAGTCTTAAACTAATTGTAGTATTTTTTTTTTTTCAAACTAATTGTAGAAACCCTTAATGTTTATTTGATAGTGTCTTTATGAATACATTACAGGGGAGTATAAATGTCAGCATCGGATGGTCAGAAATAAATATTGTTTATAAATTAAACAGCTCCCATGCATGCATTCATATGTCTTTACAGCTGTTTGCCTGGGGTTCCAATTTAACTTTTACTGGATACATATTTCTGATGTAATAAGTATCCATCAACACAGATAACTGCCCAGTTTTATTTACAAGTGTGTATGAATCAAATATAGCAAATCTTTGATAAGATATGTGTAGCGCTGGTAGATTTGCGATCTACCATCTGATAGGTAAATTTAGTAACTTGTTCATTAGGAAGGTTAGATTTGCCTCTGTTCCAGCTTGGCTGACGTTGCGCGTGTTTCCATACTGAGCCGTGGGTGTCGCTGTTACCGCTGGCTGGTGTTGGAAGGGCAGCGTGTCTAAGCGTATGGATGCTCTTCTGTCCTGGAGACAACTCGGTGGAGGTTGTCCTCCGAGTTGCATTCTGGGCGAGGGTATTTATGGGACAGACCCCATATTTTGGGGTTCGTTTTACAGCCACCTGCTGGCCCTCCTGGCCGACAGGTATGCATTAGAGTGCTATCTCGTGGTCCTCCGTTCCGGAGGCCCACGTCACTGTGGGGCAGGGGTGGGCCCAGAAGCTTGTCTGGGGCCTACCACAGCGGCCGAGGAATGGTCCTGAGCTGTCTATCCAGAGTGAAGAAGCTGGACAACCGAGGAGATCGCAGGGGAGGACCCCTCATGGAAGGATCATGCAACGTGCTGGCCTGGAGAGGGGCCTGGTGACTCGGTTGGAGGACGTATCCTAAAGTAATTATACAGCATAGTGTTGCCTGGTTGGCTTAAAGGTTCAACCACTGTGACTGACATTCATCGCAGAAAAAAACCAATACATCCTGTGGCAGAGGATCGTACAGGTTCATCCCAAACAAGTCTGTGGCAGAGACTTTTGTTCGTGCTACGTACTGGCTGCTAGGCAAGTGAGAGAGGCCTATCCAGGCGTGCAAGGAGTGTGTCCCACCAAGGGAGTGCATTCTATTGAAATATCCAACCCCAAAGGACATTTGACAAGAATCTTACTACAAAAGGTATTTGAGTTTTCCTCTGCAGTTTTCCTTCTGCCTCTTTCCTGCTAGTTCCTTCGTTGATGGTTTAATAAAGCATTGAAAACGTACTCAAGTGTTGGTGTCCAGAGGTAAACTCAACAGAACCCTAGACCCGGTGACGGTGAAACAGAGGGAAGGAGAGTGAAGGTAACAAGCCCGCTTAAACCAGCAGCTCCGCCGAGAGTTATTGCTACATGTGGGGGCGTCGTCCGGGATTTGTTGACCGTCAATTCTCGCAACCCAGAGAAGTGTTTCATCTGGAGTTTATGGTGAGAGCTGGACTTTGGAAAAAAATCTTACAGGAAGAGAAGGGGTTAAACTGCAGGACTTTATTTCTGAGTGCGTAGACGGCGGGCGCCAGTGAAAGCCCGGGAACTACGTGATCAGAAGAACAAGTGGGAGGAGCCTACCCTACTTGATACTGCGTGGGACGCGTGTATGTATTTGGCGCCAGAGGAAAAGAGAAGCCTCGTGATCGTGCTGAGAAGATCAGAGTGTGGCCATGTCTTTTCCGGCGATGCAGCCAAATATGGGACCGAGAATGTTCCCTGCAAGCACCGTGTTGAATACTGTGTTGACCGGAACCTGGAGATCGTTTGAAGCCGCAGGGGAGGTTTGTTCTGTATACCTCAGGAGATATTGAGGGACTGGGCATGATCTGCCACCGATGTGAAGGACTGGCCATACATCTCCGTCCATTTGGGCGATGTCCGCAATGTGGAGAGTACTTGTTTGTGGTGGAGCAACCTACCACGTCGCCCCATGCTTATCGAATGGATTGGGCAACAGGTATTGCCACAGTATAAGCTGCTACTACTACAGAGAGAGAACGGCAGGCCATCACTTCGCCTGTTGTTACTGACAATGTTCCGGAGAGAGACACTGCTGCTGCTGTCTCACCAGGGGACATTACTTTGATTTCTGCGTCCACTACACCTACTCCTGTTGTACCTGTTCAAAGGAAGGTGGGATATGTGAAGGCTTCCCGCGGCCATGGTCGAGGCCTACCCCAGAGGTTACCTGAACCGGAGCTACAAAAGTCCACATCAGGAACGGGTAAGCCACTGATGGGGAATGTATCTGGGACTGTAAATAAATATCTGCCAGCGGAATAGTTGGGAGATTCGGAAATAGAATGCATGTCGAATCTTTACGGTGATGATGACCTATTTGAGACTATGTCACAAGAGCTGTTATGGTCACAAGGTGAAGATGTCGCCTCTGCTATGACTTTCCCTGAATGGACAGCCCTGAGTTCTGGGAAGAAGTCACCCTGTGTGGAGCCACACAGTACTGTTACCGAGACTTTATTGAAAGTTGCTAGTTCACTACAGACACTGGCTGGGTCTATGGTGAGCAAATCATTGGATTCCTGTGTGCCGCCTGGTATGGTGAAGGACAGATCTTTGCCCAAACTTGCACGTTTGCAGAGAATGTTAAACAAGCGTGTAGCTGCAGAGTATGGTTTGGAGTTCACTTATGTGCTTCAGGATATAATGCAAGTGATTGAACTTAAAGTGGAGGGCCACCCTGAAAAAAAAAAAATCACCAAAAATCCTAAACAAAAAAAAAAAAATTGAAAAAAAAAAAAAAAATTAAACTTACCTAAACCCTTGTTGCTAGGCAGTCTTCCTAATCTGCCTCTTCCTATTCTGCGGTGAGTTCTTCTCCTTGGTGAGCGGCCCTGTTGTCTTCTGGGAACTGTGTGTGTTCCCAGAACACCACGGGGCCATTCCCAGAACGGAGCGCCGCTCGCGCATGCGCAGTAGGAAACTGGCAGTAAAGCCGCAAGGCTCCACTGCCTGTTTCCCTTTCCTAGGATGGCGGTGCCGGGACCCGAGAGCCGAGGGATGGGTCGGCCTCGGGCGGCGGACATCGCGGGCACCCAGGACAGGTAAGTACTTATTTAAAGTCAGCAGCTACAGTGTTAGTAGCTGCTGACTTTAAATTTTTTTTTTTTTGACGGAATCCCGCTTTAACCGGGAACTTTGGTACAGTGAAGCTGTTTGGGACTATTTGTCTGTGCCTAAGCCTTTCCGAAAGACTGGATGTTCTGTTAAAATGGATGAACATTTTAGTGGATGTTTTATGCACTGGAACTTCGGTCGTCACATCTATGCTGACAAAGTGGTCATCTGCAGGCATGGAAAAGATGATGTTGTCTATTTCATTACCACAGTGGATAAAACGGGAAAGACACTGACCTTGCCACATCCCCGGTTTTATTGATGATTCTGGACAAAAGTGCTTTGAAGTTAGATAGTTATGCCGCGTACACACGGTCAGACTTTTCAGCTACAAAAGTCCGACAGCCTGTCCGACAGACTTTCGACGGACTTTTGGCGGACTTTCGACGGACTTGCGGCGGACTTTCTAACGAACAGACTTGCCTACACACGATCACACAAAAGTCCGTCGAATTCTTACGTGATGACGTACACCGGACTAAAATAAGGAAGTTCATAGCCAGTAGCCAATAGCTGCCCTAGCGTGGGTTTTTGTCCGTCGGACTAGCATACAGACGAGCGGATTTTTCGACCGGACTCGAGTCCGTCGGAAAGATTTGAAGCATGTTTCAAATCTAAAGTACGTCGGATTTAAGGCTAAAAAAGTCAGTTGAAAGTCCGGAGAAGCCCACACACGATCGGATTACCAGCCAGCTTTAGTCCGTCAGCGTCAGTTGGACTTTTGTAGACGAAAAGTCCGACCGTGTGTACGCGGCATTAGTGTCAGTGTAAAGAGATCTTCGTGGTTAAGATCTACATATTCTGTTCAGTGTTTCAAATCCAAGGACTTCTTTTTGCTAGCCGGATTTTCTTCATTTAAAGAGATTATTATACAGGGATGGACTCCTTAAGATTTTCTTTTTTTGATACTAGATGATGGGAAGAAAGGCTCATTTTCTTTAAAAATGAGGCTTTGCTCCCGATATTGTACAGTATATGTGTGTGTTTATTAAGTTTTCCTTTTCAGGAACTATTGGATCTCCTATCAAGCTGGGAGGCTTTTCAGCTAGATAGATAGTGAGGTTATGTACTGTAATAGGATGGTTTTGTTTGCGGATGTGAACATAGTGTTTTATAGATGTAAGTCTTATAATATCTTTCCACTGTCTTTCTTTCTCTCTTTGTCTATCCAAGTTATTAAAAGCTCAAATGCCTACTTCCAGGCTTGGGAGTTACTGTCATTATTTTTGGAAAGACATTGGGGACAATGTCTACTGTAGTGGGGGGAGTATGTAGCGCTGGTAGATTTGCGATCTACCATCTGATAGGTAAATTTAGTAACTTGTTCGTTAGGAAGGTTAGATTTGCCTCTGTTCCAGCTTGGCTGACGTTGCGTGTGTTTCCATACTGAGCCGTGGGTGTCGCTGTTACTGCTGGCTGGTGTTGGAAGGGCAGCGTGTCTAAGCGTATGGATGCTCTTATGTCCCGGAGACAATTCGGTGGAGGTTGTCCTACGAGTTGCATTCTGTGCGAGGGTATTTATGGGACAGATGCCATATTTTGGGGTTCGTTTTACAGCCACATGTGTTAGAGAGCTATCTCGGGGTCCTCCGTTCCAGAGGCCCACGTCGCTGCGGCGCAGGGGTGGGCCCAGAAGCTTGTCTGGTGCCTACCACAGCGGCCGAGGAATGGTCCTGAGCTGTTTATCCAGAGTGAAGAAGCTGGACAACCGAGGAGATCCCAGGGGAGGACCCGTCATGGAAGGATCATGCAACGTGCTGGTCTGGAGAGGGGCCTGGTGACTCGGTTGGAGGACGTATCCTAAAGTAATTATACAGCATAGTGTTGCCGGGTTGGCTTAAAGGTTCAAGCACTGTGACTGACATTCATCGCAGAAAAAAAACAATACATCCTGTGGCAGAGGATCGTACGGGTTCATCCCAAATAAGTCTGTGGCAGAGACTTTTGTTTGTGCTACGTACTGGCTGCTAGGCAAGTGGGTAAGGCCTATCCAGGCGTGCAAGGAATGTGTCCCACCAAGGGAGTGCATTCTATTGAAATATCCAACCCCAAAGCACATTTGTCAAGAATCTTACTACAAAAGGTATTTGAGTTTTCCTCTGCAGTTTTCCTTCTGCCTCTTTCCTGCTAGTTCCTTCGTTGATGGTTTAATAAAGCATTGAAAACGTACTCAACGGAACCCTAGACCCGGTGATGGTGAAACAGAGGGAAGGAGAGTGAAGGTAACAAGCCCGCTTAAACCAGCAGCTCCGCTGAGAGTTATTGCTACCTATGTTTTCCATGTTAGCCACATGCATAAGGACAAATGAATGGTTTGAACTTAGGAAGTGTATGTACTAAACTGCACTATTCTGTTGTTTTGGTTATTATGGACATTAAAAAGGTGTCTTGCCATTTCATTGAAAAATTCAGCACATCATAATAACAATTAATATAGGTAAATCAGATAAGGATCAATTGAATACACTTTTTCAATTCAGCTTTAAGGGTAAGGATCTTTATATCATGTCATATTTATTATATTATGTCATGTGACTACCATTTTCAAACCTCATTCACTGCGAATAGCAATGTTTGTAATAAAAAAAATAAAGATTCTTATCCTTGTGTGCTAGCTTTGTGAATTTAGACTATACACTCACCGGCCATTTTATTAGGTATACCTTACTGGTACCGGGTTGGACCACCATTTGCTTCCAGAACTGCCTTAATTCTTCGTGGCATAGATTTGTCAAGGTGTTGGAAACATTCCTCAGAGATTCTGGTCCATATTGACTTGATAGTATCACGCAGTTGCTGCAGATTAGTCGGCTGCACATCCATGATGCAAATCTCCTGTTCCACCACATCCCAAATGTGCTCTATTGGATGGAGATCTGTTGACTGTGGAGGCCATTGGAGTACAGTGAACTCATTGTCATGTTCAAGAAACCAGTTTGAGATGATTTGAGCTTTGCAACATGGTTAATTATGCTGCTGGAAGTAGCCATCAGAAGATGGGTACACTGTAGTCATAAAGGGATGGACATGGACAATACTAAGGTAGGCCATGGCATTTAAATGATGCTCAATTGTTACTAAGGGACCCAAAGTTTGCCAAGAACATATCACCCACACCATTACACCACCACCACCAGCCTGAACCGTTGATACAAGGCAGGATTTACGACAAATTCTGACCCTTCCATCTGAATTATAAAACAGTTGACCTGATTGGGCCCCACAGTTACCATAACCATGTCTCCATCCCTGTATAAGCATAAAAAAGCAAAAGAGAGGGGTAGTGGGACTTTAAATGAGGCATGGGTATGTCTTTGAGATGGTCTAGGATACCTTATATTATATTAACTATCACCACCCCATAAGGGGCTTTTTAGCTGTATAGCCATAGAGAATTGCTGATCCAGAAAATGCATAGACATCAGTTCATGAGTAATAATAATAATATAATGCATCATAATATACAATACATAAATCATGCACATTGAGGCATAATAAAAATAGTAATAATAATAGTAGTCATGTTGATAGAAACGTTGTTTGTAAACGCTGTTTATAAGATATTGACATAATTGATACAGGCAATACAATGGATATACAAAAAAGGTGAACAAGGTATTCCGAATAACAATGTTAGTAAAAATGGTATGCGATAGAATTCATAGATGAAACAAACTTGAAATGGCAACCCTGAGTGTAGACTCTACGCGTTTCATGGCGTTTAAAGCCAATCATCAGGAGTGGGATGCATCAAGAGATGACTAGAAAAATAAATAAAAAGATAAATAGATCATTGGAGTCTAGATTTAAATCATGCTTTCAAAGGGCAAAGCAGGTATTTTAGAATATATATAAATGCACATTACCTTTTGGCAACAGCCCAGTACATAACCCAACAGTCCAATTATGGAATAGTGAAGGTGGCCCTGAGAGAGCTATCTCCCCTGGGGTTGAGGCCAAGGACACACAAGGCTGACCCCCAAACCGAAGATCTCCATGGGAGCTAGAGAATCGAAGAGGGGGTGGAGAGGAACAGCAGCCAAGGAGAGAGCCAGACAGCTAAAACACACTTCCAAGGTAGGAGGCATACAGGTATGGGCCACAGATAAAGTTCTGTAATAAATAAAAAGAAAAAGAAAAAAATAATAATAAATATAAAAAAAAAAAAAGATAATGAGGAAAAAATGTATAACAAAGAGGTGGGGATGAGTGTGTCAGAAAAAGAAAAATGAACAAATGTTATAAATGAAGGGAGGTAGAGTGTAAAACCAAACTGGCACTAGAGTGTATGTCTGACACCTTCCCCAAAAATAGTTGGGTGGTGAAAACCAACAAACAAAAAATGTATATAAATAATATATACTAGCATGTTGCCAATGTATTGGTATTTGAATAAGAGGCGTAAACAAATATAAATAAAATAAATAATGCACACCTGTATAGAGAGAAATCAAGCATGATGTAAATAGGTGTGTGATGGTAATAATGGAGAGAGAAACAGCCTGATTACCGGAGGTGTGGATGAAGACCCATATATCCTCTCCTCCTGAGAACATGTGTGGAATGAACTGCCGGCTCATCCCGACCTTTGTATCCTCAGCCTGAGGGCGTGTCCCCGCCAACGTCATGCTATCACATTTGGCCAATGAAATAGACGGGGCAGACAACCACCTGAGGCACAGAGATCTCAGCGGTGGTTCATCCCCGCCCATCAAGCCTAGGTGAGAGGGAGGGAGCATAGTCACGCAGGTCGGCTTCGGAAGGACACCGCACCTGCAGCATGCTGGGCATGACGCCGATGCGCCAAGATCCAACCCCGTCTCCATCGCTAATGGGGATGGGTGGGGGAGAAGGAGCTGGGCGCATCGCAACTTAGGCTTGATGGGCGGGGATGAACCACCGCTGAGATCTCTGTGCCTCAGGTGGTTGTCTGCCCCGTCTATTTCATTGGCCAAATGTGATAGCATGACGTTGGCTGGGACACGCCCTCAGGCTGAGGATACAAAGGTCGGGATGAGCCGGCAGTTCATTCCACACATGTTCTCAGGAGGAGAGGATATATGGGTCTTCATCCACACCTCAGGTAATCAGGCTGTTTCTCTCTCCATTATTACCATCACACACCTATTTACATCATGCTTGATTTCTCTCTATACAGGTGTGCATTATTTATTTTATTTATATTTGTTTACGCCTCTTATTCAAATACCAATACATTGGCAACATGCTAGTATATATTATTTATATACATTTTTTGTTTATTGGTTTTCACCACCCAACTATTTTTGGGGAAGGTGTCAGACATACACTCTAGTGCCAGTTTGGTTTTACACTCTACCTCCCTTCATTTATAACATTTGTTCATTTTTCTTTTTCTGACACACTCATCCCCACCTCTTTGTTATACATTTTTTCCTCATTATCTTTTTTTTTTTTTTTTTATTTATTATTATTTTTTTCTTTTTCTTTTTATTTATTACAGAACTTTATCTGTGGCCCATACCTGTATGCCTCCTACCTTGGAAGTGTGTTTTAGCTGTCTGGCTCTCTCCTTGGCTGCTGTTCCTCTCCACCCCCTCTTCGATTCTCCAGCTCCCATGGAGATCTTCGGTTTGGGGGTCAGCCTTGTGTGTCCTTGGTCTCAACCCTGGGGGAGACAGCTCTCTCAGGGCCACCTTCACTATTCCATAATTGGACTGTTGGGTTATGTACTGGGCTGTTGCCAAAAGGTAATGTGCATTTATATATATTCTAAAATACCTGCTTTGCCCTTTGAAAGCATGATTTAAATCTAGACTCCAATGATCTATTTATCTTTTTATTTATTTTTCTAGTCATCTCTTGATGCATCCCACTCCTGATGATTGGCTTTAAACGCCATGAAACGCGTAGAGTCTACACTCAGGGTTGCCATTTCAAGTTTGTTTCATCTATGAATTCTATCGCATACCATTTTTACTAACATTGTTATTCGGAATACCTTGTTCACCTTTTTTGTATATCCATTGTATTGCCTGTATCAATTATGTCAATATCTTATAAACAGCGTTTACAAACAACGTTTCTATCAACATGACTACTATTATTATTACTATTTTTATTATGCCTCAATGTGCATGATTTATGTATTGTATATTATGATGCATTATATTATTATTATTACTCATGAACTGATGTCTATGCATTTTCTTGATCAGCAATTCTCTATGGCTATACAGCTAAAAAGCCCCTTATGGGGTGGTGATAGTTAATATAATATAAGGTATCCTAGACCATCTCAAAGACATACCCATGCCTCATTTAAAGTCCCACTACCCCTCTCTTTTGCTTCCATCTGAATGTCGCAGCTGAAATTGAGACTCCTCAGACCAGGGAACATTTTTCCAATTTTCTATTGTCCGATTTTTGTGAGCCTGTGCGAATTGTAATCTCAGCTTCCTGTTTCTTAGCTGACAGGAGTGGCACCCGGTGGGGTCTTCTGCTGCTGTAGCCCATCTGCTTCAAGGTTCGATGTGTTGTACATTCAGAGAAGGTATTCTGCATACCTTGATTGTAATGAGTGGTTATCTGAGTTACTGTTGCCTTTCTATCATCTCAAACCAGTCTGCCCATTCTCCTCTGACCTCTGACATCAACAAGGCATTTTTGTCCACACAACTGCCGCTCACTGGATATTTTCTCTTTTTCCGACCACTCTCTGTAAACCCTAGAGATGGTTGTGCCTGAAAATCCCAGTAGATCAGCAGTTTTTTAAATACTCAGACCAGCCCGTCTGGCACCAACACCATGTCACGTTCAAAATCACCTAAATACCCTTTCTTCCCCATTCCTGTGCTCGGTTTGAACTTCAGCAAGTCGTCTTCACCACGTCCAGATGGCTAAATGCATCGAGTTGCTGCCATGTGATTGGCTGATTAGCAATTTGTGTTACTAAGCAATTGAATAGGTGTACCCAATAAAGTGGCTGCTGAGTGTATAAAGCAATAAAAGGAAAATATATTTTAAAGGCCAATTGAACTTTCATTTTAAATCAGCTAAATACATTTTAGGTTCACCAAAACAAAAGGTGTTCTAATTCAATCAAAAATCCCACATAAAAATGTACCTGAAAACAGGGTGACACTGTAGGTACAAAAGAAAATGGTGTGCCAACGTCCCGGTATTGGTTTGTCACATATAAAAAAACTAGGGAATTTGAACTTTAAGGGCACCCAAGTAATTGAAACTATAAAGAGTATAAAACAGACGCTGCTCTACCAGGGAAACGACACCATCCTTTACTAGCTCTCCATCCAATTGTAGAACTAATGACTTCCGCAGATTACTGCTAAAGACCTACCCTCCACATTAGGGATGAGCCGAACACCCCCCGGTTCGGTTCGCACCAGAACCTGCGAACGGACCGAAAGTTTGCACGAACGTTAGAACCCCATTGACGTCTATGGGACTCGAACGTTCGAAATCAAAAGTGCTCATTTTAAAGGCTAATTTGCATGGTATTGTCCTAAAAAGGGTTTGGGGACCCGGGTCCTACCCCAAGGGACATGTATCAATGCAAAAAAACCTTTTAAAAACGGCCGTTTTTTCGGGAGCAGTGATTTTAATGATGCTTAAAGTAAAAAAAAAAAAAGTGAAATATTCCTTTAAATATCGTACCTGGGGGGTGTCTATAGTATGCCTGTAAAGTGACGCGTGTTTCCCGTGTTTAGAACAGTCCCTGCACCAAATGTCATTTTTAAAGGAAAAAATCTCATTTAAAACTGCTTGCGGGTTTAATGTAATGTCGAGTCATGGCAATATGGATGAAAATCGGTGAAACAAACGGCATGGGTACCCCCCAGTCCATTACCAGGCCCTTTGGGTCTTGTATGGATATTAAGGGGAACCCCGCACCCAAATTAAAATAAGGAAAGGTGTGGGGCCACCAGGCCCTATATACTCTGAACAGCAGTATACAGGCGGTGCAAACAAGACAGGGACTGTAGGTTTGTTGTTAAGTAGAATCTGTTTGCAATTTTGAATGGGTACATTTTTAACGTGTTTAGCTCCAGCCAAAAAATCTTTTTTAAGCTTTTTGGAAAACATAGGGAAGGGTTATCACCCCTGTGACATTTGTTTTGCTGTCTTTCCTCCTCTTCAGAAGATTTCACCTCACTTTTTGTCCCAATGAAAAATGTTTTTTGAAAATTTGGGTTTTTTTGTGGAACAAGGATTGGAAAGCATCAGTGGAAAGGAGAATTTTTTTCCCATATTAACTCTTACAGGAGAGAATTTCCCTTCCTAGGGGTAGATTTCATCTCACTTCCTGTTGTCTCCTTCCGTTTGCAAGTAGGAGTCGTTTGTAAGTTAGATGTTTGAAAGTAGGGTCCTGCCCTATATACTCAGCAGAAATTTGGGCCTTAGGTGTTGCTGTGGCCACAACACTGTAAGCCCTCACAGGGCCCTGCTGTGAAATATTAGATCAAGAATTGTAATTACATGCCCCTGTTGAACAGGAGCTGAAAAATTAGGCCTTAGGCACTGGTGCTGGTGCCACAACACTGCAACCCCTCACAGACACTCTAGTTGGAACGCAGGAACGAGCCCTGCTGCAAAGTATTGCATCAAAAATTGTAATTACACGCCCCTGTTAGACAGGGGCAGAAAAATTGGGCCTTAGGCACTGGTGCTGGTGCCACAACACTGCAACCCCTCACAGACACTCTAGTTGGAACGCAGGAACGAGCCCTGCTGCAAAGTATTGCATCAAAAATTGTAATTACACGCCCCTGTTAGACAGGGGCAGAAAAATTGGGCCTTAGGCACTGGTGCTGGTGCCACAACACTGCAACCCCTCACAGACACTCTAGTTGGAATGCAGGAACGAGCCCTGCTGCAAAGTATTACATCAAAAATTGTAATTACACGCCCCTGTTAAACAGGGGCTGAAAAATTGTGCCTTAGGCACTGGTGGTGGTGCCCAGAACCAAAAATGTTCTTACAAGCTATCAGCGTGATGATTGAGGAGGAAGAGGATAATTACTCAGGGATAGTCACTCAGCATCAGCATAGGCAGTCTTTGAAGGGATCTGAGATTTCAAAAAAAATGATTCGGTTACATCAGCATCAGGTGCTGCATAATCACACACATAGGTTGGACTTGATGGACTTGTGTCTTTTTTCAACCTCACCTACTATGTAACTATGTAAGGTGCTTGGTAGCTGGTGGTGATCCAAGACTGATTCATTTTTATGAAGGTCAGTCGATCGACCGAGTCGGTGGACAGACGCACCCTGTGATCGGTTACCACGCCTCCAGCAGCACTGAATGTGCGTTCCGAAAGAATGCTGGATGCAGGACAGGCCAGTAGCTCAATTGCATACTGTGCAAGCTCTGGCCAGTGATCCATCCTCAAGACCCAGTAACCCAGAGGATTTTCGGTGGGAAAGGTGTCCAAGTCTGATCTTGCCCCTAGGTATTCCTGCACCATGTAAAACAGACGCTGGCGATGGTTGCTGGAACCGATCAAACCTTGGGGCTGCGGACCAAAAAATTGTCTGAACGTATCGGTCAGACGGCCACCTTCTCCACCGCTCCTTCTTTGACTGACCGAAGCCTCAGCAACACGTTGTCCAGAAACAGGAGCTTGTAACCTCCCAGTCTCTGGGAACGCGTTGCACAGACCTTTCTGCAAGGCCTCCCGAAGATGTTTCATCCTCTGCTCCCTCTGCGATGGCAAGATAAGGTCCGCAACCTTACCCTTGTAACGTGGATCAAGGAGGGTTGCCAGCCAGTATTGGTCCTTCTCCTTGATACCACGAATACGAGGATCCTTACGCAGGCTTTGCAGGATCAGGGAGGCCATGCAGCGTAGGTTTGCTGAGGCATTCGGTCCGGAGTCCTCTGGGTCACTAAGGACGACAACGTCCGCAGCCACCTCCTTCCAGCCACGTACAAGTCCATGTGTTTCTTGGGACTGATCCCTTAAAGACTGCTGCTGATGCTGAGTGCCAGGCTCCACCTCCATACTGACACAATCTTCCTCCTCCTCCTCTTCCTCGTCCTCTTCCTGTGTGATCGGCGGGCACGCAGGAACACTGTCTGGATAAAGGGGGCCTTGAGAGCTAAGGAAGTCCTCCTCTTCCTGCCTCTGTTCTGCCTCAAGTGCCCTGTCCATTATTCCACGCAGCGTGTGCTCCAACAGGTGGACAAGGGGGACAGTGTCACTGATGCATGCACTGTCACTGCTCACCATCCTCGTGGCCTCCTCGAATGGTGACAGGACAGTGCATGCATCCCTGATCATGGCCCACTGGCGTGGGGAAAAAAAAACAAGCTCCCCTGACCCTGTCCAGGTGCCATAGTCGCACAGGTACTCATTGATGGCCCTCTGCTGAGTGTGCAGCCGCTGCAGCATGGCCAACGTTGAGTTCCACCTGGTGGGCATGTCACAGATTAGGCGGTTCTTGGGCAGGTTAAACTCCTTTTGGAGGTCCGTCAGCCGAGCACTGGCATTATATGACCGGCGGAAATGCACACAGACTTTCCTGGCCTGCCTCAGGACATCCTGTAAGCCCGGGTACCTGCCCAAGAACCGCTGCACCACCAAGTTAAGGACGTGAGCCAAACAGGGCACATGGGTCATTTGTCCCTGTCGGAGGGCAGAGAGGAGGTTGGTGCCATTGTCGCAAACCACCATTCCTGCCTTAAGTTGGCGTGGCGTCAACCACCTCTGAACCTGCCCCTGCAGAGCTGACAGAACCTCTGCCCCAGTGTGGCTCCTGTCCCCCAAGCACACCAGCTCAAGCACCGCATGGCATCTTTTGGCCTGCGTACTTGCGTAGCCCCTTGAACGACTACGGAGCACCGCTGGTTCCGAGGAAGAGGCCATGGAGGAAGAAGAAGAGGAGGGGGTGGAGGAGAGAGGTGTGTCACAATCATTAGCATTTTGGAGGCGTGGTGGCGGAACAACCTCCAACACTACTGCACCTTGTCCTGCATCCTTCCCAGCTGCCAGCAGAGTCACCCAATGCGCCGTGAAACTTAGGTAACGTCCCTGTCCATGCCTGCTGGACCATGAGTCAGCGGTAATATGCACCTTACCGCTGACCGCCCTGTCCAGCGAGGCATGGACATTGCCTTCCACATGCCAGTAGAGAGCCAGAATCGCCTTCCGTGAGAAAAAGTGGCGTTTGGGTACCTGCCACTGAGGAACCGCACATTCCACAAACTCACGGAAGGGGGCAGAGTCTACCAACTGAAAAGGCAGCAGTTGAAGTGCTAGCAATTTTGCCAAGCTAGCATTCAACCGCTGGGCATGTGGATGGCTGGGAGCAAACTTCTTTCGGCGGTGCAGCAGCTGGGGCAGGGAAATTTGCCTGGTACAATCTGACGTCGGTGTACCAAAAGCAGATTGCCCACAAGTACTTGGCTGTGACACACCTAATTCTACACCTTCATTCCTCTCACTGCAGGTCTCAGAGAGGACTGGAGGTCTAGTGGGGTTGGAAATCTCAGCTGATGAGGAGCAAGGAGAGATCCTCTTTGTTCTTTGGTGTGGGTCTTTTAGATATGCTTGCCAACGAACTGCATGGCAGGTCAACATATGTCTGGTCAAGCATGTGGTACCCAAGCGGGAGATGTTTTGGCCACGTGAGATACGCTTGAGACATATGTTGCAAATAGCAGCGGTGCGATCTGATGCACTCGTCTCAAAAAAGGCCCACACCAAAGAACTTTTTGAATAACGCACAGAGACTGCAGCACCCTGCACATGTGGAGCTTTGGGGTGTGATGCAGTCAATGTGCTGCCCTTAGGCTGGCCCCTGGAGGGCATCCTGCCTCATTGGTGATGTGCCGCCTCCTCCTCCTCCTCCTCCTCCTCCTCCTCCTCTCTCCTATCAGGCACCCACGTTGAGTCAGTGACCTCATCATCCCCTCCCTCCTCATCACTGGAGCAAACCTGGCAGTATGCTGCAGCAGGGGGAGCATGACTGCCAGATTGCTGTCCTTCTTGGGCACCCCCTCTGTCCGTGCTCATGTTACTGCCTTCATCGAGCTCAGTATCATCATCAGAGCCTTCCAAACGCTGGGCATCCTCCTGGAGCATGTACCCAACACTGTGGTCAAACAGTTTGAGGGACTCCTCAGGAGGACATGGTGGAGCTAGGGAAGGAGTCACTGATGACATTGAGCCGAGGGAAGAGGCCGCTGCTTTGCCAGACAAAGCACCCTGGGCATGGGTGAGAGAGGATGAGGAGGATGAGGACGGCTTGGTCATCCACTCGACCAAGTCTTCCGCATGTTGCGGCTCAACACGGCCAGCTGCCGAAAAAAAGGCCAAGCGTGTCCCATGGCCATGTGCTGATGAGGATGCACCGTCTCCACGACCAGCACTAGACACAGAGCCTGCTTGCCCTCTCTTATTGGCTTGTGACTGTCTGCCTCTCATTCTTGGCCTTCCAGACATACTAATGGCCTGTAGCTGCACTAAGCTGGGATATATATATATATATATATATATATATATATATATATATGTACTGATACTGCAGCTAGCAAAATCAACTGCTTGCCTGTAGTATGAGAACACCACCAACCTTCTACAGGTAGCTTTAGCTGAACACTGTGAGGTGGACGCACCCCACTAGCTTGTAGGTTTAGCTGAACACTGTGAGCAGGGCGCACTGCACTAACTGTAAATAGTCTAGCTGCCTGACCGTGGTACTAATAGGATCAAAAGAACACCAGTAATTTTCTTCAGGTAGCTTTATATACTGTAACAAGACAAGCCTGCCTGTCAGTAGGAAGATAACAGGAACGGATCTAGCTGAACACTGTGAGCAGGACGCACTGTACTAAATGTAAATAGTCTAGCTGCCTGACCGTGGTACTAATAGGATCAAAAGAACACCAGTAATTTTCTTTAGGTAGCTGTTAATACTGTAACAAGACAAGCCTGCCTGTCAGTAGGAAGATAACAGGAACGGATCTAGCTGAACACTGTGAGCAGGATGCACTGTACTAAATGTAAATAGTCTAGCTGCCTGACCGTGGTACTAATAGGATCAAAAGAACACCAGTAATTTTCTTTAGGTAGCTGTTAATACTGTAACAAGACAAGCCTGCCTGTCAGTAGGAAGATAACAGGAACGGATCTAGCTGAACACTGTGAGCAGGACGCACTGTACTAAATGTAAATAGTCTAGCTGCCTGACCGTGGTACTAATAGGATCAAAAGAACACCAGTAATTTTCTTTAGGTAGCTGTTAATACTGTAACAAGACAAGCCTGCCTGTCAGTAGGAAGATAACAGGAACGGATCTAGCTGGACACTGTGAGCAGGACGCACTGTACTAAATGTAAATAGTTTAGCTGCCTGACCGTGGTACTAATAGGATCAAAAGAACACCAGTAATTTTCTTTAGGTAGCTGTTAATACTGTAACAAGACAAGCCTGCCTGTCAGTAGGAAGATAACAGGAACGGATCTAGCTGAACACTGTGAGCAGGACGCACTGTACTAAATGTAAATAGTCTAGGTGCCTGACCGTGGTACTAATAGGATCAAAAGAACACCAGTAATTTTCTTTAGGTAGCTGTTAATACTGTAACAAGACAAGCCTGCCTGTCAGTAGGAAGATAACAGGAACGGATCTAGCTGAACACTGTGAGCAGGATGCACTGTACTAAATGTAAATAGTCTAGCTGCCTGACCGTGGTACTAATAGGATCAAAAGAACACCAGTAATTTTCTTTAGGTAGCTGTTAATACTGTAACAAGACAAGCCTGCCTGTCAGTAGGAAGATAACAGGAACGGATCTAGCTGAACACTGTGAGCAGGACGCACTGTACTAAATGTAAATAGTCTAGCTGCCTGACCGTGGTACTAATAGGATCAAAAGAACACCAGTAATTTTCTTTAGGTAGCTGTTAATACTGTAACAAGACAAGCCTGCCTGTCAGTAGGAAGATAACAGGAACGGATCTAGCTGGACACTGTGAGCAGGACGCACTGTACTAAATGTAAATAGTCTAGCTGCCTGACCGTGGTACTAATAGGATCAAAAGAACACCAGTAATTTTCTTTAGGTAGCTGTTAATACTGTAACAAGACAAGCCTGCCTGTCAGTAGGAAGATAACAGGAACGGATCTAGCTGAACACTGTGAGCAGGACGCACTGTACTAAATGTAAATAGTCTAGGTGCCTGACCGTGGTACTAATAGGATCAAAAGAACACCAGTAATTTTCTTTAGGTAGCTGTTAATACTGTAACAAGACAAGCCTGCCTGTCAGTAGGAAGATAACAGGAACGGATCTAGCTAAACACTGTGAGCAGGACGCACTGTACTAAATTGAAATAGTCTAGCTGCCTGACCGTGGTACTAATAGGATCAAAAGAACACCAGTAATTTTCTTTAGGTAGCTGTTAATACTGTAACAAGACAAGCCTGCCTGTCAGTAGGAAGATAACAGGAACGGATCTAGCTGAACACTGTGAGCAGGACGCACTGCACTAAATGTAAATAGTCTAGAAGATAACAGGAACGGATCTAGCTAAACTGAATACAGTGTATATATATATATGCAACACCTGGGATGCATATATATACACAATAGACTGTAAGTGCAGCTAACTGACTGACTGTTCTGCCTAATCTATCTAACTCAAATCAAATGACACTGTCTCTCTCTCTGTCTATCTCTTTCAACGCCAGAACACACACTACACAGGGCGCCGTGCAGGTGTAGTGTGTGTACTAAATCCCCTGAGCCATAATTGGCCAAAGCCTCCTTGGCTTTGGCCAATTACGGCTCTCTGTTCAGGCGGCGCTGTGATTGGCCAAGCATGCGGGTCATAGTGCATGCTTGGCCAATCATCAGCAAGCAATGCACTGCGATGCCGCAGTGAATTATGGGCCGTGACGTGCCACACGAATTTGGCGCGAACGGCCCATATCGTTCGCAATTCGGCGAACGACCGAACAGCCGATGTTCGAGTCGAACATGGGTTCGACTCGAACACGAAGCTCATCCCTACTCCACATACATCTATATCGTGATACACTGGAAGTATTTTGGTTTGTTCCCGCAGCGTTCTGGTATCCACTATCAATGTTTGTTCTTTTTAAAAAATTTAATCCAGCGATTACTTGTCCTTGTTTGGACGAATGCTATAGCGACACTTCTTTGACCATATAGGAATTACCTCCAGCTCCTGAAGAAGCGTTATATAACGCAAAACATGTCGAGCAATTAAAGAGAACGCCTACCTGACCTGCAATTCAACCCACATTGCGTCCTCCATTCATTACAACAATTACATTTGGGAAGTTGGTTTTTTCTTCTCCTACTTTTGAATGTTGGGACATATACACTAAACGATTGGGTTCAATTAGCATGCAGGATGGGATTTATCTATGTATAATTCTCTTTTTTATGTGTAAATTGTATGTCTGATAATCCTTGAATATATATATATATATATATATATATATATATATATATATATATATATATATATATATATATATATATAATTTTTTTTAAACACAAAATATTTTTACCTTTTATACTCTTTATAGTTTCATTTACTTGGGTGCCCTTAAAGTCCAAATTCCCTAGTTTTTTTATATGTGACAAAAAGGTGTTCTAAGTTTTACAGTTTGTTTTCTTAGTTTACAGTTTGTTTTCTTAGTAGCCACTGCATGAGTATAAAAGCCTTTCCTCTACTAACACTTGCTCTGTGTGCAAGCAGTGGTCTCTCTGCAGAGGTCTGGCATGCCCCTTGCTGAATTTGGACTTAAAAATCTGCAATCAACAAAGCTCATACTCTCTGGTGATTGGAGAGTTTTTGCTTTGACTCAGAAGGGGGCATCTGTAGAGATATCAATGATTTCACAAGGAGTGTCACTCTGTAGCAAGCTGGCAGGGAACAGGCTTTTCTATTCAGGCTGTGGGCGCTTTAAAGAACCTGAACTGTAAGTTGTTAAACACCTTTTGTTTTGATACCCCTGGAATTCTTTTAGCTGATTTAAATGAGAAGTTCAATGGGGCTTTATCACCATAAGTATACTGTTGTAGCACGGAAATAGTGTGATTGCAAATGACTGCAAGATTTGTCAGGCACATGCTTGTAGTGGGTGCTTACAGTATGGCAGAGGTTTAAAGGGAATGAGTGACACATTTTCTCCATTAAGCATTTTATAAAAGTATTTAGCAATTACAACAAAATGGATTTCTCTCCAATGTCGCCTTCTAGCGATAAGACACATATAGTAACAGTCTCTAGTACAAAACAATAATGCAAAGTGTACATACAAGAGGTTGCACAATGTGTGCTTAATGCTTCTCTTAAGCACTGTTCTAACAGGAAATTTCTAGGATAAAGTTACCTCAGCAGAGGACTCTGTCCTAAGCCAGCTGCTTTGTGGAGTATTTCCTAGTGCAGGTGAGACAAAGGGCCGCATCGCAGCCTGCCCAAATACCACACACCTTAACAGGTGCTCTAGATTCCTCCATGCAGGTATGCAGTGACAGCCCTGTTCTCTTACACTCCTCTGCTCACAATTCTAATATTGACTCTGTTTTTGGAGATCTGGAAAGGGACTGGAACTTAAGAGAACTAGATTAGAGCCCTTCCCAGTAAGGCTGACATTATACAATTGATATCCACAGTGGGAACCACTTTTAAAGTAGCATTATATCATGTAAAAGCAGAGACTACTACTTTTGGAGACCTTAGAAATTGGACATGAAGATCAATCCCACACTATGGAAACGCTGAGTGATAGAACTCGCAGGCATGATACCATGATTGAGTCACTCCTTTTACAATTGAATATTTCTGAGAACAGAGAAAGGCGTCAGAATATCCACATTAGAGGTTTACCCGAAGCCACATGGGTTCAAGACCTGGTCCCTACACTTCAAGGAGTCTTTAAACTGATTTTGAAAGATGACGTCCCAGCTCTTGTGCAGATAGACTGGGTACACAGAGCCCTCCTTCCACCACCCCAGGATGTCAACAAACTCAGAGCCATCATTTGTAAAATAAGGCATAATGTCTGGCATGAGTAGGAAAAAAATATATTGATTTGGAGGGAGCAAAGCTTTCTCTTTTCCCTGATCTGTCCAGATGAAAACTCATGATGAGAAAAGCTCTCAGACCAGTCTTAGATGTCCTCCAGCAAGAGGGAGTGAACTTACACTGGGGATTCCCTTTTTTGTCTTATTGCAAGAAAGTTGGGAAAACTGCAGTTTTCGATTATAAGGATGAACTACCCAAGTTCCTAGAGCAATTGACACTCCCACCTGTGAACTTCCTGGACTGGATATTCCTAGAGGAAATTCCAATCCTGAGGAGCCAGGAATGCTATCAAACTGCTTCCCAATGGTCCCGCTGATAACAACAACACAGACAGGGCACTACCCAAGAGGCCCCACAACAAAAATAATAGTTGCTCACTCAACCTGTTAACTCCGACATGCTTGTTAAGCCTCCATCTTTGTTTACCTATTTATCCATGTTTTTTAAATGTGAGTCTAAGGTATTTAGACTGACTTGTTGTTGCCTTGCTCCCCTAACTAAGGGCTACTCATTATGAAGAGATGCTGTAGGGATCCCACAATACTATCTTCTCTGACTGTACTCTATAACTTCATTCTCCTAGATCGGGGTCGCTTTTTATGGTAAACACAAGAACCTTCTACCCAGTGGCCACATAGACTTAGATTTTTTTCTTTATCCACCTTACTAGTCCTAGGGTGGTGTTAGCTTTACCTTGCTTATGCCCAACTTCAACCTCCAAATAGGTTTGTCTCCAATGTACGGAGACTTTACTGTATTTTACAGTCTGCAGGGGAGCCTGGCTGTGCATTCTAGACAGGACGTACCCAGTTTCAATCCTTACACTACATGCTCCTTGCAATCTTCAGTACATACAGTATATTTCTGTTCTTTTGTTGTTTATATTCTGCTCTGGTTTTGTTCAGTTGGTTTCTTTTGGTTAATGAGATCAATTACAGTATTATGAGTTGCTCATGGTCAGACATGCATTTGGGTTGACTGCTTATCACCTGAGTGAGTCTACTGCTATATGCCGATTGACTGATGCTACGATATCAAAAAAATGGCATTATACATGGTAAATTGTGGCAGGAGTTTCGTTACTCCAGGAGACTTACTTTACAGTGATTTCTACACCCAAGTTGCTACATGCGGTGTTTGATCAATGGTTTCTTTGCCCCTCTCTTGTCTCAAAAATGAGGGGGGTAGCAATAGCCATACATAAGACATGCTCCTTTGTCCTAACTTTTTAAGTTTTATATACTGAAGGCAGATACATTTTCTTTTTTTGCAATACATGATTTTATTGAAAACAATTGTCACCAAGTACAAAACAAAGAAAGGATCAAACAGATTACATTAACATATACAAAAAGGATACATACAGTAAATCATGCCATATAGCATTAGAAATTTATTCAAAGAAACAGCCATATTATCATGAGATTAGCTAGCGTATAGATGCACACATCTAGTAACATAACGTGGCAATACATGCCTAATGGTAAACTGAAAAACTCCCGGAAGGATATTGATGCATGTCTGTGGTGGAGTGGTGGAGAGGAGTATGGTTAAGCAAAGTTAGAGTAGAAAAACAAACAAGAAAAAATAAAAGGGGGGGGGGAGGGAAGGGATGAAAGGGAAGGTGAGAAATGATGGGGAGGAAAGTGATGAAGAGGAATCCAAGGGAATAGAATAAGGGGGACAAACGCTCTCTCTCTCTCTCTAAACACCCAAGGAGCCTGAGGAGTGAGTCAGTAGGGGGGGTTGGTCAGTCTCCCGTCCGTTTTGTCATAAACCAGGTTCATATTCTAAGAAGAAGTATAGATTGGAGACTGCCGTCAACCGTATCCCAAATATCCCACCTGAACCGTAGTTTGACACTTCATTATGAAAATCATCCTATTCCTTGAAAGCCCTAAAACACTTTAAGACACTCCTACAGACCCTGCATTTAGTGGATTATTGGAGAGTTAAAAATGCCACCACAAAAGATTACAGTTACCACTTCAGTACCCACAACTCTTATGCCGTGTACACACAGTCGGATTTTCCGATGGGAAATGTTCGATATGAGCTTGTTGTCGGAAAGTCCGATCGTGTGTATGCTCCATCGAACATTTGCTGTCGGAATTTCCACCTACAAATGTTCTTAGCAGGTTCTCAAATTTTCCGCTAACAAAATCGTGTGTACACAAGTCCGCGCACAAAAGTTCACGCATGCTCGGAATCAAGTACGAGCCGGAAGCGCTCGGTCTTGTAAAACTAGCATTCGTAATGGAGAAAGCACATTTGTCACGTGGCAAATTTTGAAATCTCTCAATGCAGCACATTCTCTTCTTCTTTATAGTGCTACAATAATGATTTTTTGCGTTGCTGTTGGTTGATATTCACAGAGTTCTGACAAACAGATTTTTTATTATTTCTTGCGATCTTTGTTTTTTTTTCTTGTGATCCCCAGAATAATTTTTTTTTGTTTTTTCTTCTGATCTCAAGAATATTTGTTTGTTTTTTTCTAGTGATCTCCATAATATTTTTTGTGTTGTGTGTCAAGTTACCACAACCCCATTATCATCTTGTATTTTTTAACCATAGAGGTACAACTATGTTGGTGTCCCTTGTTAATTTGACATTGTATTTCTGAAATGTACCTGCCTACTCACAAACAAATTGTCCTCTTTGAATTAAAACACATAGCCAAGTATTTCTCAAAAAAATTTAGACATTTAATAGGGGTCCTAACAAAATAAAGATGAAGGCAACTCTAGAGAAACAATTGGAATTGGTGAAGCCTTTGTACCCCAGGGCAGACATCAATTATTTGACAGGCAAAATTGGTAACCTGAGGAGTCTATTTAATAGGGAGCACAATACGGTCCAGGACTCCAAGAGATCGGGAGCAGCAGCAGATGACATATATGTCCTGAGGCTGTGGTCTTTTGCCAGACCACACCAAACCCAGGCCATTACTCTCAACACTTCCTTGCACGTTTCCTTCCATGCTGCTGTGGTGGGTTGGCTGGCTGTGTTGTTGGTGGTGTTGCTGGAGGTGGTGGAGGAGTATGGTCCAGCTCACAAAGGTGGCTTTTATTTGTGAGTTGGCTCCTCATCCCCTTGTTTAGGGCCTGAAGATTGATCTCCTCACAGATGAGGCGTTGGCCCTCCTCTATGCGTTCCAGTTTACTAGCTGTCAGACAGACAAATGACTCGGGGCCACCAGGGGTCGTTGTTAGTACTGCAGTAGCCTGGTGAATTAAAGTAGTCGCTGACTCTTCCAGGTTCCTCACCGGTCATTTTGATTGGAAGGCGGAGGGGAGGAACCTGGTATTCGGTCAGGCTGCTTGCCGCTGCCTCCTCCTGGCTGAGACTTTCCTGTGTATGAAAATGGTACATAGTTTTAGTTTATTGGTCATCCGTCACACACAATTTTGAGCTCATGACTGTTGCAAATTGAATGTTAACAAATAGAAAAGACTATCATTCTGACCCCAGCATTTTTTTCATTCTTGTCCCAATCATTTTTGGCTACTACTGTCTATTGATATGTAAACCACTTAAATCATAAATTAGTGATCAATAACATCTAGTTAACATCATTCAATTTTGGACAAGAAATATGTTCAACAATGCTAAACCTGGCTCAAGCTGGGCTCCTCCACATCTTCCTGGGTGGAAGGCTCAGGTTGGACTTCAGGAGCCTCATCTGATGTTGAAAGAAGTGTGGAAGGAAGTGTAGATAGTGATGGCCTGGGTTCACTCTGGTCTGACAAAAAATGCAGTCTGTCATAGTACCAGACCCTGGGGACTTACCATATATACTCGAGTATAAGTCGAATTTTTCAGCACATTTTTTTGTGCTGGAAGTGCCCCCCTCGACTTATACTCGAGTCAAGCACTTTTCTGCAGCAAAAAATTTCATTTTCCGAACCGAATTTGGGGCCCCGTATCTCAGGGCCACTTGGTGCTAGGAACCCCAAATTTGGAGTGCAAACCTAGTGGAACTGGTACCACAACATATCCAAAGCTGTTCCTATCCCTAAGTGGCCCCGAGATACGGGGCCCCAAAATCAGTTCGGAAAATGTCATTCTCTGCTGCAGAAATATGCTTGACATTTTCTGAACTGAATTTCGGGGTCCTGTATCTCGGGGCCACTTGGTGCTAGAAACACCAGCTTTGGAAATTTTATGGTGCTAGTTCCACTGTGTTTGCACACCAAATTTGGGGTTCTTAGCACTAAGTGGCCCCAAGATACAGGGCCCCAAATTCAGGCAACTGTGTCCAACTGTGTCCATCTGCAGCAATGTCATTTCGGACCCTTTGGGTTCAGAGACCCCAAATTTTGGCTGCAGCTAGGGGGCATCTAGGAACCCTTAACTACCGAGTTTGAAGTTCAGGGGACCTATGGCTGTAAATGGGCACAGTGATGCTGCAAATGGGCATTGTTGACCCTCTTTTCCACTTACAGTAGCTGTGCATTTCTCACCCTCGTCTTATACTCGGGTCAATAAGTTTTTCCCATTTTTTTGTGGTAAATTAGGGCCTTGACTTATACTCGAGTATATACGGTATATGTCATCTGCTGCTGCTCCGGATCTCATGGAATCCTGGACCTTTTTGCGCTTCCTATTATATGTGCTCCTCAGGCTACCAATTTTGGCCTTCAAATAGTTGATGTCTGCCATGGGATACACAGGCTTCACCAATTCCATCAGTTTCTCCAGCGCTGCCTTCCTCTTTTGCTTGTTGGAGTATTCTCTGCATGTCACTTGCCAGAGACATGGCAGCTCCCTGTACATGTCCAGGAATCTGGGCAGGAAGTCTGGGTCAGTAAATTTATCAACCATTCTCTCTGCAAGACACAACACAAGACAAACCCTAATGTCAGGCTAAACTCTCCCAATCTTGTTCCAATATAGGCCTTAATCTCTAAAGCAGTATAGTATATACTAGCAGTATACTAACAACTGATGCCCCAAGTTAAAATTGTACCTTCGTTTGCACGATCGGCACTTACGATCCTCCGTCCTCCACTCACAGATCGTACGTACAACTCCTGCCTGTTATGCTTTATATACTCTTCTCTTTCGGGGCAGTGGGAAGAGCACCTGGCGGAGACACAGCAGGTGCGTGCAGAGAGCAGCAGCGATAACGAAAGCCTGGAGCAAGGCAGTTCCCGATCCAGGAGGAGATATAAGGCCTCAAATATGTCCTTTCTAGAGATGGTGGAGAAGCTGGACATCTTGAAGAGGGCAGACTATGATGGAAAGTATGGACCGTACCCAAACCCAAAATGTGAGAAAGACCAGGATCAAGACTAAAATCTGCACAGGAATTTTGGGGTACGATGATCCAAGGAGCAATTGAGGAAATGCTGGTCAGACCTGAAATAGAGGGAGCACAATCAGTATAGAAGGATCAGGAAAGTGCGATTCAGTGTAAGGAGAGGACACTCAGCATCTGTTTACACATCTGGACGTAGGAGCACTAGTGTGGGACACCAGAACAACCTTTTTGTGGTGTCCAACGCAGGTGCTCCAGTGGATACTAGGGGTCTCTCCATGTGTGAAACTTTAACAAAAATGGTAAGTATTCCAGCTTTTGAAAGGGAAAAAATCATGTCTTCAGCTTGGAACCCTGCCAAAACAGACAATTGGACGACACTTCCAAGCAATGTTTCATATTACTATTTCTTGCCTCAAATATCTGTCTGCCAAGTATACCTTTTTTGTATTCACATAGGGGAGAAAATAATCGGGACATATGAGGACACCAGCAACCCCACTCCGAATGAAGAAGGGGAACAACTCAGCACACAACATGAGGATGTTGATTCCGAGGTTCAGGAAGTGGGCAAAATGGTGACCACAACAGGTCAGTGTCTGAGACCACAACCTCAGGTAACAGATGTATGCCTGCATATTTATAATACATGGTGTGTTTTTTTTATTTTTAGGTAAAGTGGATGTTGTGGAAGAAGAAACTCACTTCAACAGTTCAAGTGCACAAGTTCTCATCAGCGAAATATTGGTGTGCAATTGGGATTTAGAGAAGGTCAAGGAAAACATCAATGATGTTGGAAAAAGACTGACCAACATCATTGATGTTTTAGCCAAAATATTAAAAAAAAAAAAAAAAAAAAGTTGTCGTTATTGTTTATGTTTTTCAAAAGATCCTAAAGTCATTGGAAAGCCAAATTTTGAAGATGCACACAGTGTATCAACATGTGCTAGCTCACATCATGGGGGATCAATGGACGTGTTTCGGGGGTGCAACCCCTTCCTCTCATCTACTTTAGTTGCGAGGAAGGGGTTGCACCCACAAAACGCATACATTGATATCCCATGATGGCAGATAGCATATGTTGAAACACTGTGTGTTTTGTGCCTTTATCAAAATAGATGTAGGGAAAATACACACATTTTAGACATGGGATCATGATGGAAATCCACATTTTGAGTCCAAATTTGTGTGCATGTTCAAAATTTGGCTTTTACAGGGGTGAGATGACCCCATCTGATGAAGGCAAAATCAACACAGTTTTGACATACTAATTTGTCTCATATGACCTTCACTTTATCAAAGCTGAACTTTGTAAGTTCCTGAGTTGGGGATGTGGATGTTATGTTTTTAACCACTTCACACCTGGGCCAATTCTGTCACTTCGTTCCTACATGTAAAAATCTACTTTTCTTTGGTAGAAAATTACTTAGACACATTTTATATATAAAAAGAAGGTGGATTAAATCAGCGCATATATGCAAAACAAAAACTAGAAAGCAGCTGTACACCAGGGTCAACACAATCAAATCCCTTAAGCGAAATATACAAAGTAAGGTGCAGCGCTCAAATAGTAAACTAAAAAAAGGGGATGTAACAAATAGAACAGTCCTGTAGTAATAATAAAATGTCCAATATTGAAAATTAGTAAGTCTCCTCCACACGTGACAGCACGCCAAAATATGGTGACTGATAAGTAGTGCCCAACACCGGTGTACAGAGTGGCCTCTCACCTGATTAACAGGTTAATCATGCATTCCCAGAAAGGGTCAATCAAAACGAAATCCTAGTCCAGATGATGATCCCACAGGACAATACTGGAACTGTCAGTCACGATGGCTCTCAGGCTAGGCTGTAGGCAAGGGTGGCTCTCCCATAACATATGTAAATGTAAAAAGGACAGGGATAGTGCTCTCTGTATACTCCAATTTTATTAAGAAGGTAGTAAAAAACAAACTTACAAAAATGGCACTTCACAAGTGCAGGACGAACACAGCATCGAAACACAGCATCGAAACTTCCCGTGCAGAGACACAGAGTGGAGCATGCGCGGTAGCAGCGGGTGACGTCACGTCGTTACGTTCTGGACGCGTTGCGTCCCAGTGGGCGGGGACTTCTTCAGCAGATGACGTGACGAGGTCACGTCATCTGCTGAAGAAGTCCCCGCCCACTGGGACGCAACGCGTCCAGAACGTAACGACGTGACGTCACCCGCTGCTACCGCGCATGCTCCACTCTGTGTCTCTGCACGGAAGTTTCGATGCTGTGTTTCGATGCTGTGTTCGTCCTGCACTTGTGAAGTGCCATTTTTGTAAGTTTGTTTTTTACTACCTTCTTAATAAAATTGGAGTATACAGAGAGCACTATCCCTGTCCTTTTTACATTTACATATGTTATGGGAGAGCCACCCTTGCCTACAGCCTAGCCTGAGAGCCATCGTGACTGACAGTTCCAGTATTGTCCTGTGGGATCATCATCTGGACTAGGATTTCGTTTTGATTGACCCTTTCTGGGAATGCATGATTAACCTGTTAATCAGGTGAGAGGCCACTCTGTACACCGGTGTTGGGCACTACTTATCAGTCACCATATTTTGGCGTGCTGTCACGTGTGGAGGAGACTTACTAATTTTCAATATTGGACATTTTATTATTACTACAGGACTGTTCTATTTGTTACATCCCCTTTTTTTAGTTTACTATTTGAGCGCTGCACCTTACTTTGTACATTTTATATATATTATATATATATATATATATATATATATATATATATATATTTTTTTTTTAGCAGAGGCTTTAGAGAATAAAATGGCATGTCATGTCATTGCAATTTTTTTTATATCACATGGTATGTGTGCAGCGGTTTTTCAAACGCTATTAACAAAAAAAGAAAAAAAACTTTTATGAATTAAAAAAAAACAAAAAAAAAAAACACTAAACTTAGCCCAATTTTTGAAAGATGATGTTACACGGAAATAGATACCTAACATGTCACGCCTTAAAATTGTGTCTGCCGGTGGAATGGCGGCAAACTATAGTGCTTAAAATTCTCCTGGGGTGATACTTTAAGCACTTTTACTGGTTACTAGGTAAGAGTTGCTCAGAAGGTCTGGTGCTAGAATTATTGCTCTCACTCTAACGTTCACGACAATACTTCACATGTGTGGTGTAATCACTGTTTACATGTGCGTGCGTAACGTATGCGTGAGTAACGTATGCGTGAGTAACATATGCGTGAGTAACATATGCGTGAGTAACATATGCGTGAGTAACATATGCGTGAGTAACATATGCATTCACACTGTGGGACTAGGGCACTTTAAATTTTTTTTAAATTATTAATTGTTTTCTACAATTTTTTATTTTTTTTACACTTTTTTGGGGATTAACTTTATTGCTAGCACAAGGAATGAACAACATCCCTTGTGAAAGCATGGGCTGTGACAGGTACTCTTTATGGAGAGATCTTGGGTCTATTAGACCCTAAATCTCTCCTCTAGCCTCCCATGCAGCCGATCAGACACAGATCGGTCTGATCTGCTGCTTTACTGGCCAGGTAAACAAAGAGGTGGAACCGGAAGTGACAAAATACTTGTTGCTCCCAGTTTCCCGGATTACAGAAAGACTGGAATGTCGTCAGTTTCTCTCTCTGTTCAGGGCAACCATTGTCACCAGCCTCATCGCTCTGGGCTCCTGGGCTCTACCGCCACATCGCTCAGCCCAGGAGCCCAGGAGCCCAGGAGCAATGAGGCTGGTGACAATGGTTGCCCTGAACAGCGAGGGAAACTGACGTCATTCCTCTCTTTCTGTAACCTCGGAAACTGGGAGCGACAAGTATTTTGTCACAACCAGCAGCGGGGGAGGGGTGGAACCCCTTCTGCCACCCACAGAAGTGATAAAATGCCACTTGGATCACTTCTGCATTACTGGGAGTTGCTGGCTGAAAAGATTGATACTGAGATGATGCCTGTAGGTGCAGGCATCATCCTGGTATAACTACTGAAACCTAAGGACTTCCATGGACGTCCCACTGGAAGGAAGTAGTTAAACATGCCTGTTTAGCCACAAAAAAGGTTATATCTACTGTCAAACATACATGTTATACACCAAAGATGTTGGTTTGTTTAAAAACCTTTTTATAACACACATGTGAATGTGCTTGGAGTAAAGAGTTTTATACTCAACAATGTGTGACTTCCTTCTTCTTTAAATGCTCAATACCATTTTTTTTAGTAAGTTGTTGTAGCTGCAGTAGCAATGGGGGTTATTTACTAAGGGCAAATCCACTTTGCACTACAACTGCACTTTCAGTGCAGTTTCAGTGCACTTGTAGTGCAAAGTGGATTTGCCTTTAGTAAATAACCCCCACAGTGCTATAAAATTTGCCCCAATCAGGCCATTTTAGGGACTCCAAGCAATTAATTCATGGAGTTGAAAAGGATGATTATTTTTATTATTAATGCATTACATACATTAACAACAAAAACATTGTGTGTGTAGCAGACCCACAGCACAACATAATAGTTAGCTGAAGAAGAGATTTTTACCTCATGTATCAAATAAGTTACGTTTGCACTATTGAAGAAAATGGCCAAAAATAAAAAGGCCATTGGAGAACCTAGGAGACAGATAAAAGAAACACAAGCAGTAAATCAAATGAAATAGGAGTTTAGTTTTTACCAACAAATTTATTTTCAAGAGGTTTTAAACATTATCTGGCATATCAATTGCACCCTACCTGCAAAGTACTCCAGATAGCTTTGCCGTAATTCGCGGGCGCTTTGGGGGGGGGGGCAAGCCAGGATGACCAGGTTCAAGTGCCATCATGTTTTGGTCCGGTGAGCCTGCCTCAGTCACAACTGAGGCCAGATAATTGGCTGCATTTTTCTTAAAAAAATGTGCAAAATGCAGCAGCAAAGAATAATGTGGTTTAGTTTATATTCCGCCATATTTATTGAAGTTAGGAATAGCTGGAATCGGCTGGACATTATGCCAAAGGCATTTTCAACTACTCT
Organism: Lithobates septentrionalis; assembly: GCA_037952835.1. Taxonomy (NCBI): domain Eukaryota; kingdom Metazoa; phylum Chordata; class Amphibia; order Anura; family Ranidae; genus Lithobates; species Lithobates septentrionalis. The sequence continues at coordinate 338,992 of JBBDGP010001172.1, forward strand.
TCTGGCTCTGGCCAGCCGGTAGTTAAAAAACCCGCTGGTCTGGGGTGAGGGTCCTCATAGGGAACGGCCACATCAGATGGTCCCCCAGCGCAAATGCTTCATCTGCTACAAACACGAATGGGAGGCCTGCCACGTTGTCTGCTGGGGGAGGCAAGCCCAAGCGACCATTCTGGAGCCATCTGTAAAATTCTGTCTGGGCGATGACTCCTCCATCCGACATATGGCCATTCTTCCACACGTCCACATTCAAATTGGGAGGCCACAGTCTGCCATTCCTGTGTGTTGGAAGAAAACTGTGGCGTCAAACAAGAAAAACAAAAAATTAGTACTTTTGCACATAACATTGCAAGCAGATTAGAAAAAAAACATTCTTGGCCAACATAAGTATAACATTTATTGAAATGAGTATTTAAAGTCAAAGGTACACTTATCAGATTCCTCACCCCATCTGATGGCCCATTGGAAAAATGTTATGGTGGGGGGATATGTATTGGACAGGTAACCCTCTCCACTTCATTGATAGCTGAATGCATAAATAATGTGTATTACTTTGGCCAGCTCCTCCTTACTTACACTATTGGCAGACCACTGGACTGGTAAGAAGTGTCATAAAAAAATATGAATACACACTGTCCAAATTGAAGCACATTTTTACATTCTGCAATTATCTATCAAGATAATAGGAAAACAAAACTTTAAACAGTATCATTTGAAAGTATTCAGGCAGGCTCTTGCACTACATGGTTTGGTGAATCCATCCACAAATCTGACCACAAAACAGGTAGGTATAGTGTGTATGGGTTTGGCAAAGTCAGCAGACTATTGGTATAGGTTGACTTAGCAATTGGGGGGAGGGAAGGTTCCAAATGAGTTTTGGCCCCCCCAAAAAAGCCACTTGCCCGCTACCTGAATTTAAGGACAAAAACAACATTTGGACATATTTTAGGAGGTGTTTAGGGTAAGCACTACAATGGAGCTGACAAAATACATTGGGTTAGTGTCTAGGCCAGGTGTGTATGGGCCCAGGATAGCATGCTGGGGAGGTTAGTGAAGGCATGAAGAACAAAAACGGAGTATTAAAAGCTTACAGCATGCATGCGGAAGACAGAGGACATTCACAGCATATTACAATCATGGTAATTATGGAATGATGAAATAAATACAATATATTAGCAACCATTAAATACATAGAATGTGATGTTAAAGGATAAAACTTACCCTAATATAGTCCTTCTGCAGGACCTGAATTATGGCAAAATAGGTCTCTGGAATAACGATTCCCAGAGTCTGGGGGGAGATCCCAGTCATGAACTTAATATCCTGGAGACTTCTCCCGGGCGAGGTTGAGCCAAGGTTGAGACGAGCCTTTGCTCGGGAGTGATGTCTTGCCGCATGCAGGTGTCCTGCTTCGTAATATAAGGGGTAAGCAAAGCCAACAGACGATAAAAAACGGGGTCCGTCATCCGGAGATAATTACTGAAATCATCAGGATTTTTCTCCTGGATCTCCCGCAGCAAAGGCATGTGAGAGAATTGGTCACGCTGGAGCAACCAATTCTTGGTTCATGAACTCCTCCTCCCCCTGTTCATGGACTGGACTTGGGTCAAAGCAAGAACTCCAACAACAAGCCCAACAACGGCACGAGCTCTCTGACGAGAACGTAACTGCAACATGGCTAGAAAATGGTCAGCTGGTCAGAACGAACTAACAGAACGCACTGAAAATCAGAAAGGACCTGAGAAGAACGAGCTGAAAATCAGAAACGAGTGGACAAGAAAGCACTGAAAAACAGAAGCGAACTATAAATAGAACGCACTGAAAGACAGGAACGAACTATAAATAGAACGCACTGAAAGACAGGAACGAACTGACAACACGCACTGAAGAACAGATACGAACCCACAAGCACTAACTGAAAAGCACGAATCATCTCTCACCAAACTTCTATTAACACGAGATAAACACGAGATTAGCAGAAGGAGCCCAAAGGGTGGCGCACTGGCTATTGAACTTCCTTTTTATAGTTCCGTCGTACATGTTGTACGTCACCGCGTTCTCACGTTCAGAATTTTTGGCCAACATTTGTGTGACCGTGTGTATACAAGACAAGTTTAAGCCAACATCCTTCGAATAAAAATCCACGGTTTTGTTGTCGGAAAATCCGTTTGTGTGTACGCGGCATTACTCTAGATTGGATCTCCTCTATGTGGACCAATATTATCTACATAGGATCTGTGATGCTGCCATAGGCCAAACTACTATTTCTGATGATGCACGTTCTCTCTGATTTCTATACTCCCAGACACACACCGGAAAGAATGGACTGGGTGTTTAAATTAATCCCTCTTAGATGACAGCATGACAGCACTGTGATGGCAGACCTGGAATTTTCCCTTAACCACTTGACGACCGCCTCACGCTGATTTACGTCAGCAGAATGGCACGGGCAGGCAAAATCACGTACCTGGTACGTGATTGCCTTCCCGCGGGCAGGGGTCCGGTCGGACCCCCACCCCCGTGCCAGAGGCGGTCGCCAAATGTTCCCGGGCAATGAGAGGTGAGGGGGAGGCCATCCATTCGTGGCCACCCCCTCCCGATCGCTCCCGGCAAATGAAAATCCTTCCTGTGCCTCTGTAATGTAAACAGAGGCACGGGAAGTGATGTCATCCCTCCTTGAGCCGGTCCTCGAGGAGAGAAGTCATCAAGTAAGTCTGCACAACACTACACTAACAGTAGAACACACCAGGCACACTTGTCACCCCCCTTCACCCCCCCGATCACCCCCCTGTACCCCCTGTCACACTGACACCAATAGAAGTTTTTTTTTTTTTTGCATTGGTGTCAGTTTGTGACAGTTATAAGTGTTAGGGCAGTTAGGTTAGCCCCCTTTAGGTCTAGGGTACCCCCCTTTAGGTCCAGGGTACCCCCCTAACCCCCCCTAATAAAGGTTAACCCCGTGATCACCCCCCGTCGCCAGTGTCGCTAAGCCATCATTTTTTTGATCGCTGTATTAGTGACACAGGTGACGCTAGTTAGGGAGGTAAGTATATAGGTTCGCTGTCAGTGTTTTATAGCGACAGGGACCCCCATATACCCCCATATACTACCTGCTAAAGGTTTTAACCCCCTGATTGCCCCCTAGTTAACCCTTTCACCAGCGATCACCGTATAAGTGTTACGGGTGACGCTGGTTAGTAAGTTTGTTTTTTGTAGTTTATTATAGTTTTAGGGCACCCGCCATTTATTACCTTATAAAGGTTTAACCCCCTAATTGCCCGGCGGTGATATAAGTTACATTTTTAGGATCAGATAAGGTCTGCGTCGCCCCAGGCAGCGTCAGGTTAGCGCCAGTACCGCTAAAACCCACGCATGCAGCATACACCTCCCTTAGTGCTATAGTATCTGAATGGATCGATATCTGATCCGATCTATACTCCCCAGCAGTTTAGGGTCCCCCAAAAAAGCGCAGTGTTAGCGGGCTCAGCCCAGATACCTGCTAGCACCTGCGTTTTGCCCCTCGGCCCAGCCCAGCCCACCCAAGTGCAGTATCGATCGATCACTGACACTTACAAAACACTAAGCACACAACTGCAGCGTTCGCAGAGTCAGGCCTGATCCCTGTGATCGCTAACAGTTTTTTGGTAGCGTTTTGATACAGTCGCTAACAGTCAGGATATTTTTTGCCTGTGAGTCTCACTAGTGTACCCCTAAATTTAGAGCCCAAAATGGCAAATCGAAGGTACACTAGTGAAGAGGCCTACATGTTTCTGAGCATGACAGATAGTGAAGAGGAAGTCACTCATCTGTCAGATTCAGGCTCAGAATATGATCCTGTAGAGGACAGCGGCTCCATGACAGATAGCTCTGACGACGGAGTTGTGGTCCCTGCTAAGGTCAGGCGTACCAGACCCCGAACTTCTTCTGTCCTTGAAGTGCAAGAACCGCAGGGCTCTCGTATGGAGCAGAGAAGTACTAGTGCCGCTACTCCTTCTGGTGAACTGGCAAGCACCAGCAGCCTAGTACACCCTGGTTGTATATCCAGCACTGCAGTATCACGTGGTGATGTGGCAAAACCCATAAGTGCAGTTCAAGCTGGCGAGGTGGCAAGCACAAGTAGTGTCCCGCTGCCACCAAGAAGACGAACACAGGCCCGTCGTGCCCATAGTGCCCTTCCTGCTGCATTTGCCAATCCAAATTGGGAACCCATCACTTCTGCAGCACCCGTATTGCCCCCATTCACTGGCCAACCCGGAATTCAGGTGGAAACAGTTGACTTTACGCCACTGGATTTTTATTCGCTGTTTTTCACCGAAGATCTCTATAGATCTATTGTGGACCAAAGCAATTTATACGCTGTCAACACATCGCCGCTAATCCCCAGTCCTCCCTTGCCAGAGATTGGAGAACAATTACGGTCTCCGAATTTAAGCTCTTTCTGGGCCTTTCCCTCAACATGGGCTTGAATAAAAAGTGTAAGTTGGTCATATTGGTCCACTGACCCAATTTACCATGCACCCGTGTTCTCTGCCTCCATGGCCAGGGCACGATACGAGCAGATTTTGCGGTTCATGCACTTCAACGACAATGAATTCTGTCGTCTTTGTGGAGACCCTGAATACGATCGGCTCTACAAAATTCGGCCCCTCGTAAACCACTTCAACCAACGTTTTGCAGAGTTGTTTACTCCCCATCAAGTTGTCTGCATTGATGAGTCCCTGATTAAGTTTTCTGGCCGCTTGTCATTCAAACAGTACCTTCCCAGCAAGCGTGCCAGATACAGGGTCAAGATGTATAAGCTCTGTGACAGGGCCACAGGCTATACATGTAGTTTTATGGTTTACGAGGGCAAAGATAGTCACGTAGAGCCGACAAACTGCCCTGACTACATAGGAAGCGCTGGCAAGATAGTGTGGGACTTGGTGTCACCCTTATTCGGAAAGGGGTACCACTTGTACGCGGGCCAATTATTGCACGAGCGTGCCACTTTTTAGCCACCTTTTTGATCAACAGATTGGAGCATGTGGCACCGTGCAATCTAATTGCCGGGGCTTTCCCCAGCGGCTTGTAGATTCCCGTCTTAGGCTGGGGGAGAGAGCCTGCTTGAAGTGTAATAACTTGCTCGCTATGAAGTGGAGGGACAATAAGAATGTTTTCGTTCTTACCTCTCTTCATGCAGACATGACGGTCCAAATTCCTACGGCGACTGGTGTTGTGGAGAAACCCCTCTGTGTCCACGAATATAACCAAAATATGGGAGGGGTGGACCTCAACGACCAGTTGTTGGCGCCATACCTAGTTGCCTGTAAGGCCAGACGCTGGTACAAAAAAGTGTCTGTTTATTTATTTCAATTGGCTTTGCTGAACGCTCATGTGCTATACAGAGCTTCAGGACGGACTGGATCCTTCCTTAAATTCCAGGAAGAGATCGTCAGAGCCCTTCTGTTTCCAGACGGTGCTCCACCTCACCTTCCCCAACCAAATGCAGTAAGCCGGGTGCATGAGAGGCATTTTTCTTATGTCCTCCCGAGTACCCCTACCCAACTAGCCCACCAAAAAAGATGTTGTGTCTGCAGCAAGCGCGGATTTAGGCGTGACACCCGGTGTTATTGTCCCTCCTGTCCTGGCAATCCTGGTCTTTGCATGGGTGAATGTTTTGAACGCTACCATAAACTAGTGGAGTATTAGCGTAGGGTACAGCACTGCACAGACTAGGACACACTTTCACAGGGTCTCCCAAGATGCCATCACATTTTGAGAGACCCAAACCTGGTACCAGTTAAAAAAGTTAAAGTTACAAAAAAAAGTGTAAAAAAAGTGTAAAAAAACAAAACAAAAAAAGTAAAAAAAAAAAAAAAAACACAAAAAATATATAAAATAAAAAAACCAAAAATAGTTGTTGTTTTGTTGTTCTCTCTCTATTCTCTCTCTATGGTTCTGCTCTTTTTTTATTGTATTCTATACTGCAATGTTTTATTGTTATGTTTTTATCATGTTTGCTTTATAGGTATGCAATTTTTTTATACTTAGTTTTTTTATTGTTAACCACTTTTTTGTTTTCAGGTACGCCATTCAGCTGCAGAGCAGATTTATTCATCTTGACAGCAACAGCGTTTGCTCCCACGATACATAAAGCCGTGACTCCAGCGCTGTCGGAGGTGATTTCACCACCACAGTTACATACTTCAGCATATATGCCAAAGCGTGGGGGCAGCAGTGGGTGGGAGGAGCGATTTGCTCCTGCCTTTTGCGGGAGGATGCCCCCATGCTTTGGCATATATATATATATATATTTTAGGTAGGCACAGGTTGCGTTAAATGTTTTATTTTTTACTATGTTTTTTTTTGTATTTGCTTTGCAGGTATGGTAAGTATTACTGTTATACTGTAATGCTACTTTGGTTTTTTGTTAACCATCATTTGCTTAGCAGGTACGCCATTCATTTGCAGTGCAGATTTATTCATCTTGACAGCAACAGCGTTTGCTCCCACGATACATAAAGCCGTGACTCCAGCGCTGTCGGAGGTGATTTCACCACCACATTTACATACTTCAGCATATATGCCGAAGCGTGGGGGCAGCAGTGGGTGGAGAAGCGATTTTCTCCTGCCTTTTGCGGGAGGATGCTCCCATGCTTCGGCATATATAAACGGTGCATGTATGCCCATCATTAGAAGTGGGTGGATGAAGGGAGGTATTCTAATGGTGGGCATACCCACCGATCAATATCTTTTTTTCGTTCAGCCCACAGGCTGCATGAAAAAAAAAAGTTTACAATATATGCCCAACAAGGACCAGCAACGTACTGGTATGTTGCTGGACTTTGAGTGGTTATACCAGAATGATGCCTGCAGGTTTAGGTATCATCTTGGTATCATTCTTTTCAGCCAGCGGTCCGCTTTCATGTAAAAGCAATCCTAGCAGCTAATTAGCCTCTAGACTGCTTTTACAAGCAGTGGGAGGGAATGCCCCCCCACCGTCTTCTATGTTTTTCTCTGGCTCTCCTGTCCCAGCAGGGAACCTGAAAATGCTGATTCAGCCAGCTGACCATAGAGCTGAGCAGAGACCAGAATGGCTCCAAACATCTCTATAGCCTAAGAAACAGGAAGCTACGAGCATTTCATGACTTAGATTTCGCCAGATGTAAACAGCGCCATTGGGAAATTGGGAAAGCATTTTATCACACTGATCTTGGTGTGGTCAGATGCTTTAAGGGCAGAGGAGAGATCTAGGGTCTAATAGACCCCAATTTTTTCAAAAAAGAGTACCTGTCAATACCTATTGCTATCATAGGGGATATTTACATTCCCTGAGATAACAATAAAAATGATTTAAAAAAAATAAAAATGAAAGGAACAGTTTAAAAATAAGATAAAAAAGCAAAAAAATAATAAAGAAAAAAAAAACAAAAACAAAAAAAAACAAAAAACACCCCTGTCCCCCCATGCTCTCGCGCAAAGGCGAGCACAAACGTCGGTCTGGCGTCAAATGTAAACAGCAATTGCACCATGCATGTGAGGTATCACCGCGAAGGTCAGATCGAGGACAGTAATTTTAGCAGTAGACCTCCTCTGTAAATATAAAGTGGTAACCTGTAAAGGCTTTTAAAAATGTATTTAGTTTGTCGCCACTGCACGTTTGTGCGCAATTTTAAAGCATGTCATGTTTGGTATCCATGTACTCAGCCAAAGATCATATTTTTTATCTCATTAAAAACATTTGGGCAATATAGTGTGTTTTAGTGCATTAAAATTTCAAAAAGTGTGTTTTTTCCCCAAAAATGCGTTTGAAAAATCGCTGCGCAAATACTATGTGAAAAAAAAAATGAAACACCCACCATTTTAATCTGTAGGGCATTTGCTTTAAAAAAATATATAATTTTTGGGGGTTCAAAGTAATTTTCTTGCAAAAAAAAAAAATTTTCATGTAAACAAAAAGTGTCAGAAAGGGCTTTGTCTTCAAGTGGTTAGAAGAGTGGGTGATGTGTGACATAAGCTTCTAAATGTTGTGCATAAAATGCCAGGACAGTTCAAACCCCCCCCCAAATGACCCCATTTTGGAAAGTAGACACCCCAAGCTATTTGCTGAGAGGCATGTCGAGTCCATGGAATATTTTATATTGTGACACAAGTTGCGGGAAAAAGACACTTTTTTTTTTTTTTTTGCACAAAGTTCTCACTAAATGATATATTGCTCAAACATGCCATGGGAATATGTGAAATTACACCCCAAAATAAATTCTGTTGCTTCTCCTGAGTACGGGGATACCACATGTGTGAGACTTTTTGGGAGCCTAGCCGCGTACGGGACCCCGAAAACCAAGCACTGCCTTCCGGCTTTCTAAGGGCGTAAATTTTTGATTTCACTCTTTACTGCCTATCACAGTTTCGGAGGCCATGGAATGCCCAGATGGCACAAACCCCCCCCCCCCCCAAATGACCCCATTTTGGAAAATAGACACCCAAAGCTATTTGCTGAGAGGTATAGTGAGTATTTTGAAGACCTCACTTTTTGTCACAAACTTTTGAAAATTGAAAAAAGAAAAAAAAAATACATTTTTCTTGCCTTTCTTCATTTTCAAAAACAAATGAGAGCTGCAAAATACTCACCATGCCTCTCAGCAAATAGCTTGGGTTGTCTACTTTCCAAAATGGGGTCATTTTGGGGGGTTTTGTGCTATCTTGGCATTTTATGGCCTTCGAAACTGTGATAGGTAGTAAGGAGTGAAATCAAAAATTTACGCCCTTAGAAATCCTGAAGGTGGTGATTGGATTTCGGGGCCCCATATGAAGCTAGGCTCCCAAAAAGTGCCACACATGTGGTATCCCCGTACTCAGGAGAAGCAGCAGAATGTATTTTGGGGTGTAATTCCACATATGCCCATGGCATGTTTGAGCAATATATCATTTAGTGACAACTTTGTGCAAAAAAAAAAATTTGTCACTTTCCTGCAACTTGTGTCAAAATATAAAATATTCCATGGACTCAACATGACTCTCAGCAAATAGCTTGGGGTGTCTACTTTCCAAAATGGGGTCATTTGGGGGGGGGGGTTTGTGCAATCTGGGCATTTTATGTCCTTCAAAACTGTGATAGGTAGTGAGGAGTGAATCCACAACTTTACGCCCTTAGAAATCCTTGAAGGCGGTGCTTGGTTTTCGGGGCTCCGTACGCGGCTAGGCTCCCAAAAAGTCCCACACATGTGGTATCCCCATACTCAGGAGAATCAGCTGAATGTATTTTGGGGTGCAATTCCACATATGCCCATGGCCTGTGTGAGCAATATATCACTTAGTGACAACTTTGTGCAAAAAAAAAATGTTACTTTCCCGCAACTTGTGTCATGTGAATGTATTTTGGGGTGCAATTCCACATATGCCCATGGCCTGTGTGAGCAATATATCACTTAGTGACAACTTTGTGCAAAAAAAAAATGTTACTTTCCCGCAACTTGTGTCAAAAAATAAAATATTCCATGGACTCAACATGCCTCTCAGCAAATAGCTTGGGGTGTCTACTTTCCAAAATGGGGTCATTTGGGGGGAGGGGGGGTTGTGCCATCTTGGCATTTTATGGCCTTCAAAACTGTGATAGGTAGTGAGGAGTGAAATCCAAAATTTACGCCCTTAGAAATCATGAAGGTGGTGCTTGGTTTTCGGGGCACCGTACGCAGCTAGGCTCCCAAAAAGTCCCACACATGTGGTATCCCGATACTCAGTAGAAGCATCTAAATGTATTTTGGGGTGCAATTCCACATATGCCCATAGCCTGTGTGAGCAATATATCATTTAGTGACAGTTTTGTGCAAAAAAAAAAAATTTTGTCACTTTCCCGCAACTTGTGTCAAAAAATAAAATATTCCATGGACTCAACATGCCTCTCAGCAAATAGCTTGGGGTGTCTACTTTCCAAAATGGGGTCATTTGGGGTGGTTTTGTGTCACCTGGGCATTTTATGGCCTTCAAAACTATGATAGGTAGTGAGGAGTGAAATCAAAAATTTATGCCCTTAGAAATCCTGAAGGCAGTGATTGTTTTTTGGGGCCCCGTACACGGCTAGGCTCTCAAAAAGTCCCACACATGTGGTATCCCCGTACTCAGGAGAAGCAGCTGAATGTATTTTGGGGTGCAATTCCACATAGGCCCATGGCCTGTGTGAGCAATATATCATTTAGTGACAACTTTTTGAAAAAATATATTTTATTTTTTTTGTCATTATTCAATCACTTGGGACAAAAAAAAAAAATATTCAATGGGTTCAACATGCCTCTCAGCAATTTCCTTGGGGTGTCTACTTTCCAAAATGGGGTCATTTGGGGGGGGGGGGTTTGTACTGCCCTGCCATTTTACCACCTCAAGAAATGACATAGGCAGTCATAAACTACAAGCTGTGTAAATTCCAGAAAATGTACCCTAGTTTGTAGACGCTATAACTTTTGCGCAAACCAATAAATATACGCTTATTGACATTTTTTTTTACCAAAGACATGTGGCCGAATACATTTTGGCCTAAATGTATGACTAAAATTGAGTTTGATTTTTTTTATAACAAAAAGTAGAAAATATCATTTTTTTCAAAATTTTCGGTCTTTTTCCGTTTATAGCACAAAAAATAAAAACGGCAGAGGTGATCAAATACCATCAAAAGAAAGCTCTATTTGTGGGAAGAAAAGGACGCAAATTTAGTTTGGGTACAGCATTGCATGACCGCGCAATTAGCAGTTAAAGCGACGCAGTGCCAAATTGGAAAAGGTCCTCTGGCCCTTAAGCAGCATAATGCTCCGGTCCTAAAGTGGTTAAAACATATTATTAATTGAATTCTAATGATGAGGTGTCCATGTGGGTGGATTGAGAGGGCCATAAGGCAGTGATCCATGGCGTGCCAATAGCGAACAGCACCAAAATAAAAAAGGACAAACATAAGGAGGTTGTTCACTATGGGAAAATAATTAAAGTCAGCAGCTACAAATCCTGCAGGTGCTGACTTTTAATAAAACAACACTTATCTGTACAGGGATCCAGCGCTGTCCTCACCCAAGCTAGATCTTCACTAGCCTTTGGGTTCCTGATGCCAGTATCCTAACTACGGACAGCCGACTGTGCCGCTTTTTAGCTTCACAGGCAGCTGCCCACTGCATATGCACCAGCTGTGCTTTGTGAATGGTCCTGCAGTCTTCTAGGACCTTTGACGTATCCCATAAGACTGCAGGGAGAAAGGAGAATTTCCTCTCAGATCACCCCAAAAATGATATGCCAAATATGTCACAGGAGGAGAGGAGGAGGACTTAAAATGGAACGTCCCCTTTTGGGTGAAGTTTTGCTTTTAAGAGATTACTGACTTGATAGATAAGATACAAATATTAGAACAAATGCATGAGTCACCTTTAACCGTCTGACACAGATAAATTGATGGAATTGAGGTCTAGATTATCTAAATGTCTTGACCCAATAGCAAGGAATAAACTTCACTACTATGCATACAAATTCTACGAACATGGGAATAGATGTGGCTGCATACTGTCACAAACACTACAAAAGTGATGTGGAAATTTCATATTTCCTTATTAAAGCTGTCTCACAATATCTAAGAAAGAAATACTGCAATATCCTGGTTACCTTAACTGACTTCATACCAAACGAATGTCATTGCAAACTGATCAAGTTAAAAGGTCATGTTGTTGCTTGCAAGGGCAGTTGGCCAGGGGTTGGCCATTTTCTTACACACAAGTTCTATATACACACAGATAAAAAACTTGGAATATTCAGTTTCGTCTCTAAAGCTGCAACATGCATGCATTTGGTCTGGTTATCTGTGGCATGCCACGAAAGTGGGCGGGACTCCGTGGCCAAACAGCATCTTTGAATATTGTGAAGGAAATATGGCGCTACTTATTTTTGGTGTTGTGTGTCACTTTAAATGCACCTTAACCACTTCGCGCCCGCGCTAGAGCCGAATGACGGCTGCAGTGCGGATGCTAACTGCCGGGTGGCAGTCCCTGGACATCCTGCTGTTTACTTCCGCGATGCGTGCTCCCGCGGGTGCGCATTAGGGAAGTTCTCTGCTGGCCGTGTCCCTTGGACACAGCCATTTGCAGATCGCCGTAAGCAGCCAATCACAGCGGCCATTTACAGTGCGATCGGCGGTGCCAATGAGAGATGATCTCATATGTAAACATATGAGATCATCTCTCATCGCCGGCTCTCCCTCCTCACACGCTGTCTCTGTGTGAACCGCTGCAGCGATGAGTGAAAAAAAAAAAACGAAAAAAAAGTCACGTCAGTGCCATCCATCCCCACTGTCATCTGTCCACACTGCCATCTGTCCCCACTGTCATCTGTGCCATCTGTCATCAGTGCCACATATTAGTGCCATCTGTCATCGGGGCCACCTGTGAGTGTCACGTGTCATCTATTATCAGTGTCACATGTCATCAGTGCCATGTATCAGTGCCACATATCAGTGCCACGTATTAGTGCCATCTGTCATCAGTGCCACGTATTAGTGCCATCTGTCATCAGTGCCACGTATTAGTGCCATCTGTCATCAGTGCCACGTATTAGTGCCATCTGTCATCAGTGCCACGTATTAGTGCCATCTGTCATCAGTGCCACGTATTAGTGCCATCTGTCATTAGTGTCACATATAAGTGCCATCTGTCATCAGTGCCACGTATTAGTGCCATCTGTCATCAGTGCCTCGTATTAGTGCCACGTATTAGTGCCATCTGTCATCAGTGCCATGTATCTGTGCCATCTGCCATCAGTGCCACGTCAGTGTCATGTGTCATTGCCCTGTTGCTCCAGGGCCTTCAAAAGTGTAATAGGTAGTCAACAAGTTATGCCGCGTACACACGGTCGTACTTTTCGTCTACAAAAGTCCAACGGACGCTGACGGACTAAAGCTGGCTGGTAATCCGATCGTGTGTGGGCTTCTCCGGACTTTCAACGTACTTTTTTAGCCTCAAATCCGACGTACTTTAGATTTGAAACATGCTTTAAAACTTTCCGACGGACTCGAGTCTGGTCGAAAAATCCGCTCGTCTGTATGCTAGTCCGACGGACAAAAACCCACGCTAGGGCAGCTATTGGCTACTGGCTATGAACTTCCTTATTTTAGTCCGGTGTACGTCATCACGTAAGAATTCGACGGACTTTTGTGTGATCGTGTGTAGGCAAGTCTGTTCGTTAGAAAGTCCGCCGCAAGTCCGTCGAAAGTCTGCCGGAAGTCTGTCGGAAGTCTGTCGGACAGGCTGTCTGACTTTTGTAGACGAAAAGTACGACCGTGTGTACGCGGCATTAGATGTGTAATTTATGCTCCTAGAACACCTGATGACACTCCCTGCATGTTGGGCCTCTGTATGTGGACAGGCGGTGAAAAAGTCCCACACATGTGGTATCGTAATACTCAGGAGGAGTAGCAGAATGTATTTTGGGGTGTTATTTGTGGTATATACATGCCATGTGAGAGAAATAACCTATTACATTGACAATTTTGTGGGGAAAAAAAATAAAAAAAACCTTCATTTTGAAAAGAATTGTGGGAAAAAATGACAACATCAAAAACCTCACAGTGCATCTTATTAAATACCTTGAATTGTCTACTTTCAAAAAAGGGGTCATTTGGGGGGTATTCGTACTTTCCTGACTTGTTCGGGTCGCAAGAAATGATAGGCCACCAGTACATCAGGTGTGATCAATTTTTTTATGATTTGCACCACAGCTTGTAAACTCTCTAACTTTCACACGGACCAAATAATATCCACTAATTTGGGTTATTTTTACCAAAGATATGTAGCAGTATAAATTGTGGCCAAAATTTATGAAGAAAAATTAATAATTTGCTAAATTTTATCACAGAAACTAAGAAAAATGCGTTTTTTTTTTCAAAATTTTCGGTCTTTTTTCATTTATAGCACAAAAAATAAAAAACCCAGAGGTGATCAAATACCACCAAAAGAAAGCTCTATTTGTATGAAAAAAAGGACAAAAAATTCATTTGGGTGCAGTATTACATGACTGAGTAATTGTCATTCAAAGTGTGAGAGCGCTGAAAGCTGAAAATTGGTCTGGGCAGGAGGGGGGTTTAAGTGCCCAGTAGGCAAGTGGTTAACTATACTGTGCAAAATAAGCAATACAAAAATATGTAAACAACCCTATGGTAAATTAAGGAAAATTGTTGTCCATACTTACCGTAATTTTCCTTTCCTGGATCCTCCCCATGTCACTCTACTAGGGGTCAGCTCAACCCCCTCTGATCCCTCCAGGACCACCTCTTTTCTAGCCCATAAAGGGCGGCTGGCTGCCCACACCAGTGTTAAAAAAAACGCACCTCGCGACGGAAAAACTGGGTGAGAATCCTCCGGCTGACATGGGGAGGATCCAGGAAAGGAAAATTACGGTAATTATGGACAACAATTTTCCTTATTCCTGGACCTCCCTATGTCAGCCTACTATGGGATGTACCAAGCAATATTAAGAAGGGAGGGAAGACAAAAAATAAGCCAAACCCTCAATGCAATGCTATTCAAAATTTTTAATGGGCAACAGTCGCTGTAATACTGTAGAGCCAAATGTTTCCTCAGGCGGACAAGCCATATTAAGCTTGTAATGCCTAATAATGCTTGTAATGCCTAATAAAAAAGGTGTTGGGCACGCTACTCCGCAAACTACCTCAGGGGCGACCTTCGCGTATGCCCAGGATGCTGCTATACCCCTCGTTGAATGTGCTTTGATCTCTGAAGGAGAAGGAAGGCCCAGCGTTTTGTATGCAATATGCATGGTCTTGACAAACCAGGAAGACCCAACTCTGGATGTTGCTGGCATACCCTTTTTAGGCCCCATTGGGAAAACCTACAGCTGATCTTGTTTGCCAAAGCTTTTAGTCCATTTCAGGTAGGTTGAAACTGCAGAGACCAGGTCTAACCTACTCCACTCATCATCAGCTGCATCCGCCGGAAAGGCTGGGAGAAAGACCTCCCAGTCCATACGAAATTATGTGGTCACCTTAGGTAGAGGGCTCGGTATCGGCCTAAGGACTACCTTGTCTGGGAGCACCAAACAATATGGTTCTTTAGATGAGAAGGCGCACAACTCGGAGTCTCTTCTGGCCGAGGCCACGGCTAGTAAAAAACAGAACTGTTGTTAAAAGAAATGATGAACAAGAGAAAGCTTGGTCAAACGGAGGAACCAGCAATGTTCCCAAGACTAGTGTTAAGTCCTTCTTTTGGAAAAAACGATTTCAATGGAGGTCTGATTTCTATGGCTGCACCTAAAAGATCAGATCACCAATGGATGTAGAGCATATCTTGTACACAACATAGCCGACAAGGCAGGGATTTGACCCTTCAGGGAATTATAAGCTAACCCTTGGAGACTACTCTGCAGAAACTCCAAAATGTTAGATACTGAAGGAGATCCAAGGTCCCAACCCCTTTCCATAGTATTCCAGATTCGGTGATAGGTTACATTCGTTCTGCCGATCCTGTAATAATGTCATCAACTTTATCCTCCTGCAGTTCGGGTGTCAGGCCCCACTCTGCAGACGGAGATTTTGACAAGGAGGCAGAGAGTTTGGTGAGCCCAACTTTATCCTCCAAGCCAGAGGGAACCACAGCTCCCTGGGCCAGTAAGGTAGGACTACTATTGCTGTGACCCTTTCTCGCTGAATCTTCAGGAGGATTTTGAGAGCCAATGGAAGCGGCGGGAACACATACACCAAGGGGAAGTCCCAAGACCTGGATAGAGCACCCTGACCCAATGCCTGTGGATGCTAGGTCCGGGTGAAGAAGCAAAGCAGTTGACAATTCTCCAATGCCATAAGATCTATCGAAGGCATCCCCCAGATCCTGAAGATCTTGCGTAGGTACTTGGGGTTGAGGCCCCATCTGTTGTGATCCCCAAAGCCTCGACTCAAGCGATCTGCTAAAACATTGCCAGGCCCTGGGAGTTAAGATGCTGTATGAGAGCCGAGATTCTTCTCTGTGCAGAGGAAGATTGACATGCCACCTGAAGGCGAGGGTGACTTCTTGAGCCCCCTTGATGAGACACATAAGCCACCGTAGTTTTATTGTCCAAAAGACTCTTGACAGCTCGACCTCGCAACATAGGTTGGAACACTCTCCCAACACAATAGGTTGGAAGAGCGCATCTGACAGCATCCAATCCCAGGAAATTTGAACTCTTCGTCCCACAAAGGTACCATTGGCCTTGAACTTGCTGTCCCAGGCAGTGTGCCCTGCAGCCTGCCAGACTGGCATTGGTTGACACCACTATTGGTTCTGAGGTCTTCAATGGAACTTCACTGGAAAGCTACTGACCACCAACCAGGGACCAGATTATCGGAATTGGCCGATGATCCCACTGAAGAAGAAAGTTCCATTGAAACCTCCTACTGGATCTGTGGCTGATAAAACCCCCAGATACTGCATGGATTCCTTCAGCATCATAGAAGGCCTGGCCATCACTGCTTTGTCTGAGACTGGATCTCCTGGACCTTCCTCTGAGGAAGAGAAACACGACCTCGATCCGTGTTGAATTGTACTCCCAAATACTCCAACATTTGGGTCAGATGCATCTGGCTCTTCCGAAAGTTGATCAACCAACCAAAACGAGTTAGTGTTTTGCAGGTGAATGCACAGGAGCTCATCTGACAGACCCAGAAGTAGCATGTCATCTAGATAATGAAATATTTGCACTCCCTTGACCCTAATGCCGCGTACACACGGCCGGACTTTTCGTCTACAAAAGTCCAACGGACGCTGACGGACTAAAGCTGGCTGGTAATCCGATCGTGTGTGGGCTTCTCTGGACTTTCAACTGACTTTTTTAGCCTCAAATCCGACGTACTTTAGATTTGAAACATGCTTCAAATCTTTCCGACGGACTCGAGTCCGGTCGAAAAATCCGCTCGTCTGTATGCTAGTCCGACGGACAAAAACCCACGCTAGGGCAGCTATTGGCTACTGGCTATGAACTTCCTTATTTTAGTCCGGTGTACGTCATCACGTAAGAATTCGACGGACTTTTGCGTGATCGTGTGTAGGCAAGTCTGTTCGTTAGAAAGTCCGCCGCAAGTCCGTCGAAAGTCCGCCAAAAGTCCGTCGAAAGTCTATCGGACAGGCTGTCGGACTTTTGTAGCTGAAAAGTCCGACCGTGTGTACGCGGCATAAGAGTCACAACGACAGCAGACAGTAGCTTTAAAAATCGTTCTCGGAGTCATGCAGAAACCGAATGGGAGAGATTAAAAATGAAAGCCTTCCACGGAAGGCCTGAGAAAGCGATGGTGAGATGCGTCTATAGAGATATGAAGATACGCATCCGCCAGATCAATGGAAACCATCGAGTCTCCTGACTCCACAACCGAAACGATCATTTCCAATGACTCCATTTTGGTGGAACCACTCCAATGGTGGAACCTTCATGTAAGAATTCAGGACTTTGAGGTCAAAAACTGGTCCGAAACCCCCTGAAGCCTCTGGGACCAAAAACAGAGGGGGAACAAACTCTTTGACCCAATTCGTGCCTTGGAACCGGAAGGATGGCCCTTGCTGCCAACATCTCCCCTATATATTCTTGCAAACATTGCCTCCTTTCCAAATCCGTAGGAAGTCCAGTTTCTACGAACAAGGTCTGAGGGGGCCTTGTTCTAAACTCGAGATGATAACGTGATCGAAATGACGGCTACAATCCAGGCATTATGTCATTTGTCCACCCAAACCCTCCCTGAATTGGGCTAGTCTTGCTCCTATTTGAGAGGGTTAAGCAGAGACAGCTTCAGAAGGACTTATTTGAAGCCCTAGGCTCTGTCCCTACTACTACGATTTGTTGTGCGACCTGACACCAGCGAAGTCGCATGACAAGTCAAAACCCATGTATTTTAATGGTCCCCATTCTAATTGGTGCGACTTAAGTCGCAGCGACTCCAAAAAAAGTTTTTGCACTACTTTGTTCCCACATCTGTTCTAACATGGTTTTCACAGGTCAAATGATATCGCATAGCAAAGTCACAGTGTAAATCGCGCGACTCTGGGGATTCAGCAGTGGAAACAGCCCCAGGAGTTTTGTTGGCCCTGGGCTTGGAAGGTTGAACCAGCTCCTCTCCACTGTCTGAAAAACTGTCTGTAAGCCCTGGCCTCTCTGAATCCTTCTTTGGATCTCTTGTTAAACCGAAAGGGCTGCTGTGTCTTAAAGAGCCATTATCTTTGCTGTCATCTTGACCTGGTCGACAGCCACTTCAGCCACAACTCTACAGCAGTCTGCAAGGAGAAGAACTGCCACTTCCCATCCATCCACCAGCTCCGCTACCCACACTCTAAGGCTGAATTCATACCCATGCACTTCCAGCGTATTCTGCAGAACGTGTTCCATAGGAGACCATGATAAATGGACGGTAGTGCAAATCCGCAAAAAGCACCAAAAAACGCACAGGTGCGAACCCAGCCCAAGTGCTGTTGCCACAGAAGTGAGTGCTACCGCCGGTCTGCAGGCTGCTGTCCAAACTATACGACCTTTTAGGTCTGCATTTACTTTGCGATCCATAGGATTCCTAAAAGAGGCCAAATACTCTAGCGGAAGCGTAATGTGGCGGGCGAATATACGTAATGTAGCATCCACCTTAGGCGTAGTGTCCCAAGGGGCACAGCTTCGATACACCATTATGCACATTGAGCTTACCAGAGCAGAGAAGCAGATTGACCAGCTGGAGGCTGAGATTAGCCTAGGAGGACAGAATCAGCAATCAGCAGTGAGCATTCTGGTGTTTGCTAGACAACCCAAAGAGGAAGCTACCTCTGACCTCACCTGCACAACTCTGAGCTTCCTGAAAGGAGTACATGTGGAGGAGGTGAACTACAAGACCCAGCGAACCAAACCATGTACACACAAAAACATGGAAGGAGAGAGTGCCAGCACCTGCCTATCGAAGGTATTTACAGTCATTTATACTGCCAGTGACCTTTGCCAATAATACACAGTCATTTATACTGTACCATACAATCCCAGCACCGTGGGAACCCACCTCCTTAGGAGATTTACAGCCTATATGGGGGGGTCTTCTGAATCGGGAGAGGCTGAACCCGACAGGATGGATGGAGAGGAGAAAAATAACTAAATAAATAAAAATTAACTTTAAAAGGCGTCCAGAGCGAGGACGAAAAAAAGAACACTGGTGTGGGCAGCCAGCCGCCCTTTATGGGCAAGAAAAGAGGTGGTCCTGGAGGGGTCAGAGGGGGTGGAGCTTACTCATAGTAGGCTGACATGGGGAGGTCCAGGAAATATGATATTAGTTCCTTTTGTATAAGTCCTAAAACACGGTAAACATTAAACTAGCAACTTATACAAACATATAATGTGCAATAAAGTGACTGTGCTAGAAATACTTCTTCAGTGAAAAAAGTGGCATGTGCTATACTCTAAAAAATTTGTCAGTAAAGTGACATATGCTGAACAACAAAAAATGAGTCCATATTTCGAAAGTGGGTTCACAAATCCCATGATGTATGGGTGGTTTTTTCACATGCTCCATCTTCTCCACCTCACTCACCAAAAATTCTCCCCTTACTAGGGGTAAACTAGCATTTGCAGCACTATGTGGCTGAACACACTATCCAGATACAGGGCTTGCTCAGGTCCTCCAGTGGGTTCCTGTCTCTCCAGCTTCCTCACATGCAGAAACAACAACAGCACATGGGCCCCATAGTGTAATTCCATATAAAACTGTTTATTGCAATGTTTAGAAATGCACTGTAAGTATAAAAACATTTGTTCTTAAGCACAGCAAAGTTAAGGTGCATTTAAAGGGACACACACCAGTAAAAATAAATAGCGCCATACCCATTTCCTTCACAAGATTCAATACTGACTCCACCACGGTGGTATTTTCAGCAGCTTAATAATACCATCTTATTACACTGTCCATAGCATGGAACAAAATTCTTCTTTTTGTCCGAAAAAACACCTTTTGTTAAGTATTCTTGTTATATTTCTTAATTTTATTACATGTGTTATCTGTATCTGTCATTACTTAATTAAATATTATTCTTATGAGTGTTTGTGTGATCTATCTTTGCACATCTTGAATACAACCCCAAAAACGTATACTATCACGTAACCGTGATAAAATAGAAAGACACATCATCTTTGTCATATTCACTTATACTACAAGACAGCCCATTACAGATACCATTTATATTGCAAGAGAATATAGATCCTAATATTACTACTTATATAACCTTAAACCCCCACCAGACTCTATGATTGAGCACCAAAAGTGAACCCATATATAACAGTACTTACGGGAAGTAGAGCCCCCTGCGTCTCCAAGGTAGTAACAGAGGACCTGGAATGCCCCATCACCCCCCTAAAATTGGCCACAGTCATCTCAGACCTTCCCAACGGGAAAAGTCCTGACACAAGAGGCTTTACAAGTGCCTATTATAAAAAGCTATCACACCTTCTGATGGACCCCTTGTGTAGTTACTTGAATGCTATATTTTCAGACAAACCCCTCCCTAGAGAGGCGTTATTGACTCATATTGTGGCTTTGGGAAGGACCCAGCATATTGTGAGAATTATGGTCCCATCTCTCTATTAAATACCAGTACAAAAATGTTGTCTAAACTCCTAACCACCAAATAGCAGGAACTCCTCCCTACGGTGGTCTGTCCTGAAAAAATGGACTTCATAATGGGTACAGAAACCCAAGATAACACTTTCAAAGCTCTCAACATTTTTCATTAGACACATTGTGGCCCAGACCAATTCCACTTTTTAATACTGTCAATGGACACCGAGAAGGCTGTATATAGAGGAGACCCTGATGGGGTGGATCCCAGCACTTTATCTGAATCCAGAGGCTAGATTGAAAGTAAATGGGACAGTCTCTCAAACATTTAGTATTTGTAATGGGACCAGACAGGGGCTCCCGTTATCCCCACTTTGGTATTGGAATTTTTTTTGAGGAAAGTTAGGCAAAACGTCAATATTAAGGGGGTCTATATTGGCTCTAGAGAGCAAAGTTGTCAGCTTATGCTGATGACATACTATTTTATATCTCCCAACCACTCACTATGTTACTAATTTCATTATTCATAACATTTGTTTTGCAAGGGAATCAACCTAGACTAGCATACTCTTTACTTCACAGACGAAAAGAAGATGGAGGCTTGGGCTTGCCTGGGATTAGTCTATATTATAAAGTTTTGTAGATGGCCCGTATTTTTAACTGGCATCATAATTTATGAGATAAGGTCTGGGTCACCCTTGAGAAATGTATTTACTTATAAAAGTATTAATTTACTGTGGACAGCAGGGAAATGTGGCAGGCCAGAAAATGGCACATCATGATGTCATCATGGCCATTTTGTGGGACTGCCTCACTTCCCCACTGTTCACAGTGGTTTTTATCCATGTGATATACACAATCAGTCTTTAGCTCCTGCTGGTTCTTCCTGGTGTTCCCCTGGTCAACTTCCTGGTTCTAAGCACCTTACATTACATCCACGTGGAATGTCTTGCTCACCATTGGCCATCTGTAAGGTTGAAACCTGCTGGAGACCTATTGATACCCTTTTTAATGTATTTTAAATGTGAGTGCATATTTATTGTTTTTCATTTTACCGATATGTTTTAAATGCTACGCTTAGGTAGTGGCGCTTTTCTCAACTTCCTTTTTATGTTTATACATAGAGAAGTAACAGGCCTCTCCAAAGGCCAACAAGGATTCTTCCACCTGAGGTGGAGGGTATGCATTACAATGTATGCATACAATTAATTACCTATATTGTAAAGATACCAGCGTTCCCTCTTAGATGGACTATGGGTGCAGCCCATATACTTCACACCTCCCTGCAACATCTTTCACAGCAAGTTTCTGACCTTTTGTCAGAAGAATATTCTGGTATCTCTCCCTGATGGGAGTGGCTTTGTCAGTATGAATGGAATGGTCTAGTGCAGACTTACTCCTCAGGTCCTTGGGATAACACAAGCACACGCTTCAATATCAGTTATCACAGTAGTTTGTTGTTTTGGGGTTAGCTCTTCCTCCGGAATGAAAACTTAAAAGTAACTGCAGAAATGTTGGGTCATCTGAGGTTTGAATGGTGGTTTGTAAGGGAGCACAGTCTTTATCTTGGGACAGGCCATTGCAATACACATTTTGGCCACTGAATAAACATCGACAATACGGGGGTGTAAAGTGTTTTCACTCCAAAGAAGCTGTTTCTTAGCTCCCAAGTAAAAGTCATCCTGCCAATTAACCTTTAAAGTGGTTGTAACCTTAAAAAAAATGACCCCGTTCCTTTAAAGCATGATAAATAGCATAGTGCGTCTGCAGTGTAACATGTCCCATTCTATGCTGTAAAATACCTAGTTGATCCTGCCTATTCCTGTGTCCCCCTGTGTGTGCTGACCATGGTAATCTTAGCTGCTGATCCATGATACCGTGGTCAGTTTACATGCCTCCGTCATCACACTGTGTGTTCTGAGTCTCTCCCCCTCCCTCCCTGCCTGTCATTTCCTAGTCACTGTGAGAGCTGATCTCCTGCCCACCCCCCCTCCTGCCACTTTTCCACTGCAATATCTAACACAATGACTTGTTTTCCCTGGTTTATAAAGATATAAATGACAGTGTGTGTGTTTTTTTTGAAAATGATCATGCTAAATACCTTCTCTCCCGCTGCTCTCCTTAGATCAGGAAAGGAGAGCGGAGAGGGATCACGTGACCACACAGCGTCGGTGTGAGAAAAGGTATTTAGCACATCATTTTCAAAAAACACACACACTGCAGTTTATGTCTTTATAAACCAGAGGGGATACAAGTAAGTTTATAATGTGACTTTACAACCCCTTTAATGTAGAGATGCACCAGCTACCCAGTCTGGTGTGAAGTATCTAATTCTTGTAAAGTGCCACAATTAAAGCAACCTCACCATCCCTTAATGAATTGGGGGCATACCAGCCTAAGATCTTTGTACATTTATAATATTAAAGGTGATGCATTTCGTCAGCACAACTTCCTCCTGGTATTGGCTGTATGGCATGGCAATCTCCCTTTTATAATTTCCCATATACTAATTGTAATGAATACACAACAGCGCATGTGCTAACTTCATGTCCCCATAACCCTAATATGCACAGTCTTTACTCTGCACACATTTATGTTGTAAGGTGATTGATATTGACATAAAACCTATTAATTAGTTACTAATATACTTAATTACTAATATAGAGGACAGCACTCAACAAAATGGCACTGTCACTAAATATGGCTAATATTAAAATGGACATGGCCCATCCAGGGGGGCTTAACCACTTCAATACCAGGCACTTTTGTCCCTTACTGCCCAAGCCAATTTTTAGCTTTCAGCGCTGTCACACTTTGAATGACAATTGCACGGTCATGCTACACTGTACCCAAACAAATTTTTTATAATTTTGTTCCCACAAATAGAGCTTTCTTTTGGTGGTATTTGATCACTCCTGGGATTTGTATTTTTTGCACAACAAATAACAAAAGACAGAAAATTAAAAAAAAAAAATAGTTTTCTTTGTTTACGTTTTTTTCCTTCACTGATGGGCACTGATGAGGCTGCACTAATGGGCAGTGATAGGGTAGCACTGATGGGCACTAATGAGGTGGCACCAATGAGTTGGCACTGATGGGCACTGATAGGTTGCACTGGTATGCAGCACTAATGGGCATTGATAGGCAGCACTTATGGGTACTTATGGGTGGCACTTATAGATGGCACAGGTGGGCACTGATTGGCACTGATAGGTGGGCACTGATGGGCATGGATGGGTACTGATAGGTGGCATTGGTGGACACTGATGGGTGGCACTGATGGACACTGATAGATGGCACTGCTGGGCATCACTGATGAGGACACATCTGGCAGGCACTGACTGACTGGCACTGACTGGCAAGATGTATGGGCACTGTTTGGCATTATTTGGGTACTTACTGGCATCCCTGGCATTCTAGGCAGTCTAGGGTGGCATCCCTGGTCATCCATCTGTTGTGGGCATCCCTAGTGATCCTGGTGGTGGCCCTGGTGGTCCAGTGTGGGCATGCACAGGGGGGCTGTGCTGATAAACAGTCAGTGCAGACCCCCCTGTCAGGAGAACTGCCGATCGAATCTCTCCTCTACTCACGTCTGTTAGACGTAAGGGAGGAAAAGCCGATAAACGGCTCTCCTCTTTACATCGTGATCAGCCGTGATTGGACACAACTGATCACGTGGTAAAGAGCCTCCGTCAGAGGCTCTTTATGAGATTGGTGTAGCGGTGTGTAAGACTGACACACCACACCACCGATCGCCACGATGCGTGCCCACACGGGCACGCGGCGGCTGTTATCCTGCAGGATGTCATATGCAGAATGATAATATCAGTTAATATCACGCCCCCTGACACCTCCGATAGTGAGGATAAATCCTTAATGGTCACAGCAGCGAGTGAAAAAGCGCTGGTGGACGCGCTTATTACTGCGGTGCATGAGACTTTAAAAATGGAGGATACGGCTGATGGGGCCACGGATATGGCTGTGTCCTTCGGTATGCATAATTCACCTCGCGCACCAAAGGTGTTTTCTTATATGCCTTATTTTGATTGGTTGCTCCCATTCCTTATACGTAAACCTAAGTCACCTTTTGTCATACACAAGCGTTTCTCAGTACGCTACCCCTCGGAGGAATCACTTTTTAAAAAAGTGGACTACCCCACCAGTGGTGGACCCTCCTGTCTCCAGGTTGAATAAAGCAACCATGATCCCAGCAGAGGAATCCCCGTCCTTTAGGGACCCGGCTGACAGGAAAGCGGAGGCTGTGGCAAGCAGCATGTTTACTATGGCTGGTTCGGCAATGCGAAAGGTCCTGGCCTCGGCCCTGGCATCTCAGACTTTAAACGAATAGGCCACGCTTTTGTGCCAAGGTCTGGGTAATGAGCAGGTTCCTGCTGCTTATGTTGATCTGTTGTACCAGTTGTCCGAGGGCTGCAGTTTATATGTGATGCATCTTTGGATGCGACTCCCCTGCTGTCCAAACTTTCCATTTCAGTGGTTGTTATTAGACGGGTGCTGTGGCTTAAAAACTGGTCCGCAGACCAAGCCTATAAGAAAGCTCTCATTGATCTGCCCTTTCAAGACGATTGCCTGTTTGGGGCTACCCCGGATGGCATCATTAAGGGATTTTACAGGGGGGAAGAGTACCTTCCTGCCATAGTCTAAAAAAGGGAAGGAGCCTCGTGGCAGACGGGGGCCTTCCTTCTCTGCCCATAAGAAGTTATTTAGGGCTCCTGGGACTGCAGATAAGGGAAACAGATCTCTGAAGTCTTTCCCAGGATGTTCAAAGCAATCATGGTCTGGTAAGCCTAAAATTGGCCTTTCCAGTCTTACACGCAAGACCCCTTCAGCATGAAGGTCTCCCCTTAGCCATAATTGGGGTGGAGGACATGTTCGCTGGTTTCCAGCTTCATGGACCTCCTTTGTGAGCGTCCAGGAGATCCACGAGTTGATCCTTTTGGGAGTTCGTCCTCTTCAGGGGGCCCTGAGTCTCCCTGTGCGGACATAGTTCCTGCAAAGGTTCAGGTGATGTCCAAACTACCCAAAGTCTCCTCTATCCCCATCCAGGAAATTGAATTGCCTGGGTTGAACTCTGTATTTAATACTGACCAGGGTCGTCTTTTTTCTATTCAAACTTCTGCTCCTTCAGCAGGTTTAGTTCAAATGGAAGTTATCAAGAGGCAATCAAGAGTGACATTAGATGCAATACCAGAAGTGACATTCCGGAGGTGACGATTTTGGTGAGGGTGAGATACGCTGAGTCCGCTGTGACCATATTATGCCAGTCTCCTACTGATGCAGTGGATTTATTACATGCATGCATTTATCTGACATAATGTGAGTGCAATGTTTGAAGTATTTTAACTTTAATAAATTTGATCAAACGTTACTGCACTATTGGAGCACTTTGTTTTTTTATATGTGGATTACTGTGGGATCATCATTAATGGAGATCGATATGAATATTTAAATATGTGTGGGTTGATGCTTATTTGCCGAGCATGAGAGTGCAAGGCAAATTCATCTGATGAGTGGAGATATAGAGGGGAGTGGTGTCACCATTTGCATGCAGTGTGGTGGATGAGCTTGATGAATAGAGCCTCCTTGCAACACTTCTTGAATTTACATTGACTCCAACCTTTTAAAATTTAGGACTGATTCAGTCTGTGGCCTTTGTTATATTCATTTTTTTCATTATTAATTTATCACTGGGTTATTTTTTTATTCATTTTTATTATGTTCATTTAGCGCCACTATTTACTGCATTAATTATTACGGTAGAATTGTTATTATCATTTGTTTATTTTAAAGTGGCAGCTTCATTATATCAAATTATTGTATATTTATATTACTCTGACGCAGTGGTGGGACCTACAGTGTGGGTGGACTTTTACTGTTGGACCCTTTTGATTTTATTAATACCCAATGCCTGTCAGCACAGGGCCTTAAAGTGTGTACATACTGTAAATACATATAATATATATGTATTAATACTGCAAGAATGTTCAAAAACAAGCTGAACTTTACAGACTTCAATCTTTTTACCTGATGGCTGGTTCGGCAATGCGACTGGTCCTGGCCTCGGCCCTGGCGTCTCAGACTTTAAACGAAAGGGCCAAGCTTTTGCGCCAAGGTCTGGGTAATGAGCTGCAGTTTATATGCGATGCATCTTTGGATGCGACTCCCCTGCTGTCCAAACTTTCCATTTCAGTGGTTGTTATTAGACGGGTGCTGTGGCTTAAGAACTGGCCTGCAGACCAAGCCTCTAAGAAAGCTCTCATTGATCTGCCCTTTCAAGGTGATCGCCTGTTTGGGGCTACCCCGGATGACATCATTAAGGGATTTTACAGGGGGGAAGAGTACCTTCCTGCCATAGTCTAAAAAAAGTAAGGAGCCTCGTTGCAGACGGGGGCCTTCCTTCTCAGCCCATAAGAAGTTATTTCAGGCTCCTGGGACTGCAGATAAGGGAAACAGATCTCTGAAGTCTTTCCCAGGATGTTCAAAGCAATCTTGGTCTGGTAAGCCTAAAATTGGCCTTTCCAGTCCTACACACAAGACCCCTTCAGCATGAAGGTCTGCCCTCGCCCATAATTGGGGTGGAGGACATCTTCACTGGTTTCCAGCTTCACGGACCTCATTTGTGAGCGTCCAGGAGATCCACGAGTTGATCCTTTTGGGAGTTCGTCCTCTTCAGGGGGCCCTGAGTCTCCCTGTGCGGACATAGTTCCTGCAAAGGTTCAGGTGATGTCCAAACATTCAGTCTGTGGACTTTGTTATATTCATTTTTTTCGTTATTAATTTATCACTTGGTTATTTTTTATTCATTTTTATTATGTTCATTTAACGCCACTATTTACTGCATTAATTATTACGGTAGAATTGTTATTATCATTTGTTTATTTTAAAGTGGCAGCTTCATTGTATCAAATTATTGTATATTTATATTACTCTGACGCAGTGGTGGGACCTACAGTGTGGGTGGACTTTTAAAGCATATCTATGGTGAAAATGTAAAATCGTTATATTCATTTTCACATTGTATTTTTAGCCTATTCCTTTTAACCTGAATGATCATCAAATATGAAAAAAAATTAACTTATGAAGATCCCCACTAGGGATGAGCCGAACATCCCCCGGTTCGGTTCGCAGCAAAACATGCGAACAGGCAAAAAAATTTGTGTGAACACTGTTAAAGCTTATGGGACACGAACGTGAAAAATCAAAAGTGCTCATTTTAAAGGCTTATATGCAAGTTATTGCCATAAAAAGTGTTTGGAGACCTGCGTCCTGCCCCAGGGGACATGTATCAATGCAAAAAAAAGTTTTAAAAATGGCTGTTTTTTTGGGAGCAGTGATTTTAATAATGCTTAAAGCAAAACAAAAAAATGAATAATAATAAATATTCCTTTATATATCCTGCCTGGGGGTTTCCTTAGTATGCCTGTAAAGTAGCGCATCTTTCCAATGTTTATAACAGTACCAAAGCAAAATAGCATTTCTAAAGGAAAAAATAACATCTAAAACTGCTCGCGGCTGTAATGTATTGTCGGATCCCAGCAATATAGATAAAAATACCAAAATACAAAAAAAAAACAAAACACCAGAACACTGTAACCCCTCGCAGTTACTCTTGTTGGGGGCAGGAACGGGCCCTGCTGTGAAATATTACATAAAAAATTGTAATTGCATGCCTCTGTTAAACAGGGGCAGAAAAATTTGACCTTGGGTGGTGGTGATGGTGCACTAAACCAAAAATATTGTTGAAAGCTAGCATTATCAAGATTGAGGAGAAATAAGATAGTCAGCATAGGCAGTCTTCAAGGAATCCCAGATCCATAGCAAATTGAATTAGTTACATCAGCATCGGGTGCTTGATAGCTGCTGTTCCAAGACTGATTCATTTTTTTGAATGTGAGCCTATCAACATAGTCCGTGGACAGGCGCATGCTTTGATCCGTTACAAACCCTCCAGCAGCACTGAATGTGCATCCAGAAAGCACACTGGATGCAGCACAGGCCAGTAGCTCAATTACATATTGAGCAAGTTCTGACCAGTGGTCCATCCTAAAGACCCAGTAACCCAGTGGATACTCTGTTGGAAAGGTCTCCAAGTCTGCTCTTGCCCCTAGATATTGCTGCACCATATAATGCAGATGCTGGCGATGGTTGCTTGAACCGATCAGACTTTGGCGCTGAGGACTGAAAAATTGTTTAAAGGCATCAGTCAGCAGGCCACCTTCTCCACCGCTCTTCCTCTGACTGAACGAAGCCTCTGCAACACTTTGTCCAGCACCAGGAAATTGTAACCTCCCAGGGTCTGGAAATGCATTACACAAATCTTTCTTCAAGGCCTCCTGAAGATGTTTCATCCTCTGCTCCCTCTGCGAAGGCAGGATGAGTTCTGCAACTTTACATTTGTAACGTGGATCAAGAAGGGTTGCCAGCCACTAATGAACCCTCTCCTTGATACCACGAATCCTAGGGTCCTTTCGCAGGCTTTGCAGAATCAGGGAGGCCATGCAGCGTAAGTTTACAGAGGCATTCGATTCTGAGTCCTCTGGGTCACTAAGGATCACATTATCCGTAACTACCTCCTCCCAGACACATACAACTCCTTGGGTTTCTGGGGACTGAAAACCATCCCTTGAAGACTGCTGCTGAGTGCTGTCCTCTACATCCATGCTGACACAATCCTCCTCCTCTTTTTCCTGTGTGTTTGGCGGGCCCGCAGGAATGCTGTCTGGATTAAGGGGGCCTTGAGAGGAAAAGAAGTTTTCTTCCTCCTGCTGTTCTGCCTCAAGTGCCCTGTCCATGATTCAAGGAAGAGTGTGCTCCAGCAGGAAGACTAGAGGGACAGTGTCACTGATGCATGCATTGTAACTGCTCACCATCCTTGTGGCCTCCTCAAATGGGGACGGGACACTGCATGCATCCTTGATCAGTAGCCACTGGCGTGGCAAAAAGAAGCCATGCTCCCATGACCCTGTCCTGGTGCCATACTCGAACAAGTACTCATTGATGGCCTTCTGCTGTGTGTGTAGCCGCTGCAGCATTACCAAGGTTGAGTTCCACCTGGTGGGCATGTCACAAATGAGGCAGTTGGTGGGCAGGTTGCATTCCCTTTGAATGTCAGCCAGTCAAGCACTGGCATTGTATGACCTGCGGAAATGACCACAGACTTTTCTGGCCTGCCTCAGGAGATATTGTAAGCCTGGGTACCTGCTTAAGAACCGCTGCACCACCAAATTCAGGACATGTGCCAAACATGCAACATGGGTCAAGTGTCCCTGTTGGAGGGCGGAGAGATGGTTGGTGCCATTCAGTGGCGGAAATATAGGGGTCGCTGAGGTCGCCATGGCGACTGGGCCCCATGCTGCAGGGGGCCCTTGAGGGCCCCCCTGTTTATTTTGATAGGAGGAGCGGCTGAGATCGATCTCCCCATCGTCGGCCGAACTGTATTCGGCACTGTGCGGGGAGCTGCTTGTCACACTGATCTAAAGTGAAAGCAGTGTGTGCTGTGCTCTTTGTCTCCCCCTACAGTGCAGTACCCGGCAGGAAGAGGGAAGGTAAAGCACTGCCGTTTTTTTAAAAGGCTTTCTGTATGTGTGTTTATATGTGTGTATATTATGTGTGTGTTCTTATGTGTGTTTATATGTGTGTTCATGTATGTGTTTGCATGTGTTTATGTGTGTATTTATATATGTATATGTGTTTGTGTGTGTATATACAGTATATGTGTGTGTATATTATGTGTGTGTTTATCTATGTGTATGTGTGTGTGTGTGTGTTTAGATGCAGCGGTGGCCCTCGCATTAAGGGCGCTTGGGCGCCGCCCTCTCTCTCCAGCCACCCCTCTATCACCAATAGATAGATTCATGCATTGCATGAATCTATCTATGGCCGCCGCTGCCACCCCCTATTCAGGCGCCCGGCCCCTTTTTGGGCACAGGGAACCTGAATTACAGCCTATCGCGAGGAGAGGACGGGAGATGTGGACAGCAGGAGACGCATGGAGGACCCCACTCGTCGCAGTCACCCGCTGCCCCACCAAGACAGGGTAAGTGCCGGTGAGCGGTCGTGGGTAACACTGGGGGCATTTAATGGGCACACTGGCAGCATTTAATGGGCACACTGGCAGCATTTGATGGGCACACTGGCAGCGTTTCATGGGCACACTGGCAGCGTTTGATGGGCACACTGGCTGCGTTTGGCACAGTGGCAGCATTTGATGGAACACTGGCAGCATTTAATGGGCACACTGGCAGCATTTGATGGGCACACTGGCAGCATTTGATGGGCACACTGGCAGCATTTGATAGGCACAGTGGCTGCGTTTGATGGCACACTGGCAGCATTTAAGTGGCACAGTGGCAGCATTTAAGTGGCACAGTGGCAGCGTTTGATGGGCACACTGGCAGCGTTTGATGGGCACACTGGCAGCGTTTGATGGCACACTGGCAGCATTTAAGTGGCACAATGGCTGCAATTGATGGCACAGTGGCTGCAATTGATGGGCACAGTGGCTGCATTTGATAATTTTTTTTCAAAAAATGTTTGCGCCCCCAAAAAAATTTTGAGCACCAGCCGCCACTGTTTAGATGTATGTATGCACATTTTATGTATGCACGTTTAATCCTGACACCCTATATGTGTACAATCAGGACTGATTTTTTTTTCTTGCTCGTTCAAAGTACCAGCAACAAAATGCTGTTCCTCTGAAAAGCGATCCATGCTCAGATCACTTTTCAGAGGCATTTTACAGCCGGTAAAGAGGCAATATGTTGCCTCCTGACCACCTGTTTTAACCCCTTAAAGTGATTGTAAAGTTTTTTTTTTTAAATAACAAACATGTCATAACTTCATTGTGCAGTTAGTTTTGCACAGAGTGGCCCCGAACACCGACTTCTGGGGTCCCTCGGCGGCTCTCGCGGCTCCTCCTCTTATCAGACATCCCCCTAGGAAAAGCCCTGTCCAGGGGTCAGGGGGGCCCTTCATGATTTCTTGCATCGGGGCCCTGAAGGTTTAGTTATGCCACTGGTGCCATTGTTGCATACAAACATTCCTGGCTGAAGCTGGCGTGGCATCTACTCTGACCTCTGAGCCTGCCCCTGAAGAGCTGACAGAATGTCTGCCCCAGTGTGGCTCCTGACCCCTAGGCAGACCAACTCAAGCACCGCATGGCATCTTTTAGCCTGACTTCTTATAGCCTGACTGACTGGTTTATAAAAAGTATGGACTTTTTGTCTTTCTTTTCTTTTATTATTTTTGATTTGATATTCTTCTCTTTCTGTCTTTGAGAGACATTTTATCTTCATTGGAATGTCATTACTTGGTAGTCTTAGGGGGTTATTAATGTACATCTGTGTTATCTATAAGGTTTAACACCCCACTTGTTATAAAGTGCTCTGCCCTTCTTTGTTATTACAAAATCAGTATTGGCTTAATAGATTATAAGTTGAGTTAATATTTTTGAGACAGGGTCGCTCTACGTCTCTGACAGGAGCAGGAACATACAGTTTGTATGTTTTGTATAACTGATTGGCAGAGTATAGATGGGGGGTTTATGCTCTCCCCCTTTTTTTGTGTTATTACTACCTGTTTTCTTGATATGACTGTCAGTTGATATACCAACAGGATGTGTAATGTATTCATCTACTTTTTGAAAACTTAATAAACGATTGAAAGAGAAAAGAATAAAGACTACAAAAAATTGAGTACCAAAAAGGGATTCCTTGTAAGACAATGCAGTAAATAATGAACCCCCCCCCCCCCATCCCCGGCAGAAAAAGTGATCCTCTCAAAGAAGGCAACTTGTAGGACAAGAATGGTAAGAAAATCTCTCAAACCAGTTTTAAGTAGGGGGACTGCTAAAGAACCACTGACTTGCTTAGTCAAATGAATGACCCGATGTTTAAAGGTACAAACCAGGGAAGAAAGCATCAATGGACTTTAGAAAGGGACAGCCAAGTCGAAGACCTGACCTCTAAAGGTACTCATGGCCAGATACTGGTCTACCCATGTCTAATGAAAAAAAAACAGGAATTGTCACATGGCCATTCTTCATATCAACTAAAATAAGCTATTCAGGTTTGGTGGTACACATTAGAGCAAGTAGTCTTACATACCTTAGCATAGCAGGGATAACAATTCCTAAATATTACAAACTCTCAGCAGCCCGCCCTAGAACTGACACACCTAAGACCACAGTTTTACCATTTTCTCTTGGGACTAAATACTGGAAGTAGAGGTATCCAGAGTGAGACACAGATACTCCAAGCAAAGCATCGTGGCTAAGAGGACTTCTACACATTTAGAATCCATTTACCCAATGATGGAAATTGCCTGCCAGCAGATAAGGGATATGACTCTTGAAAAGTCTGATCATGCTCATTGTAAGGCTGGCCATACACTATTCAATTTTCCTGTTCAACTTTCCTTTAGATTTACCAAAACCATATAATAGGAGGTCAAACCTAAACACTTTCAATTTGGATGCAATCAGGCAGGCCCTTGTACTACATAGTTGAAGGTAAATCTAAAGAAAATTGAACAGGAAAATTGTATGGTGTATGGCCAGCTTTACTGTTGGTCCCAAACCAACATGCTCGGATGCACCGCTCACACTTGTCAGGAAATCATGTGGCAACCAGTTAACGCTCAAAGAAACAAAAGGAAGGAACAACAAGTTCACATAGTGGAAAATCCTTATAGTAGATTTATTTAACCCCATCCCGACCAGCCGCCGCAGTTATACTGTGGCAGGTTGGCTCCCCTGCGCGAGTCATCGTAGCTGTATTTCGGCTCTTTAAGACGCTTTACCTGCACCCGCAGCCTTTTCCCAGAGCCAATGCATGTGCCCGGCAGGCGCGATGGCCGCCGGACACCTGCGATCGCTTGTAACAGAGCAAGAACCAGGATCTGTGTGTGTAAACACAAATCCCGGTTCTCTCAGGGGAAAGGAGATAGAATCATGTTCTCCTACTAAGTAGGAACACCGATTGGTCTTCTCCCCTAGTCAGTCCCACCCCCCACAGTTAGAACACACCTAGGTAACACAGTTAACTTCTTGATTGCCCCCTAGTGTTAACCCCTTCCCTGCCAATGACAATTATACAGTAATCAGTGGCTATTTTTAGCTCTGATCGCTGTTCCAAAATAGTGTCAAAAGTGTCTGATCTGTCTGCAGCAATGTCGCAGTCATGATAAATTGTGTTAGGGACCTCACTCTATGAATTTATAAGTGCTAAATTAAGTAATTTAGTGTTAGAGCTGCTTCCCTGAAAAGTGCAAATGCTGACTTTTAAATGTTAAAGTGATAAGTGGTAGGGGCGCTAGAGAACTAGAAACCTCAAATTAGTGATAACCAAAAATAATAAAAAGTACTAATCGAAGCAATTAAAGTGCATTGTGCTGAGTGAATAACAATTCATAATAATGGTGATACATTCATAAATCAACTTTTCAAAGTCCATTTAGTAATATTTTGTGTTGTGAACCTTATCCATAACACCGTCACCAAGGCAAATCTTGTAAATATCACCCGATGGAGTGTGAGTGAATTGCCTACTCACCAAATGGACATGACCTTTTTAATTAAAAAGAAAGGTCGGGGGCGTGTCCAAGATGGCGCTGGGAGCAGACGTGTGTTAGCTGAGCTCCCGTCTCCGGCCATCAATCCTACAGCTATCCTAGTGTGAAGGATCGCGGAATTGGACCTTATCGCTCCTGGAGGCTCTGGTGTGTGGACTGGGCGATGCCCGCGGGGAGGAAATCGAGCCAGCACAGGTACACTAACACCCCGGTGAAGACCCGCTCTGCCCCGAGATCCGCCGCACACGAGGCGTCCAAGATGGCGTCGCCGTCGGCCTCCTCTCCTGACGGAGCTATACAGGCGGGCTCTGCGGCTTTTGATGCCCTAATGCTGGCCATAACTACCTGCCAGGCAACCTTAACCACCAAAATAGACCATGTACAGACGGAGACTGCCCTCATCCGCAGAGACATGGACAAATTCAGGGACCGGGTGACCGAGGCGGAAAGACGGGTATCAGATGTGGAGGATACTCAGAGGGAGCATCATGCGGACATCCAGGCCCTGAAACTGAAAGTCAAACACCTCGAAAATAGAGCTGAAGACGCGGAGAACCGCAATCGGAGGAGCAACTTGAGGATCCTGGGCCTTCCTGAGGGGGCTGAAGGGGCTGATCCGGTCGCATTCATGGAGGATCTCCTGCCTAAGCTGCTCCCCAGGGCCGCCTTCTCTCCCCACTTCTCTATAGAGAGAGCCCATAGGATGCCAGCTTCTAGGGGACCTCCGGGAGCCCCACCGCGCACGTTTATATTCAAGCTCCTGCATTACAGAGATCGGGACACGATCCTCCGCGCAGCCAGGGTGCAAGGAGACCTAAAGGTGGGCGATGCAACCTTGCTTATATTCCCGGACTACTCAGTGGAGACCCAACGCCGCCACAAATCCTTTGACCAAGTCAGAGCCATGCTGAGACAAAAGGGTGTGAAGTACAGCATGCTCTTCCCTGCTAAGCTACGGGTACAGGATGGAGAGAGGGTACAATTTTTGCACGTCGCCCAGGGATGCTGCAGCGTGGGCTGAGACTCTTCGCCCCTAAATCCCGCTCACTCTGTTCTGTTCATATGCTGCCCTTCTGATTTAATCCTCGGTTTGGCCTCCCCCCCCCACACATGTGCCTGCTGGAATGCGTGACTGATCCCTTTTTGAGACCTTTTCATACAGGTGCATGTGCACCATATAATGCCTGAGAGGACCAAACTTAATACAGCCACCCAGGGAGGGTAACTTGGTCTCCCAGGATGCATCTTGTCTCATCGTGCCACTCGGGAGAGGCCATGTAATGGTGATCCTGGAACTTGTTAACTGATCCGGTCCTGGTTTTCCCATGTGATCTCCCTTGCCGGGGATGGCTCCCAGGGCGTGCCCCCCTCCCCTCTCTTGTCTTTCCTCTTCCACGGAGGGGACTCTCCTTCATCGATGCCTTAGGTGGGGTGGGGGTGGAGGGGTTATGGACCCTGTATTTGGACTTGCCGGCCCGAGACTTCCTATGCATGGCACCTCCTGTTAAGAATGGGGGGGCATGGTGTGGACCCAAGCTGCAGTTCAATACTGACTGGGGCAGGCATATGATACGCAACTTTTGAAAATTTAAGTAAGCGCCCCCGGGGACCCGGGTGATTCACACTAAACTATCCGTGCCGGATAACAAGAAGCTGATTTGCCGGTGACAGGCTGAGCGCCGTTTGCACACTGCCCTCATGATGGCTCTAAGCCTTCCCTTTTTTTGTTGGATGGGAATGAGGCCCCTCTTGCCATGTTGGGGGGAGGGGCGGGGTGGGGGGGGGGATGTTTGGTTTACATGGCCTGCAGTTGCAGACCCACTTGTGTTGTTTTGCTTTTTTTGTTTTTATAAGTTTTTTGCTTTTGACAGTGCTACAGGCAGATTACCTACAAATCATTCCACGCTGCTTAAAGTCCTGGTTTAGCCCGCCTGGACCCGGACCTTTGGCCAAGGAGCTGGTGCCTCCCATTGATCCTAAGATACTTCTCTACAAACTAGATGACCTCCCTTAGACTGCTCTCCTGGAACACACGGGGCCTGAATTCTCCGGTGAAGCGCTCATTGGTCTTTCAGTTTGTTAAGATCTACCAACCCCATCTATGTGTGTTCCAGGAGACACATTTGGTGGGGAAAAGGACCTTTAGTCTTAAAAAACCGTGGGTGGGGTATCATTATCATGCGACATACTCCTCTTTTTCAAGAGGAGTAAGCATATTAATTCTCAAGACACTCCCTTTCAAGCTCCTTGGCCTGGCTCTGGATCCGGGGGGTAGATATGTAGTGTTGCATGCCCTGCTTTACAATGTTCCATGGGTTATTGTGGGCCTATATCTCCCACCCCCCGCCTCCCTTCAAATACTGAATCAAATAACTGCGAAAATAGCGGAATTTGCCACAGAAAACGTAGTAATTTTGGGAGATTTTAACCTGGTGCCGGATGCAGGTCTGGACAGACTGACCCCCACTGGTGCGACCTCGCAGGGGCTCGCAGAGTGGGCGGCCACCTATGGTATGTTTGACTTATGGAGATGGAAGCACCCACATGAAAAGGCGTATACCTGTCACTCTGCGTCGCACAGAGCCTTCTCGAGAATTGATTTAGTTTACGCGGGGGGTTCTGTCCTGCCTAGAGTTCGTGAAATTAAAATTCTCCCCCGGGGAATCTCGGACCACGCCCCGCTTCTCCTGGATCTGGATGCCTCGGTGGCCCCATCTGACAGACTTTGGCGCCTCTCGAGGTATTGGATCTCGGATGCGGAGGTGGAGCCGATGTATAGACAGCAGTTGGAGACATACTGGGTGGAGAACGAGGGGTCTGCTTCGGCGGCCTCGGTCTGGGATGCTTTTAAGGCGTTCACCAGGGGACAGTTCCAGACCATCATCTCAGGGGTTCGCAGGGATAGGAGAAAGGAACTTACACGCCTAGAAGAGGAGGCAGGAAGGCAGGAGGCTCTCTACGTTAGCTCCCCTGACCCCCAGACATACGGGAGACTGCAGGAGCTTCTGAGAGAGACCCTCATGGTGCGAACGTCGCTAACCCAAAAGAGACTTTTGCACCAAAAACAGAGGATATTTGAGCAGGGGGAGAGGACGGGTCGCCTCCTGGCGTGGCTCTCTAGAGAGCACTCGGGGGGGATGTCAATAGGACAAATATCTGATGATGGGGGATCTATGCTCACCTCCCCAGAAGACATTAACAAGGAATTTGCCTCCTACTATAAGAAATTATACCGCTCCAGGGTGGATTACCACCCTGCGGAGCTGACCGCTTACTTGGACAGTATCGATATACCAACTCTTACCTCTACCTATGCTAATAAACTAGACGCTCCCATTAGTGTCGAGGAAATTCTAAAAGCATTAAAAATGATGCAGACGGGCAAAACCCCTGGCCCAGACGGCATTCCAGTCGAACTTTATAAAATGTATGCAGAACAGCTGGCACCCAAAATCCAATCCCTACTCTCAAAATCCATGGCTGCGGAATCTATTCCTGACTCTATGTATGAGGCGGTGATTGTCGTCATTCCCAAGGCAGGGAAGGACCCGACCTTATGCTCATCCTACCGCCCCATCTCCCTACTTAATGTAGATACTAAGATCCTTTCAAAGGTCCTTGCCAACAGACTAAATACGGTGATTACGGCCCTAATTCATCCAGATCAGACAGGCTTTATGCCGGGCAGGGGAACAGACATAAACATTCGTAGACTGCACACGCATATAGCTCTGGCTGAGTCGAGGGGCTCGGGAGTGGTGGCCTCACTCGACGCGGAGAAGGCGTTTGACTCCGTCGAGTGGGGCTACCTATGGGCGGTGCTCTCTGGGTTTGGCTTTGGGCCTAAATTCCTGACATGGCTCCGACTGCTGTACGCCAGGCCCACGGCCCGTATCCGCACAAATGGCACCCTCTCGGAGAGATTCTCCCTGGAGAGGGGCACGAGGCAGGGGTGCCCGCTTTCCCCAGCCCTCTTTGCTATGGCACTCGAACCGCTAGCCATCCTACTTAGAGCAGATGAAATGGTCAGGGGGATACAGGTGGGAGCTGTCACCGAGAAAATCTCGCTGTATGCGGATGACTCCCTCCTGTATCTAGCGGATGCCTCGAACTCCCTGAGGGCAGCTCTGGCCCTCTTCGACACATTCGGTCAGTTTTCAGGCATCCGCATTAATTGGAATAAATCGGTGCTTTTTCCCCTTAGCAGTTCCCTACCACCTATAGACACAAATACTCCACTGAAGTGGGTGAGGGAATTCACATACCTGGGAGTACGTGTGGGGGGTGAGTTAAAGGAATACCTGGACAGGAATGTTTACCCATTACTGCCTCAACTGCAACAAAAATGCTCCACTTGGAGATCTCTCCCTCTGTCCCCGGTGGGTAGGGGGAACTTATTGAAAATGATCTATTTACCAAAATTTCTATATTACTTTAGGCAAACCCCAGTTTTGATACCTAAGTCCTTTTTCCGCAAGCTAGAGAGTGCTGTGACTGCTTTCATTTGGGCTGGGAGAGCGCCAAGGGTTGCTAAGGCTATATTGTATCTTCCTCTTTCGGGGGGTGGATTAGCTCTGCCAAATTTTCTAATTTATTACTGGGCGGCTGTCCTAGTAACGGTGAGGTGGTGGTTCTCGCAGCCCCGCCAAAACCCGGCCGTCACATTGGAGGCGGCGGTCATGGGCTCCTATGCGGCACTCTCCAACCTCCCGTACAGAGGAATGAAGGCCACTCCTGCAGTTACAGGCCCCATGAAGACCACCATTCAGGTATGGAGGTCCGCTAGGGCAGCTCTATTGCAACCAGCCACTGTGTCCCCACACACCCCACTGTGGGCCAATCCTATGCTCCCGCACCTCTTCACTGTCCCAGACCCGGCAATATGGGCAAGGCGAGGCATCACCAAATTAAAACAGATGATGTCACGGGGGAGAGTTCTGTCATTTAGAGAGATGCAACAGGCCCATAATCTACCAAGCTCCTTCCTTTTCAGATATTTACAGTTGCAGCACGCCCTCAGGGCCCAGTTTCCTGACCAGGTGACGCTGGAGCCAGATTCCATCGAGCGTCTCTTGATCTCCGGGATGCTGGAGAAACCCCTGTCTTCTCTTTACTTGTATTTAACAGTGGCCCACGATGTTAAAACTGACAGAACCAGAATCAAATGGCAGACAGATATTCCCTCGCTGGGGGAGGAGGAATGGGAAGAGTGCCTGTCCACGTTTATCCCGTCCATGATTGCAGCCAAAGATAGATTTATTCAACTAAAATTTATCCATAGAGCCTACTATACGCCTCAGCGACTAGCACAAATATACCCCGAAAAGACCCCCACCTGTACTAGATGCGAACTAGAAGTGGGAACGTTCTTTCACATGGTCTGGTCCTGTCCCAAGCTCCGCCCATATTGGAGCGCGGTGGCAAACAAGCTGGGGATGGTGTGTGGAGCCGAGGTACCAGAGGACCCATCGGTCCTATTACTCAGTCATTTGGAGGACATAGAGGGTGACCGATATATTAAACAATGCCTAACATACTCCATATTCTACGCCAGGAGAGAAATTCTCCTTAATTGGAAGAACAAAGAGGCCCCTACTAAAGGTGCATGGGAAGCGGCGGTAAACAATGCACTGCCGCTATACCGCTTAACCTATGAAAGCAGGAACTGTCCTCAGAAATTCGACAAGGTGTGGTCAAGCTGGATGGGTGCAGGTGGTTGACCCCAGGTGTTGGGGGGGACCACGGGCGCCTATGTTTCTTTTCCCCTCCCCCCCTCCTCCCTAGTTCGGGAGGTGGTGAGGATGAGTGATCAATAGCACATTGATGGTGTGTGTAAAGATTTTCTCAAATTATCTCATCAAGGAAAAGTTATATGACGATAACACATCTCTTATCCTGTACAGGCTTGGGCCCCCCGGTTGCTTCTTTGATCAAGCTTATGCTTATTGTATTAGCAGATGGTATGGAGGAGTTTATGTTTTACACATGTACTGCTATAAGTTTGTAGTCTGTTGATTCATGTCGGATCCTCAGCGAATGCTGACATTGTTTGTACTGTCTTAAATGTTTAATAAAATAAAAAACTTTACTGTAAAAAAAAAAAAAAAAAAAAAAAAAAAAAAAGAAAGGTCGCAACAGGCTGTTTTGTATTTATCTGTGGGTTTTGCTTATCTGCCACTGGAGCTGTAACTGGAAACCTTTAGGATTCTCCTTTCCACCGTGGATATTCCATTAAGAAATAAACATAAAGCGGGACCATAGCATGATAAAGTTTAATAAAAACAATGATATGAAAAAAAGAGGGAGGCAACGCTGGAGAAACTGCAGAAATTGGCGAAGCCTTGGACCCCCAGGGCAGACATCAATTATTTAAAAGCAAAATTGGTGGCCTGAGGAGTCCATATCTAAGGGAGTGCAGTCTGGTCCAGAAGTCCCAGAGATCCGGAAAGCAGCAGATGACATCTATGTCCCCAGGCTGTGGTCATACGAGAGACTGCATCTTCTGTCAGACCAGACTGAACCCAGGGTCATCACTCTTTGGTCTTCCTTCCACGCTTCCTTTACATGCTGTGGCTGTGGCGGTGGAGTTGTGGCAGCAGGAGGAGGAGGAGGATCGTCCATCTCAATGACATCCGTCTTGGGTGTTAGTTCCCCACTCTCCCCCTTACGTAGGACTTTATAAATCAGGTCCTCAGAGAGCCTGCGTTGGCCCTCCTGCATGCCCTGCAATTTGGTGGCAGCCATGCAGGCAAAGGCCTCTGCAGGACTGGGGAAGGCTCTGAGGGACGCAGAAGCCTCCTGGATCAGCCTGTACGCTGAATCCTGCACAGGACTGGGAGTCGCCTTCCTGGCCCTTTTGTATGGCAGGCGGAGGGGAGGAACCTGAGACTCAGTCAGGCTGCGACTGGTCCCAGGCTTCTCTTGGCTGACACTTAGCCCCGCCTCCTCCTGGCTGCCACTAATCCCCGCCTCCTCCTGACTGCCACATTCCACAGCCTCCTCCTGGCTGAGGTTTTCCTGTGTATGAAAAAGGGACATAGTTTTAGTATTTTTTCAATCACACACAATTTTCACCTCCTGACTTCTGCAAATTCAATGTTAACAAATATAACAGACTATCCTTCTGAGCCCAGCTGTTTTCATTCTTGTCCCAATTTTGGGTGTCCACTACTGTCTATTGATATGTAAAACACGTTTTTTAATCAGCAATTAGTGATCAATAATAACATCTAGTAAACATCATTTATTTATTGACCAGAAATCTGTAGAACAATGCTATACCTGACTCCAGCTGGGCTCCTCCACTTCTTCCTGGCTGGAAGGCCCAGGTTGGACATCGGAAGCCTCAGCTGGGGTGGAAGGAAGCGTGGAAGGAAGAGTAGAGAGTGATTCCCTGACTTCAGTGTGGTCTGACAGAAATCGCAGTCTCTCATAGTACCACAGCCTGGAGACATAAACGTCATCTGCTGCAGCTCCGGATCTTTGGGAATCTGTGACCTTCTTGCGCTCCCTAAGATAAGAGCTCCTCAGGCCACCAATTTTAGCTTTTAAATAAGGGATGGTTGCTGTGGGGACCACCGGCTTCACCAACTCCAGCAGTTTCTCCAGCGCTGCCTGCCTCTTCTGTTTGTGGTTATAGTGGGGGTGTCTGACCTGCCACAGACAGGGCAGCTCCCTGTATTTGTCAATAAACAGGGGCAGGAAATTGTGGTCGTTGAACCCATCCATTTTCTCTGCAAGACACAACACAAGACAAACCCTAATGTCAGGCAAAACTCCCCTAATCTTGTTACAATATAGGCTTCCATTTCGAAGCAGTATAGGCCCAAGTTTAGATCCTACCTTCATTAGCACGATCGGCGTCTCCGATGCTCCTTCCTCAGCTCACAGATCGTACGTAAGACGCACGTGTGTTACGCTTTATACACACTGCGCATGCGTATAACTCCGCCCGCCCCTGACGTTCTTTCTAGTCTATTCCCCGCCCCTTTTCGTTCGGCGCAGTGGGGGAAGAGCACATGGCGGATAGACAGCAGGTGCGTGCTAATTATAGCAACGAGGAGGAGGAGGAGGAAAGGCCGGAGCCTGAAACGTCCCGATCCAGAAGGAGATTTAAGGACTCAAATATGTCCTTTGGGGAGATGTTGGAGATGGTGGACATCCTGAAGAAGGCCGACTATGATGGGAAGTATGGGCCTTACCGCAACTCCAATGTCCGAAAGGACAAGATCATGGCGAAAGTGGTCAGGAGTCTGCACCGGAATTTCGGGGTACGCCGATCGAAAGATCAGCTCATGAAGCGATGGTCGGACCTCAAATTCAGAGAACATGAGCAGTACAGAAAGATCCGGAGAGTGCTGCAAAAAAGTAAGTAGTTGTGCTGTGTTCCTATTCTTTATGTTTATTACGTTCGTGCTGCTCCATGTGCTTTTAGGAACTGTTGTACAGTTTAAAAAGGCAACTTTCATGTTCATGGGCACATTATTCGTTCGGGTCAAACATTTTTCGTTCCAAATATAAAATATCATTGTTTAGCCCATATGCATTTGGCCACCATTTTGAGGCCCTATACTTGTCTTCAAAGAATTGGGTTGTGTAGATGGCTTTGTTACTAGAATGAAATGCAAACTAGATTCTGTGTAAGGAGAGGACACTCAGCAGCTGTTTTCACATCTGGACACTGGAGCACTAGTGTGGGACAAAAGAACACAATTTTTATTAGTGGGGCCACACAGGTGCTCCAGTATATACTATAGGGGGGTCTCCATCTGTGAAGCTTGTACCAAACAGGTAAAGTATTGCAGCTTGACAAAGGGCATTAAAAAAATTACATCTTGGAACTCTGCTAAAATAGATAATTGTACCCCACTTCCAAGCAATGTTTCCTATTTATAGTTCTGCCATCAAATATCTGTGTGCTAATTATACCATTTTTGTTTTACATAGGGGAGCAAAGACTCGGAGGACACCCCTCATCCGAGGAGACCAGAGACCCTCCACCTCTGGAAGAAGGGGAAATACCCCAAAGACAAGCTGAGCAGGAGGAAGAAGACGTGGTGGAACTAGTCACCACAACAGGTGAGTGTCTGCGACCACAGGCTCAGATAAGAGATGGATTGCAGCATTTTTTTTTAAACCAAATTTATTTTGGGGTTCCTCTCTTTTTAGGTGATCGTGAGGTTGTGGATCCAGATCCTTTCACATCCGAAAGTGCCCAGATCCTGATCGGGGAGATCATGGGGTGTAATTTACAATTGGAAATAATCAAGCAAAACATCAATGATGTTATTCCTAAATATAAAAACATCATTGATGTTTTGGGGCGAGTTTAAAGCCCCTCCAAATCACTTTCTTCTTTTGTGTGCTACAATGTGCTAAATGTTTTTGTGATTTTTCCCAAAGCCAAATTTGGAGGATGCACACAGTGTGTCAACATGTGCTATCTGCCATCACGGGAGATCAATGGACGCGTTTTGGGGGTGCAACCCCTTCCTCAATAATAAAGTAGCGGTGAGGAAGGGCTTTCTCCCCCAAAACACGTCCCTTGATCCCCCGTGATGGCAGATAGCACATGTTGACATTGTGAAATTTGTGTGCATCTTCCAAATTTGGCTTTTCCTGGGGTGATTTCACCCCATCTGAACGCAATATCAAACCCAGTTCCTAAGTACTGATGTCTGATATTGCCTTCCAGTTCTACCAAATGTGAACTTTGTAAGATCAAGATTTGTGTCTTTCTTGTTGTTTTTACACTGGCCTGTTTTCTATAAAATGCACATTTTGATTTTGGATAATGCCACCA
The DNA here is from genome assembly GCA_037952835.1 of Lithobates septentrionalis. Lineage (NCBI taxonomy): Eukaryota > Metazoa > Chordata > Amphibia > Anura > Ranidae > Lithobates > Lithobates septentrionalis. The sequence continues at coordinate 382,938 of JBBDGP010001172.1, forward strand.
CAAAAATTGGTATACAACAAACATGTTGGTTTGTCAGAAAAACCTTTGGTAAATGCACATGTGATTGTGCAGGTATTAAAAAGATTGTTAATCAAGAATGTGTGGATTATTGTCTCAACGCTACAACATTTTTGGGGTGATGTAATTGTTGTTTTATGAGAAAATGGGGGTTATTTCCTAAGGGCAAATCCACTTTGCACTACAAGTGCAGTTTAAGTGCAGTTGCAAGTGCACTTGTAGTGAAAAGTGTCTTTGCATTTAGTAAATAACAGCCAACAGTGCTTTGTATAAGGTTACACAATCACGCCATTTTCTGGACTCCACACATTTCTGTCAGGGTCAGCTCAAACAAACACAAGCAGTAAATGTCCACAAAGATTTTTATTTTTTTTTATTATAAAAAGGCTTCACAGATTTTCAGGCATATTGATAGCCCCCCTACCCGCAAAAAACTCCAGGTATCGTAACCGGACATCACGGGCACTCAGGGAGGGCAAGCCAGGACGGCCACTTTCAAGCGCCGTCAGTGTTGTTGGATGTATCATTCCAGCCTCAGGCCCAACTGAGCCAGCATAGTTTGCCGAATGTTTCCTTAAAAAGTTATGGAGAACACAGCACGCAAGTATAATATGGTTCAGTTTATACTCCGCCATATGGATGGGTGTCAGAAATAGTCGGAACCGGCTGGCCAGGATTCCAAATGTGTTCTCCACCACTCTTCGGGCTCTGGCCAGCCGGTAATTAAAAACCCTCTGTTCCGGGGTGAGGGTCCTCATTGGGAATGGCCGCATCAGGTGGTCCCCCAGCGCAAACGCTTCATCAGCAACGAACACGAATGGGAGTCCTTCCACATTGTCCTCTGGAGCTGGCAAGTCCAAGCTGCCATTCTGGAGACGCCTGTAGAACTCCGTCTGGGCGATGACTCCACCATCGGACATCCGGCCATTCTTCCCCACGTCCACATACAAGAAGTCGTAATTAGCCGACACCACCGCCAACATCACTATACTATTAAACCCCTTGTAATTATAATAGTACGACCCCGAGTTGGGTGGTGGGACAATGTGGACGTGTTTCCCATCAATTGCCCCTCCGCAGTTAGGAAAGTCCCACCGCTGGGCAATGTGGGAGGCCACAGTCTGCCATTCCTGTGGCGTGGAAGGAAACTGTTGAGGAAAAAAAAATAAACATTACTATTTTTTCACAGAAACATGGCAAGCAGATCAGACACAAACATTCTGGGGCAACCTCCAGATAGCATTTATTAAGGGGAATTTAACAACACCAAAGTATAAGGTACACCTATCATATTCCCCCTCCCCCCCTCTCATGGGCCATTTCTAACATTATAGGGGAGGGGGGGAACTCTTGGACAGGTAATCCTCTTCACTTCATGGAGACATGAATGCCTAAATACAGGGTATTACTTGGAACAGACCCTCCTTAGTTACACTATTGGCAGCCCACTGGACAGGTAAGTGTCATAATACAAAGATATAAATACACACTGTACACATTTGAGGACATTTGGACATTCTGCTATTACCTATCAAGATAATAATAGGATACAAAAACTTTAAACAGTACCATTGGAAAGTATACAGGCAGGCCTTTGCACTACATGCTTTGGGGAATTCATCCATAAATCTGACCAGTAAAGAGATGGGTATAGTGTGTATGGGTTTGGCAAAGTCAGCAGATAGATGATTGAGGATAGAGAATTGGGATCAGCTGACTTAGCAGTTGGGGGAGGGAGGGTTACTAAAAATTATTTGGGGACACCACAAAAAAAAGCCTCTGGCACTCTGCCTGAATTTAAATCAAAAATAACATTTACAAACATTTTAGGGGGTGTTTGGGGTAAAGCACTACTATGGAGCTGATAAAATACATTGTTAAGTGACTACATGAGGTGAATATAGGCCAGGAGAGAACATGCTGGGGAGGTTAGTGAAGGGCAAATATGTATGAAGGACCTAAAATAATAATTACATAAAAATCCAGCATGCATGAGGAGAAAGGGGACATTCACAGCATATTACAATCATGGTCATTAGGGAATGAGGAAAGAAATACAATATATTAGCAAACATTCAATACAATAAAATATGATATAAAAGGATAAAAATCTTACCTTAATATACTCCTTCTGCAGGACCTGTATGATGGCAGAACAGGTCTCTTTGATAATGATCCCCAGAGCCTGGGGGGAGATACCTGTCGAGAACTTGAGGTCCTGCAGGCTTCTCCCTGTTGCCAAATACCGCAGGGTAGCGACCAGCCTCTGCTCCAGAGTGATGGCTTGCCTCATGCAGGTATCCTGCCTGCTAATATAGGGCAGTGTTTCTCAACTCCAGTCCTCAAGGCGCCCCAACAGGTCTTGTTTTCAGGCTTTCCATTATTTTGCACAGGTGATTTTATCAGTTTCACTGCCTTAGTAATTACCACAGCTGTTTTAGATGAGGGAAATCCTGAAAACATGACCTGTTGGGGCGCCTTGAGGACTGGAGTTGAGAAACACTGATATAGGGGGTCAGCGAAGCCAACAGACGGTGAAACACGGGGTCCGTCATCCTGAGAAAGTTCCTGAAATCATCAGGATTATTCTCACGGATCTCACGGAGCAAAGGCATATGAGAGAACTGGTCACGCTGAAGCAACCAATTCTTGGTCCATGAACTCCTCCCCACCCTGTTCATGGACTGGACTTGTGTCAAGGTCAGGACCCCAACACCAAGCCCCCGCACAGCACGAACTCTACGAGGAGTACGCATACGAAACATGGCTAGAAAACGGTCGGCTGCTCAGAACGAAGTAACAGAACGCACTGAAGAACAGCAAGGCCTGTGAAGAGCGACCTGAAAAACAGCAACGAGCAGGCAAGATCACACAGAAAACTCTGATACGAACTGACTGCACGCACTGAAGAGCAGATACAAACCCACAAGCACAAACTGAATGGCAGAAAACGATCTGAAAGCCACGAGTCTGAAAAAGCGTGAATCGTCTCTCACCAAACTTTTACTAACACGAGATTAGCAAAAGGAGCCCAAAGGGTGCCGCGCTTGGTTCTGAACCGGCCTTTTCTAGTCTCGTCGTACGTGGTATACGTGACCGCGTGGTTGGCGATCGGAAATTCCGACAACTTTTTGCGACCATGTGTAGACAAAACACGTTTGAGCCAACATCAGTCTGAAAAAATCCTAGGATTTTGTTGTCGGAATGTCCAAACAAAGTCCGACCGTGTGTACGGGGCATTAGTCCGTAGGGTTCAATATTGAGTGGGCCCACCCTTTGCATCTATAACAGCTTCAACTTGTCTGGGAAGGCTGTCCACAAGCTTTAGGAGTGTGTCTGAGAATGTTTGACCATTCTTCCAGAAGTGCATTTGTGAGTTCAGGCACTGATGTTGGACGAGAAGGTCTGGCTCGCAGACTCTGCTCTAATTCATCCCAAGGGTGTCCTATCGGGTTTAGACCAGGACTCTGTGCAGGCCAGTCAAGTTCCCTCACCCCAAACTTGCTCATCCATGTCTTTATCGACCATGCACTGGTCCAAATATTTTGTTGAAGGGGGAATTATGATGTGGGGTTGTTTTTCAGGGGTTGGGCTTGGCTCCTGACCTCACAAATGTGCTTCTGGAAGAATGGTCAAACATTCCCATAGACACACTCCTAAACCTTGTGGAAAGCCTACCCAGAAGAGTTGAAGCTGTTATAGTTGCAAAGGGTGGGCCAACGCAATAGTGAACTCTACGGACTGAATGAAATCGAATTCCAATAGAAAAGATTAGGATAGAATAGAAAATATAAAAGAATAGCATAGAAAAACAATAGAACAGAATAGAAAAAAATATAATATATTGTATTCTAATCTTTTCTATTCGAATTTGAGTTCATTCTGTACCAAATTCCAATTTCGGAAGATGGTTATATATATATTATATTTTTTTCTATTCTGTTCCATTGTTTTTCTATGCTATTCTTTTCTACTCTATTCTAAACTTTTCTATTCAAATTTGAATTAATTCTATGCGAAATTCGAATTTCGGAAGATGGCTTCTAAAATTAGAATTTCGTATAGAATGAATGCGAATTTGAATAGAAAAGATTAGAATAGAAAATAATAGAAATAGAATAAAAAAACAATAGAACAGAAGAGAATAAAATATAATATATATTATATTTTTTTTCTATTCTGTTTCATTGTTTTTCTATGCTATTCTTTTTTATTCTATTCTAAACTTTTCTATTCGAATTTGAATTCATTCTATATGAATTTCGGAAGATGGCTTCTGAAATTCGAATTTCGTATAGAATGAATTCGAATTTGAATAGAAAATAATAGAAAAGAATAGACTAGAAAAACAATAGAACAGAACAGAATAAAATATAATATATATATATTGTTTTTCTAGTCTATTCTTTCAACTCTATTCTAATCTTTTCTATTCAAATTCAAATTCATTTTATACGAAATTCGAATTTCGGAAGATGGTTTTATATATATATATATATATATATATATATATATATATATATATATATAATATTTTTTCTATTCTGTTCTATTGTTTTTCTATTATTTTCTATTATATTCTAATCTTTTCTATTTGAATTCAAATTCATTCTATACTAAATTCGAATTTCGGAAAATGGTTATATAGAAATAGAATGAAATCAAATTCTAATAGAAAAGGATAGAATAGAAAAACAATAGAACAGTAGAACAGAATAGAAAGAAATATTATATATATATATATTATATATATATATATATATATATATATATATATATATATATATATATATATATAAATAAAACCATCTTCCGAAATTGGAATTTGGTACAGAATGAATTTGAATAGAAAAGATTAGAATAGACTATTTTATATTTTTTTCTATTCTGTTCTATTGTTTTTCTATGCTATTCTTTTATATTATTTTCTGTTCTATTCTAATCTTTTCTATTTGAATTCATTCTGTACCAAATTCCAATTTCGGAAGATGGTTTTATATATATATAGATATATATATATATATATATATATATATATATATATATATATCTATATATATATATAGATATATATATATCTATATATATATATATATATATATATATAGATATATATATATATATATATATATATATATATATATATAGATAGATATACTGTATATATAATTTTTTTCTATTCTGTTCTATTGTTTTTCTGTTCTAGTCTTTTCTATTAGAATTCAATTTCATTCTATTTCATTCTGTTTCTGTATAACCATTTTCAGAAATTCAAATTTCGTATAGAATGAATTCGCATTCAAATAGAAAAGATTAGAATGAAATAGAAAATAATAGAAAAGAATAGAAAAACAATAGACCAGCATAGAAAAAAAATATATATATAAAACATCTTCCAAAATTCAAATTTCATATAGACCCAAATCAAATTTGAATATAAAAGATTAGAATAGAATAGAAAAAAATAGAAAAGAATAGACTAGAAAAACAATAGAACAGAATAAAAGAAAATATAATAATGTTTCTATTGTTTTTTTAGTCTATTCTTTTCTATTATTTTCTGTTCTAATCTTTTCTATTCAAATTCGAATTCATTCTATACGAAATTCAAACTTCAGAAGCCATGTTCCGAAATTCGAATTTCGTATAGAATGAATTTGAATTTGAATTGAAAAGACTATTATAGAATATAAAATAATAGAAAAGAAAAGCATAAAAAACAATAGAAGAGAATAATAAAAAAAATTATATATATATATATATATATATATATATATATATATATATATATATATATATATATATATATATATATATATATATATATATATATATATATATATATATATATATATAATTTTTTATATATATATATATATATATATATATATATATATATATATATTGCTTTATTATTTTATATTCTATCTCATTGTTTTTTTTAGAAAAACATTTTCTATTTTTTTCTAATTCGATTCGAATTTGTTTTCGAATTCGATTTGAATTTGTCTTCGAATTCGATTCGAATATGTTTTCAAATTCGATTCGAATATGTTTTCAAATTCGTTTGTTTTTTTTCGGATTCGTTTAAATTCTTTACTTTTGTCATTCGGAAATTCAGATGCATCCGAATTTCCGAATAATGAAAAATTTGTCCGAATTTCGATTCAGAATGAAACGAAATGCACATGCCTAAAATATAATGGCATCAATTTCAGAGATTGTACACCATACAAATAGAGTAAATGTAAATGTTGCCAATTCAGCAGACTACATGCAAGGCAGCAGAATCCATCTCCACAGATTAACACAAGCCAGAGAGTTCGGTGAAACAAAAATAAACACCCACCCATCCCCACATGCATAGGTAAAAGCAATAGCAGTTCACATTTTATTCAATCAATAAATGATTTTAGACAAGTTCAACCGGGGCTAGACCCAGGGTAGCCAGCCAAGGGACCCACAATTTATCAAATTTCCCATAACAGCCTCTGTGTTGCCATATATACTGTTCAAGATGTAGGGTGTCCCCCATTTGAGATATCCACTCTTTTACTGTAGGGGGATCCGTGGAGGTCCAATGCCTTAAAATTAATCTGCGGGCCTGGAAAAGAGATCTGACTATTGCCTGTCTAGGGATATCTTCTATGGGGAAATCACACAAAATTTCCAGTATACACTGTTTAAGGTCTTCCCATAGAGAGAGGCCTGAAAACTGTATTTACATTTTTATAACTTCCCTCCAATATTTATAACGTTTGGGGCACCTCCACATCAAATGGATTAAATGTGCATGATCCCTACTGCATCTAGTACATGTGGGGCTCTAATTCCCATACAAAACAAGCACTCTGGGGTGTAGTGCACTCTAATGCCCCGTACACACGATCGGACATTGATCAGACATTCCGACAACAAAATACATGGATTTTTTCCGACGGATGTTGGCTCAAACTTGTCTTGCATACACACGGTCACACAAATCTTGTCGGAAATTCCGAACGTCAAGAACGCGGTGACATACAACACTTACGACGAGCCGAGAAAAATGAAGTTCAATAGCCAGTGCACACGATTGGAATGTACGAGAATGGATTTTGTTGTCGAAAAATTTGAGAACCAGATCTCAAATTTTGTGCAACGGAAATTCCGATAGAAACTGTCCGATGGAGCCTACACACGGTCAGAATTTCCGACAACAAGCTCCGATCGCAAATTTTACGTCGGAAAGTCCGACCGTGTGTACGCGGCATTAGAAGCAAGTATAGTTGTGAAAGGCATTGAGCCACATTTAAGGAGCATTGTTGGACTGCCAACAAGGTCTTCTCCCATTTCATCCTCAAATGCGCCCACATCTTTTTCCCAACTGGAGGATGCATTATTGGGATGATCTCAGAGAAAACTGTTTAATACCATTGAGTAGCATTGTGATATAAAACCTTAGTATGAAGTCACTTCAGACATAGAATAAAATATTGGGGTAGGCGATTGTGTCCAGAGGTCAACCACCTGTTGTGCCTGTACCGCATGCTTAACTGTAAATAGTAGAACCGCATCGAGCAGGGCAAGCAGAACATGGCTTGCAGCTCTAAAAAGGATTGCAATGCACCATTAGAGAAGATATGTCGCAAGTGAGTGATATTGTATCCACCTGACCCCATATTGCAGGAGGGCTAAAGCGCGTGAACCCTGTTACTTGCTGTAACTGTCTGGCTTTGTTTCAGTTGTTCTAACTTTAATCTGGGATTTTTGAATTGCCACAGTAGGGATCTAAAGATTGATTTGACAATACGGAACATTTTCAGGGGAATGACCACAGAGGCATTATGAAGTATATATAGAGATTGGAGCATAAGAATCATCTTTATGATTCAATCACTCCAATCACTGGCTAAATCCTGCCACCTTAACCTCCGCAACATCTCCAGAATTCGACCCTTCCTGATTAATGACACCACAAAGCAACTTATTCACTCCTTGATTATTTCCTGCCTCGACTACTGCAACTCTCTCCTTAATGGCCTACCCTTAAGCAGGCTATCCCCCCTTCAGTCTATTATGAATGCTGCTGCTAGACTAATACACCTCACTAATCGATCCGTGACTGCTGCTCCTCTCTGCCAATCCCTTCACTGGCTTCCCTTACCCCACCGTGTAAAATTCAAAATGCTAACCATAACATACAAGGCCATTCACAACATTGCCCCCATCTACATCACCAACCTCATCTGCAGATATCGCCCAAATCGCCCCCTCCGCTCCTCCCAGGACCTCCTGCTCTCTAGCTCCCTTGTTACCTTCTCCCATGCTCGCCTTCAGGACTTCTCCAGAGCCTCTCCCATCCTCTGGAATTCCCTGCCCCAGTATGTCCGATCAGCCCCTACCCTTTCCACCTTTAGAAGATCCCTGAAAACTCATTTATTCAGGGAAGCCTATCCTACACCCACATAACTGTCCCTAAGCCACCCCCATCAAATCATTCTTTGCAGCTATTACCTTTTGTACCACCACCCCCTCCCTTTAGAATGTAAGCTCTACGAGCAGGGCCCTCCTGTACCTTTTGTATTGAACTGTACTGTAATTGTGTTGTCCCCCTTATACATCGTAAAGCGCTGCGTAAATTGTTGGCGCTATATAAATCTTGTATAATAATAAATAATAATCTTTATGAGATTTACGCGGCCAACTAAGGACATATTAGGTCTGCACCATATTTTAATCTTAGCCCGGAAACAGGCAATGAGCTGCATTAGATTGAGATGGATAAAATTTAATAGGATAGGTGTCACCTGAATACCCATATACTTAAGAGGTAGCAATGGGTATATTAGTTGCACTCAGGCCATGAGCATCTGGTGCTTGATCTAGGGGCATAAGAGAGGATTTGGACCAGTTAGTAATCAGGCCAGAGTAGGAACTAAATTCAGTGATCACCGTCATTGCCTCCTGTAAGGAGATGGCAGTGTCCCCCAGTAATAGCATTGTATCATCTGCATACAACATAAGCTTTTCATGTAACGTTCCATCTTGGAATCCATTAATCCTTGGATTAACCTGAATAAGTGCTGCCATGGGCTCAATGGCTAATGCAAATAGGAGAGGAGACAGGGGGTAACCCTGTCTCGTACCCCTATGTAGGTCAAAACTTGGGGATAACCTGCCTGTGTCAAGTCTGTAGTGTGAAGCCGGGTAGCTGAGAGGGTGTCCCTTGCGGCTGAGTGCAGCGCGTCCCTGGATTTGGGTACAGGGAATGCGATGCACAAAGGTGCACGGGTTGCCAGGAATACTGCACGCTGGCTGGTTGGCTGTAAGTAGCTAGAGTGCGTTGTGGCAGTCGTGTGGAGAGAAGTCTTGAACGGTAACAGCAGGAACAGGTTAAATTCCTTGGTTATGTCATTTCCACTGCTGGTCTGTCGATGGACCCAGAGAAACTTTCAGTGGTCCTACAGTGGCCCTGACCCATAGGTTAAGTCCTCTGCAGCATTTCCTGGGCTTTGCCAACTATTATCGGAAGTTTATTTGTAACTTCTCATCTCTGGTCAAGCCCCTGACTGATGTAACCAGAAAGGACGGTAACCCACAGAGTTGGTCTCCTGAGTCCGTTAAGGCCTTTGAGAGTCTGAAGGCTGCCTTTGTTTCTGCTCCTATGTTGGCACATCCTGATCCTACATTACCTTTTATCCTTGAGGTTGATGCTTCTGACTAGAGTTGGCGCCCTTCTGTCTGAACGTCCTACCTCTGAGAGCACTTTGCATCCTTGTGGATACTTTTTCAAGAAATTGTCACCTGCGGAGTGCACTTACGAGATTGGTGACAGAGAGCTGTTGGCGATCATTTTAGCCCTGAAAGAATGGAGACATCTCATCAAAGGTACCACTGTGATGGTTCTCATTCTTACTGACCATAAGAATCTCACATTCTTGTCTGAGGCTAAACACCTCTCTCCCAGAAGAGCGCGATGGGCTCTTTTCTTGTCAAGTTTTAATTACATTGTCTCATTCTTACCTGGTACTAAGAATGCAAGGGCTGATGCCTTGGCACGACAATTCTCCTCCACTTCCAAGTTGGAGTCGGTTCCGGTTCCTGTGATTCCTCCTGATCGTATTCTGGCTATGGTTTGCACCAGTCTCACTTCTCCTTTGGGTGACAAAATTCTTGCTGCTCAGGTCCATGCTCCTCCTGAGAAACCTTGTGACCGCTACTTTGTCCCAGAGAGTCTCCATACTGCCGTGCTCCAGACTTATCATTGTTCCAAGGTTGCTGGCCACCCTGGGAAGAATCAACTCTTTTGGCCCATTTCCCAACAATTCTGGTGGCCTAGTCTATGTGTTGATGTAACTGCCTTCGAAGCTGCCTATTCTGTGTGTGCTCAGAGTAGGACTCCACGACATCTTCCAGTGGGCCTCCTACAACCCATGCCCAGGCCCTGGACCCACCTGTCTATGGATTTGATTGTGGAGTTACCCAACTCCCAGGGCAACACAGTTATCCTTATGGTGGATGATCGGTTCTCAAAAATGTCTCATTGTATTCCACTTAAGAAGTTGCCCACTTCTAAGGAACTGGTTTCCATTTTTGCTTGGGAGATCTTTCGCATACATGGGCTACCCAAGGTGATTGTCTTGGACAGGGGTAGTCAGTTTGTGTCCAGGTTCTGGTGAGCCTTTTGTGCACAGTTGGGAACTCAGCTTGCTTTTTCCTCTGCATATCACCTGCAGTCTAATGGGGCCGCAGAACGAGCCAATTAGTCCTTGGAGCAATTCCTACATTGCTATATTTCTGACCATCATAACAACTGGTCAGACCTATTACCATGAGCAGAGTTTGCTCACAATAGTGCCTTGAATTCTGCTTCCCGATTGTCCCCGTTTATGGTGAACTATGGTTTACAACCCTCCATGTTGCCTGGCTCATTTGTTCCGCAGAGTATTCCTGTGTTAGAGGAGCATCTCTGTGGTCTTCGTTCCACTTGGGCACAAGTCCAGGAGGCTTTGCGACATGCTAATGATAGATACAGACTCCACGCTGACTGCAGACGCCTGCCCGCGTCTTCCTACCAGGTTGGGGACAGGATCTGGCTGTCATCTCGCAACTTCCGACTTCGTGTTCCCTCACTGAAATTCACACCTCGGTTTATTGGGCCTTTCCATATTCTTCGCAGGATTAAATCAGTGGCTTACGCATTAGACCTTCCTTCTAACATAAAACCTTTGGTATGCAACCGCTTTACCACCTCTGTGCCATGTCCTCATCCTGTACAGGTTGAGAACCATGAGTAGTATGAAGTACAGTCCATTGTTGACTCCCATAGGTTCCGCGGGTGCCTACAGTACCTGGTGCATTGTAAGGGGTACGGTCCGAAGGAACGCTCTTGGGTCTCATCCTCGGAAGTACATGCCCCTGTCCTCCTCCGTGATTTCCATAGACGTTTTCCCCTCAAGCCTGGTGGTCCTCCGAGGGGGAGGGGTCGTTGAGGGGGTACTGTCAGGGCTGGGCTCAGCCCTTCCTTTTCTGAGCTGGCCACTCAGCTGCCTGCTAATTGCCAGCTCTCCTCTCTCCACAGTTTCTCAGCTGTTGATGATATTCTGCTCGTCAGTCCTGCTTACTTAAGCCGTCCAGCCCAGAGGATCTCTACCTTCACCGTAGTCAACATCACAGAGATGCTCTCCTGTATTCCTGGTAAAAGACTTGCTTGGCTGACATCCCTTCTGGCTCCAGATCCCGCTTGCTGTTTTACTACGCTCATCTCCGGCTCCCTGATGTTTGGCTTGTCTGACTATCCGCTCCAGTTCCTGAACTCTGGCTATGTTTTGACTACGTTTGTTCTATTTACTTTTATTATTAAACAAGTGTGATTTAACTGTACTTCTGTCTCGGTCTGATTTCATGGTTTCTGACAACTCTCCAGGAACGGCTGTCTGCCGCAATGTCTGAAGAGGTATCAAAGGCAACTTGGGGAAATCCCGTATGGATGTCTTAACATGGTACAGTTCTCTGGTAGAATTAGATATTATGCAGTAAACTATGGAGTGCAACTGTACTCCAAAACAAGGGATCAAAACAGCTATGCAGGGCCCACTAAATAGACCAATGTGGAAAGATACAAAACCATGCAGTCTTTGATCTTCTTCGGCAGTGAAGGTGTATATGCACGATAATTCCATTAGATAGCAACCAAGCAGGTGGTGGAGGACAACATGTCTCTCCTGCCGATAAGATCGTGGCTGCACAATACACACAATGAGTATCAAACAAAATAAGTTAAGGTAAAAGGACTTCTGATTCAACGTACCAATTTCCCACTCGTATAGGAACATTGACAGTAGAATATTCCCATATGCACTCACAAACAAGGGTGAGATAGAAATATTGCAGAAGAAACTCAGTGTACAATAAAGCCTTCCTGTCGGATGGTGCATTTCTGGGTGTCTTCATTAGCATTTAACCTTTCCAAAGCCTCTGCAGCATTTTCAAAAAAGTAGGTTTGGCTTCTAGCAGTAATGCGGAGCCTTACAGGATAGAGCATGGCATAGGGAGCTTGCAACTTTTGGAGGCGTTGTTTTACAGCAGTGAGTCTTGCCCTGTTCTTCTGAACCTCCGTCAAGATGTCAGGGTAGGATGAAATCCATACTTCGTTAAATTGTATTTTTTTCCTTTCTCTGGCTATTCGTAGAATGATTTCTTTCACACGGTAATTACAGATGTGCCAGCATAGTGCGTGGAGGGCAACCCAGTGGTAACGGTCCAGGAGGGACCCTATGAGCCCTCTCTACTGCATACAAGGGTGTGAATGAGTCCTTGCCAAAGACATCAAGTAGCCACTGCTCTACAAAGGTAGTGGGGTCTCTGCCCTCTGTTTTTTCTGGTAGCCCAACGTCGTTGCGCCTAAGACGGTTTTCAATATCTTCAGTGCATAGATCAGTGGCTTAAGCTAAACGTGCAGTAGATTGAAAGTCCCTTATACGGGGAGGCAGCTGATCTTCAAGGTCACTAACTCTGCTTTCCACAGCCGTGGTTTTCTCTCTGACCTTCTGAAGATCCTGCCTGATCAGCGATAACGCCTCCTTTAGGCCCCCAGAGTGGTCTTTCAATGTGTCCACTGAGGCAGTGCACTTTTGAACCGCCTGGAGTATTTCAGCGATTTTTAGCGGGACTGCGAATTTGCGGCACACAGATTGGACACTTTTTACACTTTTTTGGGACTATTGACATTTATTCAGCGATCAGTGCTATAAAAATGTACTGATTATTGTATAAATGTCACTGACAGGGAAGGGGTTAACACTAGGGGCGATCAAGGGGTTAAAATGTGTTCACTGGGAGGTGTTTCTAACTGTGGAGGCAGTGTACTGACTGGAGGAGGAGACAGATCGCTGTTCCTAATCACTAGGAACAGACAATCACTCTCTACTCCCCTGACAGAATGGGGATCTGTTTGTTTACATTGACAAATCCCTGTTCTGCCTCTCTGTGGAGCGATCGCAGGTGGCCGTCGGACATTGCAGCCGCTGGCCACATGCATCAGCTCCCCCACCGTGCAGCGGGCGCGCCTGCTATAGCTGTTTAAAGGGCTGACGTACAGCTACAGCGATTAGCGGGATTGAGCCAACTCATAATGATGGCGGCTGGTCGGCAAGTGGTTAATTAAAGAAACATTTTCCTCTGAAATATATTTAGAAACCAACATTTCTGGGAGTGTCAATCTTCTGTGACCCCCACTGTGCTTAGTTGTATCTCTCACCAGCCTTTTCATCACAGAACACAGTAGTAATTTGAAGGTCGACGGGAAGAACCACTTTGTGCAGTGGGGATCACTCCCAGAAATGTCAGTTTTTTAACAGTCTTTAGTGAAAAACTTCTCAATGAAGTGGGCAGTGGGGGAGGCAAGTATTTACTTCTTTACAGGGTGAGTTTTTTTAGCTAATTTAAGGTTTCTTACAGGATTGCATTAATAGCAATATTTGCTAAGCTTAGTTTAACCTAAGGCAGAATAGTTTCAGTTAAGCTGGTCATGCACAGTTTTTTCTTGTTCCTCCAACAGATTACTCCATCCACACACCAGAACAGCTCCTGCTGCTGTCAGAATACACTGATCAGTGGCTGAAGCTTATTGGTGCAGCCGATGGTCATGGATATTTTTTCAAAATCTCCTTTCAACAGAAATCAATCAAAAATTTGACATCTGTCAAGTGGGATCAGCCACACACTGTTCACAATTCGTCCCATCCCTGCTGAAGCGGCTAAATTTGGATCTGTGCATGGCCTGCTTTAGCCAATATGCTATTTGGTATTTTCTTGACACGGTTACTATTTAGTGATGTTTACAAATCCAAGTGTTTGGGTCTGTGACCCAGAATTTAATCCGGGGCATTGTAGTCTTATTTTGTTAGTGTGTATTCAAATATAACAATGTATGCTAGGAACATGAAAAGTAACCTAATATTGTTTTCTGTCTCTAAAAAGTTAGTAAAATATTGTTAAACTGTAGTGCCGCGAACACACCATTGGACATTCCGACAACAAAATCTTGGATTAATTTCCGACGGATGTTGGCTCAAACTTGTCTTGCATACATACGGTCGCACAAATGTTGTCGGAAATTCCGAACCTCAAGAACGCGGTGACGTACAGCACGTACGGAACTGTCGTAAATTCCGGCAACAAATGTCCGATGGAGCCTACACAAGGTCGGAATTTCCGACAACAATCTCACATCGAACATTTGTTGTCGGAACGCGGCATAATACATATAGCCATAAATTTATTATTGAAATAGATTTTGGCTTAGTAGTTGATTTTCCAAAGCACAGCTCTGTGGAAAGTCACTGGAGAAACACAGATAAGAGAAGGAAAAAACATTTCTTTCTATATTCCTTGTGTTCATTAAAGCGTATCTATGGTCAGCATTTTAAATCATTTCCACACTGAATTTCAAGTATTTCTAGCTTATTCCCAATAATCTGAGTGATCTTAAAGTTTAAAAATCGAGTTTTCAAATAAACTTCCACATTTACTTCCTAAAGATCAGTGATCTCCAGACCAAATTTATAAAGCCAAATTCCTACAGGAGTCAAAACAGCTTTATTGATTCACAAGACAGCCAATGTGTTCTCCTTCATCAGGGCCACAAGACAATTAGAAATGCAAACATGTAAAAATATCAAAATTGTTAATAAAAAATATGAGTTCAATATTCACTTATTGATACCATTTCTTTTTTGTACTTACTTAATAGTCTTATATTTTTAAAACTTTGTATTTGTATTTGTTTGTATCCTTGATGAAGGGGGAGCATGACTTGCCCTTGAAATGTATGGTTGTCTTGTGAATCAATAAAGCTGTTTTGGACTCCTGTAGGAATTTGGTCTGGTGCACCTTCTGAACTACAGGAGGCACAGTCAGTACAGGAATCACTTCTTTCAAACTGCAAGGTAACATGGAATATGTAGTCCTTGGGAATGTAAAGGAATGAGCATCAGAGAAGCTGCAAAAATATATGGAATCCAGGTAGCTTTAAAGAGATGGCCAGCAAATAGGTAGCAATCACAACATTTTTCAAGTAAGCTTATGATGGATTGTCAAAAATAACTATTGTTTGTATTGCTGTTGCAATGCTGATGCTATAATTTCAAAGTGTAGGCTGTGACTTTAGTTCTCCTTTTTATGTATTCTTAACCACTTGCCACTTGCCATATAGCAGAATGACGGCGGCAAAGTGGTTGTGATATCCTGACTGGACGTCATATGACGTGCCCAGAATAACACAGCTGGCGCGCCCCCACGGGGGCATGCAGTGCGGCGATCGGAGGTACTGTGTGTCAGTCTGACACACCGCAACTCCGATCATGGTATAAAGCCTCTGACAGAGGCTTCTTACCACGTGATCAGCTGTGACCAATCACAGCTGTTCATTGCGTGAACCAGGAAGTGCAGGTAAACGTCTTTCCTGGGTTCACGCTGACAGGGAGAGACGATCAGCAGCTCTCTCTGTTAGAGGAAGGGTCTGTGCTGATGATCAGCACATTGATTATCAGCACAGCCCCCATCAAAAGGTGCCCATCAGTTTCCAATCAGTGCCCAACACCTGCCAGCCTGTCCTCTTAATAAACGCTGGTCAGTGCCCATAACAGTGCCGGTCAATGTGCCCACAACAGTGCCAATCAGTTCCCAAAAAAGTGCCAATCAGTGCCCCATCAGTAATGCCTGTCAGTGCCCCATCGAAGTGCCAATCAGTGGCACTCAGTAATGCCTGTCAGTAGCTCCTCATCAGTGCTGCCTATCCAGTGCCACCTATCAGTGCCCATCAGTTTTTTTTTTTCTAATTGTCTGTTATTTTTTTGTTTATAGCGCAAACATTTAAAACCACAGATGTGTTTAAATACCACCAAAGAAAGCTCTATTTGTGGGAAGAAAATTATAAAAATTTAGTTTGGGTACAGTGTTGCATGACCGTGCAAATGTCATTCAAAGTGCGACAGCGCTGAAAGCTAAAAATTGTCCTGGGCAGGAAGGGGGGAAAGTGCCCAGTATGGAAGTGATTAATAAGGTGGTGAGAGTCTCTTTTAGGCTCCATTCACACTAAGCGTATCGATTTGCTGGCGTTTTTCGGGCGTTTTATTTAAGCCTTTTTGCAACTTATTACAAGATTTTTTTAAACGTTTTAAAAGTATTTTTTTAGCTTCAGGCATTTGTAATCTATCTGAGCTTCAGGTGTTTTGCTTCAGACGACAGAACACTCATATGTGAACAGGGGTCATTGAAATAAATAGAATTTTGCTTGTTGAGTGTTTTGGAGCTTCAGAGCTGAGCGTTTTACAAGCTGAAAATAGCTCAGGTGTGAACGGGCCTTAACCTTAAAGGAAAATATTCTTTGTTCTGAGAACACATTTGATAAAAGCTTTGATTGTTATGTGTTTACTTGGAAGAGGTGGAAGCCATTTTGGGTGGAGGTGGAGGCCTTACTCAGGCAGTGGTGGCCTGTCCATAAGGGGCGCCACCCCTCTAGTTTGCATGCGTGAGGTGCTGGACTAATGTCTTTCTATTAGATCTTTTTTTTTTCCAAGCACATGATTAGAGGCAAGCCTGAGGCTTGAAAAAGGTTGCTCTCGGGGCGTAGTGATACCCTCCCACTTGTGATACTAGCGAATCACAGGAGGAGATGCTGCAGCGCAGTGACCTCTGGAGGGGTGAGTGTGGACCTGGGGGGGTTTGTTTTTGTTTTTGCTTAGCACCAGCCACCACTGGGCCTGAGTATTTTTTCTTGTACACATGCTAAAATGCAAATTTTTCTATGAAAACACACTTTAGTACATACTTTTTAGTATATTTTAGTATATTTTAATCTTTTAAAAACGTATTGTGAGATAAAAAAAAGAAGTAGTGTTAAAATATTTCTTAGGTAATCCATCACAGTGAATTGGGCCTATGCGATGGTAGTACAGGTACACTTTAAATGTAGCTTGAAGAAGAGGGGGACCCAAAATTAATACAATCCTGTAAATAGACCATCCTGTATTAAAAAGGAGTTTCTTTAAAAAGAAATCATTTACTATCACATTTTTTTCTGTACTCAAGCCAGATTCAACTTTCCGCTAAATGCTGCTCTTGATACTTTGCTAGAGGCAGTTCAGGGGGGTCATACACAATGACAGATCCACTCATGTACATACATTTCTCATCTAGACAGAAGCTCAGTTATTATTTCTAGGCACAGATGCCTTTCCTTATTATGTACAGAACAATATATAGTAATAAAATCCCTTTTAGAGACTAGTCCTTTTATACATTAGTCATCACTAATGCTGTTACACTTAAGGCTTTTGCCAGGAATATAGTATGTTGTTATTTCTAGGAAACTGCATCACAGAGGCAGAAGCCTGAGGTTTAAAAACCAAGATATGATCGTAAACAACATTTCTATAGAAAATTACATGCACTTATGGGATCTGAATACAGATGAACTTAAAGTGATTGTAAATGCAGAAGGTTTTTTTTTAATCTTAATGCATTGTATGCATTAAGATAAAAAGCCTTCTGTGTGCCTCAGCCCCCCTAATACTTACCTGAGGTCCCTCTAGATCCAGCGATGTAGGATTTTCTCAGCGGCCTGACAGCAGTGTGACGCCATTGGCTCCCGCTGCTGTCAATCAAAGTCAGTCAGCCCATGAGGAGAGAAAAGGGGGAGGGGGGCCCAGGCTCCGTGTCTTAATGGACACAGGTAGCTGTGGCTTGGCTTGGGTGCAAATCCACTGCACAGAGTAGGTAAGTATAACATGTTTATTATTTTTAACTAAAAAAAAAAACAAGACTTTACAATCACTTTAAGATTTAAGAAACAGGAAAATGAAAAAAAAAAAAAACACAAGAAGACTCAAACCCAAAAATGTTTGACATTGCATTTAAATCCTTAAAGTAATTCTTGGCATAAAGTCTGTTCACTTCCACAAGTGCAATCTTCTGTGTTTCCTGCAGCACTTAGTGGCTCCGTTCTCTTAGCTTAGGGTGGCAGGAGAGGTATTTATTTTTGAACCAGTGGTTGTCAACTTGGTAAATATATAGAGGGTCTCAAGTGTGGCAATGACATGTCTTCAGAGTCACACAGTAGCTTGTTTTTTTTGTAAAATTGTTATTATTTATTAGTATGGTATTTAAATGATATTATGAAATATAGTGTATATTTGTCATTACCCAAGATTTACACAACTTTTACAAAAAATGTACACATTTTTACATAATATTTAATGTGAAAATGGTGTAAATCTTGAGTAAGGCAGGCCATAGACAGTGCAAATTTCTTTTGCATGATTCCCCCATCAACACAGACAGTGCTGACAGAATCCCTACTGCTGAGACATTGTATTCTCTCAGTGGAGCGGCAGGGGCAGCCGTCCCCACGGGAGAAGACGGTGATTATTGCTAGTGGCTATAGCAGCTGCTAGCGGTAATCACAAGTAAATCTGGCAGGCTGGCTGTACCCAGGTTAGTTGATCGATCAACTTGGTACATTCAGCCTGCCCATGCACGGCTCAAATTTAGAGCTCAGTGTACAAAGTGTAGTGATCAGGATTTTGAAATAAACAACAAAGCGCATTCTTGAATCCACTAACTGTTGCCTGACTCACTAGAAGTCTATTCCAAGCATCAACTACCCTTTTGGTAAAATAATACTTTCTAAGATTAATGTTTCCCTCTTGTTAGTTTAAGGTCATGTCCCCATGTTCTTGCTCTTGGCTTAATTTTTAAAGTATTGCCCTCCAAAACCTTATTCATCCCCTTGATGTATTTAAAGGTTTCAATCGTGTCTCCACTTTCCTTCTTTCCTCCAGACTGTACAGATTAGGTTTCTGACATTTCTCCTGATATGTTTTATCCCTCAAACTCTTCACCATTTTTGTTGTCCATCTCTGAACTTGTTTTATTTTATCAATATATTTTTTTAAGTGAGGTCTCACTGAAGATGTATATAGGGGATTCAGGATCTCCTGTCTCCTGCTGGTGAACTCTCTAGTGATGCATTCTGGGGTGCAAAGTTCAAAAGTGGTTAACAGAGGCCAGTTTACAAACAAAAGTTACCTTCCTCCCACACACCCCAGTATAGAGCTCTTCCCCAACCTTATCCCCAGTTTAGATCTCTCCCCCCATTTCAGTGCCAAGCTTTAACCTCAAGCCCTCAGTACCCCCCAATACAGAGCTCTACCCCCAATAACCCACTCAGAACATAGCTCTCACCCCAATATCCCTTTCAGTATAGAGCTCTCCCCACCCAAATCCCCCCCCCCCATACAGAGCTCAACCCTCGAACTTCCCCCAAGTAAAGGGTTCCCCCCTCTTCCAGTACAGAGTGGCAGAGTTAGGTGCTTCTGTAGATAAGCAGCAAGTATTTACCAGGGGATGTCCATAGTCTTGGCTGGAGGCAAAGGCTGCTGGAGCAGTTGCTGCCATGAGGCTGGTGCAGATGACCTCCTCACGTGTTTTTTGCAGCAAGGAGTATGCATCAGAGACGCCTGAGAGGCATGCTGTCATTTTAAACACACAGAGCCAGACAGAAGAAGAATGTACTGGCTTCTGTGTTTCCAGATAACAAGTCTGTGAGCACAGGGTCAGTGCGGGGCATAAGAGAATGGAGTACCCCCATGTTCTGTAAAAAAAAGCCACAAATATCGTGATACACACAGAAAAAGTGATTCTGGTTACATAATGTGTTAGTATAGGATTTATGTAGGATCAAGAAGTTAACATGGAAAAGATCAAGAAATTAGCAGGATGGTGACAATTTCACAGTTTTGTGGTTGTTAAAATTCAGAATTGCATTGCACATTGCACTTAGTGTGCTCTCTTAATGTGAGTGTTTTATTGGGGTGTTTTTTAAATAACGGAAGTGTTTTAAGCAGAGAGCACTATTGCTGTGTTCACATGTCATCTGATGCATGAGAGGTGTGGCGGTAGAAGAGAAGAGCATAGTGGTGAGGAATAGGGATGAGGGATGGAGGGAGGCTCCCCCTGTGTGATGCTTCTCCTCTTCTGGCGGCTCTCAAATAACAGGGGAGGGGGGACATTCCCTGTGACGCCACAGGGGGAAGTCCCATCAAGTCACCGTGCATCAGAGGGGGCGGGGTCACCGTGTGGCCCCACCCCCCATTATTTAAGAACCATCAGAAGAGGAGAAGCGTCACACAGCGGGAGCCTCCCTTTATGCCATCATGGATGCGGAGCGACCTGAAAAGAAGATGAAGACAAGAAGATGAAGACAAAAAGATGAAGACAAGAGCGGGAGCCTCCCTCCATGCCATCATGGATGCGGAGCGGCCCGAGGAGAAGAAGGGAAGGAGACACCGACGCCGCGGAGGAGATGCCAGACGAGAACACCAGAGGAAGAACCAGAAGAAGACGAAGATGAAGGAAGATAGAAGATAGAAGAAAGAAGAAGCATTTAAATAAAGGAATTGTCAAAAACTGTCTCTTGTCATTTTTAACATTTTTGACAGTTTTTTAGTGAAATGGTAGGGGTACAAAAGTACCCCTTACCATTTCACACAGGGGGGAGGGCCGGGATCTGGGGGGTCCCCTTGTTAAAGGGGGCTTCCAGATTCCGATAAGCACCCCGCCCGCAGACCCCCACAACCACCGGCCAGGGTTGTGGGGATGAGACCCTTGTCCTCATTAACATGGGGACAAGGTGTTTCGGGGGGCTACCCCAAGGCACCCTCCCAATGTTGAGGGCATGTGGCCTGGTGCGGTTCAGGAGGGGGGGCTCTCTCGTCCCCTCCTCTTTTCCTGCGGCCTGCCAGGTTGCGTGCTCAGATAAGGGTCTGGTATGGATTTTTGGGGGGACCCCACGCCGTTTTTTTTTAAATTTTGGCTCGGGGTTCCCCTTTATATCCATACCAGACCTGAAGGGCCTGGTATGGAATTTAGGGGGACCCCCCATGTCATTTTTTTTTACATTTTGGTTCGGGGTTCCCCTGTGGGGAATTCCCATGCCGTTTTTATCAATGAACTTCTATGTGTATTGTCGGACCGACAATGCATTAATAGCCACGAGTAGTTTTAAATGACTTTTTTTCCTTTGAAATGTCATTTTGCTGTCAGGCTGTTCTAAACACGGGAAACATGCCCCTATACAGGCATACTATAGACACCCCCCAGGTACGAAATTTAAGGGAATTATTCACTTTTATTGTTTCACTTTAAGCATTATTAAAATCACTGCTCCCAAAAAAACGGCCGTTTTAAAACTTTTTTTTTGCATTGATCCATGTCCCCTGGGGCAGGACCCAGGTCCCCAATCACTTTTTATGACAATAACTTGCATATAAGCCTTTAAAATTAGCACTTTTGATTATTCATGTTCGTGTCCCATAGACTTTAACGGTGTTCACGTGTTCGAACAAATTTTTTGCCTGTTCGCATGTTCTGGTGCGAACCGAAGGGGGGGGGGGGTCGGCTCATCCCTAGTGAGGAAGGAGAATACTGCTTTAGGCATGCTCATTTGACCTTGATCGAGAGATTGGGGTCCATTTTTGGAGGAGAACGGTGAATTTTCTCATAAGTTTACATACCCTGGCAGAATGTATGATTTCTTGGCCAATTTTCAGAGAATATGAATGATAACACACAAACTTTTCTTTCACTCATGGCTGAAGCCATTTATTATCAGTCAACTATGTTTACTCTTTTTAAATCATAATCACAGCACATACTACCCAAATGACCCTAATCAAAAGTTTACATACCCCAGTTCTTAATACCATGTATTGCCCCCTTTAACATCAATGACAGATTAAAGTATTTTGCGGTATTTGTGGATGAGGCTCTCTATCTTTTCAGATGGTAAGATGCCCATTCCTCTTGGCAAAAAGCCTCCAGTTCCTGTAAATTATTGGGCTGTCTTGCCTGAACTGCACGTTTGAGATCTCCCCAGAGTGGCTCAATGATATTGAGGTCAGGAGACTAAGATGGATATCCCAGAACCTTTTCTTTATTCTGCTGTAGCCAATGACAGACAGGTTGACTTGGCCTTGTGTTTAGGATCATTGTCATGTTGGAATATCCGAGTACGTCCCATGCGCAGCTTCCTGGCTGATGAATGAAAATGTTCTATTAGCATTTTTTGATAACATACTGCATTCATCTTGCCATCAGTTTTGACCAAATTTCCTGTGCCTTTGTAGCTTACACATCCCCAAAACATCAGCGATTCACTTCCGTGTTTCACAGTAGGAATGGTGTACCTTTCATCATAGGCCTTGTTGACTCCTTTCCAAATGTAGTGTTTATGATTGTGGCCAAAAAGCTACATTTTGGTTTCGTCACTCGTATTGACTTTGTGCCAGAAGGTTTGAGGCTTGTCTCTGAGCTGTTTGGCGTATTGTAAGCGGGATACTTTGTGACATTTGTGTAGTATTGGCTTTCTTCTGGTGACTCGACCATGCAGCCTATCTTTCTTCAAGTGCCTCCTTATTGTGCATCTTGAAACAGCCACACCACATGTTTTCAGAGAGTCCTATATTTGAAGTTATTTGTGGGTTTTTCTTTGCATCCCGAAGAATTTATTTTTATACAGTTTTATACAGTTCAATCACCTTTTCCCACAGATCCTTTGACAATTCTTTTGCTTGCCCCGTGACTCAGAATCCAGAAACGTCAGTGCAGCGGTGGATGAAAGATGCAAGGGTCTGTCAGGAGTCCAAAAGCTCATTAACTTTTATACACTCACACACTTATTACAAGCAAATAGATCACAGGTCAGTTTTGTTACCTTTAATAGCCATTCAAATCCCTTTGTGTCAACTTGTGTGCATGTTATCAGGCCAAATCACCAGGGTATGTAAACTTTTGATCAGAGTCATTTAGGTAGTTTCTGTTGTGATTATGATTTAAAAAGAGTAAACACAGTTGATTGATAATAAATGGCTTCAGCCAAACACTAACCACAAGTGAAGGAAATGTTTTTGTGTTATCATTCATATTCTCTGAAAAATGGCCAAGAAATCATAAACGCTGCCAGGGCATGTAAATTTATGAGCACAACTGTATGTATGAGATGATTAATCCTGGTTATATATGAAGGATCGATAATTTGCTTGCACTTATGGAAGTAACGTGAGCATGTTTTTTGGGATATTGGTGTCCACAATTTTGTGCATAGAGAGCACTGTATATATATTCTGTTTTAGCATTTACCTACATTTGTGAGGGTGGAGGAGGACAATAGACATGTGCAATTCGTTTTGTAACAAATTGAAATTCGGTCGAAAAAAACAAATTTCAACTAATACGAAAGAAATTATAGCGGATATAACGAATGAATTCAACATGATTCCATAGTTTGTTAAAGATCTAATGAAACAAAAGGTCAACTCCACATAAATCTTACAGTCCAATCAGCTGATTAATTTTGTGCTGGAGGTTGGATTACTGGCAAAGTGCAGTGAGTGAGAAGGGTGTTGTATTGTATTTGAGCAGAGGAGATGAGATCTTGTCATTGTGTTAATAGATTCAATAAACAAACGACTTTCCAAACTACGAATAATTATCACAAATATATATACATACATAAATATCGTAATTCCACTAATACGAAAGAAATTATAGCGGATATAACGAATGAATTCGACAAGATTTGAGATTCAGTATAACGAATATCGACACTCTACAGAGATAACGAATTATCTGAAAATTAATTAACGTAACATAACAAATATAACAGAACGAAATTATGTATTTTACGAATGAAAGCAAAACTAAACAAAATTTTCCATTGTGCACAAGTCAGACAAGCTGGAAAGGAGAAGTGTTGGATATCAAGTGGGATATGATCACACTGTGTTTTTGGCCTTGATTTGTTTTGAGGTCCACTCATGAAGGTGAGCATATAGTCTGCACTGAGTGGTTGGAGTGGCACGAGGAAAGTGGATTCAAGAATGTTTGGAAGATTTTTGCACAATTTAGGATGATCATGATGGACTTTTACTATATTATGGACTCATGAACATAGTTGGTCTATTAAATATTTTTGCTACATCCATTGTATTCCTTTGACCAGTAGAGTATGTCATGCTCCATAAGAAGTGTATAGTGAGCACTAAAACTGGACCAAATTTGAATGTCTCCCTAAGCTCTCTGCTGCTTGGGAAGCTGCTTAGAAAGTCCAGCGTACCTCCAAATTATGACATTTCTGTGTAATGTTAGATGTCTTTTATTGCAAGCTGATTTTACAATGCATTGGAGCTGACTGCTTTTAGCTTTACACTACCAATCAAGCTTAAATACCATGCACTTTTGCATCCTAGAAAAACTTTTTTATTTCCATAGTGTGTAAGGTTTCTATAAGTCTAAAGTAAACCTATGGATGAATCAAAAGGAGTTAGCTAACAGCATAAGCTGAAGGACATGCTTGTTCACTGAGAATAAGACCAGTCTAATACTGTATGAAACCTCTCTACCTAGATATACTGATACTCTGTCACATAATGTGCATAGATTAATGTTAGTTGCTTACTTACATGGACTTCCCACAGGCTGAGACTGGCTGCTAGCATATCATATCACTGCAAGGTGAATGGGATCTCAGCGTTCTGAACTTAAGCAAGCAAACAACACAGAGGCCCTGATTGCCCCCTTAGTTTCACTCCACTCAAACTCAGGCTTGGTTTTATACATGTATGTACATAAAGTGGTGATGCAGCATGGCACTTGTGCCCCGGAAACAAGTCATATTTGACAAAACGCGTAGAAACGTCATTGTGCTACCTGAAGTGACATTGGAATCGCTCTGCCAGCCAAACTGGTATTTCCATTGCACAATAGCTTTTTTACATATATATATATATAAGTGCATTTTTTAAAATCAATAAAACATTTAAAAAAGTATTTCACACTATGTGAAATGTTTGCATTGGCTGAGAGCGCTGATCGTGAGACAGGGGGCCTGTTATTTTTCCAGCATGTATGTCCGACAGAAGCCGACTGAATGGCCGGCTTCTGTTGGACAGACCGAAACACACACAGGCCAAATGTCGTTTTTTTTCTTTAACCAGCCATTGTCTCCCAACATTCAGCTCGTGTGTACGGGGCTTTAGATTGTAATCTCTAAAGAGTAGGGCCCTTTGATTCCTACTGTATTAAAGTGGTCGTACACCCTAAACCTCCACGTTTTAGGAGATATTTACAAAAAAACTGTGCGCCCATGCATGCGCACTTTAGAAAGGGAACATCATGCTGTTTCTAATAGGGGCCATGCGTGCAGGAGTGATGTCACGCGACTCCGGCCAGTCACAGAGCCAAAGTTTGCGTCCCCGGAAGAAAGAGGGGTGCAGATGGATGCTCGCTGCTAGTGGGGACAGCGGTGACATTGCAGGCTTCGGTTTCAGGTAAGTGCAATGCACAGTAACCCATTATGCTTTACCTTTGTAAGGAAATAAAGATGAAGTAAAAACTCACCGGGGTTTACTTCCTCTTTAAATTGTATTGTAATTGTACTGTCTGCCCTTTTGTTGTAAAGAGCTGAGTAAACAGTTGGCGCTATATAAATCCTGTATAATAATAACAATAATAATGTAGCCAGATGGCACCTCCGGGACCTAGGAACCTCCTGTCTCACATTTTTCTACTTAGCAACTTTCTGGAGAGGACCACTCTGCTAGCTTCTCTAGGGACCAAACTCCGCTATCAGTCTGGGGGATCACCAATCTATGGCTTTGTCCCCGCACTCCCCTTCCAGCTCACCTGAAGGCAGACTCCCTTCCAATGCTGGCTCCTTCCGGACGGGGATAGCTTCCGAGGGACATAGATGCAGCCGGCAATTCTGGGACCACTGGTTCCTGCAGGAAAGTACTCACAGTCACCAAGTCCTCGACCAGGCTGCAAGCCATAACAGACCCTTCTCCTGCTATCTCACTTTTCTTCGCAGGGGAGTCACCAGGCTCAGACTCGACCCTGCCTTTCTGGGATGACTCCAGGCCCGCTCTGGCCTTCTGGGATGTCCATGGCTGTAATGTTCAGAGTGAATGCTGAATGCAGGTCCACTTGGTAGTATCAGGGATCCCGCTGGCTGGATGCAAGCCCGGTGAGCGGTTCACCACAATGACCACACCGGATCCAGGCACTCACCACCGCTGTTGATATCTGGCACTCTGGGCACAGCAGGCACAGCCGTTCAGTCCCCTTGATCATCCCCAGGGCGAATCGCCCGCAATGCTCCAACCAGACACCGGTGTCCACCAGCGTCCCTTCCTGCAATTCAGGTAACCATGTCGGTGCAGGCACCATACATCTGCTATCTGCCATCTTGCTCCTCTGCCTCGTGGTGTCTGCTGCTAGCAGGGAATACTGGGTCTCCTCTAGGGTGTAATGCCGCCCCCTTGCGCTCCAAACGCATTGGTGTCTGAAGAACTGATAGGTAGGCCCCTCCCCGAGCACACTGTTGTAACCCCTTGATGAAAGAGCTGAAGTTGCAGGCGTGCTATTACCAGCAGAACTTGTTAAGGCATGTCGCCTGGCACCGACTGTGCCCAGGCAACTAAAGCAGATGTGCACTGACCTCTCCAGTGGTTGCCGGTAGCAACAATAAAATTTGCGTCCCATGCTTACTGAAGAGAACACTTTAGCACAGTCCCACACGCAGGCCTACCATGATCACCATGGGCAACAGTAAACAGTTAAAGGAACAACTTTACTTTTTTAACCACTTCAGCCCCGGAAGGATTTGCCCCCTCATGACCAGGTCATTTTTTGCAATGCGGCACTGCATCGCTTTAACTGACAATTGCGCAGTCGTGTAGCCAAACAAAATTGATGTCCTTTTTTCCCCAAAATTAGAGCTTTCTTTTGGTGGTATTTGATCACCTCTGCGGTTTTTATTTTTTACGCTATAAACAAAAAAAGAGCAAACATTTTGAAAAAAAAATGCTATATTTTTTAGTTTTTGCTATAATAAATATCCCCCAAAAAATATAGAAAAACTAATTTCTTTCTCAGTTTAGGCTGATATGTATTTTTCTACATATTTTTGGTAAAAAAAATCACAATAAGCGTATTATGATTGGTTTGCGCAAAAGTTATAGCATCTACAAAATAGGGGATAGATTTATGGCATTTTTATTATTTTATATTTTACTACTAATGGTGGTGATCAGCAATTTTTAGCAGGACTGCGACATTGCGTCGGACAGATCGGACACTTTTGACACGATTTTGGGACCATTGACATTTATACAGCGATCAGAGCTAAAATAGCCATTGATTACTGTGTTAATGTCACTTGCGGGGAAGGGGTTAACACCAGGAGGCGATCAAGGGGTTAAATGTGTGTTCTAAGGAGTGTTTCTAACGGTGGGGGGGGCGGGACTGCCTGGAGGAGGAGACATATCGCTGTTCATAACCAGTATGAACAGCCGATCTGTCTTCTTTCCCTTGACAGAATGGAGATCTGTCTGTGTACATTGACAGATCTCCGTTTTGTCTCTCTCATCAGCTCTCTTCGCGCCTCCGGTGGCACACACGTGCCCCCTAGTGGTCTTAAAGTGGCCGACGTACAGCTACGGCGAATTGCCCAGGAGAGCCAACCTGCCACAGTATAACGACGGTGGCTGGTCGGCTACTGGTTAAGCAGGCATTTGAAGCAAGTTCAACTGTCCAGCAACAGCAGATTGCTGGACACTGTTTCCTCCTCCAGCACTTCACTCGCTGCAGACTGTTCTTCCACCAGCACTTCACTTGCTGCAGACTGTCACTCCTCCAGACTAGCTAGCACTGCATGGGTAGGCCTTACACTACTTCAGCCAGGCCTCAATGAACTGCCTTTTGTGGGCAGGGGCCGTGGGCCCCCGTGGTGTAGAATAGTTTAGATGCTAGCTGTCCTCTACTCAGCTACCACTCCCTGATAGCTCTCTTCAGGCCCTGCCAGCCAGCCCGGCTGCAAGGACCCTTTTCTACTGCCTACTGCCCTTCTCCACAGTCCTCTCTTCACTGGTTCTGCACCCATCACTCAAACTGCAATCTCCCAGTTCTCTCAGGCGTTCCTCCCCAGTCCTCCCGACTGTGCTCACTCACCAACCCTCTTGGCTGCGACCTGTAGATCTCCATGGAGACTCTAATGCCCCATACACATGATCGGACTTTCTGACAACAAAACCGTGGATTTTTGTTCGAAGGATGTTGGCTCCAAATTGTCTTGCATACACACGGTTACACAAATGTTGGCCAACAATTATGAATGTAGTGACGTACAAGACGTATGTGATATCTCCATTACAAACGCTAGTTATATCTCCGGCTCGTACTTGACTCCAAGCATGTGTGGACTTTTGTCTGACGGACTTGTGTACACATGATCGGAAAGTCCAACAACAAACATTTATTGGCGGAAAATTTGAGAACCTGCTAGCCAACATTTGTTGGCTGAAAGTCAGACAACAAATGTTTGATGGAGCATACACACTGTCGGACTTTCAGCCAACAAGCTCACATCCAACATTTGTTGTCGGAAAACCGATCGTGTGTACGGGGCATTAGAGTGTTCTATCCTGATGTCCTCTTTCCTGCTCTCTCATGGGCCTCTGTTTCCAGGATCTCTTCACTCCTCCCGGATGCACTCGAGCCCAGCCCTGGGCCACCCCCCTTAGACTGGGGTGGGCCCGACATCCTCCACACTCTTTCAGTCCATCTTTCACCCGACAGCTCCCCCCCACCTGGGCTGACCACCGGTATTTAAGGAGGCCCGTCCCCTGCCAATCCAAGTTGGGGATTTGTCAGGGCTCCTTAAGATACCACAGGCAGCTCCACCCCTCTTCCCCTCCTCTCCTTCTAGAAAATGCCAGAAGGAAGAGGGAGGTAACCGAGAAGTGACACTGCCTGTTAGTCATCAGCTGCTGCCCTGAGCCACTCCCAGCCCAGAATAAAAACAAACAGGCCTAGCAGCCAGCTAGGCCTGCCTAAATTTACCTACACTGCCAGAGAAAAACCTCACTCTAGCACCTCACTAACTAGAGGGTGGTACACTAATAATAATAATTTAACAATCCACAATATTTTTGGTTTAATACATGAATTTGATTATATTTTCTTATTTAGCGCAACACAATTTTTACATGGATTATTTACTATGACAAAATATCACATAGTGTAGTTGTAGCTTTTTTCACATTTTAACATAAGCACATTTATTCATTTTTTCAACCCGTGAACTTCCCTACCCCTTTGCACTCACAATAAAACCATGGAATAACTGCCATTTGCGCAGCTCTTTCTTCCTCATCAATAACTTGAGACTTGAGTGCTTGAGGTGATTATAGCCGTATTAGTGCACTTGCAACTATTTTCCTTTAGGTTCAAATTGCAATACTTTTGTATACTCTACCTGGTTTCATAAAATCATAGATATAAGCTCCTAGAAGCTTTATAACAGTGATAATCCCTTATTACTCTTTTCTGATGCATATTTTAGTTTAGTTGTAACTTTTTACTTATCTGAGGCTTTATTATATATTTATTATCCATTTTAGATTCCAGCCTCTATTGACCAAACTATAAAATGTTATCTACACCACTAATTCTAAAACAGACTATGCAAAATAGGCTACTGTCAGGTAAATTGTGGAGCAATAGTTGTTTATTATACCATGATATGTTACTTTCTAGAACTACTTTTGAACATATCTTTGTGATTTGTTAAATTTTAATAAACAAATGTGACAAGAAAATATGTTGAGCCTTAGGGCATTGCCATAAAACGTAGAAAAGTGTGCAACATTCCCCACATTATCGAAGGCAAGTAGACGAAAGTAGAGCAAAATATTTGTCGAGCACTTTGCCACAGTGGCCCAAGTTTCAGCTCCATTTGCCATACCCACAGTCTCTCCTAAATTGCTTTCCTATTTATCCATTTATGGAAGTTTTAATAGAAACAATTGAGTACTGATTGTGATACTTATTTGCACTAATATCCAATTTGACCTTGAAGGATGGGCACGTCCTGAAAGCTTGTGCTAAAAAATTGGATGTTAGTGCCAATAATAAAAGCAACTTGAGCCATTATGGCAAAATGCTTGACAAATATGTTTGCTCTACTTACGTCTACTTGCCTTCGATAATGTGGGGAATGTTGCACACTTTTCCAAGTTTTATGGCAATGCCCTAAGGCTCAACATATTTTAATTTTAATTTGAGTATTTAACCCAATTAGATCAGTCCCAAATTGGAACCTAATTTACAACCTGTCTCAAGCCCTGTTACTAATTTCTGCTCTTTCCAAACTTGAATGAAAATGAGTAAATTTTATATTTCTTGCCACTAGTGAAACCTTAGCTAGAGCTTGGAAACAATCAACTTTGCAGAGGTGAAGCAGGAAGTGCTGTACACAATGGTGTCAGAAATGAACAGCTTTGATTATCCTTAACCACTTCAGCCCTGGAAGGATTTGCCCCCTTAATGACTAGGCCATTTTTTGCGATATGGGACTGCGTTGCTTTAACTGACAATTGCGAGGTTGTCCGACGTTGTACCCAAGCAAACTTAACGTCCTTTTTTCCCCACAAATAGAGTTTTCTTTTGGTGGTATTTGATCACCTCTGCAGTTTTTATTTTTTGCGCTAAAAAACAAAAAAAAGCTACAATTTTGAAAA
Organism: Lithobates septentrionalis; assembly: GCA_037952835.1. Lineage (NCBI taxonomy): Eukaryota > Metazoa > Chordata > Amphibia > Anura > Ranidae > Lithobates > Lithobates septentrionalis. The sequence continues at coordinate 414,077 of JBBDGP010001172.1, forward strand.
AAAAAATGTTTTACTTTTTCTATAATAAATATCCCCAATTTTTAAAAAAATGTCTTCCTCAGTTTAGGCCAATATATATTCTTCTACATTTTTTTGGTAAAAAAAAATATGTAGAACATATAGCGTCTACAAAGTTATAGCGTCTACAAAATAGGGGATATATTTATGGCATTTTTATTTTTTATTTTTTTGACTGCAACATTGCGGCGGACAGATCGGTCACTTTTGACATTTTTTGAAGCCATTGACATTTATACAGCGATCAGTGCTATAAAAATGCACTGATTACTGTGTAAATGTCACTGGCAGGTAAGGTGTTAACACTAGGGGGTGATCAAGGTGTTAAATGTGTTCCCTGCTAGTTGTTTCTAATTGTGAGGGGATGGGACTCACTGGAGGAGGAGATGGATCGCTGTTCTTAATCTTCAGGAGCAGACGATCTGTCTCTCCTACCCTGACAGAACCAGGATTTGTGTGTTTATACACACAGATCCCCATTCTGGCTCTCTTTCCTGCTATTGTGGTCGGCCGGCAGGCAGGCATCGCGACCACCACCACGCACATTGGGTCCCCCACAGTGGGTGTGCACTCCTGCTAAGGCTCTTAAAGGAGCCAACGTACCTGTATGGCGGTTCATGCAGGGCTGTCAACCTGCCGCAGTATATGTATGTGAGCCGGTCGGGAAGTGGTTAATGATGCCCACTAGCAATTTCTGAAAATATAATCTCCTTGGCTGTACTACTGTTAAACTTTTGTGAAAACCCTCAAAACAAAAGTATATTGAATGGGAAACATATCAACAAAGTAACCTCTAAAAACATAATAGATATGTAAAATATGTTGCCAATCAAGACTTTTTGGGATTTTTTTTTCTATCACAATGACAAAATAACACATGTAAACCCACAGAACTCCAGCATTCCGCTAAGGTTGATGCCCACACTGGGTACCGCTGCTCTAAGGGTGCCACTGCCACCTGATCAGTTCTAATGGACAGGTGGTGCCTGCTGCATAGTTTGGCAAATACCAGAGAAACAAATAGAAGGAAGGAGACCACACAGTGCACTAGCACTGAATCACTCTGCTCATCCCACCTGCCCACCCAATAGAAAACCATTCCAGAGCGATGCTAAAGCTACTGTTGCTTAGCGACAGAGGCACCCTTTGAGCAGTGGTACCCAACGTGGGTGGGGGTGGCACCCTCAGCCATGCCCCTCTAGATGCGTGCCCCCCCCCAGTTTCAGCCTAGGTTGTATTTCTTGGGGTTTTTTTGTCATCTACATCCCTTATCGCAAGAGTCATCTTCACTTCCTGCCCCACTGACCGGCACAGAAAGCGAGGGAAGCCTAAAACCTAACATTTTTTTCCCTAGAATTATAAGTAAGCAGAAATGTTCTGATGGGGGTACCCAATTTAGGAAAACCTGTAAATCTGGGGCCTCCTACTAATTTTTTCTTATTTACTGTCAAGCCTCCGGGACAAAACATTAATGTTGGACCCTTTTGATTTTATTAATACCCAATGCCTGTCAGCACAGGGCCTTAAAGTGTGTACATACTGTATATACATATAATTTATATGTATTAATACTGCAAGAATGTTCAAAAACAAACTGAACTTTACAGACTTCAACCTTTTTACCTGATGCATAAAATAAAAGCCAAAGCTACATATTTTTTTTAAATATCACGAAGAGAGTCTCTACATGTAAAAGGTTGTTTACTTCTCTTGCTTTTACACAAAACGATTATGAGGTTATGCTTTTATTAAGATCTCCAACAGTACAATATGAAAAATATGGGTAAAATACAGAAAGCACCAAACAACTGTACAACCTCATAAATATTATAATTATCACAGTGAGGAATTGTACTAGGCTCTATATATTGAGACAAATTGAATTTAGAATGGTAGTAATATGGATTTCAACAGAACCAAACTGCTAAACCTAGCTTATAATTAACGAGATTGTTATATTTCAATGTCTAAAAGTCAGTTTAGTTGTAAAGTTAATAGTGTGCTTGGTAATTACAACTGTCTAATGGCAAATTTTAATGAGGATCATAGCAAGACATTGGCACACTTGCGGAACACATACAAATTAGCAGGTACAGTGGACCTTTCAGAAATCTGTCCTCTTCAAACAATCTTTATATTATTGTAAGAAAAGGAAAAATATTATTCATAATTATTTGTAATACAAGTATGTTATACAAGACTGTTAAAGGAGAAGTGGAGCCAAATCCCTTTTGGACCTACTTCTCCTGTGGACCACAGGAAGGCACTTAGTTCTGAACTCCTGTGACCTTTATTCAGCTGACAGCGGACTAAAGTCCACTGTTGACTGATGTCACTCAGCCGGTCCAGACTGATGAGATCCTGACTTTAATGTTGGGTTCCACCCAGATGCCTGAGTGCCAACTGGTTCAGCCTCTCACTGAAATCAAAGGGAGCAGAATCTGTCAAATGAAAAATGCAAATTGTTTGGGCTAAAAAAGGATATTAGGCAAAAGGATATTAAAAAAAAAAAACATGGTGGGTGGGTACTGCCATTGTGAATATGTACAAATGCAAAAACATTCACTAACAAGAGATGAAATGAAAAAAAGGAATAAATGATTATAGGGCAGTATAAATCTGTTTTGCAATCGTAGCCTTACCTGGTTTTAATAGAGCCACTAGGATCACCTCATACATAAAGCCTGGTAATAAATTAAATCCAAAATATGCATTAAAAGTGATGGCAAAACAATTTCTTTATAAGGCTTATATACAGTATCTCACAAAAGTGATTACACCCCTTACATTTTTGTAAATATTTTATTATATATTTTCATGTGACAACACTGAAGAAATGACACTTTGCTACAATGTAAAGTAGTGAGTGTGTACAGCTTGTATAACAGTGCAAATGTGCTGTCCGCTCAAAATAACTCAACGCACAGCTATTAATGTCTAAACTGCTGGCAATAAAAGTGAGTACACCCCTAAGTGAAAATGTCCAAATTGAGCCCAATTGGAAATTTTCCCTCCTCGATGTCATGTGAGTCGTTAGTGTAACAAGGTCTCAGCTGTGAATGGGGAGCAGGTGTGTTAAATGTGGGGTTATTGCTTTGATTCTCTCATACTGGTCACTGGAAGTTCAACATGGCACCTCATGGCAAAGAACTCTCTGAGGATCTGAAAAAAGAGAATTGTTGCTCTACATAAAGATGGCCTAGGCTATAAGAAGATTGCCAAGAACCTGGAACTGAGCTGCAGCATGGTGGCCAAGACCATACAGCAGTTTAACAGGACAGATTCCACCTCAGTACAGGCCTCGCCATAGTCGACCAAAGAAGTTGAGTGCACACATTTCTGCAGAGGTTGAGGGGGGGGGTGGTCAGCCTGTCAGTGCTCAGACCATACGTAGCACACTGCATCAAATTGGTCTGTATGTGTGAGGGATGCTATACACAGACATCCAATACCAGTGATCAGATCATTGGGCTGCACCAAGGAATCAGGGACAAACAAGTAAATGAAAAAAGTATGTTTTTTCAAAGATAAAGACACACGTGCAAACCAAACAGCAAACCATAAACAAGTAAACAAGTGCAAGACACAGCAAACCCCAAAACCACCTAACTAACTATCTAACTAATATATATATATATATATATATATATATATATATATATATATATATATACACACACACACACGCGCGCGCGCACACACGCACACACGAGCAAAGGAAACAAACATGAAATAAACAAGGCAGGGACAAAAGCAAAAGGGAACAGAAGCTGGGTATAAGGAAGCAGGGAGCAGGTAACAGGGAACAGATCTCAAGGACAAAAGCAGGTAACAGGGAACAGGTCTCCAGGACAGGATTCACTGAACAGGGTACAGGACAAGCAGGTACAAGGCAGGATGAGACACAAAAAAGCCTACAAACAGTTTTCTGAGGACAAATAGACTAAGGACATGAGGGGGGATTTTTTGGGACATTGAATGAGGTGGGTTGGAGTGGCTAAATGATAAGTTGGTTTTAAAAAGGATACCTTTATTGTCAAAAAGCATCACAGCATAACATAAATGCAATGAGTAAATATGCAATCACATGTAGTACATACAATATATTGAAATCAATAGATCATCTACAGAATAGGTGCATGCAGTAGCCCCACGGTTTTGTGTAAATAAAATTATACTCTTCAGGGCAGGTGCACTTGGGTCTACAACAAAACATGAATAAATAAATATGTACCATGGTTGAAACCATGTGTGGGAGAAGTATATACCCCGTTTCCCTGAAAATAAGACCTAGCGTGATTGTCGATGATGGCTGCAATATAAGCCCTACCCCCCAAATAAGCCCTAGTCAAAGTCCTTGTAGGTCTTCTTTTCAGGGTAGGGCTTATTTGGGGGGTAGGGCTTATATTGCAGCCATCACCGACAATCACGCTAGGTCTTATTTTCAGGGAAACAGGGTACATATAGGGAGAAAAGTGTAAACTCATCTCTATGGATACTTACAAGCATGTAGAGTCTGAGTCTGTGCATCCAGACAGGGAAGGCTGCCAGAGGTATCATTCCTGGGTGCTGAGGTCGGAACCCGGCATTGAAAATACCATGATCCCAACAGAGATGAAAAACACATAGCCAAATGGTGGTAGGTGTGGGTTCAAATTCCAGAAATTAATTACAATAGGTGCATTGTAAATACATCTTAGAGTGTACCACTAATGAAATATAATATAATAGAAACCCAACACCACAAATCCATATAAAGGATATGAGTGTAATATAATGAATGGGCTAGAGGAACTAAAGCCTAAGTAAGGGTTTGAGTTAAAAAAAAATCTTGAAAGGAAATGGGGAAAAAATGTGGGAAAAATGACAACTAAATACTAAAGGGACATAGGTATCAAAAAGGTGAGCAGGACCACTACTGGAATGCTGGATAACTACTCCCCACCAGCTGAAGCCAGAAGAGAAGCTACTGGCTGAGGCCCCCCAACACCGTGGCTGTTTCAATCAAATTTTATAGGCCCATATTAAATATGTCTAGGCCAATTTCGGATAAATGCACCAAATCATCACAAAACATACCCGGAACAAAACCTTCTAATTCAGCATGGCGAAATGATAATCCACCAGACGAAAGCAGAAAGTTATGAACTGTCCTATTGAGACGTTTCCTAATCCTATCCACATATAATAAGCTACCAGAGGGAGACCAGATAGGCCTAGGAATCATCTCAGAGAATGCTAAAACAGCAGAAGGAAACAGAATCCTTATAGAATAAAGGTCCCTTTTTACTTCACAGAGCAGCTCCCACATTTTGACCTTCCCTAGATTGTTGGCCCCGGCTTGGATGACTAAAACTTGAGGAGTTGGCCAGATGCTAGCCAAATAAATCAAATGGTCTCTCAGATTCCTCCACCTTAAACCCCTAATACCCGACCAAAAAACTGAGAATTTATTAGCATCCAGACCTAGAATTGGAGGAGTAGGTCCTAGTTCCGGCATTTTTAGCAGCCCAGAAAACATAAGAATGACCCACTATCCAGACATTGGATTTGGAAGAATCTGAGAAAGTGAAATCACAAAGTTAGTAGATCTGGGCGGACATATATCTTGTACCTATCACTGCCCCAATGGCCAACCTTTTTCAAAACATCTACAGATAAACCCATAGAATCAGCTGTAGTAGCCGCCCCAATCCTAAAGGAATGAGATGAAAAGCAAAAACCTGAAAGATTCAGGCATCTTAAACAGGAAGCTAATACAGTTGAAAACTGGTACCTTGTTAAAGAGTACAGGTTCTGGTGAATAAAAAAGGAATCCATAGAAGTAGGTCTGACTGGAAGATACCTGGCAACATGTGAGACCAGGCATATTACAGGATTAGTGGAGCTGGCTAGAGAAATCCAATGGCCTCTACCTACATGCAGGGATTTGGACCTACAAAGGAAAAGGTTCAGGAACCCCTCACCCAAAGACACATGGCAAAAATGAAGAAAAGAGATAGACCTTCTATTCATGGCTGTAAATTCCCCCACCCTGAGGGCACCAAAAAAGGCAATTGCAAAGGCAGCTCTGAAGAGGAAAACTCAAACTCCAAAAAACAAACCTCCTCCAAAACCCAGAGAAGGTCAATTAACAAATTAACCAAAATGGGGCACCTATTATCACACGTAGGTCTAGACCTTCTAAGTCCTTTGAGCACTTGACTAACCTGAAAGAAAGAAGTTAATGCAGGTAAACCTGAAATTTTTTAGAAAAAAGAACACACCCGCTAACATCCTGCTTACTGATGTGGGACTGAGTTTTACCTGAATCAGCCTAGACACAAACACCAGAGAGACATATGCAGTCACATCCAAGGCATCCAGGCCCAACTAATGACAAAATGAACACTATCTGAACCAAGAACAGCGATAGTCTAGCCAAGTCTTTCTTGATACAGAGTTTTTTAGGTTAGACAGTATCAGTTCCAAATTAAGCCCCAGAGGAAATCTGGGCAAGAGGTTCCACACTGATCCACCGCCAGAGCCAATTGCTGAAACTTCTTGAACTGCAAACGTTATACAGCGTCAGCTATGATATTATGTATACCCGCTATGTGCGTGGCTTTTAACCAAATATTAAAACGCATGCAGTGTAATACTAGAAAATGCAACAATTTAATAACTGGTTCAGACTTAGAGGATAAAGTATTAATGGCAAAGAAAACACCCCTGTTATCCGTATGCGCCAGAACTCTGCGGTTTTTTAAAGCTTCCTTCCACACCACTATGGAAACTATTACCAGGAATAATTCCAGGAGGACAAGATTCTGAAGAATGTCCTGCTGCAACCAATCCGAGTGCTACTCACCGTCCATAAAGGCTCTAAAGCTCAAGGATCCAGCAGCATCTGTGAAGAATTTCAACTGATAGTTATTAATAAATTCTTGTTGCCATATTGTGGAACCATTAAAATTACATAAAAAGGCATCCCAAACTTTCAGATCCTCCCTAATGCTCTTGGAGATACAGATGTGAGAATATGGACTCTTAAAACCCCTGGTAGCCAAAGCACACTTCCGGGAAAATACCCTGGCCATAGGAATGACCCTGGCTGCGAAAGCAAAAAGACCCAATAAAGACTGGGCATCTTTCAGTAAAACCTTTCTTTTCAATAGAAAGACTGAGATCATTGATCTCATCTTTTGAAGTTTGTGTAAGGGCAATCTGAACTCAATTAGCGAGGAGTCAATTGTAATCCCCAAACATTCGATAATTGGTAGAAGGAAAAAACGTCTTTTCTGGTGCAAGCGGAACCCCAAAGTGTTCACATATGCCAAAAAACAGTTGCAATGACTCTAGACAAGCAGAGGAGCCCACAGGGTCAACAAATAAAAAGTCATCCAAATAAGGCCAAACCCTCTTGGAAGGATAAGATACTGACAAAACCCAGTGCAAAAAAGTAGAAAAGGATTTAGAATAAAAACATGACAAAGAAAAACCCATGGGCATACATTTTTCGAAATAGAATTGACCTTGAAATTGAAAACCTAAGGAACTGAAACCTTGTGGGTGCACTTGCAGCAAGCAAAATGCAGATTTGACGTCTGCCTTAGCCAATAAGGCACCACGTCCCTGCTGCCTCAAAATAACAAGAACCTCATCGAAGGAAGAATAGTACACTGGGGCTTCTACATCAAAAACTTTGTCATTCAATGAAGAGTCCAACCGATAGGAAAGATGATGTGTCAATCGAAAACAGCCACTCTCCTTTTTAGGAATGATACCCAAGGGGGAGAGCCTAAAATTTTAAAATGGTGGGGAAGAAAAGGGGCCAGCTATCATACCTTCAGTAATTTCTTTGGATATTTTATCTTGTACCACAGACGAATGTATATAAGCAGATTTTAAATTCCCTACCATATTACAGCCCGACCCATTAAAAGAAGGAACCAGAAAACATCCCTGAAACCATTATTTAGCAGAGTTGCCATCCTGTGATCTGGATAGCGTTCTGGCCAGGGAAGCATTCTTACTAGGATCACCGGGGTCGAGGCTTTTACCACTAGCATCCTTGAGAAGTGATTGAAAAGAGGTTGAGGCAGATCTACGAAAGCACCTGCTGGCAGAATGGTTCCCATTACAGTGGGAGCACTCAGGCCTATGCCTGCAGTTAGATAGGAACTTGCATTGCCCTTCATTGAAGGCAAAACAAAATTCTTTGGGAAATGTAATTTATGGAGTAGACCCTACTCTAGGGGTGAATTGAGGTTTTGGGGGCAACATTAGATTTAACCATAAGCCTACATCCTTAGACCCCCATTGTAAAGAGGGGTGAACTGCCAATTTCTGCCAAAAATTCTCGTCATACGTGTATCAAGCATAACCACCAAAATGACGAAAGGCTTCAGCAATGATATCTAAATGCTGGAATAAACCCGAGCATTAGACTTGAGCACAACAGAAAATTTTGTTTAGTTTCATTTCGTTTTCATTCGTAAAATACATAATTTCGTTATGTTATATTCGTTATATTACATTACTTCATTTTCGGATAATTAGCTATTTCTGTAGAGTGTCGAGTGTTCGTTATACTGAATCTCGAATCATGTCGAATTCATTCATTATATCCGCTATATTTCTTTCGTATTAGTTGAAATTCGATATTTATTTATGTATATATATATTCATGATAATGATTCATAGTTAGAAAGTCATTTGTTTATTGAATCTATTAACAAACACAATGACAATATCTCTTCTCCTCAATACAACACCCTTCTCACTCAGTTCTCAGGAATGCACTTTGCCAGTAATCCAAAGTCCAGCACAAAATTAATCAGATGATTGGACTGTACGATTTACTTTGAGCTGAGCTTTTGTTTCATTAGATCTTTAACGAATTACCAAATCATGACAAATTCATTCATTATATCCGCTATAATTTCTTTAGTATTAGTTGAAATCCGTTATTTTTTTATTCGGACATTCGGATGCATTCAGTCCGAAACTAATTGCACATGTCCACTGAGCATTTACTAGGGAAGCATTCTCCCATGACAGCCGCATAAATAAAAAAGGCCTGTAACCAGTTCTGGAAGGTTTTGGGAATGGCTCTCCTCCTATCCTCTTCTGTACATTCCCCTGCCTGCTTGTCAGATTTAGACAGAAATTCTTTTGAAGCAGGTAATAATGACAATATGTCAATGAATTCACCCCTCCAATTTTTTTCTTTATCTGTTTTAGTTAAATGAAAGCCCAAAGGCGAAATTTCACATGGCATGGCCTCTTTAAAAGAGGAATCTGGCACCAAGTTGTCAGACCCAGAGTCTATAGCCCAGGAATTCCAAAAATTCTATCGGAAGCTTTATAACCTCCCTAACACCCAAACCCAGTAAGGTCTATCTAGGGCAGATTTGATATCTACCTTTTTGACATCTTCAGGTATGCCCTCCCTCCCGTCAGAGGTAACTGAGGGAATGGAAGCATCTATAACAGATAAAGAAGTGGCCATGGCAATAGAATCTTCTAAATTAGGGAAGGCCCCTGGCCCAGATGGGCTAAATTTGGCTTACTATAAAACTTTTCAGGATGTTCTCTCTCCATATTTTTTACGTACCTATAACTCTATTTCAGCCAACAGTAAGCTAACAGAGGGCGCTTTGAGGGCTCACATTATGGTCATTCCTAAGCAGAACAAAGATCATACTCAATGTGTGAATTATCGCCCCATCGCACTCTTAAATGCCGATTTAAAATTATTTTCTAAAATCCTAGTGAATAGGCTATTGCCATATATTCCCCATCTTGTTCACACAGGCCAGGCAGGCTTTATCCCTCAGAGAGAGGCCAGGGACAATACTGTAAGGACAATAGATCTAATCCACTTCACCCGATCGGAGGCCCGACCATTTTTGCTCTTATCAACAGATGCTGAAAAGGCCTTCAATCGGGTGGACTGGCAGTTCTTACGATCTACCCTTAGACATATTGGCTTGGGGCCACGAATGCAGTCCTGGATTCAGGCATTATATACTGACCCCACAGCCGCTGTGCTGGTGAATGGGGCCCAATCAGAGTTTTTCTCTTTGTCCAATGGGATGAGACAGTGCTGCCCTCTTTCTCCATTAATCTTTGTGTTAACCTTAGAACCCTTTCTCTGTAAAGCTAGATTAGATTCCTTGATTAGTGGATGAAGCATAAAATTGCTGCGTATGCAGATGATCTTTTATATTTTCTTACTGACCCAGAGGTTTCACTACCTTGTTTATTTCAATGTTTTGCTCAGTATAAGGATCTGTCTAATTTTTCCATAAATGATGTTAAAAGTGACGCAATGAGTATTCTTCTCCCTATGAAGTGTATTGTAAAGCTACAACGCTTCTATCGGTTTAAATGGGTTCAGTGTTTTTTTAAATATCTGGGGGTTAAATTAACTCCGGACACTGCTTCGTTGTTTGAGATTAAATTTTTGTCCATTGTTATCTAAAATGCTATCAAATCTCCAACTTTGGTCCTTACATGGTTTGGGAGGTGTAACGCATTTAAGATGATAATGCTTCCACAGATTTTATATCTAATGCAAGCGGTACCTATTAAATTACCTCAGAAATGGAGGAACTCCCTAGGGGTGGGACTTTAAAGGCACTACCATAGCACAAATAAGGTAAAAAAGTGTATACATTTTATTATATAAAGACAAAAGGGTACATGATAAATAGGAAATAGACAAGCACAAATGGATGAATTATGATGTACAAACGTTTGGCAGAATAGACATGATACAAAAATCCTAAACCCAACGGCGTTTCAGAGATGAACTGTAGTCTCCTTCATCAGGGATTTTCAAGGAAGTACATAGTCTATAAAAGTTTAAATGCATGATAATCAATCAATAAGTCCTAGCATGTAATGAATATTAATCAAACGTAATAGCAATACTTATATCATAATAGCAAAACAGTACATAGACGCATCCAGACAAACTTTAAAAAGTGAGGAATAAACTGAGGCGAGGGGTCCCCCAGGGCCACGTCCACCAGGCAACGGTCAGTATAAAATGGAGTGAACAAAACTGACGTAGAGGAAGCGGAAGGAAGTGGTAAAAAACCCCCTTCCTCACATCCAACAGGCCCACTGGAGTCCGATTCACAGACCAGCGGTAAGCTGACACATACACTGAGGCCCAAAATATGAGGAGGATCTGGAATGAGAGCAGGGAGAGGGAAAGATGAAAGAGAATTGATATAATGATGAGCTATCTATGTATACAAAAAGGTAGCATATATGTATCAAATTGAGCATATATGTATCAAACAGTGATATGAAGACCTACCTAGATTTTTAAGATAGAAAATATACAGATCGATGGATAAGAGGGAAGACTGTAGAGAGGTCTGTGAAGTCTTGTGCTGCAGGTAGACACTGTGAGATAATAGAAATATACACAACTAAGGAACATCCAAAGAGTAAAAATGTAAAGCAGAGAACAAAAAGGAAGGCTCTTCAAATAGAATACCATAAAGAAAAATAAGTAAACATTGGGGGTTGTTTACTAAAGGAAAATCCACTTTCCACTGCAAGTGCACTTGAAAGTGCACTAAACGTGCACTTGGAAGTAAAGTCGCTGTAGATCCGAGGGGGACATGGAAGGAAAATAAAAAAACAGCATTTTGGCTTATACTTGATTGGATAATAAAATCAGCAGAGCTTCCACTCATTTCAGATCTACCCCTTAGATTTAGAGCAACTGCACTTCCAAGTGCACTTTCAGTGCACTTTCAAGTGCACTTGCAGTGCAAAGTGGATTTGCCTTTCGTAAATAATCCCCATTGTGTCTTACCAGAGCAGCAGGACTCTCAGTCACAGAGAGAACTCCCAAACAGTCTCATATCCCTGGCCCTACCTGATCTGCAATGAGTGAAGATTATAAATAGAGCAGTCCTGCCCCTCCCACTGAGAACCCAGCTGCTAGGTATAATGCCAAGCAGCTGGGTATAATTCGCTCTGAGTCCAGCCTCCCAGGGCGGGCCCCCTGAGCTGTCACTGCACCGTGTCCCCACACAGCACAAGTGCAGAGGGTGCCGCACACATGCGCCACACGGACAGCAGGCCGAACAGCGCGCGCGTCATGCGCACGCGCTGAGGAGGGGCACGGCACAGTGGCGTCCCACCGGCGCGGCTAGATGATCTCAACAGAGATCACCTTGGACAAGGGATGTCCGCAAAGGAAGGTGGATCCCTCATCCCTGAAACCTCCAAAGAGGCTGTCCGGCCGCACCGGGTGTATGTGTGAAAGGATGAAAAATGTAAAAGAGAAAAAAAAAAATTGTAACAAAATTGGAAAAAAGGAGGATACAGACCTGAGGCGATCACCTTATCCAAATAGCCAATTAGGCCTAATATAAAGTGGACCGTATCAAGCGGGGGAGGGGCCGACAGGGGACCCCACGTCACAGCCCTCACACCTCCTGGGCAAGACAAAGGCAGACAACAAAAGGGCAATAAGAGACAAAAATAATGATGATATGGGTACAAAGGGCCTGATGGAAAAGTCTAGAGTACAAACATCAAAAAACAAAACATAGATACAGGGCAAAATCAAATCAAGCAAAGTGTCACAGAAAGACCAAATACCATATACAAAAGCATGCTCATCACAGAGAGAGAGAGAATGGAGGAGGACAAGAAGGCAAAAAAAAAAAAAGGTGTGTAGAATGGTACTATTTTTCCATTCCTCCTGAGTTGAATCGGGAGTTGAATCCCTCCAAAAATGGCCTAAAACAGACTGCATCATATAAGCCAGGAGGGCGGGTGGCCTGCAAAGTGTATATCCACTGCAGCTCAAGCTGGAGGAGACTCTTGTTCCAGTCCCTTCCCCTCGAGCTGGGGTGGATACGGTCAAGAATCAAAAACTTGATTCTGGGAAAGATGCCTGAATGGACCAGGGTGGTGTGTCTCCCAAGGGGAAGGTCTGGATTACAAGTCTGCATGCTGTGGATGTGACGATATGCTCACTTCCAAAATGGAAGCTTGGTCTTCCCGATGTAGAAACACTCACAGCTGCACTTGAGAAGATAGACCACCCCAAAGGTTTGGCAATTTGCAAAGTGGCGTGGTCTAAAGGTCTGACCACTGGGTAGAGTTGGACTTTTTCTAGTATCCATTAGGGATGAGCCGAACACCCCCCTGTTCGGTTCTCACCAGAACATGCGAACAGGAAAAAAGTTCGTCCGAACACGCGAACACCGTTAAAGTCTATGGGACACGAACATGAATAATCAAAAGTGCTAATTTTAAAGGCTTATATGCAAGTTATTGTCATAAAAGTGTTTGGGGACCTGGGTCCTGCCCCAGGGGACATGGATCAATGCAAAAAAAAGCTTTAAAAACGGACGTTTTTTCAGGAGCAGTGATTTTAATAATGCTTAAAGCGGGGGTCCACTTATACCGCCAAAAAAAAAAAAAATTAAAAGCCAGCAGCTACAAATACTGCAGCTGCTGACTTTTAATAAATGGCCACTTACCTGTCCCAGGGTCCAGCGATGTCGGCAGGCGATGCCGAAAACCCGCTCGGTTCTCGGCAGCTACCGTCGCCATCCTAGGTGAGGGAATCAGGAAGTGAAGCGTTGCGGCTTCACTTCCCGGTTCCCTACTGCGCATGCGCGAGTCGCGCTGCGCTTCCTAACTGCACTGCAACCCCCTCCCCCCTGAAAGGTGCCAAATGTGACACCGGAGGGGGGGAGAGTTCCGAAAAGCGGAAGTTCCATTTTTGTGTGGAACTCCGCTTTAAAATGAAACAATAAAAGTGTAATATCCCTTTAAATTTCGTAGCTGGGGGGTGTCTATAGTATGCCTGTAAAGGGGCGCATGTTTCCCGTGTTTAGAACAGTCTGACAGCAAAATGAGATTTCGAAGGAAAAAACCCATTTAAAACTACTCGCGGCTATTGCATTGCCGACAATACACATAGAAGTTCATTGATAAAAACAGCATGGGGAACCCCGAACCAAATTTTTTTTTAAAAAATGACGTGGGAGTCCCCCTAAATTCCATACCAGGCCCTTTAGGTCTGGTATGGATATTAAGGGGAACCCCGGCCAAAATTTAAAAAAAAATGATGTGGGGTTCCCCCTAAATTCCATACCAGACCCTTCAGGGTCAGCAAGGGGAACCCCGCGCCAAAAAAAAAAAAAAAAACGGCGTGGGGTCCCCCCAAAAATCCATACCAGACCCTTATCCGAGCACCTAACCTGGCAGGCCGCAGGAAAAGAGGGGGGAGGAGAGTGCGGACCCCCCCTCCTGAACCGTACCAGGCCACATGCCCTCAACATTGGGAGGGTGCCTTGGGGTAGCCCCCCAAAACACCTTGTCCCCATGTTGATGAGGACAAGGGCCTCATCCCCACAACCCTGGCCATTGTTTGTAGGGTTCTGCGGGCGGGGGGCTTATCGGAATCTGGAAGCCCCCTTTAACAAGGGGACCCCCAGATCCCGGTACCCCCCTGTGTGAAATGGTGGGTACTTACCCCTACCATTTCACTAAAAAACTGTCAAAAATGTTAAAAATGACAAGAGACAGTTTTTGACAATTCCTTTATTTAAATTCTTCTTCTTTCTTCTATCTTCCTTCATATTCTTCTTCTGGTTCTTCTGGCTCTTCTGGTTCTTCCTCCGGCATTCTCGTCCAGCATCTCCTCCACGGCGTCTTCTATCTTCTTCTCCTTGGGCCGCTCCGCACCCATGGCATGGGGGGAGGCTCCGGCTCTTCTCTTCATCTTCTTCATCTTCTTCTCTTCTTCTTTTCTTCTCTTCTTCTCTTCTTCTCTTCTTCTCATCTTCATTTTCTTCTCCGGGCCGCTCCGCACCCATGCTGGCATGGAGAAAGGCTCCTGCTGTGTCCTTGTCTGACGGTTCTTAAATAATGGGGGCGGGGCCACCCGGTGACCCCGCCCCCCTCTGACGCACGGTGACTTGACGGGACTTCCCTGTGACATCACGGGGAATGCCACAGGGAAGTCCCGTCATGTCCCGTGCGTCAGAGGGGGGCGGGGTCACCGGGTGGCCCCTTCCCCTGTTATTTAAGAACCGTCAGACGAGGAGACGCCGTCACACAGCAGGAGCCTCCCTCCATGCCAGCATGGATGCGGAGCGGCCCGGAGAAGAAAATGAAGAAGAGAAGAAGGAAGAAGAGAAGAAGATGAAGAAGAAGATGAAGATAAGAGCGGGAGCCTCCCCCCATGCCATGGGTGCGGAGCGGCCCGAGGAAAAGAAGATAGAAGACGCCGCAGAGGAGATGCTGGACGAGAATGCCAGAGGAAGAACCAGAAGAACCAGAAGAACCAGAAGATGAAGGAAGATAGAAGAAAGAAGAAGCATTTAAATAAAGGAATTGTCAAAAACTGTCTCTTTTCATTTTTAACATTTTTGACAGGTTTTTAGTGAAATGGTAGGGGTAATTACCCCCTTACCATTTCACACAGGGGGGGCCGGGATCTGGGGGTCCCCTTGTTAAAGGGGGCTTCCAGATTCCGATAAGCCCCCCGCCCGCAGACCCCCACAACCACCGGCCAGGGTTGTGGGGATGAGGCCCTTGTCCTCATCAACATGGGGACAAGGTGTTTTGGGGGGCTACCCCAAAGCACCCTCCTAATGTTGAGGGCATGTGGCCTGGTATGGTTCAGGAGGGGGAGCGCACTCTCGTCCCCCCCTCTTTTCCTGCAGCCTGCCAGGTTGCGTGCTCGGATAAGGGTCTGGTATGGATTTTTGGGGGGACCCCACGCCGTTCTTTTTTGGCGCAGGGTTCCCCTTAAAATCCATACCAGACCTGAAGGGTCTGGTATGGAATTTAGGGGGAACCCCAGGTTATTTTTTTTAAAATTTTGGCCGGGGTTCCCCTTAATATCCATACCAGACCTGAAGGGCCTGGTATGGAATTTAGGGGGACTCCCACGTCATTTTTTTTTAAAATTTTGGTTCGGGGTTCCCCTGTGGGGAATTCCCATGCCGTTTTTATCAATGAACTTCTATGTGTATTGTCGGCAATGCAATAGCCGCGAGTAGTTTTAAATTAGTTTTTTCCTTCGAAATGTCATTTTGCTGTCAGACTGTTCTAAACACGGGAAACATGCGCCCTTTTACAGGCATACTATAGACACCCCCCAGCTACGAAATTTAAAGGGATATTACACTTTTATTGTTTGACTTTAAGCATTAATTAAATCACTGCTCCTGAAAAAACGGCAGTTTTTAAAACTTTTTTTGCATTGATCCATGTCCCCTGGGGCAGAACCCGGGTCCCCAAACACTTTTTATGACAATAACTTGCATATAAGCCTTTAAAATTAGCAGTTTTGATTTCTCCCATAGACTTTTAAAGGGTGTTCCCTTTCCCATTCGAATTTGCCGCAAACACCCCAAATTGTTTGCTGTTCGGCGAACTAGCGAACAGCCAAAGTTCGAGTCGAACATGAGTTCGACTCGAACTCGAAGCTCATCCCTAGTATCCATATATCTGCAGTTGCCACATGCACTACACATATATGTACCCTTATATTTACAGTGAACTACATCCTTGTCTCCTCTGTACTCGCTTTTTACTAGTCTAGAAGCGATTGAATTGGCTCTTCTGAAGGTAAAAAGAGGGGTCTGTGGTAATAAACATCTTAAATTAGAATCCATAGTGAGAGTGTGCCAATATTTGGAAACAATTTTGCGGATTTCAATATGTTGGTTACAGTATTTCGTTATTATCCGCAAAGAACTATCTGACTTTTTTGCTGTTGATGGTAAGGGAAGTGGCCTGTCGAAATGCTTTTTTCAAGGATGTTTTAGAGTAGCCTCTTAGCAGCAGCCTGATACACAATTTTCCTGCCTGCAAGAGGAAAACTTCATCATTAGTAAAATTTTGTCTCACCCTTAAGTATTGACTATATTGTATAGATCTGATGAGGGTCTCAGGGTGAAAACTGGAGGTGTGTAAAGTTGTTTGCGGTACAAGCTGCTGATGAGTGTGCCATCCTCATTACTAGATACTTGTACATCTAAAAAAGAAATAGTGCTGGCATCAGAGGACATAGTAAAAGTCAAGTTAAATTTATTGCGATTCATTCTCCCCAGACATTGGGGAATGGCTGTTTACCCATGTGATCAGCTGTGTCCAATCACAGCCGATCACAAGTATAAACAAAGTAGCGGTTTCCAGGGATCTCTCCTTCTCTCTCCTCACACACCGATCGTGTGAGGAGAGAAAAGGAGAGATCTGATCAGTGAGTGAAACACTTTTCATAACACTTGTCTACTGTCTACTGTCCACACAACACGCACCCCCCCCACCAATAAAGAGAACCTGTCACAGCCCATCAGGATCTGTCACAGCCCATCTGGATCTGTCACAGCCCATCAAGATCTGTCACAGCCCATCAGAACCTGTCACAGCCCATCAGAACCTGTCACAGCCTGCCTGGATCTGACAGCCCATCTGTCACACAGACCGCCATTAGTACCACTAACGGTACCGCTATTAGTACCGCCATCAGTACCGCCATCGGTACCATCTAGATCTGACAGCCCATCTGTCATTGCCCATCTGTCACACAGGCCCGCCATCACTACCGTCGCACAGTCCCGCCATAAGTATCGTCACACAGGTCATCAGTAACCTGTCAGTCAGTCACACAGGCCTACCATCAGTGAGCTGTCAATAGCACCACCAGTTCCGTCACACAGGCCCGCCAAAAGTACCACCATCATGTCCCAAAGAGATTACACAGTTGAGGAGGCATATAACATCCTTACCATGTCGGATGATGAGAGCAGCGGGGAGCTCTCATTATCCGATTCTGGTTCGGAATACGAGCCAGTGGAGGGTAGTGGATTGGAGTCCGAGTCAGCGGAGGAAACCGCCCCTCCTAAAAGAGTAAGGAGATCAGGACCAAGATCAGAACACCTGCCTACCACCAGCAGCGCCAGACCCCAGGAAGAGGAGCCCAGTACCAGTATTGGAATTGCACACCCAACCAAAAGAATCCGGGCCCAGTCCAACCTTCCCGATGCCCTGGCAAACCCCTTATGGTTGCCTGCCAATTCAGGATCAGCTACAATCCCCCCTTTTACTGCACAGCCAGGTGTGCAGCCCAACACTTCGAATTTTTCATATTTGGACTATTTCTATTTATTTTTCCCGGACGGTTTGTTGCAGTACATGGTGGACCAAACAAATCTCCATGCAGAGCAATTTATTGCTGCCAACCCCAGTTCATCCTACGCCCGTATGTTCCATTGGCGACGTCTCACACTAGACAAATTCAAATTGTTCCTGGGCCTTACTTTTAATATGGGGCTTACAAAGAAAAACGAACTGCATGCCTACTGGTCCACCCACCCCATCCACCACATACCCCTATATTCTTCTGTTATGTCCAAGACACGGTATGATATGATAATGCGTTTCCTACATTTTAATGATAATTCGCAGTGCCCTCCCCAAGATCATCCCAACCACGACAAATTATATAAGCTTCGCCCCCTAAAAAATTATTTTACCAAGCGATTTTCTGAAGTCTTTATCCCTGACCAAAATATTTGTGTAGACGAATCCCTTATCCACTTTACTGGCCGGCTCAATATCAAGCAGTATATCCCAAGTAAGAGAGCCAGGTACGGGGTGAAAATGAACAAATTATGTGACCGAGCCACTGGTTACGTGTACTCATTTCGCATTTATGAGGGAAAAGACTCCCAGCTCCAGCCCCGTGAGTGCCCCACATACATAGGAACCAGTGGTAAAATTGTGTGGGACCTTGCATACCACCTGTTCAAAAAAGGTTACCACTTATATGTAGATAATTACTACAGCAGCCTGCCCCTTTTCCGTCACCTGTATCGTGAAAAAACTCTGGCCAGCGGAACCTTCCGCAAAAATAGGAAGGGCTTCCCACAGAATTTACTTTCAAAACGGCTACAAAAGGGGGAAGCCGCATTCATGAGGAATGAGGAGGTGTGGGCCATGAAGTGGCGGGACAAGAAGGATGTTCACATGATGACTACTAGGGACGAGCCGAACACCCCCCGGTTCGGTTCGCACCAGAACCTGCGAACGGACCGAAAATTCGCACGAACGTTAGAACCCCATTGACGTCTATGGGACTCGAACGTTCGAAATCAAAAGTTCTCATTTTAAAGGCTAATTTGCATGGTATTGTCCTAAAAAGGGTTTGGGGACCCGGGTCCTACCCCAGGGGACATGTATCAATGCAAAAAAAACTTTTAAAAACTGCAGTTTTTTTCGGAGCAGTGATTTTAATGATGCTTAAAGTAAAAAAAAAAAGTGAAATATTCCTTTAAATATCGTACCTGGGGTGTGTCTATAGTATGCCTGTAAAGTGGCGCGTGTTTCCCGTGCTTAGAACAGTCCCTGCACAAAATGTAATTTTTAAAGGAAAAAATCTCATTTAAAACTGCTTGCGGGTTTAATGTAATGTCGGGTCCTGGCAATATGGATGAAAATCAGTGAGACATGGGTACCCCCCAGTATGGATATTAAGGGGAACCCCGCACCCAAATTAAAATAAGGAAAGGTGTAGGGCCACCAGGCCCTATATACTCTGAACAGCAGTATACAGGCAGTGCAAACAAGACAGGGACTGTAGGTTTGTTGTTAAGTAGAATCTGTTTGTAATTTTGAACGGGTACATTTTTAACGTGTTTAGCTCCAGCCAAAAAATATTTTTTAAGCTTTTTGGAAAACATAGGGAAGGGTTATCACCCCTGTGACATTTGTTTTGCTGTCTTTCCTCCTCTTCAGAAGATTTCACCTCACTTTTTGTCCCAATGACAAATGTTTTTTGAAAATTTGGGTTTTTTTGTGGAACAAGGATTGGAAAGCATCAGTGGAAAGGAGAAATGTTTTTCCCATATTAACTCTTACAGGAGAGAATTTCCCTTCCTAGGGGTAGATTTCATCTCACTTCCTGTTCTCTCCTTCCGTTTGCAAGTAGGAGTCGTTTGTAAGTTAGATGATTGAAAGTAGGGGCCTGCCCTATATACTCAGCAGAAATTTGGGCCTTAGGTGTTGTTGTGGCCATAACACTGTAAGCCCTCACAGGGCCCTGCTGTGAAATATTAGATCAAGAATTGTAATTACATGCCCCTGTTGAACAAGGGCAGAAAAATTGGGCCTTTGGTGGTGGTGGTGCTGGTGCCACAACACTGTAATGCCCCGTACACACGGTCGGATTTTCCGATGCATTTTCCGATGGATTTTCCGACACACAAAGTTGGAGAGCAGGAGATAAAATTATCCGTTGTCGGAAATTCCGATCGTGTGTACACAAATCCGAAGGACAAAGTGCCACGCATGCTCAGAATAAATAAAGAGATGAAAGCTATTGGCCACTGCCCCGTTTATAGTCCCGACGTACGTGTTTTACGTCACCGCGTTCAGAGCGATCGGATTTTCCGACAACTTTCTGTGACCGTGTGTATGCAAGACAAGTTTGAGCCATCATCCATCGGAAAAAATCCTAGGATTTTGTTGTCGGAATGTCCGAACAAAGTCCGACCGTGTGTACGCCCTATAAGTCCTCACTCGCTCTTGGTGGGTGCAGAAATGGGCCCTGCTGTGAAATATTCGATTGTAATTGTAATTACATGCCCCTGTTGAACAGGGGCTGAAAAATTAGGCCTTAGGCACTGGTGCTGGTGCCACAACACTGCAACCCCTCACAGATACTCTAGTTGGAATGCAGAAATGAGCCCTGCTGCAAAGTATTGCATCAAAAATTGTAATTACACCACCCTGTTAAACAGGGGCTGAAAAATTGGGCCTTAGACACTGGTGGTGGCGCCCAGAACCAAAAATGTTCTTACAAGCTATCAGCGTGATGATTGAGGAGGAAGAGGATAATTACTCAGGGATAGTCACTCAGCATCAGCATAGGCAGTCTTTGAAGGGATCTGAGATTTCAAAAAAAATTATTCAGCATCAGGTGCTTGGTAGCTGGTGGTAATCCAAGACAGATTCATTTTTATGAAGGTCAGTCGATCGACTGAGTCGGTGGACAGACGCACCCTGTGATCAGTTACAAAGCCTCCAGCAGCACTGAATGTGTGTTCCGAAAGAACGCTGGATGCAGGACAGGCCAGTAGCTCAATTGCATACTGTGCAAGCTCTGGCCAGTGATCCATCCTCAAGACCCAGTAACCCAGAGTATTTTCGGTGGGAAAGGTGTCCAAGTCAGATCTTGCCCCTAGGTATTCCTGCACCATGTAAAACAGACACTGGCGATGGTTGCTGGAACCGATCATACCTTGGGGCTGCGGACCAAAAAATTGTCTGAACGCATCGGTCAGACGGCCACCTTCTCCACCGCTCCTCCTTTGACTGACCGAAGCCTCAGCAACACGTTGTCCAGAAACAGGAGTTTGTAACCTCCCAGTCTCTGGGAACGCGTTGCACAGACCTTTCTGCAAGGCCTCCCGAAGATGTTTCATCCTCTGCTCCCTCTGCGATGGCAAGATAAGGTCCGCAACCTTACCCTTGTAACGTGGATCAAGGAGGGTTGACAGCCAGTATTGGTCCTTCTCCTTGATACCACAAATACAAGGATCCTTACGCAGGCTTTGCAGGATCAGGGAGGCCATGCAGCGTAGGTTTGCTGAGGCATTCGGTCCGGAGTCCTCTGGGTCACTAAGGACGACATGGTCCGCAGCCACCTCCTCCCAGCCACGTACGAGTCCATGTGTTTCTTGGGACTGATCCCTTAAAGACTGCTGCTGATGCTGAGTGCCAGGCTCCACCTCCATACTGACACAATCTTCCTCCTCCTTCTCCTCCTCCTCCTCGTCCTCTTCCTGTGTGATCGGCGGGCACGCAGGAACACTGTCTGGAAAAAGGGGGCCTTGAGAGCTAAGGAAGTCCTCCTCTTCCTGCCTCTGTTCTGCCTCAAGTGCCCTGTCCATTATTCCATGCAGCGTGTGCTCCAACAGGTGGACAAGGGGGACAGTGTCACTGATGCATGCACTGTCACTGCTCACCATCCTCGTGGCCTCCTCAAATGGTGACAGGACAGTGCATGCATCCCTGATCATGGCCCACTGGCGTGGGGGAAAAAACCAAGCTCCCCTGACCCTGTCCTGGTGCCATAGTCGCACAGGTACTCATTGATGGCCCTCTGCTGCGTGTGCAGCGGCTGCAGCATGGCCAACGTTGAGTTCCACCTGGTGGGCATGTCACAGATTAGGCGGTTCTTGGGCAGGTTAAACTCCTTTTGGAGGTCCGTCAGCAAAGCACTGGCATTATATGACCGGCGGAAATGCACACAGACTTTCCTGGCCTGCCTCAGGACATCCTGTAAGCCCGGGTACCTGCCCAAGAACTGCTGCACCACCAAGTTAAGGAGGTGAGCCAAACAGGGCACATGGGTCATTTGTCCCTGTCGGAGGGCAGAGAGGAGGTTGGTGCCATTGTCGCAAACCACCATTCCTGCCTTAAGTTGGCGTGGCGTCAACCACCTCTGAACCTGCCCCTGCAGAGCTGACAGAACCTCTGCCCCAGTGTGACTCCTGTCCCCCAAGCACACCAGCTCAAGCACCGCATGGCATCTTTTGGCCTGCGTACTTGTGTAGCCCCTTGAACGGCTACGGAGCACCGCTGGTTCCGAGGACAAAGCACAGGAAGAGGCCATGGAGGAAGAAGAAGAGGAGGGGGTGGAGGAGAGAGGTGTGTCACAATCATTAGCATTTTGGAGGCGTGGTGGCGGAACAACCTCCAACACTACTGCACCTTGTCCTACATCCTTCCCAGCTGCCAGCAGAGTCACCCAATGCGCCGTGAAACTTAGGTAACGTCCCTGTCCATGCCTGCTGGACCATGAGTCAGCGGTAATATGCACCGGCATGTGGAAGGCAATGTCAATGCTGACCGCCCTGTCCAGCGAAGCATGGACATTGCCTTCCACATGCCGGTAGAGAGCCGGAATCGCCTTCCATGAGAAAAAGTGGCGTTTGGGTACCTGCCACTGAGGAACCGCACATTCCACAAACTCACGGAAGGGGGCAGAGTCTACCAACTGAAAAGGCAGCAGTTGAAGTGCTAGCAATTTTGCCAGGCTAGCATTCAACCACTGGGCATGTGGATGGCTGGGAGCAAACTTCTTTCGGCGGTGCAGCAGCTGGGGCAGGGAAATTTGCCTGGTACAATCTGACGTCGGTGTACCAAAAGCAGATTGCCCACAAGTACTTGGCTGTGACACACCTAATTCTACACCTTCATTCCTCTCACTGCAGGTCTCAGAGAGGACTGAAGGTATAGTGGGGTTGGAGATCTCAGCTGATGAGGAGCAAGGAGAGGTCCTCTTTGTTCTTTGGTGTGGGTCTTTTAGATACGCTTGCCAACGAACTGCATGGCAGGTCAACATATGTCTGGTCAAGCATGTGGTACCCAAGCGGGAGATGTTTTGGCCACGCGAGATACGCTTGAGACATATGTTGCAAATAGTAGCAGTGCGATCTGATGCACTCGTCTCAAAAAAGGCCCACACCAAAGAACTTTTTGAATAACGTGCAGAGACTGCAGCGCCCTGCACATGTGGAGCTTTGGGGTGTGATGCAGTCAATGTGCTGCCCTTAGGCTGGCCCCTGGAGGGCATCCTGCCTCGTTGGTGATGTGCCGCCTCCTCCTCCTCCTCCTCTCTCCTATCAGGCTCCCACGTTGAGTCAGTGACCTCATCATCCCCTCCCTCATCACTGGAGCAAACCTGGCAGTATGCTGCAGCAGGAGGAGCATGACTGCCAGGTTGCTGTCCTTCTTGGGCACCCCCTCTGTCCGTGCTCACGTTACCGCCTTCATCGAGCTCAATATCATCATCAGAGCCTTCCAAACGCTGGGCATCCTCCTGGAGCATGTACCCAACACTGTGGTCAAACAGTTCGAGGGACTCCTCAGGAGGACATGGTGGGGCTAGGGAAGGAGTCACTGATGACATTGAGCCAAGGGAAGAGGCCGCTGCTTTGCCAGACAAAGTACCCTGGGCATGGGTGAGAGAGGATGAGGAGGAGGAGGACGGCTTGGTCATCCACTCGACCAAGTCTTCCGCATGTTGCGGCTCAACACGGCCAGCTGCCGAAACAAAGGCCAAGCGTGTCCCACGGCCACGTGCTGATGAGGATGCACCGTCTTCACGACCAGCACTAGACACAGAGCCTGCTTGCCCTCTCTTATTGGCTTGTGACTGTCTGCCTCTCCTTCTTGGCCTTCTAGACATACTAATGGCCTGTAGCTGCACTAAGCTGGGATATATATATATATGTACTGATACTGCAGCTATCAAAATCAACTGCCTGCCTGTAGTATGAGAACACCACCAACCTTCTACAGGTAGCTTTAGCTGAACACTGTGCAGAGCTCGCAAAAAAATAACTTGTAGGTTTAGCTGAACACTGTGAGGTGGACGCACCGCACTAACTTGTAGTTTTAGCTGAACACTGTGAGCAGGACGCACAGCACTAACTTGTAGTTTTAGCTGAACACTGTGAGCAGAACGCACCGCACTAACTTGTAGGTTTAGCTGAGCACTGTGAGGTGGACGCACCCCACTAACTTGTAGTTTTAGCTGAACACTGTGAGCAGGATGCACTGCACTAACTTGTAGCTTTAGATGAACACTGTGCAGAGGTCTCACTCCACTAACTTGTAGGTTTAGCTGAACACTGTGAGGTGGACGCACCACACTAACTTGTAGTTTTAGCTGAACACTGTGAGCAGGACGCACCCCTCTAACTTGTAGTTTTAGCTGAACACTGTGAGCAGAATGCACTGCACTAACTTGTAGCTTTAGATGAACACTGTGCAGAGGTCTCACTACACTAACTTGTAGGTTTAGCTGAACACTGTGAGGTGGACGCACCACACTAACTTGTAGTTTTAGCTGAACACTATGAGTAGGACGCACTGCACTAACTTGTAGCTTTAGATGAACACTGTGCAGAGGTCTCACTACACTAACTTGTAGGTTTAGCTGAACACTGTGAGGTGGACGCACCACACTAACTTGTAGTTTTAGCTGAACACTGTGAGCAGGATGCACAGCACTAACTTGTAGTTTTAGCTGAACACTGTGAGCAGAACACACCGCACTAACTTGTAGGTTTAGCTGAACACTGTGAGGTGGACGCACCACACTAACTTGTAGTTTTAGCTGAACACTGTGTGCAGGACGCACAGCACTAACTTGTAGTTTTAGCTGAACACTGTGAGCAGAACGCACCGCACTAACTTGTAGGTTTAGCTGAACACTGTGAGGTGGACACACCGCACTAACTTGTAGTTTTAGCTGAACACTGTGAGCAGGACGCACAGCACCAACTTGTAGTTTTAGCTGAACACTGTGAGCAGGACGCACCGCACTAACTTGTAGGTTTAGCTGAACAATGTGAGGTGGACGCACCCCACTAACTTGTAGTTTTAGCTGAACACTGTGAGCAGGATGCACTGCACTAACTTGTAGCTTTAGATGAACACTGTGCAGAGGTCTCACTACACTAACTTGTAGGTTTAGCTGAACACTGTGAGGTGGACGCACCACTCTAACTTGTAGTTTTAGCTGAACATTGTGAGCAGGACGCACCCCACTAACTTGTAGGTTTAGCTGAACACTGTGAGCAGGACGCACTGCACTAACTGTAAATAGTTTAGCTGACTGACTGTGGTACTAATAGGATCAAAAGAACACCAGCACTTTTCTTCAGGTAGCTGTAAATACTTTAACAAGACAAGCCTGCCTGTCAGTAAGAAGATAACAGGAACGGATCTAGCTAAACTGAATACAGTGTATATGTATATATGCAACACCTGGGATGCATAGATATACACAATACACTGTAAGTGCAGCTAACTGACTGACTGTTCTACCTAATCTATCTAACTCAAATCAAATGACACTGTCTGTCTCTCTCTCTCTATCTATGAACGCCGGAACACACACTACACAGGGCCGCCGTGTAGGCGGCCTTATATAGTGTGGGGCGTGTACTAAATCCCCTGAGCCATAATTTGCCAAAGCCTCCTTGGCTTTGGCCAATTACGTCTCTCTGTTCAGACGGCGCTGTGATTGGCCAAGCATGCGGGTCATAGTGCATGCTTGGCCAAATCATCAGCCAGCAATGCACTGCGATGCCGCAGTGAATTATGGGCCGTGACGAGCCACACGAATTTGGCGCGAACGGCCCATATCGTTCGCAATTCGGCGAACGGGCGAACAGACGATGTTCGAGTCGAACATGGGTTTGACACGAACATGAAGCTCATCCCTACAGCTCAACAGCAGGCAAATGCAAGTCAGCAACAAGCCCTAGAACAGGTGGAGGCCCACCATAGGGAATTGCTGACAGAGCAGGAACAGCGACCTCTAGTGTTTGTTGATCTAGAGGTACACAGAGAAAGTTTTGCCACTGAACAATTGAAGGACCCCACATTACTAAGGGCCCGGGAAAATGTAGTGAAAATAGATGAAGAATTAGTTAACCCTGACAAGAGGATTGCCCTCCCTCACTTCATCGTGCAAAGGTACTTATTATATCAGGTGTCACAGAGGGTAGAGGAAACCATTAAGCAACTGGTGGTGCCCAAACCTTACCATAAGTTGGACTTAGAACTGGCCCATGGGCACATTTAGGTGCTGAAAGGACCCAGGAAAAAAATAACCCAGAGGTTCTATTGGCCTAGGATCACTAAGGAAGTGGAAATGTACTGTTTCTCCTTTCCAGTGTGTCAGATTTCTGCACCCATGCCAAATTTCCGCACCCCCGCCCATCATTGAGGTCCCATTTTGAGAGGATCGCCATGGATTTGGTTGGCCCATTGCTGAAGCCCGCTAGAGGGCACCAGCACCTCTTGGTGATAATGGACTATGCCACCTGTTACCCACAAGCGATTCCTCTCCGAAACACCTCTGCCAAAACCATTGCCAAAAAGCTATTTCAGGTTTTCAGCCGTATGGGCCTTCCTAAAGAAGTACTAACTGACCAGGGCACACCGTTTATATCTATAGTAACCAAAGAGCTTTAAAAACTTCCGAAAGTGACCTAATTAAGTACTTCAGTACATCACCCTCAAACAGATGGGCTGGTTCAAAGATTTAACAAAACGTTAAAACAAATGCTGAGGAAGGTGATTGATAAAGACGGAAAGAATTGGTTTTGTCTAATCCCTTATTTGACGTTTGCTATCAGAGAGGTTCCCCAATCATCCACAGAGTTCCTCTTTACTACTACTACTATTAGCTACTGTATGGGAGGCACCCACGGGGACTACTGGACATTGCCAGGGATACAAGGGAGAGTAAGAATCCCCCTCATAGAAGTGTAATTGGTACAAATGCAAGACAGAATTGTAGTGCCTATTGTGAAGGAACATTTGGCACAAGCCCAGTTGGCTCATAACTTGGTGATGTGAATAATAAAATTAGCCAACCAGGAAGACGAAAGCCTGAGCAGATAAATCATCTGAATATACTAAAACCATGGAAGAATAGGGAATCCTTGGTCGCTGAGACTACACCACCTTATGCTCCATCTAACCTGGTTATCCCTGAAGTCAGGATAGCGGAGACTCTGTCCAAAACTCAGCAACAGGAAGCTAAAGAGTTTGCCAGGTTGGGTGTCTGGGGTTGAACATGACATTGTCACCACACCAGGAGAAAAGGGTCAGGTTGAAACCTTATCGAATTCCTGAAGCCCGATGAGAGGCAATTTGCCAAGAAGTAAAAAAAAAATGTGTGAGTTGGGGGTTTTAGAAAAGTCAAAAAGTGATTGGTCCAGTCCTATTGTGTTAGTGTCCAAACCAGATGGAAGTTAGCGGTTTTGTAATGACTTTTGCCACTTGAATAAAATCACTAAGTTTGACACCTATCCCATGCCCTGCATAGACGAACTGATTGATTGCCTAGGAACAGCCCGGTATATGACGACGTCAGACCTGACCAAAGGGTATTGGCAAATTCCTCTCTCGGAATCGGTCAAGGAAAAAATGCCATTTGTAACTCCAGAGTAGGGATGAGCTTCGTGTTCGAGTCGAACCCATGTTCGACTCGAACATCGGCTGTTCGGTCGTTCGCCGAATTGCGAACGATATGGGCCGTTCGCGCCAAATTCGTGTGGCGCGTCACGGCCCATAATTCACTGCGGCATCGCAGTGCATTGCTGGCTGATGATTGGCCAAGCATGCACTATGACCCGCATGCTTGGCCAATCACAGCGCCGTCAGTAGAGAGAGCTGTAATTGGCCAAAGCCAGGGTGGCTTTGGCCAATTATGGCTCAGGGGATTTAGTACACACCCCACACTATATAAGGCCGCCTGCACGGCGGCCCTGTGTAGTGTGTGTTCCGGTGTGCTGAGAGATAGAGAGAGAGAGAGACAGTGTCATTTGATTTGAGTTAGATAGATTAGGCAGAACAGTCAGTCAGTTAGCTGCACTTACAGTGTATTGTGTATATATATGCATCCCAGGTGTTGCATATATATATATACACTGTATTCAGTTTAGCTAGATCCGTTCCTGTTATCTTCTATCTAGACTATTTACATTTAGTGCAGTGTGTCCTGCTCACAGTGTTCAGCTAGATCCGTTCCTGCTATTTACATTCAGTGCATTGCGTCCTGCTCACAGTGTTCAGCTAGATCCGTTCCTGGTATTTACATTTAGTGCAGTGCGTCCTGCTCACAGTGTTCAGCTACATCCGTTCCTGCTATTTACATTCAGTGCAGTGCGTCCTGCTCACAGTGTTCAGCTAGATCCGTTCCTGCTATTTACATTCAGTGCAGTGCGTCCTGCTCACAGTGTTCAGCTAGATCCGTTCCTGCTATTTACATTCAGTGCAGTGCGTCCTGCTCACAGTGTTCAGCTAGATCCGTTCCTGGTATTTACATTTAGTGCAGTGCGTCCTGCTCACAGTGTTCAGCTAGATCCGTTCCTGCTATTTACATTCAGTGCAGTGCGTCCTGCTCACAGTGTTCAGCTAGATCCGTTCCTGCTATATACATTTAGTGCAGTACGTCCTGCTCACAGTGTTCAGCTAGATCCGTTCCTGTTATCTTCCTACTGACAGGCAGGCTTGTCTGGTTACAGTATATAAAGCTACCTGAAGAAAATTACAGGTGTTCTTTTTGATCCTATTAGTACCACGGTCAGGCAGCTAGACTATTTACATTTAGTACAGTGTGTCCTGCTCACAGTGTTCAGCTAGATCCGTTCCTGTTATCTTCCTACTGACAGGCAGGCTTGTCTGGTTACAGTATATAAAGCTACCTTAAGAAAATTACAGGTGTTCTTTTTGATCCTATTAGTACCACGGTCAGGCAGCTAGACTATTTACATTTAGTACAGTGTGTCCTGCTCACAGTGTTCAGCTAGATCCGTTCCTGTTATCTTCCTACTGACAGGCAGGCTTGTCTGGTTACAGTATATAAAGCTACCTTAAGAAAATTACAGGTGTTCTTTTTGATCCTATTAGTACCACGGTCAGGCAGCTAGACTATTTACATTTAGTACAGTGCGTCCTGCTCACAGTGTTCAGCTAGATCCGTTCCTGTTATCTTCCTACTGACAGGCAGGCTTGTCTGGTTACAGTATATAAAGCTACCTGAAGAAAATTACAGGTGTTCTTTTTGATCCTATTAGTACCACGGTCAGGCAGCTAGACTATTTACATTTAGTACAGTGTGTCCTGCTCACAGTGTTCAGCTAGATCCGTTCCTGTTATCTTCCTACTGACAGGCAGGCTTGTCTGGTTACAGTATATAAAGCTACCTGAAGAAAATTACAGGTGTTCTTTTTGATCCTATTAGTACCACGGTCAGGCAGCTAGACTATTTACATTTAGTACAGTGTGTCCTGCTCACAGTGTTCAGCTAGATCCGTTCCTGTTATCTTCCTACTGACAGGCAGGCTTGTCTGGTTACAGTATATAAAGCTACCTTAAGAAAATTACAGGTGTTCTTTTTGATCCTATTAGTACCACGGTCAGGCAGCTAGACTATTTACAGTTAGTACAGTGCGTCCTGCTCACAGTGTTCAGCTAGATCCGTTCCTGCTATATACATTTAGTGCAGTACGTCCTGCTCACAGTGTTCAGCTAGATCCGTTCCTGTTATCTTCCTACTGACAGGCAGGCTTGTCTGGTTACAGTATATAAAGCTACCTGAAGAAAATTACAGGTGTTCTATCCCAGCTTAGTGCAGCTACAGGCCATTAGTATGTCTGGAAGGCCAAGAAGGAGAGGCAGACAGTCACAAGCCAATAAGAGAGGGCAAGCAGGCTCTGTGTCTAGTGCTGGTCGTGGAGACGGTGCATCCTCATCAGCACGTGGCCATGGGACACGCTTGGCCTTTTTTTCGGCAGCTGGCCGTGTTGAGCCGCAACATGCGGAAGACTTGGTCGAGTGGATGACCAAGCCGTCCTCATCCTCTCTCACCCATGCCCAGGGTGCTTTGTCTGGCAAAGCAGCGGCCTCTTCCCTCAGCTCAATGTCATCAGTAGGGATGAGCTTCGTGTTCGAGTCGAACCCATGTTCGACTCGAACATCGGCTGTTCGACCGTCCGTCGAATTGCGAACGATATGGGCCGTTCGCGCCAAATTCGTGTGGCGCGTCACGGCCCATAATTCACTGCGGCATCGCAGTGCATTGCTGGCTGATGATTGGCCAAGCATGCACTATGACCCGCATGCTTGGCCAATCACAGCGCCGTCAGTAGAGAGAGCTGTAATTGGCCAAAGCCAGGGTGGCTTTGGCCAATTATGGCTCAGGGGATTTAGTACACACCCCACACTATATAAGGCCGCCTGCACGGCGGCCCTGTGTAGTGTGTGTTCCGGTGTGCTGAGAGATAGAGAGAGAGAGAGACAGTGTCATTTGATTTGAGTTAGATAGATTAGGCAGAACAGTCAGTCAGTTAGCTGCACTTACAGTGTATTGTGTATATATATGCATCCCAGGTGTTGCATATATATATATATATACACTGTATTCAGTTTAGCTAGATCCGTTCCTGTTATCTTCTATCTAGACTATTTAGTGCAGTGTGTCCTGCTCACAGTGTTCAGCTAGATCCGTTCCTGCTATTTACATTCAGTGCAGTGCGTCCTGCTCACAGTGTTCAGCTAGATCCGTTCCTGCTATTTACATTCAGTGCAGTGCGTCCTGCTCACAGTGTTCAGCTAGATCCGTTCCTGCTATTTACATTCAGTGCAGTGCGTCCTGCTCACAGTGTTCAGCTAGATCCGTTCCTGGTATTTACATTTAGTGCAGTGCGTCCTGCTCACAGTGTTCAGCTAGATCCGTTCCTGCTATTTACATTCAGTGCAGTGCGTCCTGCTCACAGTGTTCAGCTAGATCCGTTCCTGCTATATACATTTAGTGCAGTACGTCCTGCTCACAGTGTTCAGCTAGATCCGTTCCTGCTATTTACATTCAGTGCAGTGCGTCCTGCTCACAGTGTTCAGCTAGATCCGTTCCTGCTATTTACATTCAGTGCAGTGCGTCCTGCTCACAGTGTTCAGCTAGATCCGTTCCTGCTATTTACATTCAGTGTAGTGCGTCCTGCTCACAGTGTTCAGCTAGATCCGTTCCTGCTATTTACATTCAGTGCAGTGCGTCCTGCTCACAGTGTTCAGCTAGATCCGTTCCTGGTATTTACATTTAGTGCAGTGCGTCCTGCTCACAGTGTTCAGCTAGATCCGTTCCTGTTATCTTCCTACTGACAGGCAGGCTTGTCTGGTTACAGTATATAAAGCTACCTGAAGAAAATTACAGGTGTTCTTTTTGATCCTATTAGTACCACGGTCAGGCAGCTAGACTATTTACATTTAGTACAGTGTGTCCTGCTCACAGTGTTCAGCTAGATCCGTTCCTGTTATCTTCCTACTGACAGGCAGGCTTGTCTGGTTACAGTATATAAAGCTACCTGAAGAAAATTACAGGTGTTCTTTTTGATCCTATTAGTACCACGGTCAGGCAGCTAGACTATTTACATTTAGTACAGTGTGTCCTGCTCACAGTGTTCAGCTAGATCCGTTCCTGTTATCTTCCTACTGACAGGCAGGCTTGTCTGGTTACAGTATATAAAGCTACCTTAAGAAAATTACAGGTGTTCTTTTTGATCCTATTAGTACCACGGTCAGGCAGCTAGACTATTTACATTTAGTACAGTGCGTCCTGCTCACAGTGTTCAGCTAGATCCGTTCCTGCTATATACATTTAGTGCAGTACGTCCTGCTCACAGTGTTCAGCTAGATCCGTTCCTGTTATCTTCCTACTGACAGGCAGGCTTGTCTGGTTACAGTATATAAAGCTACCTGAAGAAAATTACAGGTGTTCTATCCCAGCTTAGTGCAGCTACAGGCCATTAGTATGTCTGGAAGGCCAAGAAGGAGAGGCAGACAGTCACAAGCCAATAAGAGAGGGCAAGCAGGCTCTGTGTCTAGTGCTGGTCGTGGAGACGGTGCATCCTCATCAGCACGTGGCCATGGGACACGCTTGGCCTTTTTTTCGGCAGCTGGCCGTGTTGAGCCGCAACATGCGGAAGACTTGGTCGAGTGGATGACCAAGCCGTCCTCATCCTCCTCATCCTCTCTCACCCATGCCCAGGGTGCTTTGTCTGGCAAAGCAGCGGCCTCTTCCCTCAGCTCAATGTCATCAGTGACTCCTTCCCTAGCTCCACCATGTCCTCATGAGGATTCCCTCGAACTGTTTGACCACAGTGTTGGGTACATGCTCCAGGAGGATGCCCAGCGTTTGGAAGGCTCTGATGATGATACTGAGCTCAATGAAGGCAGTAACATGAGCACGGACAGAGGGGGTGCCCAAGAAGGACAGCAATCTGGCAGTCATGCTCCCCCTGCTGCAGCATACTGCCAGGTTTGCTCCAGTGATGAGGAGGGAGGGGATGATGAGGTCACTGACTCAACGTGGGTGCCTGATAGGAGAGAGGAGGAGGAGGAGGAGGAGGAGGAGGTGGCACATCACCAACTAGGCAGGATGCCCTCCAGGGGCCAGCCTAAGGGCAGCACATTGACTGCATCACACCCCAAAGCTCCACATGTGCAGGGCGCTGCAGTCTCTGCGCGTTATTCAAAAAGTTCTTTGGTGTGGGCCTTTTTTGAGACGAGTGCATCAGATCGCACCGCTGCTATTTGCAACATATGTCTCAAGCGTATCTCGCGTGGCCAAAACATCTCCCGCTTGGGTACCACATGCTTGACCAGACATATGTTGACCTGCCATGCAGTTCGTTGGCAAGCGTATCTAAAAGACCCACACCAAAGAACAAAGACGATCTCTCCTTGCTCCTCATCAGCTGAGATTTCCAACCCCACTAGACCTTCAGTCCTCTCTGAGACCTGCAGTGAGAGGAATGAAGGTGTAGAATTAGGTGTGTCACAGCCAAGTACTTGTGGGCAATCTGCTTTTGGTACACCGACGTCAGATTGTACCAGGCAAATTTCCCTGCCCCAGCTGCTGCACCGCCGAAAGAAGTTTGCTCCCAGCCATCCACATGCCCAGCGGTTGAATGCTAGCTTGGCAAAATTGCTAGCACTTCAACTGCTGCCTTTTCAGTTGGTAGACTCTGCCCCCTTCCGTGAGTTTGTGGAATGTGCGGTTCCTCAGTGGCAGGTACCCAAACGCCACTTTTTCTCACGGAAGGCGATTCCGGCTCTCTACCGGCATGTGGAAGGCAATGTCCATGCCTCGCTGGACAGGGCGGTCAGCGGTAAGGTGCATATTACCGCTGACTCATGGTCCAGCAGGCATGGACAGGGACGTTACTTAAGTTTCACGGCGCATTGGGTGACTCTGCTGGCAGCTGGGAAGGATGCAGGACAAGGTGCAGTAGTGTTGGAGGTTGTTCCGCCACCACGCCTCCAAAATGCTGATTGTGACACACCTCTCTCCTCCACCCCCTCCTCTTCTTCTTCCTCCATGGCCTCTTCCTCGGAACCAGCGGTGCTCCGTAGGCGTTCAAGGGGCTACGCAAGTACGCAGGCCAAAAGATGCCATGCGGTGCTTGAGCTGGTGTGCTTGGGGGACAGGAGCCACACTGGGGCAGAGGTTCTGTCAGCTCTGCAGGGGCAGGTTCAGAGGTGGTTGACGCCACGCCAACTTAAGGCAGGAATGGTGGTTTGCGACAATGGCACCAACCTCCTCTCTGCCCTCCGACAGGGACAACTGACCCATGTGCCCTGTTTGGCTCACGTCCTTAACTTGGTGGTGCAGCGGTTCTTGGGCAGGTACCCGGGCTTACAGGATGTCCTGAGGCAGGCCAGGAAAGTCTCTGTGCATTTCCGCCGGTCATATAATGCCAGTGCTCGGCTGACGGACCTCCAAAAGGAGTTTAACCTGCCCAAGAACCGCCTAATCTGTGACATGCCCACCAGGTGGAACTCGACGTTGGCCATGCTGCAGCGGCTGCACACGCAGCAGAGGGCCATCAATGAGTACCTGTGCGACTATGGCACCAGGACAGGGTCAGGGGACCTTGGTTTTTTTTCCCCACGCCAGTGGGCCATGATCAGGGATGCATGCACTGTCCTGTCACCATTCGAGGAGGCCACGAGGATGGTGAGCACTGACAGTGCATGCATCAGTGACACTGTCCCCCTTGTCCACCTGTTGGAGCACACGCTGCGTGGAATAATGGACAGGGCACTTGAGGCAGAACAGAGGCAGGAAGAGGAGGACTTCCTTAGCTCTCAAGGCCCCCTTTATCCAGACAGTGTTCCTGCGTGCCCGCCGATCACACAGGAAGAGGACGAGGAGGAGGAGGAGGAGGAGGAGGAAGATTGTGTCAGTATGGAGGTGGAGCCTGGCACTCAGCATCAGCAGTCTTTAAGGGATCAGTCCCAAGGAACACATGGACTTGTACGTGGCTGGGAGGAGGTGGCTGCGGACGTTGTTGTCCTTAGTGACCCAGAGGACTCCGGACCGAATGCCTCAGCAAACCTACGCTGCATGGCCTCCCTGATCCTGCAAAGCCTGCGTAAGGATCCTCGTATTCGTGGTATCAAGGAGAAGGACCAATACTGGCTGGCAACCCTCCTTGATCCACGTTACAAGGGTAAGGTTGCGGACCTTATCTTGCCATCGCAGAGGGAGCAGAGGATGAAACATCTTCGGGAGGCCTTGCAGAAAGGTCTGTGCAACGCGTTCCCAGAGACTGGGAGGTTACAAACTCCTGTTTCTGGACAACGTGTTGCTGAGGCTTCGGTCAGTCAAAGAAGGAGCGGTGGAGAAGGTGGCCGTCTGACCGATGCGTTCAGACAATTTTTTGGTCCGCAGCCCCAAGGTATGATCGGTTCCAGCAACCATCGCCAGCGTCTGTTTTACATGGTGCAGGAATACCTAGGGGCAAGATCAGACTTGGACACCTTTCCCACCGAAAATCCTCTGGGTTACTGGGTCTTGAGGATGGATCACTGGCCAGAGCTTGCACAGTATGCAATTGAGCTACTGGCCTGTCCTGCATCCAGCGTTCTTTCGGAACGCACATTCAGTGCTGCTGGAGGCGTGGTAACCGATCACAGGGTGCGTCTGTCCACCGACTCGGTCGATCGGCTGACCTTCATAAAAATGAATCAGTCTTGGATCACCACCAGCTACCAAGCACCTGATGCAGATGTAACCGAATAATTTTTTTTGAAATCTCAGATCCCTTCAAAGACTGCCTATGCTGATGCTGAGTGACTATCCCTGAGTAATTATCCTCTTCCTCCTCAATCATCACGCTGATAGCTTGTAAGAACATTTTTGGTTCTGGGCGCCACCACCAGTGCCTAAGGCACAATTTTTCAGCCCCTGTTTAACAGGGGCGTGTAATTACAATTTTTGATGCAATACTTTGCAGCAGGGCTTGTTCCTGCGTTTCAACTAGAGTGTCTGTGAGGGGTTGCAGTGTTGTGGCACCAGCACCAGTGCCTAAGACCCAATTTTTCTGCCCCTGTCTAACAGGGGCGTGTAATTACAATTTTTGATGCAATACTTTGCAGCAGGGCTCGTTCCTGCGTTCCAACTAGAGTGTCTGTGAGGGGTTGCAGTGTTGTGGCACCAGCACCAGTGCCTAAGGCCCAATTTTTCTGCCCCTGTCTAACAGGGGCGTGTAATTACAATTTTTGATGCAATACTTTGCAGCAGGGCTCGTTCCTGCGTTCCAACTAGAGTGTCTGTGAGGGGTTGCAGTGTTGTGGCACCAGCACCAGTGCCTAAGGCCCAATTTTTCTGCCCCTGTCTAACAGGGGCGTGTAATTACAATTTTTGATGCAATACTTTGCAGCAGGGCTCGTTCCTGCGTTCCAACTAGAGTGTCTGTGAGGGGTTGCAGTGTTGTGGCACCAGCACCAGTGCCTAAGGCCTAATTTTTCAGCTCCTGTTCAACAGGGGCATGTAATTACAATTCTTGATCTAATATTTCACAGCAGGGCCCTGTGAGGGCTTACAGTGTTTTGGCCACAGCAACACCTAAGGCCCAAATTTCTGCTGAGTATATAGGGCAGGACCCTACCTTCAAACATCTAACTTACAAACGACTCCTACTTGCAAACGGTAGGAGACAACAGGAAGTGAGATGAAATCTACCCCTAAGGAAGGGAAATTCTCTCCTGTAAGAGTTAATATGGGAAAACAATTTCTCCTTTCCACTGATGCTTTCCAATCCTTGTTCCACAAAAAAACCCAAATTTTCAAAAAACATTTTTCATTGGGACAAAAAAGTGAGGTGAAATCTTCTGAAGAGGAGGAAAGACGCAAAACAAATGTCACAGGGGTGATAACCCTTCCCTATGTTTTCCAAAAAGCTTAGAAAAGATTTTTTGGCTGGAGCTAAACACATTAAAAATGTTCAAAATTACAAACAGATTCTACTTAACAACAAACCTACAGTCCCTGTCTTGTTTGCACCGCCTGTATACTGCTGTTCAGAGTATATAGGGCCTGGTGGCCCCACACCTTTCCTTATTTTAATTTGGGTGTGGGGTTCCCCTTAATATCCATACAAGACCCAAAGGGCCTGGTAATGGACTGGGGGGTACCCATGCCGTTTTTCTCACTGATTTTCATCCATATTGCCATGACCCGACATGACATTAAACCCGCAAGCAGTTTTAAATGAGATTTTTTCCTTTAAAAATGACATTTGGTGCAGGGACTGTTCTAAACATGGGAAACACGCGTCACTTTACAGGCATACTATAGACACCCCCCAGGTACGATATTTAAAGGAATATTTCACTTTTTTTTTTTTACTTTAAGCATCATTAAAATCACTGCTCCCGAAAAAACGGCCGTTTTTAAAAGTTTTTTTTGCATTGATACATGTCCCCTGGGGTAGGACCCGGGTCCCCAAACCCTTTTTAGGACAATACCATGCAAATTAGCCTTTAAAATGAGCACTTTTGATTTCGAACGTTCGAGTCCCATAGACGTCAATGGGGTTCTAACGTTCGTGCGAACTTGCGGTCCGTTCGCGGGTTCTGGTGCGAACCGAACCGGGGGGTGTTCGGCTCATCCCTACTCCAGAGGAATCTTTCAAGTATCGGAGGATGCCTTTTGGGTTACAGATTGCTCCGGCCACATTTCAACGGGTAATGGATAAGACCCTTCGGCCTCATCAAGCCTATGCTGCTGCATACCTAGATGACGTGGTCATCCATAGTGAGAATTGGGACTCACGCTTACCAAAGGTTCAGTCTGTGTTAAATTCCATCTGGAACGCCAGGTTTACAGCCAATTCAAAAGAATGTACCTTTGGGCTAGAGGAGGCAAAGTATCTGGGATATACAGTGGCTTGCAAAAGTATTCGGCCCCCTTGAACTTTTCAACCTTTTGCCACATTTCAGGCTTCAAACATAAAGATATAAAATTTTTATTTTTTTTGTGAAGAATCACCAACAAGTGGGACACAATTGTGAAGTGGAACGAAATCTTTTGGATTTTTGAAACGTTTTTAACTAATAAAAAAATGAAAAGTGGGGCGTGCAAAATTATTCGGCCCCCTTGCGTTAATACTTTGTAGAGCCACCTTTTGCTGCGATTACAGCTGCAAAGTCGCTTGCGGTATGTCTCTATCAGTTTTGCACATCGAGAGACTGAAATTCTTGCCCATTCTTCCTTGCAAAACAGCCTGAGCTCAGTGAGGTTGGATGGAGAGTGTTTGTGAACAGCAGTTTTCAGCTCTTTCCACAGATTCTCGATTGGATTCAGGTCTGGACTTTGACTTGGCCATTCTAACACCTGGATATGTTTATTTGTGAACCATTCCTTTGTAGATTTTGCTGTATGTTTGGGATCATTGTCTTGTTGGAAGATAAATCTCTGTCCCAGTTTCAGGTCTTTTGCAGACTCCAACAGGTTTTCATCCAGAATGGTCCTGTATTTGGCTGCATCCATCTTCCCCTCAATTTTAACCATCTTCCCTGTCCCTGCTGAAGAAAAGCAGGCCCAAACCATGATGCTGCCACCACCATGTTTGACAGTGGGGATGGTGTGTTGAGTGTGATGAGCTGTGTTGCTTTTACGCCAAACATATCGTTTTGCATTGTGGCCAAAAAGTTCGATTTTGGTTTCATCGGACCAGAGCACCTTCTTCCACATGTTTGGTGTGTCTCCCAGGTGGCTTGTGGCAAACTTTAGACAAGACTTTTTATGGTTATCTTTGAGAAATGGCTTTCTTCTTGCCACTCTTCCATAAAGGCCAGATTTGTGCAGTGTACAACTGATTGTTGTCCTATGGACAGACTCTCCCACCTCAGCTGTAGTTCTCTGCAGTTCATCCAGAGTGATCATGGGCCTCTTGGCTGCATCTCTGATCAGTCTTCTCCTTGTCTGAGCTGAAAGTTTAGAGGGACAGCCAGGTCTTGGTAGATTTGCAGTGGTCTGATACTCCTACCATTTCAAAATGATCGCTTGCACAGTGCTCCTTGGGATGTTTAAAGCTTGGGAAATCTTTTTGTATCCAAATCCGGCTTTAAACTTCTCCACAACAGTATTACGGACCTGCCTGGTGTGTTCCTTGGTCTTCATGATGCTCTCTGCGCTTTCAACAGAACTCTGAGACTATCACAGAGCAGGTGCATTTATACAGAGACTTGATTACACACAGGTGGATTCTATTTATCACCATCAGTCATTTAGGACAACATTGGATCATTCAGAGATCCTCGCTGAACTTCTGGAGTGAGTTTTCTGCACTGAAAGTAAGGGGGCCGAATAATTTTGCACACACACCACTTTTTATTTTTTTTATTAGTTAAAGTTTCAAAAATCCAAAAGATTTCGTTCCACTTCACAATTGTGTCCCACTTGTTGGTGATTCTTCACAAAAAATTACAATTTTATATCTTTATGTTTGAAGCCTGAAATGTGGCAAAAGGTTGAAAAGTTCAAGGGGGCCGAATACTTTCGCAAGCCACTGTACCATTGGGAGATGTCTAATAAAGCCCCAAGTAAACAAAGTTGAGGCTATTCAGAGTTGGCCACACCCCATCAACAAGAAGCAGGTTCGAACATTTTTAGAAGTCGATGGCTATTATCACCGCTTTATTCCCCATTTTGCCTCACAGGCTGCTTCCCTGACCAATTTGACAAAAGGGAAAGAGTCTGTCATGATCAAATGGACCCCCGAAGCAGAAGCAGCTTTTGAGGCCTTAAAACAGGCCTTATGTAGTCAGCCAGTGTTATACTCACCTCACTTTTCAAGGGACTTCGTGGTCCAGACTGATGTATCAAATGTTGGGTTAGGAGCTGTGTTGTCTCAGGTTTTCAAGGGGAAGAACACCCTGTAATCTACCTCAGTCGTAAATTGAAGGCCCTTGAAGAAAATTACACCACCATTGAGAAAGAATGTTTAACGACAGGGCTGGATTAACATAGGGGCTATTGGAGCTGTAGCTCCAGGCCCATAACTTAAGTTAGGCCCATGCCAGTGAGTCATTAATGATGTTTAGCTCTGCTCTGTGTGTGTACATGATTGTTATGTAAATCGTGGGTGGCTGGCGGTATTGTTATATAAATTGAGGGCGGCAGGCAGTATTGTTATGTAAATTGCGGGTGGCGGGTGGTATTGTTATGTAAATTGTATAGTGTAGCACGACATAGAGGCTGAGTCTTGTTCCTTCCCCACAGCTTTTACAAAATTTCCCATTTTCTTCTAACTCCCGCCCCTACAGTGACAGTATCATTTGCTGGGCACTCACACTTGTCTTTTGCTGGTAGAGGGAGTGTGAGGAAGGATCCACACTCTCTCATTGGCCAAGGATACCACCAGTGAATTACACTAGCTCCGCCCCCTGTTTCTCGGCAGTGTGTGTGGGGGAGTACACACAAGCAAAGTGGCGCCCCACGAGTGATGGGAGAGGGTGTGGTGCCCAGTCTACTTCTCATGCAATCAACAGATCCACCTCAAATTGCCTTTCAGGACAGCCTTGGAGAAAGTGAACCCCCGCCCATTTTCCAGGAAACACATGCAGCTTTAAAATCCCTCCTCTTCCACCATGGCCTCATTTATTGTGTTTCCTACGCCATGGTGGAAGCGCTGCTGGAACCAAGGGGAATTGCGCTCTCTCCAAGGTGGATGGGGTTTAGGCTCACCTCAAGGCGTTTTCTGGTGTTTCTTCCAGGACCATCCCAACTCCCCCCCAGTATGGGCGGGGGGTGCTCCGGAGTTCCAAGCCTCTCCAGCTCAGTGGAGCAATGGCCCTCAGGAGGCTAGGGT
Organism: Lithobates septentrionalis; assembly: GCA_037952835.1. Taxonomy (NCBI): domain Eukaryota; kingdom Metazoa; phylum Chordata; class Amphibia; order Anura; family Ranidae; genus Lithobates; species Lithobates septentrionalis. The sequence goes on from JBBDGP010001172.1 coordinate 454,828, forward strand.
CCTTGTGCCTGGGATCTGCGGTATGGCTCATGGGGCCAGGCGGGCATCTACAGGTGTGTAGCTTTCCCCGCATGGCGGTTATGGGTCCTGGATTGTGGGTGATGTCATGTCCGGTGACGCAGCTTCCTGTAGGGGCGGGACGACGTTGGTTCCAGTCGCCTGGAACGCAGAGGTCGGCTGGTGTTTCAGGTTCCAGCCCTCGTGGATGATGCCGGGACTGGGAGAGTCAAAGCCAGACGGCTTCTGTCAGTTCCCCGCTGTGCTCTCTGCAGAAATGGACGAGAGACCAACAGCCCAGGTGGAAGCAGGCGCCTCAAGCACCGGCCAGGCCCAGGTAAGAGGGGTAGAGCTGTGCCCCATCTTCTCCTTCTGGGTTGTGTGGTTAAGGTTTGTGCCTGTGGGGAGCCTATGGCTGCAGGGCCAGAGCTGACTCCGCTCGGACTCTGCAGCCTGGACGGGTGTTGTTTTCTTGCTGGACTGACACCTTTTGGGGAACGGTTTCCTTTTTTGTTTGGTGGAGGTCTATCTCACCAAGCAGTGATGGCTACAAGGGTGAGGATGCTTAGCTGAACCCTGTTTTTGTTCCTTTTCGGTTAAAGTGTCAGCAAAAGCTAAACCTCTTACACCAGCTTAAAGGAAATGCCCATCTTGCAAGAATTCTCTCAGAGATTTGTGGCAAAAACCCATGTGCAGAACCTGTATAGCAGAGCTTGTTGAAGAGGAAACATCCCAACAATGCAAAGATTTGTTTTCCTCTGTGCGGGAGCTGACAAATTCTTTGAGCTCGCTCAGATCTCTGCTGGTCAAAAGCCTGGCAAGCCAGGCAGAACCCCAACAGCCTCCATCCAGCCCTCGAGCATCCACCTCTAGGACAGCAGAGGTTATTGACTAAGGGGATGAGGGGACAGGTACTCTCCCTTCCTCTAGTATTTAGATGAGAAGGAAGACAAGATGATAGCTTGTACCTGGACACCCGGCTATCACTGGAGAAGATAGATGATCTATTAAAAGCAATCTACACAACTCTAGAAATCCAGGAGGAGTCAGTACACGACAAGATGTACCAAGGCTTGGATGAAACAAAACACAGAGTGTTTCCGGTCCACAGGGGCCTCTGGGATGCAATTAAGAAAGAGTGGAACTACCCAGAGAAAGGTCCTTTCCAAAACCCTCAGGAGAAGGTTACCCTTTGAGGATAAGGAGACTGAGGTCTGGAACAAGAAGCCCAGGGTGGACGCCATGCTCTCACAAGTATCCCGTTGCATGGACATTGTGTTTGAGGATATGGGGATACTAAAGGACGTGATCGATAAGAGGGCAGATTCCCTGCTGAAAAAAGCGTGCGATTCCACCTCATTAAGCTTCAAGCCTGCAATGGCTTCTACGGTAGTAGCCAGGAACCGGAATGCTGGATTGAAAAACTTAAGAGTCATGTGGAGGCAGGTACATTGCGAAAAGGGTTGCTGGAATATTTTCCACTGATGCGTAAAGCGGTAAAATAAATGGCTGATGCATCAGCGGAATCAGTGATGACGGCAAGATTGTCAGCTCTGGTGAACTCAGCTAGACATGCTATCTGGCTGAAAACTTGGACTGGAGATACGGCATCCAAGATAAAGTTGTGCAGCCTACCTTTTTCAGGCAACTTACTTTTTGGTCCAGATCTCAAGATGGTCCTGGACAGGGCAGCCGACAAGATGAAGGCGTTTCCTTTCAAAAAGAAGCAGCCACTCAAAAATAAAAATCATTTTAGTGCTTTTCAACAGCCCCAGAAGAATAGAGACCAGGAGCAGAAAAGCCGTTGGGCCTCCTGAGGGGCAAGGGGAGAGGAGGGGTCCTCTTTAAAACCCCTGATCAGCCCCCCAAAAATAAATGACAATCTCATTCCAGTGGGGGGGAAGATTATCTTCTTTTCACCCACAGTGGGAAAAGGCGACCACAAGCCTGTTCGTGAACAACATTATCACCCAGGGACACCAAGGAGAGGCAGACGCTCACAGGCCACTAAAAAGCAGCCTCTGTGTCTACAGTCAACAGTGCTGGTCATGGTCATGGTGCATCCTCTGCTGCTGGCCGTGTTATTGAGCGAGAACATGCAGAAGAGTTGCTGGAGTGGATAACAAAGCCTTCCTTATCCTTCTCATCCTCTGTCACCCAGGCTCAAAGTAGTTTGCTTTCTAATGCAGCTGCCAAAGTGGCCTATTCCACGGGCTCCTTGTCCACAGTCACTCCTTCATGCATGGAGGAGTCCCCAGAATTATTCAACCACAGTGTCGGGTACATACTGCTGGAGGATGCGCAGCGATTTGCAGGCTCCAATGTTGGTTCCCGGGTTATAGAAGGGAGTAACATGAGCCTAGAGAGAGGGGGTGCCCAAGAAGGACAAGAAACTGGCAGTCATGTTGCCCCAGCTGCAGCATACTGCCAAGTTTGCTCCAGTGACGAGGAAGGAGGGGATGATGAGGTCACTTACTGTACTTGGGTGCCTGAGAGAAGAAAGGAGGAGGCACAATTCCAATGAGGCAGGATGTCCTCTAGGGGGCAGCTTAAGGTCAGCCACCCTATTGCATCACACCCAATTTTTCTGTCCCTGTTTAACAGGGAAATGTAATTACAATTTTTGATATACTATTTCAACGTAAGGCCCGATCCCGCGTCAAACAAGAGTATATGTGAGGGGTTACAGTGCTGTGGCACCACCACCACCACCACCACCACCAAAGGCCTAATTTTTCTGCCCCTGTTTAACAGGGGCATATAATTACAATTCTTGATTTAATATTTCACAGCAGGGTCCATTCCTGTGCCCACCAAAAGTAAGTGTGAGGGCTGTAACCTGGGGGACAGGTAGCAAGTACAAAACCTTCCTGGGATAAGCAGGCTTCAGGCACAGATACCAGAACCAGTGAAGTAGTGACAAACAGTGAAGTGTTTAATGGTGATATTTATAAGTCTACAGAGGTGCTGTACAGTGTTAAACAAACAAAAAACAGAACAAAATAGGCAAAAAAAAAATCTAGCCATGTCTAGGCTCTAACTATACACTATGCAGACCCTAACTACCAGGCTGAGCAAGCCTATTGCTTGTCAGTTTCCACATAAACTTCTTAACAGTAGGGATGAGCCGAACACCCCCCTGTTCGGTTCGCACCAGAACATGCGAACAGGCAAAAAATTTGTTTGAACACGCGAATACAGTTAAAGTCTATGGGACACGAACATGAATAATCAAAAGTGCTAATTTTAAAGGCTTATATGCAAGTTATTGTCATAAAAAGTGTTTGGGGACCTGGGTCCTGCCCCAGGGGACATGGATCAATGCAAAAAAAGTTTTAAAAACAGACGTTTTTTTAGGAGCAGTGATTTTAAGAAAATTCCGGACGAGAACACCGGAGGAAGAACCACAAGGACCAGAAGAACCAGAAGAAGAAGAAGATGGAGGAAGAAACTGAAGAAAGATAGAAGATAGAAGAAAGAAGATAGAAGAAAGAAGAAGCATTTAAGTAAAGGAATTGTCAAAAACTGTCTCTTGTCATTTTTAACATTTTGGACACTTTTTTTTGTGAAATGGTAGGGGTACTTTTGTACCCCCTTACCATTTCACACAGGGGGGAGGGCCGGGATCTGGGGGTCCCCTTGTTAAAGGGGGCTTCCAGATTCCGATAAGCACCCCCACCCGCAGACCCCCACAACCACCGGGCAAGGGTTGTGGGGATGAGGCCCTTGTCCCCATCAACATGGGGACAAGGTGTTTTGGGGGACTACCCCAAAGCACCCTCCCAATGTTGAGGGCATGTGGCCTGGTATGGTTCAGGAGGGGGGCGCTCTCTCATCCCCTCCTCTTTTCCTGCGGCCTGCCAGGTTGCGTGCTTGGATAAGGGTCTGGTATGGATGTTTGGGGAGACCCCACGCCATTTTTTTAAAAATTTTGGCACGGGGTTCCCCTTAAAATCCATACCAGACCTGACGGGTCTGGTATAGATTTTGAGGGGGACCCCACGCCATTTTTTTAAAAAAAATTGGCCGGGGTTCCCCTTAATATCCATACCAGACCTGAAGGGCCTGGTATGGAATTTAGGGGGACCCCCCACATCATTTTTTTTAAATTTTGGTTCGGGGTTCCCCTGTGGGGAACTACCATGCCGTTTTTATCAATGAACTTTTATGTGTATTGTCGGACCGGCAGTTCATTAATAGCTGCGAGTAGTTTTAAATGACTTTTTTTCCTTTGAAATGTCATTTTACTGTCAATCTGTTCTAAACACGGGAACCATGCGTCCCTTTACAGGCATACTATAGACACACCCCAGGTTCAAAATTTAAAGGGATATTACACTTTTATTGTTTCACTTTAAGCGTTATTAAAATCACTGCTTCTGAAAAAACGGCCGTTTTTAAAACTTTTCTTTGCATTGATCCATGTCCCCTGGGGCAGGGCCCGGGTCCCCAAACACTTTTTATGACAATAACTTGCATATAAGCCTTTAAAATTAGCACTTTTGATTTCTCCCATAGACTTTTAAAGGGTGTTCGAATTTGCCGCAAACACCCCAAATTGTTCGCTATTCAGCGAACTGGCGAACAGCCGATGTACGAGTCAAACATGAGTTCGACTCGAACTCGAAGCTCATCCCTACTTAACAGCTTTTACCAACCTTTTTGCTCTCACAGACCAGCGTTGTCTGTGTTTCCCAGGCAGAAAGCAAGGGCTGTCTGCTCAGGTGCGCTTAAATTTGCCTGGGGCAGAGGACCAAGACCTGAACTGGATCATGGATCAAAGATTCCTGAATGTGTACAAGAGGAGCCTGGGAGACATATAAACCCCAAACAGGACTTTTTCTGGCTCTGTCTGGGATGCTCTGCTACATATCCTCCCCTCTTGTTTCAACCCCAGGGTTGGAACACCTGTGGCCCAACAGGAGTGAACATGGGACAGGGCATCTACATTCCCCATCTCAACACCTGGCCTGTATTTTACAGTGAAGGAGTAATCCTGTAGAGCTATAAACCACAGGTTCACCCATCTATTAGTCTCCTTCTTTTGGGCCATCCATTTCAGGGGAGCATGGTCAGTTATTAACTCAAACTGGTGTCTTAACAAATAGTACCTGAGTGCGTCCATGGCCCACTTTATGGCTAAACATTCCTTTTCAATGACTGCATACTTTTTCTCATGGTCATTGAGCTTTTTGCTTAGGTACACCACCGGGTGTTCTTCCCCACTGTGTACCTGTAATAGTACTGCCCCGATACCAACATCAGACGCATCTGTCTGAACCAAAAAATCTTTGGAGAAATCGGGGGAGTACAGTACTGGCTGTGCACAAAGAGCCTTCTTCAGGACTTGGAAAGATTCCTCTGCTACTGAGGACCATTTCATCATTACAGAGTCTTTCCCTTTCATAAGGTCTGTCAGTGGGGTAACTATAGTTGCAAAATTTGGGATGAATCTTCTATAATACCCCGCAATGCCAAGAAAGGCCCTGACCTGCTTCTTGTTTGCAGGACGTGGCCACTCCTGGATGGCTTCTATTTTACTCACTTGAGGTTTTATGATACCACGGCCAATAGTGTAGCCAAAATACTTTGCTTCCTCTAGACCAATGGCACATTTTTTTGAATTTGCCATAAAACCTTCTTTGAAAAGGGAATCAAGGACAGCCTGGACACGGAGCAAGTGAGACTCCCAGTCAGTGCTATGTACCACTATGTCATCTAGATAGGCTGCTGGATATCTTCGGTGGGGTCTTAGGGTCCTGTCCATGGCCCTCTGAAATGTTGCGGGGGCATTTTGCAACCCAAAAGGTATTTTTTTTATATTGAAAGGAACCCTCCAGGGTCACAAATGCAGTCTTCTCTTTGGCGCTACCAGTCAGGGGTATTTGCCAATAACCTTTTGTCAAGTCCAAAGTGGTCAGATAGCGAGCCTTGCCAAGTCGCTCTATAAGTTCGTCTACTCTGGGCATTGGGTACGTGTCAAACTTTTTCACTGCATTAAGCTTCCTGAAGTCGTTACAGAACCTCCAAGTGGCATCTGGTTTTGGGACTAACACGATGGGGCTAGACCAGTCACTATTGGATTCTTCAATGACATCCAGCTCCAACATTCTTTTACCTTCATCGCTGATGTCCTTTCTCCTCGCTTCAGGAATTCGGTACGGTTTGAGCTTGACACAGACCCCAGGTTCAGTAACAATATCATGCTGAACTGCTGAAGTCGTGCCAGGTAACTCTGAAAATTTCTCTCTATTCCTTATCAGGAACTCTCTAGCTTCCTGTTTTTGAGAATATGACAGGGTGTCTGGAATTGTGACCTCAGGAATCAGAGGGGACTCAGTACCCTTAGGCGTTACCGGGAGGGACCTCGCAGTTGACGCCAGTCTATCCTTCCAGGGCTTTAACAGGTTTATGTGGTAAATCTGTTTGGGCTTCCTTTTTCCTGGTTGATATACCTTGTAATTGACCTCCCGAACTCTTTCAATTACTTCAAAGGGACCCTGCCACTTAGCCAGGAACTTGCTCTCAACAGTGGGAACTAACACCAGGACCCTGTCACCAGGTGAGAAAACACGGAGTTGCCCCCCCCCCCCCATGTTGTATATCCTCTGTTGGGCCTGCAGTAAATGTTCTTTTACCATAGGCATGACTGCTGCAATCCTCTCCTGCATTTGAGCGATATGCTCAATGACACTTTTATGGGGTGTCTGCTCCCCCTCCCAAGTTTCTTTGGCTATGTCTAAGAACCCGGAGGGTGTCTCCCATAAAGCAACTCAAATGGAGAGTACCCCATAGAGGACTGTGGAACCTCCCTGATGGCAAACATCATGATCATGATCATCACAATGTCTTATTTAATGTCCTATTATGTCTCTTTAATGTCTTATTGAAGCGTTCCACCAAGCCATCCATTTGAGGATGGTACACCGAGGTTCGCAACTGCATCACCTTAAATAACTTGCACAGCTCCCTAGTTATTCGTGACATAAATGGGGTGCCCTGGTCTGTAAGGACTTCTTTAGGGATACCAGAATGACTGAACACCATAAACAGCTCTTTGGCAATTTTTTTTTTTTTTTTTTACCCAAGTTTACATTTTTTATTGTAAGAGAAGAATTAGTGTAACAAGAAATATCCCTCGCAGGGGAATCAAATGAAAATAAAAGTTATAATAGTGGTATACGTGTTAACAAAAGATATCCAAACAGATCAAGGATAACAAATATCGCTTGGACAGATCTGCTGCATTTATCAAGGATAGAATTGAGGGAGACATAAATGTTGAAGAGGCATAATGCACATAGACAGTTGGGAAATAAACCGCCATCTGCCTTGGAGCCCCAACACCCCAAATGGGTTCAGACTGTATGAGGGTCTCAAGGTCTCCTGGCTTTTGGATACAGAACATGTCGAAGTACATTAATAGGGGGGAACATAATAACACATGACCCCCCCATTGATAACCTGAAAAGAGAATCTTCCTCATCAACAAAAAATGGATCTGTTCCAGGGGCAACTGAGGATAAGCAATGCGGCAAAACCACAGCAACTTGTGCCAAAAACAACTCAGTGCAATAATATGGAAGAGAGGGATTCCTATAACATTCACATCCAGTCTACTCACCAGCAGGTGCTGATAGGAGAGTGGATATTGAGGTAAAGAAAAGAAGAGAGAGAAAAATAGATTGAGGTAGAAAAGGAAGAGAGAAAGAGGAAAGGGGAGGGGGGCTAGGAGGGGTTATGGAGGTAGAGGTGCCTGCTTCAAGGAGAGCTAGAGTAGGTAGAGAGGCTTACTTTCGGAGAATCTTCGGAATATATAAGTGGAACCGGTATTAAAGGGAAACCCCAATATATCGGGCCCAGGGTTCCCATATTCGTTTGAATTTTTCAATTTTATGAAGGATGGTGTTAGAGGTTTTTTCCTGATACATGATCCAGGAAACTTTTTTTTGGTTAAATGTATGGAGACCTTTGGACACTTCCAGGCCCGAGCTATTGTCAGTTTAGCTCCTGTGAGGATATAGTGGGACAAAATTTGGTTGTTTTTAGAGAGATTGGGAATTTTCTGGTTTAGGAGGGCTATTGTCGGGATTTGGGGGACCGCAGAGCCCGTGACTTTGCGGATTAGCTGGAAAAGTTTTTTCCAGTAGCCCCTAATCCTGGGGCACTCCCATAAAATATGGAGGAGATCCCAGATGTCCACATCCCCTGAAGCATAGGGGGGAGGACTGTGGATAAAATTTAGCTAGGCGTGTTGGTACCAGGTACCAGCATGATAAGACCTTGAGGTCTGCTTCAATTAGGGAAGTGTTTAGAATCCCTTTGTAGGCAGTTGTGAAGTGGGAATGCCAGGTGTCTAGGTCCCATTCGAACTCAAGGTCACGCTCCCAGCTCTGCATATATGACGCTTTCTCAAGCATTTCAGCTAAGGCTGAGTAAATCAGGGAGATACCCCCCTCATGTCCATGGCTGTGGAACACCACTGTTCGTAAGGGGTAACAGTTAGGGGGAGCGATTCTTGGGAGGAAATTTAATGTAGAAGGTGGGCTATCTGGAGCGAAATTATTATCTGGGGGGCATTTCCAGTTTCGAGATGCATTGGGTCATTTAAGAGGGCCGCTTGAATTGACAAAATGTTCTATTCGATATAGACCTTTATCAAGCCACCATTGAAATGCCTTGATATCCATCCCTGGCGGGAATAGGGGGTTATTGAAAATGTGGGCTAGGGGTTGCCACTTAGATGTTCTGGTATTTAGTTTACATAAAGAGTCGCATAATGCTAAGGAGTGAGAAAGAGTAGGGTATAGGATCGGGGGTCTAGATTTAGGGGGGCGCCAAATAAGGTAGTCAATAGTAAAGTTGGGGACAGCCTGTCTCTCCATTCCTATCCAGTCAGGTTTAGGTCCTCTGGAGTAAATAGCTGATATTTGGCTTAGCTGTGCTGCCTGGTAGTACCACCAGATATTGGGCAGACCTAAACCTCCTTCTGGGTCTGAAGAGGGTCTTTTTAGGAAGTCTGTGATTTGATTTGCCCCAGGTAAATCAAATTATTGATGACTGTAGGTTATGGATATAGTTTGGGGATCGGTATAGGAAGGGAGCGAAATAGGTAAAGTAACCTTGGGAGGAGGGTCATTTTGATAGCGTTTATCTTACTTAGCCAGGACAGTTTTGTAGAGACCATTGATCAAGATCATTCTTAAGCTTTTTGAACATGGGTGGGTAATTGTATTTATATAGTTGGTCAATCGTGGAAGTCAGATTGACGCCCAGGTAAGGTATGGAGGAATTACTCCAAGCAAAGGGGAAGTGGTTCCATAGTCTATAAACCAGGGACGTGGGAGAGGAGATATTAAGGACAACCGATTTAGACATATTAACTAGCAATCCTGAGACCTGACCAAATTTGTGAAGGAGTTTTAAGACATTAGGGGTGCGAAGAGCACGCATTTGTGTGTTGAGTGGCCACATTTGACTCCGTGAATGTCTGGGTGATTTCTAATGGCAATGGCTAACGTTTCTATTCCTATGGGTTCATCCGGCTGGGTAGAATAGAGCAAGCCTGGGATCTGCGAAAGCCTGATTCGGTAAGCTCTCCTTGAAGGCACCTGGAGGGGGGAGAAATAAAAGCAGAGGAAGTAAAGAAAGACCAGGAAGGGAAAAGAGAGAGGAAAAGAAAGAGAGGATGAGTCCAGGACATGAAATATCCTGGAGTCTCTGATAGCAGGTTTGGGAGGCCAAGACCTGCTCCGAAACCCTAAAAATGTGTAGGGTACGGATAGAGGGCAACCCAATTTTGGGGTTGCAAACTTGGTGTCACCGCGGGAGGGAAACTCCTCAAGGTCACAGCAGGTGGAGTGGCAAGCAGCCCCACTCCGGCCGCAGGGCACCTTAGTAGATATAGTCAGGGGATGATCCCCAGAAGGGTTAAACATATGTTATGCAGGAGGTGTAATCATATCGTGCGAAAAAAACTGCATCTCCTGAACTGAGACAAAAACAATGAATAATGATATTATCCCGGCTTCGAGCTCTCTTCATGATCTCTTCCTTCACCCCATAGAAATGTGGTTTGACCACAATGTCCCGAGGGAGGCCGTCTTGGCAGGGGGGTTGCAGCACTCTGTGGGCGCTGTCCAATTCAAGCCTGTGCTCCGGGATAATATCCTTAATTAAAGATTTAACAGGTGTCGTGTACGTCGATGTTAGATTCGGGTATTCCTCTGACACGAAAGTTATACCGTCTGTTCCTGTTCTCTAAATCGTCTAATTTAGAAAGTGCGGTTTCAAGTTGTTCTTGTAGAGACTGGATGCATGTGGTGTTCTGATTTGTGCGTGCCGCAGAATCATCTACTGCCTGTTCAATTGCATCCATTCTGGCCCCTAGGCTCTGAAGGTCTGTTTTGATAGAGGATGTAATCTGCATTGCGTTTTGTGCTAATCCAGCAGCCAGCATGTCAGATAAGCTGCTTAATAGTTGGGCCATATCTGGGGCATAATTGGGTGGCATAGGAGAGGCCTGTAATGAGTCAGTCAGGCTGTTTGGAGTGTTAATCAGGAGAAAATATGGGTTGCCGTTCTGTATTCTGCCCAGAAGTGATGCAGTAGAGGCTGGGGATGCCAGGAAGCCTTGGATCCCCTGGGTATTACTCACTGTTGCTGAGGAAGGCAGGAAAGGAGGTGGAGGATCTGCTATACTGTGTAGGGCTTCTGTGTCTCCTCATGGATGAGCTGCGGCCGCCATCTTGGGAGGCTCAGGGGTGTCCAGGCCGAAGTTTAGCTGACGATTAACATCCTTCTTGAGGTGAGCTCCCGACATCCAGGCGGATGCCCAGCACTGTCCGGAGGTCGGTGGGGGTCTCCCCGAGGGGGTCTGCTAATTATAGCCGGCGTGAGGTGCACTGGAGGGCCGGAGCGGTGCGGAGCTCCTGGATAGCGTGGCGCTCTGGAAGTCCCATGCATGCGCACTCTTGGCAATGTTTTTAGCAGACGTGGTGCATAAGGAAACTGCCTCGGGGTAACGAGTAGCATGATTACAAGGATATGCTGATGACTCCGGGCAGACTTGGGGAGTGGACCCACGAGGTCCATGGCAATCCTCTCAAAGGGCACTTCAATAATGGGTAAGGACACTAAAGGACTTCGGAAGTGGGGTAGTGGGGCTGACATCTGACACACAGGACAGGATTGACAATAATTCTCAATATCTTTCTGTATCCCAGGCCAGTAAAACCTGCGTAACACCCTTTCAGTAGTTTTCTCAACCCCTTAATGGCCTCCTAGCAAGTGCCCATGGGCAAGTTCCAACACCACCCATCTGTATGGCTTAGGGACCGCCAGCTGTTCAACCACTTCATCATTCTTTTTACATACACAATACAGTAAATCCTCATTGCTGCTGAAATAAGGAAAACAGGGCCTGTCCCCTGGTTCGACAGGTACATCATTAATCGCTATTACATTTTCCCAGGCCCTGGCAAGGGTAGGGTCTTTTCTCTGCTCGGTACCAAATTTTTCCTTGTGCACAGTAAGGTCAGCACACTCCAATGTAGGCTCAGATTCAGCAGACGGCTGTCCAGCTCTACTAGTTGTGGGTTCCTCAAGCTCCTCCAGCTCTCCTGCCATAACTGAGAAAGGACAACCCGGGGAGCCCTGAGAGGAGTCCCCTGAACCCACATTGTCAGTAGTAGCCAGTAGCTCTAGTCAGCTACTGCGACCGGGTTAGGACAATCCCACAGTTCCCAAAACTTAGGGAAGTCCCTACCAACAATGGCCTCATGTACCAAGTGGGGCACAAGTCCGACCGGATGGGTCACCGTACCCAAGCCAGTTTTAAACTGAACAGTGGTTATAGGATACTCCCGGGTATCCCCATGTACACAGATCACAGCAACTTTTTTAGCATGAAAATTCACAGTTTCAACCATCTCAGCTGTAACCAATGTCACTAGATTGCCAGAGTCCAGCCGAGTCCAGCCGAGTCCAGCCGTAATAGGCTTATTATTAATAGTCATTTGGCACATGTGTTTTCCCATATTTGGTGCTTCAGCACATGAAACAGCCACAAACATAGACTGCCTTGTAATAGATAGATCACACTGCATTGGTTCATCTGTCAGTGGACAGTTTGCTGCAACATGTCCCAGTTCTTGGCAATGAAAACACCTGACGTTTCCCCAGTTTGGTTTGCTGACAGGCAGTGGCTTCCCTTGTTTGGGATGCCAAACCTCAGTCCTGGCACCAAAAATCCTCCCCCCTATTTCCTTGCCATGCTTACCACCCACTTCCCCTGGAACAGTCTTACCTGTTGCCTGGGGTGGCCGTGGCTTTAGGTGGAAAGTCCGTGTGGCTGTAGGGGTGGTGACCAGGCTCTCTGCAACAAAGTGTCTCTCCACAAGCTCCACCAGGTTGTTTGCCGACTTGGGATCTCCTTGACTCACCCACTTCTGCAGGGGAACTGGTAGTGACCTCAGGAATTGGTCCATGACCACACGCTTCACTATTTGTGGCCCAGACAGGGACTCCGGCTGTAGCCATTTCCACACCAAGTGGATTAGGTCGAACATCTGCGACCCTGTGGGCCTCTCGTCTTGGAAGAACCAGCTGCGGACCCGCTGTGCTGGAACTGCCAACGTGACACTGAGTCGCACCAAGATTTTCTGCTTGACCTTTTCATAGTCTCCTGCTTCTGCTGACTCCAGATCATAGTAGGTCTTCTGCGATTCTCCAGAAATCAAGGGGGCGACCAGTCTTGCCCAATGGGTTTTAGGCCAACCTTCCCTCTCAGCGATGCATTCAAACATTAGCAAAAAGGCCTCTAGATCATCATCTGCAGTCATTTTGGAAAGAAATCGACCCACATGGATGACTGAGGGCTTGTCTCCAACATCATTCATTTTAGCAGGTGACCACTGTGCTAGCATCTCCATAACCTTGGTCAGAGTTTTCTTATCCACTTTTGCCTCAGTGGCTAGCTGTTCAAACAGCCTCTGCAATTGCTCCTGTATAATAGCATTGGTTTGCTGTTGTGCAGCGTTGGATAACATCATTTGTTTGAGGATTTCCTCCATGTTTTGTCACTTTAGGTACTGGCCTTTTAAGTAGTAACTTACTACTGATGGTCGCAGCCGCCACCATATGTAACCTAGGGGACAGGTAGCAGGTACAAAAGCTTCCTGGGATAAGCAGGCTTTCAGGCACAGATACCAGAACCAGTGAAGTAGTGACAAACAGTGAAGTGTTTAAATGTGATATTTACAAGTCTACAGAGGTGCTTTACAGTGTTAATAAAAAAAACAAACAGAACAAAATAGCCAAGCAAAAACCTAGCCATGTCTCAGCTCTAACTATACACTATGCAGTCCCGAACTACCAGGCTGAGCTAGCCTACTGCTTGTCAGTTTACACATAAACTGCTTAACTGCTTTTACCAACCTTTTTGCTCTCACAGACCAGTGTTGTCTGTGTTTCCCAGGCAGAGAGCAAAGGCTGTCTGCTCAGGTGAGCTTAAATTAGCCTGGGGAAGAGCATCAAGACCCGAACTGGATCATGGATCAGAGATTCCTGAATGTGTACTGTTTAACAGGGGCATGTAATTACTATTTTTAATATGGTATTTCACAGCAGCGCCCATTCCTGTGCCCACCAAGAATAACTGTGAGGCCTTATATTGTTCTGGTACCACCAACACCTAAGGCCCAATTTTCTGCAGAGTATATAGGGCAGGCCGTAAAGTATATATACTGCTGTTCAGAGTATATAGTGGCCTGGGAGACCCCCACACCATTTTTTTTTTAAATTTGTGTGCGGGGTTCCCCTTAATACCCATACCAGACCCAAAGGGCCTGGTAATGGACTAGGGGGGACCCATGCCGTTATTTTCAATGATTTTCATCTATATTGCTGGGACCCGACAATACATTACAGCCGCGAGTAGTTTTAAATTACTTTTTTTCCTTTAGAAATGTCATTTTGCTGTGGTATTGTTCTAAACATGGGAAAAATGTGCTACTTTACAGGCACACTAAGGACCCCCCCCCCAGGCATGATATTTAAAGGAATATAGGAATATTTAATTTTTATTGTTTCACTTTAAGCATTATTAGAATCACTGCTCCCGAAAAAACGTTTTTAAAACTTTTTTTCTGCATTGATACATGTCCCCTGGGGCAGGACCCAAGTCCCCAAACACTTTTTATGGCAATAACTTGCATATAAGCCTTTCAAATTAGCACATTTTTCACATTCGTGTCCCATAGACTTTAACAGTGTTTGTGTGTTCGAACACATTTTTTGCCTGTTTGCAAGTTTTGCTGCGAACCGAACCAGGGGGGTGTTCAGCTCATCCCTACACCTTTCCCTACCTTACGTGAATCACATGATCTCCCTTCTTCAGAAACCTTCCGTTATTTACAAATTCTTTTTTTTAAGTCATTACACTTTCCCGACTCAACAACCCCTGACTTCAGAGTCTTTGAATGCAGCTGTACATCGGACCCACACAGACGAGATCTTATTTCAGATTTATATGCGCAGCTACTCTCACACACCACCTCTTCTACCCCATCTTACACAAACAAATGGGAGACTGACCTTCACCTCCAAACGGAAGATCTGAATTGGGCCCAGATCTGGCAGGCAACCAAATCGGCCACTCCAAATATAGTGGCTCTTGAAACCAACTATAAAGTTCTTACCAGATGGTATTTAGTCCCTGCCGGGATATCCAAATTTTGTCCTCAATATTCCTCTCACTGCTTTTGTGGTTGTATTACCCTGGGCACACATGTCCACATATGGTGGGAATGCACCATTGTCAGTTCCTTTTGGTTGGAGGTTTTTCAAATCCTTTCTACTTTGTTTTCTACCACCTTACCTCCTGACCCAGCTGTAGCACTCTTGAATAGCAAACCACATCCCATTACTCACCGTCAATTTAAACTTCTACTCTTTGTAACCACGGCACCAAAGCAAACCATAGCGAAAGCATGGAAATCTGCTTCACTCTGCATACTATCTGTTAAACACAGAATAACGCAAGCCATGATACATGCAAAAACAGAAACTTTTCTTCTTGATAACATACCCAAATTTGAATCAATGTGGAAACCTTGGGTTGACCATTACCTACCCCCAGGCTTCGACAATTCACTGCTACTACCTTGAATGCAAGTAATCTCCTCCCTGTTACACTTACCATATGAGTGGATATCTTGGCTCTTATACCTCACTGGAGACTTCTTTCTCCCTTCTCCCACCCTACACTTAACTTCCCCTATTTGTCTGCTATATTATTTGATTTCCGTAGAGAACATTAGGGACAGATTACGCTACTGATCCTCTCACCGGGATAAGCCAGGTCATAGTGTCGGAACCTAGCCCTGATGAGATCTGACAACCTTCCATTCTGTCCCAAACTAACTTCGCCTATACACCCACTGCATCTTTGCCCTCTTAATTTGTTTGTTTTGCATATATTTACAATAGTTTTTCCATGCTCATTGTTAACGCCTTTTGGAACCACAGCTCACAAAGTTCCCAACTGATAATCTATTATATCTAAATTGATTCAGTTTGTTAACTCACCTCTCTTTGATGATGTTTAATTATCTGTACTTATTTTAATTATTTTACTGCTTTTGTTACCAATGTACAAATTCTCTTGTACCTTGTAAAACTCAATAAAATATATGAAAAGAGTACAAGAAGGCTTTTGTTTTATTTAACTATGCCCCTTTAAGCCCCTTCCACGCTTACCCCATTGTAGACCCACCCACAGTTTTCCAAAGCACGCTACAAAGGCCACATTACTACTTTACTTAAGCTACCCAGAGGCACCCTCTCTCTCCCCTGTCACTTACCCTCCTCTCTCTCTCTCACCCCCGTCTCTCTCACCCACCCTTACCCCCATCTCTATTCAATTTAATTTGTTTATTTTAACAAAAAAAAATGTGTTTTCATTTTATTTATTTCCAAAAAAAGGCCCACCAAAATCCTCAGGACCAGGCCTATGACGCTCTTACAAAAACAACAAGGAGAGAAGTAGTATTAAGAGCATATTGGTCCCAAGTAGTCAAGGTGGCCGCTCCTGCAGGCTGCTCCCTCTGTCCGTGTTGCAGGAGCGACCACCTTGACTACTTGGGACCAATATGCTTTTAATACTACTTCTAAATGTGAGTGCATAAACTGTATGCCTATTAAAGTGTTTGTTGAAATGTCTACTCTTATGCCGCGTACACACGGTCGGACTTTTCGTCTACAAAAGTCAGACAGCCTGTCCGACAGACTTCCGGCAGACTTTCGGCGGACTTGCGGCGGACTTGCGGCATACTTTCTAACGAACGGACTTGCCTACACACGACCACACAAAAGTCCGACGGATTCGTACGTGATGACGTACACCGGACTAAAATAAGGAAGTTCATAGCCAGTAGCCAATAGGTGCCCTAGCGTGGCTTTTTGTCCGTCGGACTAGCACACAGACGAGCGGATTTCGGGGTCCGTCGTAGTTACGAAGTAAAGATTTGAAGCATGTTTCAAATCTAAAGTACGTCGGATTTGAGGCTAAAAAGTACGTTGAAAGTCCGGAGAAGCCCACACACGATCGGATTACCAGCCAGCTTTAGTCCGTCAGCGTCCGTTGGACTTTTGTAGACGAAAAGTACGACCGTGTGTACGCGGCATTAGAAACATCGCCCCAGTGTTAGACTGGGAAATGCAGATGCTTTGTCCCAAGTGCATGCGTGCCTGGCAACCTGTGTCCCAACACTAGGGTTGAAACAAGAGGAGGGGGGGTATGTGACAGGAAGCCAGGAAAATCTATGGATTGTGTCTTATGCCGCGTACACACGAGCGGACTTTACGGCGGACTTTGCCCGGCGGACTGGATTTCGTCGGACAATTCGATGTGTGTGGGCTCCAGCGGACTTTGTTTTCTCAAAAGTTGGATGGAATTAGATTTGAAACTTGTTTAAAATTTATCCGTTGAAATCGAGTCCGGTCGAAAAGTCCGCCGTCTGTATGCTAGTTCGACGGACTAAAAAGCCACGCTAGGGCAGCTATTGGCTACTGGCTATGAACTTCCTTGTTTTAGTCCGGTCATACGTCATCACGTACGAATTCGACGGACTTTGGTGGATTGTGTGTAGGCAAGTCCGTTCATTCAGAAAGTCCGTCGGAAAGTACGTCGAAAAATCCGCCGGGCAAAGTCCGCCGTAAAGTCCGCTCGTGTGTACGCGGCATTAGATGGGAGATTTGTCCCAGGTTTATTCTGTACACTGATTGCTTTTGAGTTTCTACTGGGTAGTGAGCCTTTTTGAGGCTCAATGAGGGTTAAAAAGCTCAGGTGTAACAGATGAAGCACTCAGGGTTCTATAAAACTCCCAGGTTGCTTCAACAAGGAGTTCTACCCTGGAACCAGATTCTTGCGTAAGACTGGGGAGCAGCTTCTTCTGAGTCATGAGCTTAAGTCTGTATGGCTAAAAGACTCTGTTTTTCTGTGTGTCAGACATGTTTTTGGGCAGCGGTAGGCTGTTCCAGACCAGGTAGATAGGTTCCTGTGTTTTGCAGTTAGACACCCAAAGTGTCAAGGTTTACTTTCTGCTTTGTTTTATTTTTACTGTTTTTGATACCTGCACTTGTAACCACAGACTTGGAAATAAACCACTGTTTTATTTTCATAAAGATCCTGCTGTCTGTCCGTACCTACTTCACTGTGCTGTGACCCATTCAGGGGATCCTGCACACCCTGCTACTGAGCTAATCCCTTACAATAGTTACTTATAGTTACATAGTTTGTACCTGACTTTGTGACAGATTGCCTTCCATTTCTGCCCTCCTATAAGTATGACCCTACCACCAGTACCTGCCTAACCTTACCTGTATCCTTGCCCCTCGCCTTACGAGAGCAGTCATTCCCCTGGCAGCTAGGGGAGGGAGACTGCTCCAGCAATGCCACCCCTGAGCTGATATCCCTCAAGCAACTTGACATATTTATTTTCAAAGTGCCCAACTCAGGACTAGCCTCCCTAAGGCTCTTCCCTCGACCCCTCCTTTTTAACTGTCACCCAGCTACCACCTCTGGATCCTGTACCTCCATATCTCCACCCGCTGGGTAATGTCCAAGCTCCTTTTCAGTTCGTTGATGCTTCTCAGGATTGCCATCTGAGACTCTAGATCCAGGATCTGGGCTTCCATAGTAACAACTAGCTCACATCTCACACAGCAGTATTTGCCCTCGAACGGCTCATCAAGGAATGCATACATGGAGCAGGTTGTGCACTGGGTCACATCACCAATCCTTTTGGACCTCTTACCCGCTACTCTAATGGGGATATTCAAGGGAAAAAAAAATTCCCCTATATATACAGTATATATATATATGTTAGAAGGCCAGTGTGCTGGCCTGAATTTATGGGAGGAGCCCGGAGGGTATTTAAGCTGACCACTTCCCCTTCCTCTTTGTCAGTTTCAGTGCACGATACTACATGTCACTGTGCTGACTCTTCCCAGCTTACCTTGTGTTCATAAGTCTGTGCGTTCGATTACAAGTGGGTTGCGGCGTCTTCGTCAGCGGTTCTAGCTTGCTGTTGCAGGTAGGGTTCAAACCTTTTTGTTACCATTGGATATGTTTCCTATACCTGCAAACTTAGATTTGCAGGCTCGCTCTGCTTTGCTTGTCATCCTATCCACAAACATACGATTCGTTCATAGATCCAAGCCTCTGAGCCATTGTCAGTTGTTCTCTGATATCACTCCATACAGGCTTCATTTTCTCATAGGATTCACTGTCTATGGGGTTGCCGTCTCATCCATTTGGAGATCAGCATGTATTTTTTTGCATGGGTTCTGTGTCTGATTGGGGTGGTAATTAGACACACATGGGGCCTTGTCTGCACTTTGATTAGCCTGGGGGGCTGGGTGGTTGGTATGTGTTCGGTTTTAGAAGTAAGGTGTGGTATACACGCTGCAACCGATTTGTATTGGATTCACTTCATACATCTTACAACTGATTTTGTATCAGTGCCATCTCTTTACAACTGATTCATATTGCATACCTGCTACAATCCGATTCGAACCTAGTCGCATCGGCAGCACAACGGTTTGCATCGGATGCATCCCGCTCACTGATTCTTATTAGTCCCTGTTGTACCCCACAAATGGTTCGTTGTTTATGTAATTTTCTACTGACTGTTTCGTATTGCTTTCATGTGATACGAATCACAGTCGGATTCAAGCCTAGTCGCCTCGGCGGCACAACGGTTCGCATCGGTCTTATCCTGCACACCAATTTGTAGTGGTTCTTACCATACCCTACAATTCATTATTTATTTTATTTATTTTTTGTCCGATTCACATCACCTCAGCAGCTCCATGCATCACAGTTCACTCCGAACCTAGTCGCACAACGGTTCACGTCACGAGTATCCCACACACCAATACGTAACAGTCCCTATAACAAATCTACGATTCGTTACGTATGCCACTTCGCAGTTCCTTCCTACATATAAAATTTCTGCTATCCTTTTCTTTTTCGCCTATCAGTAGGTGACCTTTCTTGCAATCGCTGCAAGCTACGCATCTCATCATAACTCCTTGCAATCGCTGCAAAACACGCATCTCAGCATATACCCTTTTGCAATCGCTGCAACATGCATCTCAGTAGAATCTCCTTGCAATCATTGCAAGATCACGCATCTCAACATTTACCCATTTGCAATCGCTGCAAAAACATGCATCTCAGTATAATCTCCTTGCAATCATTGCAAGATCACGCATCTCAACATTTACCCATTTTTGCAATTGCTGCAACATGCATCTCAGTATAAACTCCTTGCAATCGCTGCAAGATACGCATCTTATGATAACTCCTTGCAATCGCTGCAAAAAACACGCATCTCAGCATATACCCATTTTGCAATCTCTGCAAAACATGCATCTCAGTACAAACTCCTTGCAATTGCTGCAAATACACGCATCTCAGCATATACCCATTTTGCAATCACTGCAAGAACACGCATCTCATCATAACTCCTTGCAATCGCTGCAAGATACGCATCTCATCATAACTCCCTGCAATCGCTGCAAGACACGCATCTCATCATAACTCCTTGCAATCGCTGCAAGACACGCATCTCATCATAACTCCTTGCAATCGCTGCAAGACACGCATCTCATCATAACTCCTTGCAATCGCTGCAAGACACGCATCTCATCATAACTCCTTGCAATCGCTGCAAGACACGCATCTCATCATAACTCCTTGCAATCGCTGCAAGACACGCATCTCATCATAACTCCTTGCATTTGCTGCAAAAAACATGCATCTCAGCATTTACCCATTTTTGCAATCACTGCAAAACCCGCATCTAAGTACAAACTCCTTGCAATTGCTACAAATACACGCATCTTACCATTTACCCGTATACAATCACTGCAAAACATGCATCTTAGTATAAACTCCTTGCAATTGCTGCAAATAGTGTTCATCTTAGTGTTTACCCATTTGCAAACATGCATCTCAACATATACTCCTTGCAATCGCTGCAAGAACACTCAGTGGTGCTCATACAGCCCACTTCATTTTTTTTTTTTTTTTAGTGGCACTTAATCGGTCACTCGTCTCCAGTGGCATTCATACGAGCCACTCATCGTTTTCGTCTATCTTTTCTACCTCAGGTCAGTTGAGTTCAGGTTCCATCCTGTACCAGGTTGGACGTTATTTCCCAGGTAAAAAAAAAACGCTGTTTGCATCTTCACCAAGGCCAGTCGCATTACAAGGGGGACACATAAAAAAATAAAAAAGTAAAGAAATCTTGTTGCACTCATGTCACCCCTACTGCAGGTGTTCCCGGTCGACCGAGTTTCGATCATAACCAGGACCTCGCTACTAGAGCGTCAGTCAGGGCCTAGTTCATGGGCTTTTCTATCACATCATTCTGCAGCACCCTTTCACTAACGTTACTTCACATACATCATTGTACGTGATCTCCAGGCGTTAGTTCTGTCACATATGTTTATACATGACACTCTGTTTTCGAAGGGCGACCCTTCACCTTGCAGACAAGGTCGCTTAACAGTAGACTTGCTGACAGTGCAAGTGTTAGCAGGCCGAGCACACGTCACCCCCTACAGACCGCAACATTCCTACGTAGGCCGTACCAGACTTCTACTTCTCGCCCCAGTACGCCCTGGGTTTCTGGTCTTCAGGTTTGTGCTTGCCACAGACAGGCACCCGAGCTATCGGTTATCTGGCCAGTCACCTCCTGGCCCACCTCGGTCGCCACGCACTCTTCTGAGTTTTCTAAATTTCCACTCAACATAAGTTCTGCACAACAGAACTCTGTCAGCTCCTGTCTATGCCTATCATTCCTTTTTCTGTACTTCTTCCTTTTTCCTCCTCTCTGAGTTTTCTCTTTACCACTCCGCTCTCTATCCTATGGCTATGACTCCTCTTAAATATGAGCACCCAGCCCCCTTTTTGTCTTCTGGCAGCGAGGATTCACACCCGCCCCTCTGTTACCCCCCCCAAGCGGCTCAGAGCGCTGCTGCCTGCAGTCCCTCAGGGGACGGAACATCCCCAAACTCATAGCTGAGTCGCAGGGATATTCCCTTTCCTGCTAATGGCCAGGAAGGCAAAGCTTTGCAGGCTCCTCTTCCCGCCTCCAGCTGCAGCTGGGCCCAACAGGCATCCCTACAATCCAGCCACGGGGCCCAGCTGCACTCTTTGGTCTCCCCCTTAGCCGCAACAGTTCAGATGTCCAGACCAGAGTCACACCTTTGAAAGTTTGCCCATCCATGGCCATCCCGGACCCGGTCATGGTCCTGATGACAGCTTCTCCTTCTGCAGGTACACCAGGCTCTGCACCTATCATCCTCCCCCTTCATCTTGTCCCAACCAGCATCAGGGAGGATATATTGGAGGGCAAAGACGTCAATTGGCATCCCTGCTCATCTCAGTCCATGACTTGGCTGACAACAAATCATACGCCTGGGGGGGTTATCTCAGTGGTTGTCAAGTCGAGAGACCCCAGCCTCAGTCGTAAGCTGTCAGCCACTGAGTTTGCCCTGGCCTTCGGGATGTTCAGAGATGTACTTTGTTCAGCCACCCTCAGCAGGAGGGAGGAGCGGGACTTATACCTTCATGCAGTGACAGATCTTGCTTACAAATATGGAGGTTTTGCCTTCTACGACCATCGGTCATTTTCAGCCAAAGCAGCAGCGAGACTTGCCCAGTTCCAGATAAGCTCTGACTGGAGCCTCACAGACACGGAACTCTTTTGTCGCCACTTCGCCCACAAAGCTGACGGTTTTGCCCAATCCCTCACTTGAACCTGTCACACCAGACTCAGTGTCACAGGGTTATCCATTATCCGGACGATTTTCTGCTTATCGAACACCTAGACATACCCCCCCCCCCCCCGGTAGATCTAGACAAGCTAAGAGAGGTCTTCAACAATCTCAATGAACACATAGTGGAAGGCCCAACACATTTCATAAGTTTCTCAGGCATCGTCCTGGATACGCACGCCATGCAGCCTAGCCTGCCTTCTGACAAATTAGCTTGTGTTAGGTTGGTCATTCAGGAGTTTACCCGGTCACAGGAATGTACTAAAAGACAGCTGCAGTCCTTGATAGGCATGCTCAATTTCGCTATGAGAACAATTCCTCAGGGGCGGTCGTTCATCTCAAGGCTCTTAGTCTTTCTTGCCCGAGTGCAGGACCCGACCAAGTCCTCAGACTAAAATAAATAGATAAATCCGCGCTTAGGACAATATACGAGCTGCAGCCTCTCCCTAATTAGTTCCCCAAGGGGCCCAATTGCATAGATATGATAAGTGGTCTGGGAGAAAAAGTGGCGCTGCCCTATTATACAATAAAGTATTTAGTGGTGGATAGATTACAACCTCTGTTCATTAATCTAAGTGCTTATAGGGGCTATCCCCTTGATGTGCCTGAATGTGGTCAGACCTCGGCCAATGACCATGTATATGAAAAACCAAAGAGCAAGTGACAACAGAGGGTTAAACTATTTGAATACATGAAGCACATTTTTATCAAACTGGGGTGATAGTAGTTTAACCCTCTGTTGTCACTTGCTCTTTGGTTTTTCATCCACTTTTCCACCACTAAATACTTTATTGTATAATAGGGCAGCGCCACTTTTTCTCCCAGACCACTTATCAAGTCCTCAGACTAGACCCAGCAGCAATAGCAGACTTGGCTATGTGGGACGAGTTCCTCTTCAACTGGAATGACATATCAATGTTTTTCCCTCAGTATCAGCTCAGTCACCCCAGGTAGTCACACATGCTGCAGCCTCCACTGGCTTTGCTGCAATTTTTGGCCATCACTGGTTTGCCAGACCTTGGCCCCCCGGAAATCTGCCTGATTCCTGGTTTCCCTCGATCTTTGCATTGTTTGAGCTGTACCCCATCGTGGCCGCAGCCCAAGTCTGGGGCCACACGTGGACAGATCAGACAGAGCTCTTCACCACAGACAACCAGGTTACAGCTGACATCATTAATAAGGGTAGATCCAAGTCACTCCCCGTCATGTCCTTCCTGCGCAATCTGCTGCAATTGTCACTACATCACCAAATTTAACAGTTACTGTAAGCATATCCCTGGCAAGTGCAATACCGCAGCCGATGCACTGTCCCGCTCCAATTTTGTCTCATTCTTCCAGCAGGAACCTGGAGCCGACCCATCATCCACTCCTATCCCACCTTGGTCTCAACTAACAATGGATTGAAGCCACACCTTGCCAATGCAACCTGGCTCATCAACCACTCACTGTCTAGCAACACACTAAAGGCTTATCCCACAGCCTGGAACACCTACCGTAGGTTCCTTGCCACTTGTCCCGGAACCACAGTAGATGACGTCACTCATGTCCTAGCGTTTATATCTTATTGCCACACACAGCTGGCTCTCCCTCATACCCCTATCAGGCTGTACCTGGCCGGTATCCAAGCCACTATGTCCTTTATCTTACGGTCTCCAAAATGCAACAAACCGGACCCGGAGTGGATATAAACTTCTTTCGAACCAGCAACGCCTGGTGCCCAGCAACGATCTTTTGACTGTCTGCTCTTTCAACTACCCAGCCAGCCAGTCTCCAGCCCGTTACTGCCTTTTTCAGGTCAACCCCCTGAGTGGAAATCAGTTTATTAAACATGTTTGGGTCCTACTGGTCAACTTAGGCCTAGACCCCGGGCGGTACTCTGGATATTCCTTTGGATTGGCGCAGCCTCAGCCACATCTCAGCACGGAGTACCAGACCATGTGACCAAGAAGCTAGGCAGGTGAAAGTCTGCCTGCTTTACCAGATATATATGCCTTCAAGATGGCCCTTTCTCCAAGCTCACTCAATGAGGTTAGAGGCAATAAAGATACTTCCCTACCTGGTTATTTTTGGCCCCTTTTCTTGCCATACCTACCAGACGACCAAAACCACACCTCAGGTCTATTTATGTTGTGAGTCTTGTCACGTGTTTATGTGATCCACATTTGTCTCGGTCTTAGGGCCACGACCATAAGTTAGAAGGCCAGTGTGCTGGCCTGAATTTATGGGAGGAGCCTGGAGGGTATTTAAGCTGACCACTTCCCCTTCCTCTTTGTCAGTTTCAGTGCACGATACCCTCCCTCCCTTTCCCCTTTTTAACGCACTTCTCAGCAAATTCTCCTCCACAATCATCCATTACTTATCTTGGGTATTGCCCCTTTTCTTGTCATACCTACCAGACGAACAAAAGCCACACCTCAGGTCTATTTATGTTGTGAGTCTTGTCGCGTGTTTATGTGATCCACATTTGTCTCGGTCTTAGGGCCACGACCATAAATAAATATACATATATATATATGTATATATGTATGTATATATGTATATATGTATATATATATATATTGGCTGAGAAGGTACTGGAGAGGTGGGGCAGCTATAATCTCGGGATTTCTAGACCAAAAGGGACATTTCAGAAACAGATGTAAAAAAACACAGATTTTTACATACTGTACCTGGTTTTACTGAGGCTGGCAACCCTGATGGGGCCCCCTAGTGGCCCAGGGCCCTCGGGCAGTGCCCGAGTGGCTCAATGGTCAGTCCGCCCCTGAGTGGGGTTGATTTACTAAAACTGAAGAGTGCAAAATCTGGTGCAGCTGTGCGTAGTAGCCAATCAGCTTCTAAATTCAGCTTGTTAAGTTAATCTTAGACAAACTGTTCAGTTAAGCTTTGCATTCTGCAGTTTTATAAATTAACCCCAGTGTTATATGATGTTATTACTATGGTATGTTATATTTATGTACTTTTTTTATCCAATAGAAAGAAAAGGCAACTGAGTTATATGCACTTTGCAATAACAGCCCACGCATCTCAGCATATATCCTTTTGCAATCGCTGCAACATGCATCTCAGTAGAATCTCCTTGCAATCATTGCAAGATCACGCATCTCAACATTTACCCATTTGCAATCGCTGCAAAAACATGCATCTCAGTATAATCTCCTTGCAATCATTGCAAGATCACGCATCTCAACATTTACCCATTTTTGCAATTGCTGCAACATGCATCTCAGTATAAACTCCTTGCAATCGCTGCAAGATACGCATCTTATGATAACTCCTTGCAATCGCTGCAAAAAACACGCATCTCAGCATATACCCATTTTGCAATCTCTGCAAAACATGCATCTCAGTACAAACTCCTTGCAATTGCTGCAAATACACGCATCTCAGCATATACCCATTTTGCAATCACTGCAAGAACACGCATCTCATCATAACTCCTTGCAATCGATGCAAGATACGCATCTCATCATAACTCCTTGCAATCGCTGCAAGACACGCATCTCATCATAACTCCTTGCAATCGCTGCAAGACACGCATCTCATCATAACTCCTTGCAATCGCTGCAAGACACGCATCTCATCATAACTCCTTGCAATCGCTGCAAGACACGCATCTCATCATAACTCCTTGCAATCGCTGCAAGACACGCATCTCATCATAACTCCTTGCAATCGCTGCAAGACACGCATCTCATCATAACTCCTTGCAATCGCTGCAAGACACGCATCTCATCATAACTCCTTGCATTTGCTGCAAAAAACATGCATCTCAGCATTTACCCATTTTTGCAATCACTGCAAAACCCGCATCTAAGTACAAACTCCTTGCAATTGCTACAAATACACGCATCTTACTAATTTACCCGTATACAATCACTGCAAAACATGCATCTTAGTATAAACTCCTTGCAATTGCTGCAAATAGTGTTCATCTTAGTGTTTACCCATTTGCAAACATGCATCTCAACATATACTCCTTGCAATCGCTGCAAGAACACTCAGTGGTGCTCATACAGCCCACTTCATTTTTTTTTTTTTTTTAGTGGCACTTAATCGGTCACTCGTCTCCAGTGGCATTCATACGAGCCACTCATCGTTTTCGTCTATCTTTTCTCCCTCAGGTCAGTTGAGTTCAGGTTCCATCCTGTACCAGGTTGGACGTTATTTCCCAGGTAAAAAAAAACGCTGTTTGCATCTTCACCAAGGCCAGTCGCATTACAAGGGGGACACATAAAAAAAAAAAAAAAAAAAATTAAAATAAAAAAGTAAAGAAATCTTGTTGCACTTATGTCACCCCTACTGCAGGTGTTCCCGGTCGACCGAGTTTCGATCATAACCAGGACCTCGCTACTAGAGCGTCAGTCAGGGCCTAGTTCATGGGCTTTTCTATCACATCATTCTGCAGCACCCTTTCACTAACGTTACTTCACATACATCATTGTACGTGATCTCCAGGCGTTAGTTCTGTCACATATGTTTATACATGACACTCTGTTTTCGAAGGGCGACCCTTCACCTCGCAGACAAGGTCGCTTAACAGTAGACTTGCTGGCAGTGCAAGTGTTAGCAGGCCGAGCACACGTCACCCCCTACAGACCGCAACATTCCTACGTAGGCCGTACCAGACTTCTACTTCTCGCCCCAGTACGCCCTGGGTTTCTGGTCTTCAGGTTTGTGCTTGCCACAGACAGGCACCCGAGCTATCGGTTATCTGGCCAGTCACCTCCTGGCCCACCTCGGTCGCCACGCACTCTTCTGAGTTTTCTAAATTTCCACTCAACATAAGTTCTGCACAACAGAACTCTGTCAGCTCCTGTCTATGCCTATCATTCCTTTTTCTGTACTTCTTCCTTTTTCCTCCTCTCTGAGTTTTCTCTTTACCACTCCGCTCTCTATCCTATGGCTATGACTCCTCTTAAATATGAGCACCCAGCCCCCTTTTTGTCTTCTGGCAGCGAGGATTCACACCCGCCCCTCTGTTACCCCCCCCCCAAGCGGCTCAGAGCGCTGCTGCCTGCAGTCCCTCAGGGGACGGAACATCCCCAAACTCATAGCTGAGTCGCAGGGATATTCCCTTTCCTGCTAATGGCCAGGAAGGCAAAGCTTTGCAGGCTCCTCTTCCCGCCTCCAGCTGCAGCTGGGCCCAACAGGCATCCCTACAATCCAGCCACGGGGCCCAGCTGCACTCTTTGGTCTCCCCCTTAGCCGCAACAGTTCAGATGTCCAGACCAGAGTCACACCTTTGAAAGTTTGCCCATCCATGGCCATCCCGGACCCGGTCATGGTCCTGATGACAGCTTCTCCTTCTGCAGGTACACCAGGCTCTGCACCTATCATCCTCCCCCTTCATCTTGTCCCAACCAGCATCAGGGAGGATATATTGGAGGGCAAAGACGTCAATTGGCATCCCTGCTCATCTCAGTCCATGACTTGGCTGACAACAAATCATACGCCTGGGGGGGTTATCTCAGTGGTTGTCAAGTCGAGAGACCCCAGCCTCAGTCGTAAGCTGTCAGCCACTGAGTTTGCCCTGGCCTTCGGGATGTTCAGAGATGTACTTTGTTCAGCCACCCTCAGCAGGAGGGAGGAGCGGGACTTATACCTTCATGCAGTGACAGATCTTGCTTACAAATATGGAGGTTTTGCCTTCTACGACCATCGGTCATTTTCAGCCAAAGCAGCAGCGAGACTTGCCCAGTTCCAGATAAGCTCTGACTGGAGCCTCACAGACACGGAACTCTTTTGTCGCCACTTCGCCCACAAAGCTGACGGTTTTGCCCAATCCCTCACTTGAACCTGTCACACCAGACTCAGTGTCACAGGGTTATCCATTATCCGGACGATTTTCTGCTTATCGAACACCTAGACATACCCCCCCCGGTAGATCTAGACAAGCTAAGAGAGGTCTTCAACAATCTCAATGAACACATAGTGGAAGGCCCAACACATTTCATAAGTTTCTCAGGCATCGTCCTGGATACACATGCCATGCAGCCTAGCCTGCCTTCTGACAAATTAGCTTGTGTTAGGTTGGTCATTCAGGAGTTTACCCGGTCACAGGAATGTACTAAAAGACAGCTGCAGTCCTTGATAGGCATGCTCAATTTCGCTATGATAACAATTCCTCAGGGGCGGTCGTTCATCTCAAGGCTCTTAGTCTTTCTTGCCCGAGTGCAGGACCCGACCAAGTCCTCAGACTAAAATAAATAGATAAATCCACGCTTAGGACAATATACGAGCTGCAGCCTCTCCCTAATTAGTTCCCCAAGGGGCCCAATTGCATAGATATGATAAGTGGTCTGGGAGAAAAAGTGGCGCTGCCCTATTATACAATAAAGTATTTAGTGGTGGATAGATTACAACCTCTGTTCATTAATCTAAGTGCTTATAGGGGCTATCCCCTTGATGTGCCTGAATGTGGTCAGACCTCGGCCAATGACCATGTATATGAAAAACCAAAGAGCAAGTGACAACAGAGGGTTAAACTATTTGAATACATGAAGCACATTTTTATCAAACTGGGGTGATAGTAGTTTAACCCTCTGTTGTCACTTGCTCTTTGGTTTTTCATCCACTTTTCCACCACTAAATACTTTATTGTATAATAGGGCAGCGCCACTTTTTCTCCCAGACCACTTATCAAGTCCTCAGACTAGACCCAGCAGCAATAGCAGACTTGGCTATGTGGGACGAGTTCCTCTTCAACTGGAATGACATATCAATGTTTTTCCCTCAGTATCAGCTCAGTCACCCCAGGTAGTCACACATGCTGCAGCCTCCACTGGCTTTGCTGCAATTTTTGGCCATCACTGGTTTGCCAGACCTTGGCCCCCCGGAAATCTGCCTGATTCCTGGTTTCCCTCGATCTTTGCATTGTTTGAGCTGTACCCCATCGTGGCCGCAGCCCAAGTCTGGGGCCACACGTGGACAGATCAGACAGAGCTCTTCACCACAGACAACCAGGTTACAGCTGACATCATTAATAAGGGTAGATCCAAGTCACTCCCCGTCATGTCCTTCCTGCGCAATCTGCTGCAATTGTCACTACATCACCAAATTTAACAGTTACTGTAAGCATATCCCTGGCAAGTGCAATACCGCAGCCGATGCACTGTCCCGCTCCAATTTTGTCTCATTCTTCCAGCAGGAACCTGGAGCCGACCCATCATCCACTCCTATCCCACCTTGGTCTCAACTAACAATGGATTGAAGCCACACCTTGCCAATGCAACCCGGCTCATCAACCACTCACTGTCTAGCAACACACTAAAGGCTTATCCCACAGCCTGGAACACCTACCGTAGGTTCCTTGCCACTTGTCCCGGAACCACAGTAGATGACGTCACTCATGTCCTAGCCTTTATATCTTATTGCCACACACAGCTGGCTCTCCCTCATACCCCTATCAGGCTGTACCTGGCCGGTATCCAAGCCACTATGTCCTTTATCTTACGGTCTCCAAAATGCAACAAACCGGACCCGGAGTGGATATAAACTTCTTTCGAACCAGCAACGCCTGGTGCCCAGCAACGATCTTTTGACCGTCTGCTCTTTCAACTACCCAGCCAGCCAGTCTCCAGCCCGTTACTGCCTTTTTCAGGTCAACCCCCTGAGTGGAAATCAGTTTATTAAACATGTTTGGGTCCTACTGGTCAACTTAGGCCTAGACCCCGGGCGGTACTCTGGATATTCCTTTGGATTGGCGCAGCCTCAGCCACATCTCAGCACGGAGTACCAGACCATGTGACCAAGAAGCTAGGCAGGTGAAAGTCTGCCTGCTTTACCAGATATATATGCCTTCAAGATGGCCCTTTCTCCAAGCTCACTCAATGAGGTTAGAGGCAATAAAGATACTTCCCTACCTGGTTATTTTTGGCCCCTTTTCTTGCCATACCTACCAGACGACCAAAAGCCACACCTCAGGTCTATTTATGTTGTGAGTCTTGTCACGTGTTTATGTGATCCACATTTGTCTCGGTCTTAGGGCCACGACCATAAGTTAGAAGGCCAGTGTGCTGGCCTGAATTTATGGGAGGAGCCTGGAGGGTATTTAAGCTGACCACTTCCCCTTCCTCTTTGTCAGTTTCAGTGCACGATACCCTCCCTCCCTTTCCCCTTTTTAACGCACTTCTCAGCAAATTCTCCTCCACAATCATCCATTACTTATCTTGGGTATTGCCCCTTTTCTTGCTATACCTACCAGACGAACAAAAGCCACACCTCAGGTCTATTTATGTTGTGAGTCTTGTCGCGTGTTTATGTGATCCACATTTGTCTCGGTCTTAGGGCCACGACCATAAATAAATATACATATATATATGTATATATGTATGTATATATGTATATATGTATATATATATATATTGGCTGAGAAGGTACTGGAGAGGTGGGGCAGCTATAATCTCGGGATTTCTAGACCAAAAGGGACATTTCAGAAACAGATGTAAAAAAACACAGATTTTTACATACTGTACCTGGTTTTACTGAGGCTGGCAACCCTGATGGGGCCCCCTAGTGGCCCAGGGCCCTCGGGCAGTGCCCGAGTGGCTCAATGGTCAGTCCGCCCCTGAGTGGGGTTGATTTACTAAAACTGAAGAGTGCAAAATCTGGTGCAGCTGTGCGTAGTAGCCAATCAGCTTCTAAATTCAGCTTGTTAAGTTAATCTTAGACAAACTGTTCAGTTAAGCTTTGCATTCTACAGTTTTATAAATCAACCCCAGTGTTATATGATGTTATTACTATGGTATGTTATATTTATGTACTTTTTTTATCCAATAGAAAGAAAAGGCAACTGAGTTATATGCACTTTGCAATAACAGCCCATAAACATGCATCATACTGTGTATCATTTTAACTAACCAAGCTTGGAAAAATACTGCTTAGGGCTATGTAAAGAAATAACCCTTTGTTAAATATCAATATTAAATGACATCCAGGCTAAATACAGCTTACAGCCCATTGAGATAAACATGTATCAATCTTGTCAAATGGCTTGGACATTATGTTTTTTTATGGAAACATGCAGTGAGTGTAAAATCAAAGCCAAACAACAATGTACAAAAATACTGTTCAACCTGTGTGTGGTTCCACACACTGGGGGTTATTTACTAAAGGAAAATCCCCTTTGCACTGCAAGTGCACTTGGAAGTGCAGTCGCTGTAGATCCGAGGGGGACATGCAAGGAAAATAAAAAACAGCATTTCAGCTTGCACATGATTGGATGGTAAAACCAGCAGAGCTTCCCCTCATTTCAGATATACCCCTTAGATTTAGAGCGACTACACTTTCAAGTGCACTTGCAGTGCAAATTGGATTTTCTTTTCATAAATAACCCCCGCTGAGTAAGAAATATACTCAAAAAACATAAATAAGTAGTCCAGTTTATGATGATTTGTTATTTTTGCCATATCCATAAAAAAGTTATATTCTAAATGTGTTTCAAGATTTGTGGAGCAATTTCAGTGACAGGTTCTTTTGGATTTTAGGTTATAGGTACAACATGCAGGTATAACCATGTTACTGGAATTAGGATTGTGCTTTCAAATCATTTTACAATGTCCAGTCAGATACCCACATATTAAAAGCTGCAAGTAATTTCCTATTGGGCATGCTAAGGTTATGTTGATCACTTACGTTTTTTTTTATTTTGATGAGCGTCACTCCATTTCAGTATGTTTGCATTTTCATAACAGTTGGTTTAATGTTAAGGCCTTGCTTTTATTTGATCTGCCTTCCTAATGTCAGGTCTAAACGGCTTAGATCATATTTGATTATGTCACTTTTGTTTTTCCTAATGTCAGGTCTAAACGGCTTAGATCATATTTGATTATGTCACTTTTGTTTTTTTCCCCTTCCTCCCCTTTTTCTCATTCCTTTTCTTTGACCTTTTTTACTTCCCCTCTCCCTCTTGTGTCCCCACCCTAAACACTACTCACTTACTCTTGTTGTTTCCTAATATTGATATGTTTTTTCAGTCTGAGGCCATGTGTAGTGATAACAAGAACATGCTTGTAGTCTGTTGGGCATTCTTTTGTGCAGTGTCTCTTTAAACTTCAATTAAATACTATTAAAACCTAAAGCTGCAAGTACACTCTTTTTTGGTACAACAAGTAGTATGGTCTAAAATAAGTAATACTTAAACACCTTAATGATAGGGACACTGTGGGGGTCATTTATTATAGCGCCGCGGTGCTAATTCGCGCAAATTGCAGCGAATTAGCGCTAATTCGTGGCAATTTAGAGCGAATTAGCGTGAATTAGCGCTACTAGCGCTAATTCGTGCTAAAACGGTATTCACTATAGCGCTGGTGAGAAAATACTCCCAAAATCGAATTTACTATAGTTCCCTGAAACCAAATAGCGCCCAAACCCTTACTCTGCTAAAACCTGGAGAATTGCACATGGAAATAATGTTTAGAGCATGATATAATTGCCTAAATAGTACTGAAATATGCGGTATATTATTTAAAGATAATCTGCTTTTAAACTGTGTGAAAAAGTGATTTCTACCCTAAAATATCTTTAAAAGTCTGAAAAGTGAAAAATTTCCCGTTTTGGACAACTAGGTGCCAACGCAACTGAGCATGCTCAGACCTGAAAATAATGCCGCGTACACACGAGCGGACTTTACGGCAGACTTGGTCCGGAGTACTGGATTTCATCGGACGATTCGATCGTGTGTGGGCTCCAGCAGACTTTGCTCAAAAGTTGGACGGACTTAGATTTGAAACATGTTTTAAATCTATCCGACGGACTCTTCTTTCTAGCGGACAAACCGGTCGTCTGTGTGCTAGTCCGACGAACTCAAACTGACGCATGCTCTGAAGCAATTACAAGACGGAAGCGCTCTGTCTGGTAAAACTAGCCTTCGTATTGAAGCTAGCACATTCCTCTTCTGTGATCTTTTAATACAGCCCTTTTTTTTCTTTATAATGCGAGAGGAATGAAGTTGTTTTGGTGCTTTTTATTCACACAGAGTTCTCACAAAGTACTTTCTTCATGATTTCTCCTCATGCCATGACTAATATGATATTTTTAAAAAGCCATATCTCCATAAATAAAGTATTAAATTAGATTTTGGACTCATCATTTTTTTTTTTTTTAGATTTAAACACTATCTATTTTACAATGTGTGCTAAATTATACAAAATGTTTTTTTTTTAATTTATTTTTGTAATTTCAAGTTACCACAATAACCTTAATATTTTGTGTTGTTTTAATGAACCTTAATGAGGTTGGTGTCCCTTGTTAATTAGACATAGGGGGGTTTATTTTCCAAAGGCAAATTACAAGTGCAAATTGTACTTGGAATTGCACAGAAAGAGCATTTTGAAGTGCCTTCGCTGTGGATCCAAGGGGCACATGCAAGGAACCACAAAAAAAATTAAAAGCTTTTTCTTGCACATGATTGTATGATCAAATCAGCAGAGCTTCCCCTCATTTCAGCTCTTCCCCTCAGATTTACAGCGACTGCACTTCCAACAAGTGCACTTGCAGTGCAATTTCTAAAGTGCACTTTTCACTAGTACTTTGCACTTGATTTTCTAAATGATTTAGCCTTTTGGAACAAACACACATAGGGGTTGATTTACTAAAGGGAAAAAGACTGAGCACTTTGCAAAGTGAAGTTGCCCTCTGCAAGAGCAGTTGCTCTAGAGCTTAGTAAATGAGCAGAAGCTCTGCTGACTTCCATCATCCAATCATGTGCAAGCAAAAATGCTGATTTTTGAATTTTCCTTGCACAGGATTAGGTACTCTTTGCAAAGTCAAGCCTTACCTCATTTCCTAAGCTCTGGAGCAATTGCACTTGCAGAGGGCAACTGCCCTCTGCAAAGTGCACAGTCTATTTGCTTTTATTAAATCAACCCCATAGTCTTTTTGACCTGTACCTGCCTACTCCCAAACAAAATGTCGTTTTGGAATCAAAACACATAGTCAATAATGTAAGGTAACTAAAAAATCCATTTATTTTGGTTAACAAAAAATTAGGAGGGCAACGCTGGAGACACTTTTGGAATCTGTGAAGCCTTTCGTCCCCCAGGACACACATCAAGTTTTAGGACAAGTAAAATTGGTATCTTGCGACTAGGGAGCACAGTCAGACCAGACAGAAACCAGGCAATCACTTTCGAGTCTTCCGTGCAGCTTCATCTGCTAGATAGGTTGTAGCAGTAAGCTCCCCTCTCAAGCCCTTCTGATAGGCCTGAAAAATCAAACCCTCACAGAGGAGGCGATGCCCCTTTTCCATTTCCAGCAACCTGCTGGATATATAGTTCCCATACGCCTCCTCTGCATTGGGTGGTGTGCTGAGGATTTGGCTGGCTTCACGAATGAGGGCTAGGGATTCCTCCTCAGTTTGGATCATTCTTCTGGGCCTTTTGGTGAGAATGCAGAGGGGAGGCACCTGACACTTTGTGCGGCTTCTACTCGGCCCAGCCACAGCCTCCTCCTCTCTCCTACTGGGCAAGGCCTCCTCCTCTCTCCCACTGGTCAAGGCCTCCTCCTGGCTGAGGTCATCCTGTGTCGAAAAAAGGGACATAGTTGTAATTTTGTGTTACACAATCACACACAATTTTCAGCTCATGACTTGCAAATATAATTCTCAACAAATAGTAAAGGCTATCTATTTGACCCCACCATTATTCCAGCTGATCAACAATAGGGATGAGCTTCGTGTTCAAGTCGAACCCATGTTCAACTCGAACATCGTCTGTTCGCCCGTTCGCCGAATTGCGAACGATATGGGCCGTTCGCGCCAAATTCGTGTGGCGCGTCACGGCCCACAATTCACTGCGGCATCACAGTGCATTGCTGGCTGATGATTGGCCAAGCATGCACTATGACCCGCATGCTTGGCCAATCACAGCGCCGTCAGTAGAGAGAGCTGTAATTGGCCAAAGCCAGGGTGGCTTTGGCCAATTATGGCTCAGGGTGTTTAGAACACGCCCCACACTATATAAGGCCCTGTGTAGTGTGTGTTCCGGCGTTGAAAGAGAGATAGATAGATAGACAGAGAGACAGTGTCATTTCATTTGAGTTAGCTAGATTAGGCAGGACAATCAGTGAGTTAGCTGCACTTACAGTGTATTGTGTATATATATATGCATCCCAGGTGTTGCATATATATATATACACTGTATTCAGTTTAGCTAGATCCGTTCCTGTTATCTTCTTACTGACAGGCAGGCTTGTCTTGTTACAGTATTTACAGCTACCTGAAGAAAATTGCTGGTGTTCTTTTGATCCTATTAGTACCACAGTCAGGCAGCTAGACTATTTACAGTTAGTGCAATGCGTCCTGCTCACAGTGTTCAGCTAAAACTACAAGTTAGTGTGGTGCGTCCTGCTCACAGTGTTCAGCTAAACCTACAAGTTAGTGGGGTGCGTCCTGCTCACAGTGTTCAGCTAAAACTACAAGTTAGTGCGGTGCGTCCTGCTCACAGTGTTCAGCTAAAACTACAAGTTAGTGTAGTGAGACCTCTGCACAGTGTTCATCTAAAGCTACAAGTTAGTGCAGTGCGTCCTGCTCACAGTGTTCAGCTAAAACTACAAGTTAGTGCGGTGCATCCTGCTCACAGTGTTCAGCTAAAACTACAAGTTAGTGCGGTGCGTCCTGCTCACAGTGTTCAGCTAAAATTACAAGTTAGTGCGGTGCGTCCTGCTCACAGTGTTCAGCTAAAACTACAAGTTAGTGCGGTGCGTCCTCGTCACAGTGTTCAGCTAAAACTACAAGTTAGTGTAGTGAGACCTCTGCACAGTGTTCATCTAAAGCTACAAGTTAGTGCTGTGCATCCTGCTCACAGTGTTCAGCTAAAACTACAAGTTAGTGGGGTGCGTCCTGCTCACAGTGTTCAGCTAAAACTACAAGTTAGTGCGGTGCGTCCTGCTCACAGTGTTCAGCTAAAACTACAAGTTAGTGTAGTGAGACCTCTGCACAGTGTTCATCTAAAGCTACAAGTTAGTGCAGTGCGTCCTGCTCACAGTGTTCAGCTAAAAATACAAGTTAGTGCGGTGCGTGCTGCTCACAGTGTTCAGCTAAAACTACAAGTTAGTGGGATGCGTCCTGCTCACAGTGTTCAGCTAAAACTACAAGTTAGTGGGGTGTGTCCTGCTCACAGTGTTCAGCTAAAACTAAAAGTTAGTGCGGTGCGTCCTGCTCACAGTGTTCAGCTAAAACTACAAGTTAGTGCGGTGCGTCCTGCTCACAGTGTTCAGCTAAAACTACAAGTTATGCCGCGTACACACGAGCGGACTTTACGGCGGACTTTGCCCGGTGGATTTTTCGACGTACTTTATGACGGACTTTCTGAATGAACGGACTTGCCTACACACAATCCACCAAAGTCCGTCGAATTCGTACGTGATGACGTACGACCGGACTAAAACAAGGAAGTTCATAGCCAGTAGCCAATAGCTGCCCTAGCGTGGCTTTTTAGTCCGTCGAACTAGCATACAGACGGCGGACTTTTCGACCGGACTCGATTTCAACGGATAAATTTTAAACAAGTTTCAAATCTAAGTCCGTCCAACTTTTGAGAAAACAAAGTCCGCTGGAGCCCACACACATCGAATTGTCCGACGAAATCCAGTCCGCCGGGCAAAGTCCGCCGTAAAGTCCGCTCGTGTGTACGCGGCATTAGTGCGGTGCATCCTGCTCACAGTGTTCAGCTAAAACTACAAGTTAGTGTAGTGAGACCTCTGCACAGTGTTCATCTAAAGCTACAAGTTAGTGCAGTGCGTCCTGCTCACAGTGTTCAGCTAAAACTACAAGTTAGTGCGGTGCATCCTGCTCACAGTGTTCAGCTAAAACTACAAGTTAGTGCGGTGTGTCCTGCTCACAGTGTTCAGCTAAAACTACAAGTTAGTGTGGTGCGTCCTGCTCACAGTGTTCAGCTAAAACTACAAGTTAGTGCGGTGCGTCCTGCTCACAGTGTTCAGCTAAAACTACAAGTTAGTGCGGTGCGTCCTCATCACAGTGTTCAGCTAAAACTACAAGTTAGTGTAGTGAGACCTCTGCACAGTGTTCATCTAAAGCTACAAGTTAGTGCAGTGCATCCTGCTCACAGTGTTCAGCTAAAACTACAAGTTAGTGGGGTGCGTCCTGCTCACAGTGTTCAGCTAAAACTACAAGTTAGTGTGGTGCGTCCACCTCACAGTGTTCAGCTAAACCTACAAGTTAGTGTAGTGAGACCTCTGCACAGTGTTCATCTAAAGCTACAAGTTAGTGTAGTGCGTCCTGCTCACAGTGTTCAGCTAAAACTACAAGTTAGTGGGGTGCGTC
Organism: Lithobates septentrionalis; assembly: GCA_037952835.1. Lineage (NCBI taxonomy): Eukaryota > Metazoa > Chordata > Amphibia > Anura > Ranidae > Lithobates > Lithobates septentrionalis. The sequence goes on from JBBDGP010001172.1 coordinate 492,455, forward strand.
CTGCTCACAGTGTTCAGCTAAAACTACAAGTTAGTGCAGTGCGTCCTGCTCACAGTGTTCAGCTAAAACTACAAGTTAGTGTAGTGAGACCTTTGCACAGTGTTCATCTAAAGCTACAAGTTAGTGCGACGTGTCCTGCTCACAGTGTTCAGCTAAAACTACAAGTTAGGGGGGTGCGTCCTGCTCACAGTGTTCAGCTAAAACTACAAGTTAGTGCGGTGCATCCTGCTCACAGTGTTCAGCTAAAGCTACAAGTTAGTGCGGTGCGTCCTGCTCTGTGTTCAGCTAAAACTACAAGTTAGTGTAGTGACACCTCTGCACAGTGTTCATCTAAACCTACAAGTTAGTGCAGTGCGTCCTGCTCACAGTGTTCAGCTAAAACTACAAGTTAGTGGGGTGCGTCCTGCTCACAGTGTTCAGCTAAAACTACAAGTTAGTGTGGTGCGTCCACCTCACAGTGTTCAGCTAAACCTACAAGTTAGTGTAGTGAGACCTCTGCACAGTGTTCATCTAAAGCTACAAGTTAGTGCAGTGCGTCCTGCTCACAGTGTTCAGCTAAAACTACAAGTTAGTGGGGTGCGTCCTGCTCAGAGTGTTCAGCTAAAACTACAAGTTAGTGCGGTGCGTCCTGCTCAGTGTTCAGCTAAAACTACAAGTTAGTGCGGTGCCTCCTGCTCACAGTGTTCAGCTAAAACTACAAGTTAGTGTGGTGCGTCCACCTCACAGTGTTCAGCTAAAACTACAAGTTAGTGTAATGAGACCTCTGCACAGTGTTCATCTAAAGCTACAAGTTAGTGGGGTGCGTCCTTCTCACAGTGTTCAGCTAAAACTACAAGTTAGTGCGGTGCGTCCTGCTCACAGTGTTCAGCTAAAACTACAAGTTAGTGGGGTGCGTCCTGCTCACAGTGTTCAGCTAAAACTACAAGTTAGTGCAGTGCGCCCTGCTCACAGTGTTCAGCTAAAACTACAAGTTAGTGCGGTGCGTCCTGCTCACAGTGTTCAGCTAAAACTACAAGTTAGTGGGGTGCGTCCTGCTCACAGTGTTCAGCTAAAACTACAAGTTAGTGCAGTGCGTCCTGCTCACAGTGTTCAGCTAAAACTACAAGTTAGTGGGGTGTGTCCTGCTCACAGTGTTCAGCTAAAACTACAAGTTAGTGCGGTGCGTCCTGCTCACAGTGTTCAGCTAAAACTACAAGTTAGTGTAGTGAGACCTCTGCACAGTGTTCAGCTAAAACTACAAGTTAGTGCGGTGCGTCCTGCTCACAGTGTTCAGCTAAAATTAAAAGTTAGTGGGGTGCGTCCTGCTCACAGTGTTCAGCTAAAACTACAAGTTAGTGCGGTGCGTCCTGCTCACAGTGTTCAGCTAAAACTACAAGTTAGTGTAGTGAGACCTCTGCACAGTGTTCATCTAAAGCTACAAGTTAGTGCAGTGCGTCCTGCTCACAGTGTTCAGCTAAAACTACAAGTTAGTGGGATGCATCCTGCTCACAGTGTTCAGCTAAAACTACAAGTTAGTGGGGTGTGTCCTGCTCACAGTGTTCAGCTAAAACTAAAAGTTAGTGCGGTGCGTCCTGCTCACAGTGTTCAGCTAAAACTACAAGTTAGTGCGGTGCGTCCTGCTCACAGTGTTCAGCTAAAACTACAAGTTATGCCGCGTACACACGAGCGGACTTTACGGCGGACTTTGCCCAGGGGATTTTTCGACGTACTTTACGACGGACTTTCTGAATGAACGGACTTGCCTACACACAATCCACCAAAGTCCGTCGAATTCGTACGTGATGACGTACGACCGGACTAAAACAAGGAAGTTCATAGCCAGTAGCCAATAGCTGCCCTAGCGTGGCTTTTTAGTCCGTCGAACTAGCATACAGACGGCGGACTTTTCGACCGGACTCGATTTCAACGGATAAATTTTAAACAAGTTTCAAATCTAAGTCCGTCCAACTTTTGAGAAAACAAAGTCCGCTGGAGCCCACACACATCGAATTGTCCGAAGAAATCCAGTCCGCCGGGCAAAGTCCGCCGTAAAGTCCGCTCGTGTGTACGCGGCATTAGTGCGGTGCATCCTGCTCACAGTGTTCAGCTAAAACTACAAGTTAGTGTAGTGAGACCTCTGCACAGTGTTCATCTAAAGCTACAAGTTAGTGCAGTGTGTCCTGCTCACAGTGTTCAGCTAAAACTACAAGTTAGTGCGGTGCATCCTGCTCACAGTGTTCAGCTAAAACTACAAGTTAGTGCGGTGCGTCCTGCTCACAGTGTTCAGCTAAAACTACAAGTTAGTGTGGTGCGTCCTGCTCACAGTGTTCAGCTAAAACTACAAGTTAGTGCGGTGCGTCCTGCTCACAGTGTTCAGCTAAAACTACAAGTTAGTGCGGTGCGTCCTGCTCACATTGTTCAGCTAAAACTACAAGTTAGTGCGGTGCGTCCTCGTCACAGTGTTCAGCTAAAACTACAAGTTAGTGTAGTGAGACCTCTGCACAGTGTTCATCTAAAGCTACAAGTTAGTGCAGTGCATCCTGCTCACACTGTTCAGCTAAAACTACAAGTTAGTGGGGTGCGTCCTGCTCACAGTGTTCAGCTAAAACTACAAGTTAGTGTAGTGAGACCTCTGCACAGTTTTCATCTAAAGCTACAAGTTAGTGTAGTGCGTCCTGCTCACAGTGTTCAGCTAAAACTACAAGTTAGTGGGGTGCGTCCTGCTCACAGTGTTCAGCTAAAACTACAAGTTAGTGAGTTGCGTCCTGCTCACAGTGTTCAGCTAAAACTACAAGTTAGAGTAGTGAGACCTTTGCACAGTGTTCATCTAAAGCTACAAGTTAGTGCGACGTGTCCTGCTAACAGTGTTCAGCTAAAACTACAAGTTAGGGGGGTGCGTCCTGCTCACAGTGTTCAGCTAAAACTACAAGTTAGTGCGGTGCATCCTGCTCACAGTGTTCAGCTAAAACTACAAGTTAGTGCGGTGCATCCTGCTCTGTGTTCAGCTAAAACTACAAGTTAGTGTAGTGAGACCTCTGCACAGTGTTCATCTAAAGCTACAAGTTAGTGCAGTGCGTCCTGCTCACAGTGTTCAGCTAAAACTACAAGTTAGTGGGGTGCGTCCTGCTCACAGTGTTCAGCTAAAACTACAAGTTAGTGTAGTGAGACCTCTGCACAGTGTTCATCTAAAGCTACAAGTTAGTGCAGTGCGTCCTGCTCACAGTGTTCAGCTAAAACTACAAGTTAGTGGGATGCGTCCTGCTCACAGTGTTCAGCTAAAACTACAAGTTAGTGGGGTGTGTCCTGCTCACAGTGTTCAGCTAAAACTAAAAGTTAGTGCGGTGCGTCCTGCTCACAGTGTTCAGCTAAAACTACAAGTTAGTGCGGTGCGTCCTGCTCACAGTGTTCAGCTAAAACTACAAGTTATGCCGCGTACACACGAGCGGACTTTACGGCGGACTTTGCCCGGCGGATTTTTCGACGTACTTTACGACGGACTTTCTGAATGAACGGACTTGCCTACACACAATCCACCAAAGTCCGTCGAATTCGTACGTGATGACGTACGACCGGACTAAAACAAGGAAGTTCATAGCCAGTAGCCAATAGCTGCCCTAGCGTGGCTTTTTAGTCCGTCGAACTAGCATACAGACGGCGGACTTTTCGACCGGACTCGATTTCAACGGATACATTTTAAACAAGTTTCAAATCTAAGTCCGTCCAACTTTTGAGAAAACAAAGTCCGCTGGAGCCCACACACATCGAATTGTCCGAAGAAATCCAGTCCGCCGGGCAAAGTCCGCCGTAAAGTCCGCTCGTGTGTACGCGGCATTAGTGCGGTGCATCCTGCTCACAGTGTTCAGCTAAAACTACAAGTTAGTGTAGTGAGACCTCTGCACAGTGTTCATCTAAAGCTACAAGTTAGTGCAGTGTGTCCTGCTCACAGTGTTCAGCTAAAACTACAAGTTAGTGCGGTGCATCCTGCTCACAGTGTTCAGCTAAAACTACAAGTTAGTGCGGTGCGTCCTGCTCACAGTGTTCAGCTAAAACTACAAGTTAGTGTGGTGCGTCCTGCTCACAGTGTTCAGCTAAAACTACAAGTTAGTGCGGTGCGTCCTGCTCACAGTGTTCAGCTAAAACTACAAGTTAGTGCGGTGCGTCCTGCTCACATTGTTCAGCTAAAACTACAAGTTAGTGCGGTGCGTCCTCGTCACAGTGTTCAGCTAAAACTACAAGTTAGTGTAGTGAGACCTCTGCACAGTGTTCATCTAAAGCTACAAGTTAGTGCAGTGCATCCTGCTCACACTGTTCAGCTAAAACTACAAGTTAGTGGGGTGCGTCCTGCTCACAGTGTTCAGCTAAAACTACAAGTTAGTGTAGTGAGACCTCTGCACAGTGTTCATCTAAAGCTACAAGTTAGTGTAGTGCGTCCTGCTCACAGTGTTCAGCTAAAACTACAAGTTAGTGGGGTGCGTCCTGCTCACAGTGTTCAGCTAAAACTACAAGTTAGTGAGTTGCGTTCTGCTCACAGTGTTCAGCTAAAACTACAAGTTAGAGTAGTGAGACCTTTGCACAGTGTTCATCTAAAGCTACAAGTTAGTGCGACGTGTCCTGCTAACAGTGTTCAGCTAAAACTACAAGTTAGGGGGGTGCGTCCTGCTCACAGTGTTCAGCTAAAACTACAAGTTAGTGCGGTGCATCCTGCTCACAGTGTTCAGCTAAAACTACAAGTTAGTGCGGTGCATCCTGCTCTGTGTTCAGCTAAAACTACAAGTTAGTGTAGTGAGACCTCTGCACAGTGTTCATCTAAAGCTACAAGTTAGTGCAGTGCGTCCTGCTCACAGTGTTCAGCTAAAACTACAAGTTAGTGGTGTGCGTCCTGCTCACAGTGTTCAGCTAAAACTACAAGTTAGTGTAGTGAGACCTCTGCACAGTGTTGATCTAAAGCTACAAGTTAGTGCAGTGCGTCCTGCTCACAGTGTTCAGCTAAAACTACAAGTTAGTGGGGTGCGTCCTGCTCACAGTGTTCAGCTAAAACTACAAGTTAGTGTGGTGCGTCCACCTCACAGTGTTCAGCTAAAACTACAAGTTAGTGTAATGAGACCTCTGCACAGTGTTCATCTAAAGCTACAAGTTAGTGGGGTGCGTCCTTCTCACAGTGTTCAGCTAAAACTACAAGTTAGTGCGGTGCGTCCTGCTCACAGTGTTCAGCTAAAACTACAAGTTAGTGGGGTGCGTCCTGCTCACAGTGTTCAGCTAAAACTACAAGTTAGTGCAGTGCGCCCTGCTCACAGTGTTCAGCTAAAACTACAAGTTAGTGCGGTGCGTCCTGCTCACAGTGTTCAGCTAAAACTACAAGTTAGTGGGGTGCGTCCTGCTCACAGTGTTCAGCTAAAACTACAAGTTAGTGCAGTGCGTACTGCTCACAGTGTTCAGCTAAAACTACAAGTTAGTGGGGTGTGTCCTGCTCACAGTGTTCAGCTAAAACTACAAGTTAGTGCGGTGCGTCCTGCTCACAGTGTTCAGCTAAAACTACAAGTTAGTGTAGTGAGACCTCTGCACAGTGTTCAGCTAAAACTACAATGTAGTGCGGTGCGTCCTGCTCACAGTGTTCAGCTAAAATTAAAAGTTAGTGGGGTGCGTCCTGCTCACAGTGTTCAGCTAAAACTACAAGTTAGTGGGGTGCGTCCTGCTCACAGTTTTCAGCTAAAACTACAAGTTAGTGCGGTGCGTCCTGCTCACAGTGTTCAGCTAAAACTACAAGTTAGTGTAGTGAGACCTCTGCACAGTGTTCATCTAAAGCTACAAGTTAGTGCGGTGCGTCCTGCTCTCAGTGTTCAGCTAAAACTACAAGTTAGTGCGGTGCGTCCTGCTCACAGTGTTCATCTAAAACTACAAGTTAGTGCGGTGTGTCCTGCTCACAGTGTTCAGCTAAAACTACAAGTTAGTGGGGTGTGTCCTGCTCACAGTGTTCAGCTAAAACTACAAGTTAGTGCGGTGCGTCCTGCTCACAGTGTTCAGCTAAAACTAAAAGTTAGTGTAGTGAGACCTCTGCACAGTGTTCATCTAAAGGTACAAGTTAGTGCAGTGCGTCCTGCTATCAGTGTTCAGCTAAAACTACAAGTTAATGCGGTGCGTCCTGCTCACAGTGTTCAGCTAAAACTACAAGTTAGTGGGGTGCGTCCTGCTCACAGTGTTCAGCTAAAACTACAAGTTAGTGCGGTGCGTCCTGCTCACAGTGTTCAGCTAAAACTACAAGTTAGTGTAGTGAGACCTCTGCACGGTGTTCATCTAAAGCTACAAGTTAGTGCAGTGCGTCCTGCTCACAGTGTTCAGCTAAAATTACAAGTTAGTGCGGTGCGTCCTGCTCACAGTGTTCAGCTAAAACTATAAGTTAGTGGGGTGCGTCCTGCTCATAGTGTTCAGCTAAAACTACAAGTTAGTGCGGTGCGTCCTGCTCACAGTGTTCAGCTAAAACTACAAGTTAGTGCTGTGCGTCCTGCTCACAGTGTTCAGCTAAAACTACAAGTTAGTATAGTGAGACCTCTGCACAGTGTTCATCTAAAGCTACAAGTTAGTGCAGTGCGTCCTGCTCACAGTGTTCAGCTAAAACTACAAGTTAGTGTAGTGAGACCTCTGCACAGTGTTCATCTAAAGCTACAAGTTAGTGGAGTGCGTCCTGCTCACAGTGTTCAGCTAAAATTACAAGTTAGTGGGGTGCGTCCTGCTCACAGTGTTTAGCTAAAACTACAAGTTAGTGCGGTGCGTCCTGCTCACAGTATTCAGCTAAAACTACAAGTTAGTGTAGTGAGACCTCTGCACAGTGTTCATCTAAAGCTACAAGTTAGTGCAGTGCGTCCTCCTCTCAGTGTTCAGCTAAAACTACAAGTTAGTGCGGTGCGTCCTGCTCACAGTCTTCAGCTAAAACTACAAGTTAGTGGGGTGTGTCCTGCTCACAGTGTTCAGCTAAAACTACAAGTTAGTGCGGTGCGTCCTGCTCACATTGTTCAGCTAAAACTACAAGTTAGTGTAGTGAGACCTCTGCACAGTGTTTATCTAAAGCTACAAGTTAGTGCAGTGTGTCCTGCTCACAGTGTTCAGCTAAAACTACAAGTTAGGGCGGTGCGTCCTGCTCACAGTGTTCAGCTAAAACTACAAGTTAGTGGGGTGCGTCCTGCTCACAGTGTTCAGCTAAAACTACAAGTTAGTGCGGTGCGTCCCGCTCACAGTGTTCAGCTAAAACTACAAGTTAGTGCGGTGCGTCCTGCTCACAGTGTTCAGCTAAAACTACAAGTTAGTGGGGTGCGTCCTGCTCACAGTGTTCAGCTAAAACTACAAGTTAGTGCGGTGCGTCCTGCTCACAGTGTTCAGCTAAAACTACAAGTTAGTGCTGTGCGTCCTGCTCACAGTGTTCAGCTAAAACTACAAGTTAGTGTAGTGAGACCTCTGCACAGTGTTCATCTAAAGCTACAAGTTTGTGCAGTGCGTCCTGCTCACAGTGTTCAGCTAAAAATACAAGTTAGTGTGGTGCGTCCTCCTCACAGTGTTCAGCTAAACCTACAAGTTATTTTTTTGCGAGCTCTGCACAGTGTTCAGCTAAAGCTACCTGTAGAAGGTTGATGGTGTTTTCCTGATCCTATCACTACCACAGGCAGCTAAAAAAGCTACAAGTTAGTTTTTTTGCGAGCTCTGCACAGTGTTCAGCTAAAGCTACCTGTAGAAGGTTGGTGGGGTTCTCATACTACAGGCAGGCAGTTGATTTTGCTAGCTGCAGTATCAGTATATATATATATATATATATATATATATATATATATATATATATATCCCATCTTAGTGCAGCTACAGGCCATTAGTATGTCTGGAAGGCCAAGAAGGAGAGGCAGACAGTCACAAGCCAAAAAGAGAGGGCAAGCAGGCTCTGTGTCTAGTGCTGGTCGTGGAGACGGTGCATCCTCATCAGCACGTGGCCGCGGGACACGCTTGGCCTTTTTTTCGGCAGCTGGCCGTGTTGAGCCGCAACATGTGGAAGACTTGGTCGAGTGGATGACCAAGCCGTCCTCATCCTCCTCATCCTCTCTCACCCATGCCCAGGGTACTTTGTCTGGCAAAGCAGCTGCCTTTTCCCTCAGCTCAATGTCATCAGTGACTCCTTCCCTAGCCCCACCATGTCCTCCTGAGGAGTCCCTCGAACTGTTTGACCACAGTGTTGGGTATATGCTCCAGGAGGATGCCCAGCGTTTGGAAGGCTCTGATGATGATACTGAGCTCGATGAAGGCAGTAACATGAGCACGGACAGAGGGGGTGCCCAAGAAGGACAGCAATCTGGCAGTCATGCTCCCCCTGCTGCAGCATACTGCCAGGTTTGCTCGAGTGATGAGGAGGGAGGGGATGATAAGGTCACTGACTCAACGTGGGTGCCTGATAGGAGAGAGAAGGATGAGGAGGAGGCGGCACATCACCAACGAGGCAGGATGCCCTCCAGGGGCCAGCCTAAGGGCAGCAAATTGACTGCATCACACCCCAAAGCTCCACATGTGCAGGGCGCTGCAGTCTCTGCGCGTTATTCAAAAAGTTCTTTTGTGTGGGCCTTTTTTGAGATGAGTGCATCAGATCACACCACTGCTATTTGCAACATATGTCTCAAGTAGGGATGAGCTTCGTGTTCGAGTCGAACCCATGTTCGACTCGAACATCGGCTGTTCGGTCGTTCGCCGAATTGCGAGCGATATGGGCCGTTCGCGCCAAATTCGTGTGGCGCGTCACGGCCCATAATTCACTGCGGCATCGCAGTGCATTGCTGGCTGATGATTGGCCAAGCATGCACTATGACCCGCATGCTTGGCCAATCACAGCGCCGCCTAAACAGAGAGCCGTAATTGGCCAAAGCCAAGGAGGCTTTGGCAAATTATGGCTCAGGGGATTTAGTACACGCCCCACACTATATAAGGCCGCCTGCACGGCGGCCCTGTGCAGTGTGTTCCGGTGTGCTGAGAGGTAGAGAGAGAGAGACACAGTGTCATTTCATTTGAGGTAGCTAGATTAGGCAGGACAGTCAGTCAGTTAGCTGCACTTACAGTGTATTATGTATATATATGCATCCCAGGTGTTGCATATATATATATATATATATATATATATATATATACACTGTATTCAGTTTAGCTAGATCCGTTCCTGTTATCTTCCTACTGACAGGCAGGCTTGTCTTGTAACCGTATTTACAGCTACCTGAAGATAATTACTGGTGTTCTTTTGATCCTATTAGTACCACAGTCAGGCAGCTAGACTATTTACAGTTAGTGCAGTGCGTCCTGCTCAAAGTGTTCAGCTAGATCCGTTCCTGTTATCTTCCTACTGACAGGCAGGCTTGTCTTGTAACAGTATTTACAGCTACCTGAAGATAATTACTGGTGTTCTTTTGATCCTATTAGTACCACAGTCAGGCAGCTAGACTATTTAAAGTTAGTGCAGTGCGTCCTGCTCACAGTGTTCAGCTAGATCCGTTCCTGTTATCTTCCTACTGACAGGCAGGCTTGTCTTGTAACAGTATTTACAGCTACCTGAAGAAAATTACTGGTGTTCTTTTGATCCTATTAGTACCACAGTTAGGCAGCTAGACTATTTAAAGTTAGTGCAGTGCGTCCTGCTCACAGTGTTCAGCTAGATCCGTTCCTGTTATCTTCCTACTGACAGGCAGGCTTGTCTTGTAACAGTATTTACAGCTACCTGAAGAAAATTACTGGTGTTCTTTTGATCCTATTAGTACCACAGTCAGGCAGCTAGACTATTTAAAGTTAGTGCAGTGCGTCCTGCTCACAGTGTTCTGCTAAACCTACAAGTTAGTGGGGTGCGTCCTGCTCACAGTGTTCAGCTAAAGCTACCTGTAGAAGGTTGGTGGTGTTCTCATACTACAGGCAGGCAGTTGATTTTGCTAGCTGCAGTGTCAGTACATATATATATATATATATATATATATATATATCCCAGCTTAGTGCAGCTACAGGCCATTAGTATGTCTGGAAGGCCAAGAAGGAGAGGCAGACAGTCACAAGCCAATAAGAGAGGGCAAGCAGGCTCTGTGTCTAGTGCTGGTCGTGGAGACGGTGCAACCTCATCAGCACGTGGCCGTGGGACACGCTTGGCCTTTTTTTCGGCAGCTGGCCGTGTTGAGCCGCAACATGTGGAAGACTTGGTCGAGTGGATGACCAAGCCGTCCTCATCCTCCTCATCCTCTCTCACCCATGCCCAGGGTACTTTGTCTGGCAAAGCAGCGGCCTCTTCCCTCGGCTCAATGTCATCAGTGACTCCTTCCCTAGCCCCACCATGTCCTCCTGAGGAGTCCCTCGAAATGTTTGACCACAGTGTTGGGTACATGCTCCAGGAGGATGTCCAGCGTTTGGAAGGCTCTGATGATGATACTGAGCTCAATGAAGGCAGTAACATGAGCACGGACAGAGGGGGTGCCCAAGAAGGACAGCAATCTGGCAGTCATGCTCCCCCTGCTGCAGCATACTGCCAGGTTTGCTCCAGTGATTAAGAGGGAGGGGATGATGAGGTCACTGACTCAACGTGGGTGCCTGATAGGAGAGAGGAGGAGGAGGAGGAGGAGGAGGAGGCGGCACATCACCAACGAGGCAGGATGCCCTCCATGGGGCAGCCTAAGGGAAGCACATTGACTGCATCACACCCCAAAGCTCCACATGTGCAGGGCGCTGCAGTCTCTGCGCGTTATTCAAAAAGTTCTTTGGTGTGGGCCTTTTTTGAGACGAGTGCATCAGATCGCACCGCTGCTATTTGCAACATATGTCTCAAGCGTATCTCGCATGGCCAAAACATCTCCCGCTTGGGTACCACATGCTTGACCAGACATATGTTGACCTGCCATGCAGTTCGTTGGCAAGCATATCTAAAAGACCCACACCAAAGAACAAAGAGGACCTCTCCTTGCTCCTCATCAGCTGAGATTTCCAACCCCACTAAACCTTCAGTCCTCTCTGAGACCTGCACTGAGAGGAATGAAGGTGTAGAATTAGGTGTGTCACAGCCAAGTACTTGTGGGCAATCTGCTTTTAGTACACCGACGTCAGATTGTACCAGGCAAATTTCCCTGCCCCAGCTGCTGCACCGCCGAAAGAAGTTTGCTCCCAGCCATCCACATGCCCAGCGGTTGAATGCTAGCTTGGCAAAATTTCTAGCACTTCAACTGCTGCCTTTTCAGTTGGTAGACTCTGCCCCCTTCCATGAGTTTGTGGAATGTGTGGTTCCTCAGTGGCAGGTACCCAAACGCCACTTTTTCTCACGGAAGGCGATTCTGGCTCTCTACCGGCATGTGGTAGGCAATGTCCATGCCTCGCTGGACAGGGCGGTCAGCGGTAAGGTGCATATTACTGCTGACTCATGGTCCAGCAGGCATGGACAGGGACGTTACCTAAGTTTCACGGCGCATTGGGTGACTCTGCTGGCAGCTGGGAAGGATGCAGGACAAGGTGCAGTAGTGTTGGAGGTTGTTCCACCACCACGCCTCCAAAATGCTAATGATTGTGACACACCTCTCTCCTCCACCCCCTCCTCTTCTTCTTCCTCCATGGCCTCTTCCTGTGCTTTGTCCTCAGAACCAGCGGTGCTCCGTAGTCGTTCAAGGGGCTACGCAAGTACGCAGGCCAAAAGATGCCATGCGGTGCTTGAGCTGGTGTGCTTGGGGGACAGGAGCCACACTGGGGCAGAGGTTCTGTCAGCTCTGCAGGGGCAGGTTCAGAGGTGGTTGATGCCACGCCAACTTAAGGCAGGAATGGCTGTTTGCGACAATGGCACCAACCTCCTCTCTGCCCTCCGACAGGGACAAATGACCCATGTGCCCTGTTTGGCTCACGTCCTTAACTTGGTGGTGCAGCGGTTCTTGGGCAGGTACCCGGGCTTACAGGATGTCCTGAGGCAGGCCAGGAAAGTCTGTGTACATTTCCGCCGGTCATATAATGCCAGTGCTCGGCTGATGGACCTCCAAAAGGAGTTTAACCTGCCCAAGAACCGCCTAATCTGTGACATGCCCACCAGGTGGAACTCAACGTTGGCCATGCTGCAGCGGCTGCACACGCAGCAGAGGGCCATCAATGAGTACCTGTGCGACTATGGCACCAGGACAGGGTCAGGGGAGCTTGGTTTTTTTTCCCCACGCCAGTGGGCCATGATCAGGGATGCATGCACTGTCCTGTCACCATTTGAGGAGGCCACAAGGATGGTGAGCAGTGACAGTGCATGCATCAGTGACACTGTCCCCCTTGTCCACCTGTTGGAGCACACGCTGCGTGGAATAATGGACAGGGCACTTGAGGCAGAACAGAGGCAGGAAGAGGAGGCCTTCCTTAGCTCTCAAGGCCCCCTTTATCCAGACAGTGTTCCTGCGTGCCCCCCGATCACACAGGAAGAGGACGAGGAGGAGGAGGAGGAGGAAGATTGTGTCAGTATGGAGGTGGAGCCTGGCACTCAGCATCAGCAGCAGTCTTTAAGGGATCAGTCCCAAGAAACACATGGACTTGTACGTGGCTGGGAGGAGGTGGCTGTGGACCATGTCGTCCTTAGTGACCCAGAGGACTTCGGACCGAATGCCTCAGCAAACCTACGCTGCAAGGCCTCCCTGATCCTGCAAAGCCTGCGTAAGGATCCTCGTATTCGTGGGATCAAGGAGAAGGACCAATACTGGCTGGCAACCCTCTTTGATCCACGTTACAAGGGTAAGGTTGCGGACCTTATCTTGCCATCGCAGAGGGAGCAGAGGATGAAACATCTTCGGGAGGCCTTGCAGAAAGGTCTGTGCAACGCGTTCCCAGAGACTGGGAGGTTACAAACTCCTGTTTCTGGACAACGTGTTGCTGAGGCTTCGGTCAGTCAAAGAAGGAGCGGTGGAGAAGGTGGCCGTCTGACCGATGCGTTCAGACAATTTTTTGGTCCGCAGCCCCAAGGTATGATCGGTTCCAGCAACCATCGCCAGCGTCTGTTTTACATGGGTCTTGAGGATGGATCACTGGCCAGAGCTTGCACAGTATGCAATTGAGCTACTAGCCTGTCCTGCATCCAGCGTTCTTTCGGAACGCACATTCAGTGCTGCTGGAGGCGTGGTAACCGATCACAGGGTGCGTCTGTCCACCGACTCGGTCGATCGACTGACCTTCATAAAAATGAATTAGTCTTGGATCACTACCAGCTACCAAGCACCCGATGCTGATGTAACTGAATTATTTTTTTGAAATCTCAGATCCCTTCAAAGACTGCCTATGCTGATGCTGAGTGACTATCCCTGAGTAATTATCCTCTTCCTCCTCAATGATCACGCTGATAGCTTGTAAGAACATTTTTGGTTCTGGGCGCCACCACCAGTGCCTAAGGCACAATTTTTCAGCCCCTGTTTAACAGGGGCGTGTAATTACAATTTTTGATGCAATACTTTACAGCAGGGCTCGTTCCTGCGTTACAACTAGAGTGTCTGTGAGGGGTTGCAGTGTTGTGGCACCAGTGCCTAAGGCCCAATTTTTCTGCCCCTGTTTAACAGGGGCGTGTAATTACAATTTTTGATGCAATATTTTGCAGCAGGGCTCATTCCTGCGTTCCAACTAGAGTGTCTGTGAGGGGTTGCAGTGTTGTGGCACCAGCACCAGTGCCTAAGGCCTAATTTTTCAGCTCCTGTTCAACAGGGGCATGTAATTACAATTCTTGATCTAATATTTCACAGCAGGGCCCATTTCTGCACCCATCAAGAGCGAGTGAGGACTTACAGTGTTGTGGCACCAGCACCACCACCACCACCACCACCAAAGGCCCAATTTTTCTGCCCTTGTTCAACAGGGGCATGTAATTACAATTCTTGATCTAATATTTCACAGCAGGGCCCATTTCTGCACCCATCAAGATCGAGTGAGGACTTACAGTGTTGTGGCACCAGCACCACCAGCACCACCACCACCACCACCACCACCAAAGGCCCAGTTTTTCTGCCCCTGTTTCAACAGGGGCATGTAATTAAAATTCTTGATCTAATATTTCACAGCAGAGCCCTGTGAGGGCTTACAGTGTTGTGGCCACAACAACACCTAATGCCCAAATTTCTGCTGAGTATATAGGGCAGGCCCCTACTTTCAAACATCTAACTTACAAACGACTCCTACTTGCAAACGGAAGGAGACAACAGGAAGTGAGATGAAATCTACCCTGGGAAGGGAAATTCTCTCCTGTAAGAGTTAATATGGGAAAAACTATTTCTCCTTTCCACTGATGCTTTCCAATCCTTGTTCCACAAAAAAACCCAAATTTTCAAAAAACATTTGTCATTGGGACAAAAGTGAGGTGAAATCTTCTGAAGAAAATGAAAGACAGCAAAACAAATGTCACAGGGGTGATAACCCTTCCCTATGTTTTCCAAAAAGCTTAAAAAAGATTTTTTGGCTGGAGCTAAACACGTTAAAAATGTTCAAAATTACAAACAGATTCTACTTAACAACAAACCTACAGTCCCTGCCTTGTTTGCACCGCCTGTAAACTGCTGTTCAGAGTATATAGGGCCTGGTGGCCCCACACCTTTCCTTATTTTAATTTGGGTGCGGGGTTCCCCTTAATATCCATACAAGACCCAAAGGGCCTTTTAATGGACTGGGGGGTAACCATGCCGTTTGTCTCACTGATTTTCATCCATATTGCCAGGACCCGACATGACATTAAACCCGCAAGCAGTTTTAAATGAGATTTTTTTCCTTTAAAAATGACATTTGGTGCAGGGACTGTTCTAAACACAGGAAACACGCGCCACTTTACAGGCATACTATAGACACCTCCCAGGTATGATATTTAAAGGAATATTTCACTTTTTTTTTTTACTTTAAGCATCATTAAAATCACTGCTCCCGGAAAAACTGACGTTTTTAAAAGTTTTTTTTGCATTGATACATGTCCCCTGGGATAGGACCCGGGTCCCCAAACCCTTTTTAGGACAATACCATGCAAATTAGCCTTTAAAATTAGCACTTTTGATTTCGAACGTTCGAGTCCCATAGACGTCAATGGGGTTCTAACGTTCGTGCGAATTTTCGGTCCGTTCGCAGGTTCTGGTGCGAACCGAACCGGGGGGTGTTTGGCTCATCCCTAGTCTCAAGCATATCTTGCGTGGCCAAAACATCTCCCGCTTGGGTACCACATGCTTCACCAGACATATGTTGACCTGCCATGCAGTTCGTTGGCAAGCGTATCTAAAAGACCCACACCAAAGAACAAAGAGGACCTCTCCTCACTCCTCATCAGCTGAGATCTCCAACCCCACTATACCTTCAGTCCTCTCTGAGACCTGCACTGAGAGGAATGAAGGTGTAGAATTAGGTGTGTCACAGCCAAGTACTTGTGGGCAATCTGCTTTTGGTACACCAACGTCAGATTGTACCAGGCAAATTTCCCTGCCCGAGCTGCTGCACCGCCGAAAGAAGTTTGCTCCCAGCCATCCACATGCCCAGCGGTTGAATGCTAGCCTGGCAAAATTGCTAGCACTTCAACTGCTGCCTTTTCAGTTGGTAGACTCTGCCCCCTTCCATGAGTTTGTGGAATGTGCGGTTCCTCAGTGGCAGGTACCCAAACGCCACTTTTTCTCACGGAAGGTGATTCCGGCTCTCTACTGGCATGTGGAAGGCAATGTCCATGCCTCGCTGGACAGGGCGGTCAGCGGTAAGGTGCATATTACCGCTGACTTATGGTCCAGCAGGCATGGACAGGGACGTTACCTAAGTTTAACGGCGCATTGGGTGACTCTGCTGGCAGCTGGGAAGGATGCAGGACAAGGTGCAGTAGTGTTGGAGGTTGTTCCGCCACCACGCCTCCAAAATGCTAATGATTGTGACACACCTCTCTCCTCCACCCCCTCCTCTTCTTCCTCCATGGCCTCTTCCTGTGCTTTGTCCTCGGAACCAGCGGTGCTCCGTAGCCGTTCAAGGGGCTATGCAAGTACGCAGGTCAAAAGATGCCATGCGGTTCTTGAGCTGGTGTGCTTGGGGGACAGGAGCCACACTGGGGCAGAGGTTCTGTCAGCTCTGCAGGGGCAGGTTCAGAGGTGGTTGACGCCACGCCAACTTAAGGCAGGAATGGTGGTTTGCGACAATGGCAGCAACCTCCTCTCTGCCCTCCGACAGGGACAAATGACCCATGTGCCCTGTTTGGCTCACGTCCTTAACTTGGTGGTGCAGCGGTTCTTGGGCAGGTACCTGGGATTACAGGATGTCCTGAGGCAGGCCAGGAAAGTCAGTGTGCATTTCCGCCGTTCATATAATGCCAGTGCTCGGCTGGCGGATCTTCAAAAGGAGTTTAACCTGCCCAAGAACCGCCTAATCTGTGACATGCCCACCAGGTGGAACTCAACGTTGGCCATGCTGCAGCGGCTGCACACGCAGCAGAGGGCGATCAATAAGTACCTGTGTGACTATGGCACCAGGACAGGGTCAGGGGAGCTTCTTTTTTTTTCCCCACGCCAGTGGGCCATGATCAGGGATGCATGCACTGTCCTGTCACCATTTGAGGAGGCCACGAGGATGGTGAGCAGTGACAGTGCATGCATCAGTGACATTGTCCCCCTTGTCCACCTGTTGGAGCACACGCTGCATGGAATAATGGACAGGGCACTTGAGGCAGAACAGAGGCAGGAAGAGGAGGACTTCCTTAGCTCTCAAGGCCCCCTTTATCCAGACAGTGTTCCTGCGTGCCCGCCGATCACACAGGAAGAGGACAACGAGGAGGAAGAGGAGCAGGAGGAAGATTGTGTCAGTATGGAGGTGGAGCCTGGCACTCAGCATCAGCAGCAGTCTTTAAGGGATCAGTCCCAAGAAACACATGGACTTGTACGTGGCTGGGAGGAGGTGGCTGCGGACCATGTCATCCTTAGTGACTCAGAGGACTCCGGACCGAATGCCTCAGCAAACCTACGCTGCATGGCCTCCCTGATCCTGCAAAGCCTGCGTAAGGATCCTCGTATTCGTGGTATCAAGGAGAAGGACCAATACTGGCTGGCAACCCTCTTTGATCCACATTACAAGGGTAAGGTTGCGGACCTTATCTTGCCATCGCAGAGGGAGCAGAGGATGAAGCATCTTCGGGAGGCCTTGCAGAAAGGTCTGTGCAATGCGTTCCCAGAGACTGGGAGGTTACAAACTCCTGTTTCTGGACAACGTGTTGCTGATGCTTCGGTCAGTCAAAGAAGGAGCGGTGGAGAAGGTGGCCGTCTGACCGATGCGTTCAGACAATTTTTTGGTCCGCAGCCCCAAGGTATGATCGGTTCCAGCAACCATCGCCAGCGTCTGTTTTACATGGTGCAGGAATACCTAGGGGCAAGATCTGACTTGGACACCTTTCCCACCAAAAATCCTCTGGGTTACTGGGTCTTGAGGATGGATCACTGGCCAGAGCTTTCACAGTATGCAATTGAGCTACTGGCCTGTCCTGCATCCAGCGTTCTTTCGGAACGCACATTCAGTGCTGCTGGAGGCTTTGTAACCGATCACAGGGTGCGTCTGTCCACCGACTCGGTCGATCGACTGACCTTCATAAAAATGAATCAGTCTTGGATCACCACCAGCTACCAAGCACCTGATGCTGATGTAACCGAATAATTTTATTTTAAATCTCAGATCCCTTCAAAGACTGCCTATGCTGATGCTGAGTGACTATCCCTGAGTAATTATCCTCTTCCTCCTCAATGATCACGCTGATAGCTTGTAAGAACATTTTTGGTTCTGGGCACCACCACCAGTGCCTAAGGCCCAATTTTTCAGCCCCTGTTTAACAAGGGCATGTAAATACAATTTTTGATGCAATACTTTGCAGCAGGGCTCGTTTCTGCGTTACAACTAGAGTATCTGTGAGGGGTTGCAGTGTTGTGGCACCAGCACCAGTGCCTAAGGCCCAATTTTTCAGCCCTTGTTTAACAGGGGTGTGTAATTACAATTTTTGATGCAATACTTTGCAGCAGGGCTCATTTCTGCGTTCCAACTAGAGTATCTGTGAGGAGTTGCAGTGTTGTGGCACCAGCACCAGTGCCTAAGGCCTAATTTTTCAGCCCCTGTTCAACAGGGGCATGTAATTACAATTCTTGATCTAATATTTCACAGCAGGGCCCATTTCTGCACCCACCAAGAGCGAGTGAGGACTTACAGTGCTGTGGCACCAGCACCACCACCACCACCAAAGGCCCAATTTTTCTGCCCTTGTTCAACAGGGGCATGTAATTACAATTCTTGATCTAATATTTCAAAGCAGGGCCCATTTCTGCGCCCACTAAAAGCGAGTGTGGACTTACAGTGTTGTGGCACCAGCACCACCACCAAAGGCCCAATTTTTCTGCCCCTGTTCAACAGGGGCATGTAATTACAATTCTTGATCTAATATTTCACAGCAGGGCCCTGTGGGGGCTTACAGTGTTGTGGCCACAACAACACCTAAAGCCCAAATTTCTGCTGAGTATATACTTTCAAACATCTAACTTACAAACGACTCCTACTTGCAAACGGAAGGAGAGAACAGGAAGTGAGATGAAATCTACCCCTAGGAAGGGAAATTCTCTCCTGCAAGAGTTAATATGGGAAAAACATTTCTCCTTTCCACTGATGCTTTCCAATCCTTGTTCCACAAAAAACCCCAAATTTTCAAGAAACATTTGTCATTGGGACAAAAAGTGAGGTGAAATCTTCTGAAGAGGAGGACATACAGCAAAACAAATGTCACAGGGGTGACCTGTGAACCCTTCCCTATGTTTTCCAAAAAGCTTAAAAAAGATTTTTTGGCTGGAGCTAAACACGTTAAAAATGTACCCGTTCAAAATTACAAACAGATTCTACTTAACAACAAACCTACAGCCCCTGTCTTGTTTGCACCGCCTATATACTGCTGTTCAGAGTATATAGGGCCTGGTGGCCCCACACCTTTCCTTATTTTAATTTGGGTGCAGGTTTCCCCTTAATATAGTAACAAGACCCAAAGGGCCTGGTAATGGACTGGGGGGTACCCATGCCGTTTGTCTAACTGATTTTCATCCATATTGCCAGGACCCGACATTACATTAAACCCGCAAGCAGTTTTAAATGAGATTTTTTCCTTTAAAAATGACATTTTGTGCAGGGACTGTTCTAAACACGGGAAATACGCGCCACTTTACAGGCATACTATAGACACACCCCAGGTATGATATTTAAAGGAATATTTCACTTTTTTTTTTTTTTTACTTTAAGCATCATTAAAATCACTGCTCCCGAAAAAACGGCCGTTTTTAAAAGGTTTTTTGCATTGATACATGTCCCCTGGGGCAGGACCCAGGTCCCCAAACCCTTTTTAGGACAATACCATGCAAATTAGCCTTTAAAATGAGCACTTTTGATTTTGAACGTTCGAGTCCCATAGACGTCAATGGGGTTCTAACGTTCGTGCAAATTTTCGGTCCGTTTGCAGGTTCTGGTGCAAACCGAACCGGGGGGGGTGTTCGGCTCACCCCTAATCAACAATATCTGAAGTACATAGGCGTGCGCACAGGGTGTGCCAGGTGTGCCTGGGCACACCCTAATCGCCTTGTGTGGTGCTTATTCCCCCCTGTTTAGACCACTGATATTTCATCCCCCAAAAAAATGTTACAAAATAAAATAATTTATTTAAAAATAAAATAAAACTAATGACACTGTCCACTGCCCTACTGACACCATCAGTACATATACACATGCATATGTATTTGAGCTTTGGGGTGCACACCCTAATGCAAGAGGCTGCGCACACCTATGCAGAAGTATATTTTTGGCCACTACTGTCTAGTATTATGTCTACATATTAATATTTGTGATGAAGTCATTTTTTCTCAAGCACTTAAAAATTTGAGAGGTTAACATCATTAATAACATTTACACAATCACAAATTCCACAAAAAAGGATACCTGGCTGAAGCTGGGCGCATCCACTTCATCAAGGCTGAAAAGGCCCAGTTCTTCCTGGGACTCCTCAGTTGGGGTGGAGGTGGATGGAAGGCTGGAGGGAAGAGTGGGGGGAAGGCTGGAGGGAAGGGTGGGGGGAAGGGTCGAAAGTGATTGCCTGGCTTCTGTTTGGTCATCCAGGAATCACATTTTGTGGTAGTACCACAACTTGGGTACATAAACTTGGTCGGCTGCTGCTCCGGATCTGAGCGACTCCTGGATTTTATTGTGTTCCCGCTTATACATGTTTCGCAAGATACCAATTTTCTTGTCCACAAACTTGAGGTCTGCCTGGGGGACTCGAGTCTTCACAAATTCTAAAAGTGTGCCCAGTGTTGCCTTCCTTACAGCTCGATTGAAATATAGTGGGTGTTTGACCTCCCACAGGTTTTTGTTTTCCTGATATAAATCGATAAATCTGGACAAAAAAATCTGCCTCTTTAAAGGGATTCATTTTTCTTGAAAGACAAGACACAAGATCAAAACTGTAATGTCAGTCAGAACTCCCAGGATTATTTTGTGAAGAATCTAGGGGACACATATACACACACACACACCCCCCACGTTTAATCTTACCTTCATTTCTGACGCTCGCTACTTCTGCACGGACATACGTAGGCCATCATAATAGCTTTATATACACTGCCCATGTGTCATGCTCCGCCTGCGTCGCCCACCCCTGACGTTCTTTAGTACGATTTGTCCCCGCCCCTTCACTCTTCGCTGCACAGTGGGAGTAGATAGAGAAAGATGGCGGAGAGATTAACTGGAAGTTCCGCGGAGGAAAGCCCGGAGCCACAACCATTCACATCCCGGAGGAGATATAAGGCCGCCAACATGGCTTTTGAAGAGATGGTGGAGATGGTGTCCATATTGAGAAGGGAGGACTACGATGGGAAAAAAGGACCGTACACACGACCGAATATGCATAAGGACAAAATAATGTCCTCAGTTGTCAACGCTCTAGAAGCTAAATTTGGCACTAAACGTTCTAAAGAACAATTGAGGAAGCGGTGGTCTGACATCAAAAGTAGGGAGCCAGAACAGTATTGGCGAATAAATAAGCTGCTTAAAAAAAGTAAGTACTTGTTGCGTGTTCCTATTGAGATACTTAACTTGCATGCTGATCCATATTTTTTTCGTTTATACAGCATCGTTCGTAAGGACCGTTCTTTGTAAAATACATATGATACTAAAAAAATTTAGGTCTTAATAATTTGTCATATTCCCAAAATTTGTTGATGTGGTGTAGATGTGTTGGAAAATATAATGCTTCTTCCAAAATGATTCAGTGTAATGTAAGAACAGGACACAGCAGCTGTTTCCACATCTGGACTCAGGAGCACTAGTGTACCATAACTAAATTTTTGAGGGGTAATACACATTGAAATCATTGAGGTGTCTGCATCTGTGAAACTTGCATGAAAATGTGTATTGTTTAGAATTGGTGTTCAGAGGGAATGTTCATCCTGTCTTCTAAATTTTTTAGGACAAAAAAAGGCTATTGTCCACAACTCATAACCAACGTTTCATATTAATTAGAAAGATATAAAATATCACTGTGTTTTAACTGTACCTTTTGTTGAATTATCATAGGGGAGAAAAGACTCAGACAACAGTCCAAGGATCCCAGGACCCCCCAAGTCACCAGCCTGAGGCTGAAGATGCCCCAGCCCATAACCACGCCCACCCGACGAGCTGGAGGAAGGAAAGGTGGAGGAAGTGTGCGAGCTTTCAACCCCACCAAGTGAGTGACTGACACCCCAGCTTAAGGTAATGTATTTAGGCGTGCATATTTTAACCCATTTTTTTTACACACATTTTAGGTGAGCTTTTGGTTGTGGAAGGCCAAGTGGCAGAGCCATTCAGCACAGACAGTGCCCAAAGATTTATTGGCCAGATAATGTTGTGGAATGGCCAAATTGATCGAATGCATGACCAAATTGACAGTATGAGGAATCAGCTGGACACCATGCAACAGGAAATGAAGAACATGATTGATGTTTTGGGCAGAATATAATAATGTTTTGCCTGAAAACATCAATCATGTTCTTCATTTCTTTGTCAAGTTTGTTTCTTCTTCCAATTTTGAAGTTTTTGCCTTAAAAACAATATTTTTGCTGATGCACACGGTGTGTCATCATGTGCTGTCTTCCATCAGGGGATATCAATGTACTTGTTTTGTGTTTGCAACCCCTTCATCCTCATAATTTTTTGTGGTGAGAGGAGCAAAGGGATTGCACACACAAAAGACGTCCATTGCTCCCCCATGATGGGAGATAGCACATGTTGACTTGACCCTTTTTTATACACAATTTTGAGCATCTGAAAAATTGGGGATTTACAAGGGTGACATCACCAGCACCGTTATTAACATGTTGAACTTTGTAAGTTCTTTTATTTTTTTGTATGTTTTTAAAAACACTGTTGTTAATTGTAATTTTGTAAACAAGGTCTATTTTTGTTTAAATATGCCTTTAATAACCTTCAAAAAAAAAAATTTGTTTAAAAAAACAAAAAACAAAAAAAATTTAAAATAAAAAGGTTCCAAAAAATGCACCTTTCAATGTGCACACATTAAAATGTTTTTACTACTACAATGTGTGTGGCTGATTATTTATCAATAAGATGCTTTGCTAATTTTGGTGTTGTTACAGTGACAAAGGGCCTTATTAACTAAAGGTAAATGCACTTGCCACTACTACAAGTGCACTAGGAGACAGACTAAATGCAAACAAGAAGAAAAACAAGATATTTTATCCAAAATTTATTTTCTTTATTTTTTGTAAAAATTATAGCTCTTGTTGAATAGCAATGGCCCCTCGACCATTAAAATAATTTACATATCGGTCACGCACGTGCAGTTTGGGGGGCCAAGCCAATACGGCCAATTTCCAGGCCTGTCAGTGTTTGATCAAGTACAAGTCCGGCCTCAGGCCCAACAGAGGTACCGTATATACTCGAGTATAAGTCAAATTTTTCAGCACATTTTTTTGTGCTGAATGTGCCCCCCTCGACTTATACTCGAGTCAAGCACTTTTCTGCAGCAAAAAATTTCATTTTCCGAACCGACTTTGGGGCCCCGTATCTCAGGGCCACTTGGAGCTAGAAACCCCAAATTTGGTATGAAAACCCAATGGACCTGGTACCATAACATATCCACAGCTGAAGTTCCTAGCACTAAGTGGCCCCGAGATACGGGGCACCAAAATCGGTTTGGAAAATGTCATTCTCTGCTGCAGAAAAGTGCTTGACATTTTCTGAACCGAATTTGGGGCCCCATATCTCAGGGCCACTTGGTGCTAAAAATCCCAGCTTTGGTGCTAGTTCCACTGGGTTTGCACACCAAATTTGGGGTTCTTAGCACTAAGTGACCCCGAGATACGGGGCCCCAAATTCGGTCAACTGTGTCTATCTGCAGCAATGTCATTTCGGGACCCTTTGGGTTCAGACCCCAAATTTTGGCTGCAGCTAGGGGGCATCTAGGAACCCTTAACTACCGAGTTTGAAGTTCAGGGGACCTATGGCTGCAAATGGGCAAAGTCAGGCATGCAAATGGGCACAGTGATGCTGCAAATGGGCATTGTTGACCCTCTTTTCCACTTAAAGTAGCTGTGCATTTCTCACCCTCGTCTTATACTCGGGTCAATAAGTTTTTCCCATTTTTTTTGTGGTAAATTAGGGCCTCGACTTATACTCGGAACGACTTATACTCGAGTATATACGGTAATATATGTAGCCGAATGTCTTCTTAAAAAATTATGGAGTATGCCGCAAGCCAGTATGACGTGATTAATTTTATAGTCCGCCAGATTTATGGCTGAGAGGAACAAACGGAACCGGCTGGCCAGAATCCCAAAGGCATTCTCCACAACTCTTCTTGCTCTGGCCAGCCGGTAATTAAATACCCTCCTCTCAGGGGTGAGTGTCCTTTGGGGGAACGGCCTCATCAAGTGCTCGCCGAGAGCAAATGCTTCACCAGCGATAAAAACTGAGGGGAGTCCATCCACATTCTGGTCATCAGGTATCAGATTACATAAAAACATTATTGAACAACAGCAGTCGAACATTATTAATATGTGTGTTTGTAATTTTAATTCTAAAAAACATAAGGCCCATTTATAAGATTACTCACCCCCTCTGATGGCCCATTGATCAATTTGAATGTGGGGGGAGGGGTACTAATTAGGTTAATAAACACACCTGACAGTTTCAAACATTTGAGGGGGTGGGGAGGGGTACTAATTAGGTTAATAAACACACCTGACAGTTTCAAACATTTGAGGATGTGGGGGAGGGGTACTAATTAGGTTAATAAACACACCTGACAGTTTCAAACATTTGAGGGGGAGGGGTACTAATTAGGGTAAAAAACACACCTGACAGTTTCAAACATTTGAGGGGGTGGGGGAGGGGTACTAATTAGGTTAATAAACACACCTGACAGTTTCAAACATTTGAGGGGGTGGGGGAGGGGTACTAATTAGGGTCAAAAACACACCTGACAGTTTAAAACATTTGAGGGGGTGGGGGAGGGGTTCTAATTAGGGTCAAAAACACACCTGACAGTTTCAAACATTTGAGGGGGTGGGGGAGGGGTACTAATTAGGGTCAAAAACACACCTGACAGTTTCAAACATTTGAGGGGGTGGGGGAGGGGTTCTAATTAGGATCAAAAACACACCTGACAGTTTCAAACATTTGAGGGGGTGGGGGAGGGGTACTAATTAGGGTCAAAAACACACCTGACAGTTTCAAACATTTGAGGGGGTGGGGGAGGGTCAAACAGTACAATGGAGCTGACAATATACATTGTTCAAGGGACTAGAGGCTAGAGATATAAATGGACCCAGGATTGCATGGTGGGGAGGTTATTGAAGGTAAATATGCATGTAGGGCAAAAAAATGATTAATGTCAAAAAACAGGCATGCATGAAGATAAAGGGTACATTCACAGCATATTCCAAGCATGGTAATTAGGACATTTAGAAAATACATTAGCAAACATTTAATACATATCATGTAATGTTAAAAGATAAAACTTACCTTCATAAAGTCCTTCTGCAGGACCTGAATGATGGCAGAACAAGTCTCTGGGATTATTATCCCCAGAGCCTGGGGGGAGATGCCTGTCGAGAACTTCAAGTCCTGAGGACTTCTCCCAGTCACCAAGTAACGTAAAGTGGCAACTAGCCTCTGCTCCGCACTGATGGCTTGCCTCATGCAGGTATCCTGCCTGCTGATATAGGGGGTCAGCATAGCCAGCAGACGCTCAAAAACGGGGTCCGTTATCCGGAGATAATTCCTGAAATCCTCAGGATTATTCTCACGGATCTCATGGAGCAAAGGCATATGCGAGAATTGGTCACGCTGGCGCAACCAATTCTTCATCCATGAACTCCTCCTAGCCCTGTTTATGGACTGAACTCGGGTCAAAGTATTAACCCCAACACCAAGTCCCCACGCAGCACAAACTCGAGAATGAGTACGTCCACGCGACATGGCTTCAAAACGGTCGGCTGGTCAAACAAACAAACTTATAACAAACACACTGAAGAACAGCAAGGCCTATGAAGAATGACCTGAAAATCAGGAACGAGCGGACCAGAACGGCCTGCTAGGCAGGTTATGAACTGACCAACACGCACTGAAAAGCAGATACAAACCTCACAAGCACAAACTGAACCGCAGAAAACGATCAAAATAAGCTGAAGTGTGAAAAACGTGAATCGTCTTTAACCAAACTTCTACTAACACGAGATAAACACGAGATTAGCAGAAGGAGCCCAAAGGGTGCCGTAGTGGGGCTTGAACTTCCTTTTTATAGTCCTGTCGTACGTGCTGTACGTCACCGCGTTCAAAACCAGCGGACTTTTGGAGTGATAGTGTGTGTCCAAGTCCGTCCATTTTTAAGTCCGGCGCAAGGAGCCGACAAAGTCCGGCGTAAAGTCCGCCGAGCAAAGTCTGTCGTAAAGTCCGCTCGTGTGTAAACGGCATAACTCTCATTTTAACTCAAGTGTCTTTTTTACCCGGAGCTATAGTAAATACCAAAATGAGAGCTAATTAGAGAGCATTTTTTGGAAGTTAAAATCTGCTCTATTTTAGTCCAAATGAAGTTTCAGTCATTAATTCTAATGGAAAAATTCTAGCTTTCACAAAAAAACCTTTTAATGTTGAAATTAAATGTATCTTTCCCTGAAATAAATTTTGCTTTGCAACATTGTTGCTTCTACTTAAAATATTTTGATTTTAAGAATGCTACAATGTGGAATGTTTTGATGTTTGGTAAAATATATTTTTCTCTGTCACTTTCACTTGTTACTCTTCATCTCACAACAATCTTTACCAAACTCACACAGGTGTCTTTACAATCCAAAAACAATACCATTGCTTATGCAAATTAAAAATTAATCACAATTTTTTGTGCTTTTTATTATTTCCAAATATTCATAATTTGAGCCCCAAAAATGTGATATGTGTACCATTATCAGAAAGCAAAATGTAATTCCCAAAAATTTGAGGGTAATATTCTACTCTCACCCACAAAAAAACACCAAATATAACAGAATAAATCAAGAAGAATAACTCTTGAGTAATGTAATTCCATCACTTGTATGTCCAAAGAAATGCAGTATTTATGTGTTTTTGTTTCAATATATTTTATTTTCTAAAAAGTGGATGAAAAGAATACATCACATGTTATAGATACAACGTGAGACATTTGTCTTGGGGCGACCAACACGGTCATGTGAAAAACATATTAATCAATGATATTATTACAAAACATATCTGCATAAAACAAACATAACCTGTCAAGTGAATTGATCAGAATCCCCGGGTGTCAAATATGGTCCCAGGAGCTTTATTTAACGAGAGGGAGAAACCTCCGTCACCCCAACTGGGCACAAGCTGTGGCGGAGCTTCCCGCCCCCCAGCATCCCCTCATCATAGATAATGAAGCTATTGATTTATCTTGTGTAAAGAAAAAGAAAATGTAGAGGGTTAATAAAACTAGTTGTAGAACAGTAAGTGTATAAACTAGTCCAAAGTTTTCTGGACAAGGGAACAACTTCGAGTCCTGTAAAAGAAAGACTGCTCAGTAAAATACAAAAAGGACACACTCATGGGAACACATGGTGTATATAACAGGGAATTAGTACAGCGATATGTCCGTAAGAATCTAGGTTGTAGTCAAAGTTGGGACCGGGAGCAGGGTGATTCTTGACCCTGGCCCCGGTCACAACCAGTCAGTCAATGGCTGAGGCCCAAGACTGACCTAGAGAGGTAGGTGATAGAAAAGAATACGAGGGGAAAGAAAAGGGAGGAAAAAGAAAGAAGAGATAAACGATAGAAGAGGTGATTACGAGTCGACTGGGGGGAAAGAGAGCCGGAAGGTGACATCCAGGGGGAGATAATTAGAGGGTAACCCCCACAAAGGTAGCCCAGGGTTCCCAAATTCGTTCAAATTTGGCCGAGCGATCCAGGATTACACTTGCCATCTTCTCTTGGTTCATAATCCAGGAGATCTTTCTATTGGCTAGAAGTGATGAAACCAATGTTTTTTTCCCATGTATGAGCCAGGGTGAGTTTGGCACCTAAGATGATAAAGAATATAAGGCGTTGAGTAATCCTGGAGGCTTCTTTCACTGGGAAGTTAAGGAGCACTATGAGGGGGGACATTTGGATAGGTATTGTGGTTAGCTTACCAATCCAAGAGAAGATCTTGTGCCAATATGGTCGAACTCTGGGGCAGGTCCACCATATATGGAGCATATCGCCTTTAAGACCACATCCCCGAAAACATAGGGGAGATGCTGACGGGTACATGTGCGCTAGCTTCGAAGGGACCAGGTACCATCTAGTCAGCACTTTTAAACTAGCTTCCATGAGGCTGGAGTTAAGGATACCTTTGTAGGATTGGGAAAAGTTCCTTGCCACGTTTCCAATGTCCAGTGTTGGGAAAGGTCAGTTTCCCAAGCCTGCAGGTAAGACGTCTTGGATTGCACGGAGGACAGGGCTTTATAGATTACAGAGATGGCCCCCCCCCTCTGCTCACTGGCCTGACCACACCATACTTCATAGGGAGTTATTTGGGGTCCATTCGGGAGTGTTTTACACCTTTTGTGTAAGAAGTTTGAGATTTGAGAGAATCTGAAGGATTCAGAGACAGGCATGTCTAGGTTACTAACACAGAATGCTTTGGAGAGTGGGCCAAGAGGTATAAGGAAGTGCCCTATTCTGTATAGCCCTTTGTCGAGCCACCATTTAAATGCTGATATGTCAAGGCCCGGAGGGAAATCAGGATTTCGAAATAAGTGTTGCAATGGTTTTGTGGGGGAAGTCAGATGTTGGTTGCACCGCAGACTGTCCCAAAGTGCGAAGGAGTGTGAGAGGGTTGGGGAAAGTATGGAGGGTCTGAGTTTTCTATGGCTCCAGAGAAGGTAGTCTAGAGTGTGGAGAGGGACTGTCTGCCTTTCTATGTGAATCCAGTCAGGTTGTTCCCAGCGTAAGTATACCGCCGAGATCTAAGCTAGATGAGCAGCTTGCAAGTACCAAAGCAGATTTGGAAGTCCCATGCCCCCTTCAGTTCTAGATCTGAACAGGACTGCTTTGGGGAATCTGTGTCCCCCTCTGCCCCAAATGTATTTGACGATTTTAGCTTGGAGTCGTTGTAGGTGAGTTTTGTCTACAGGAATCGGGACTGCTCTAAAATAGTAGAGAATGCGGGGGAGTAGAGTCATCTTAATCGTGATGATTCTACCCAGCCATGACAAGGACAGCTGGGAGAGGTCTTCCTCCAGTTTTTTGTAGAGAGGTGGGTAATTGGCTTGGTGTAGGAGTTCTATCCTGGGGGTCAGTTTGATCCCCAGGCATGAGATGGAGGAGTCGTTCCAGGAGAACCGGAAGTTCTCCCTGAGCCTGGCCAAAGGAGGGTCTGGGATGTTAATATTGAGTGCCTGTGATTTATCGTAATTAATACTAAGGCCTGATGCCGCCCCAAATTCATCTAGGAGTTGACATACGTTGGGGAGTGACGTTAGTGGGGAGGAAACAAATAGTAAGATGTCATCCGCAAATAATGCGCATTTATGACACTTGGGGCCACTTTGAATGCCTTGAATATTTGGATTGTTTCTAATGGCTATCGCCAAGGATTCAATTGCTATGGCAAAGATTAATGGGGATAGGGGGCAGCCCTGTCTTGTGCCTCTAGCTATGGGGAAGGATTCCGAGTAAAATCCCTGCAGACGCACCTGAGCTGAGGGGGTTGAATAAAGGGCATGCATGACATTAAGAAATGAATTCCCAAATCCCCAGCTTTGAAAAGTGTTGAAGATATATGGCCATTGGACAGTATCAAAAGCTTTTTGGAGGTCTAGAGAGAGTAAACATCCCTGTCTGGAAGGGCCCCCATCCCAGTTAGAATTGAGAAGAGATATTATATCAATCGCTCGTCTAGTTTGGTCAGGTCCCTGCCTCCCTGGGATGAAGCCAACTTGGTCTTTGTTAATGTATAATCTAATGAAGGAGGCCAGGCGGTCTGCAAGGATCTTAGTCAGAATCTTTAAGTCATTATTAATGAGAGATATTGGTCTATAGTTACTAACCAAGCTGACATCTTTATCAGGTTTTGGGATGACCGTAATGTAGGCCGTGTTAAGTGAGGCATCTAGTGGAGTCCCCTGCCTGAGTGTGTTAAAGAATTGGGCCATATAAGGGGCAAGAATGGAAGAGAACGATTTGTAACATGGTATGGAGAAACCATCTGGGCCAGGCGCCGAGTGAGATTTCAAGTGTTTAATAACTGCACATATTTCCTCAGTGGAGATAGGGGAGTCTAGTTTCTGGCGGTGTCTTTCTTCTAATTTGGGGATTTGAATGTTGTCTAGGAAGTGATCCACCGTCCCTGTAGTGGGACCATTCTCACCACTGTATAGGGATTTGTAAAAGGTCAGGAATTCCCCCATTGTTCGTTTAGGGTTGTGGGACAGAGTGCCGCCTTGGATTTTGATTTTGGGAAGGGCTGGGGATTTAAATTTCGGGGACAGTCTGCCTGCAAGCATAGAACCGATTCTATCGCCTTGGCAATAGAATCGGGATCTATTCCACCGTAGCCATTTTTCGGCCCTTGTGGTCAGGGCGAGGTTTAATGCCGTGCGAGCTGCATCCAGCTTGATGGTGGGAACAGCTCTTGGGTCGGCCTTGTGTTTTTTAATTAATGCTGTATTATCCTTATCTAAGTTCTCTATGTCAGCTTTGTTAGCTTTATTAATCTGAGAGGCAATTTGGATCAGATGACCTCTAATTATGTGCTGCCCAAAGGCATGAAGGGCTAGTTTCTGGCTGATCGTTTGTGGCGAAGTAATTGCAGATATTAGTTTAGATTTCTTTGGTTCTAATCGGATCACTCAGGATGGACTCATTAAGTCTCCAACGCCTGCAGGGTTTAGGGCCCAACGGGCGCTGAATGGAAAGGATCACCATGAGTGGTCCGAGCAGACTACATCTTTAATATATGCCCTGTTCGTTAGGGGAATAGAAGCAGAAACGATGAGGATATGATCGATTCTCGCAAAGGATCTATGGGGGTTAGAGAAGTGTGTGAAGTCTCGTAGGGTGGGATTTACTTCCCTCCATATATCAACGAGACCTTGTTGAAAGATTAGTTTGGCTATACGTAGACTCTGTTTAGTGGGTCTGGTGAGGCGTTTGCCAGGGGGATGAGACTTGTCCAGGCCCTGGTCAAAGGCCGAATTAGAGTCGCCTCCAAATATCACTGTGCCCTCCAGCAGTGGTGTTAGTGTTGTAAACAGGCATTGAAAGAAGGCTAGTTGGCCTCTGTTGGGGGCATAGTACGAAATCAAAGAATACAGTTGGTCGTCTAATTCCCCCACAATGAGGATATAGCGACCATCAGGGTCCCTGTGTTCAGATTTGAAGGTAAATTTGCATCGTTTAGAGATAAAAATGCCCACCCCCTTCGTTTTATCCTCTGCATTGGCTAGTGTGAAGAAGGGGAATTTGGAGTGTATAAAAGATGGATAGAAGCGTTTGGGGAAATGCGTTTCCTGGAGGAGAACTATGTCTGCCTTTTGTGCATGTAGGTATTGGAAGACTTTGCGCCTTTTTGCCGGTGAGTTTAGGCCTTGCGCATTATGTGATATTATTTTAAGTGGTGCATTTACCGGTGGGTCATCAGCCATCGAGCAGTAGAGGGGGCAGGGCTAGGAAATCTGCAGCACTTACTATCTGACGTCCACGAATGCCAAGACATCCCGCATAGCGAGTGAAGACCGGTGAGATGTCCTGTTGTTGTCCGGATAAATACCCCCAGCCGACTTCTACGGGGAAATGTAAAATAAAACATTGTTGGGGAAGGAAAAAGAAAAAGCATGAAAGAAAGACGGGGGGCAAGAGAGTCTCCCGTAGAATGGAGGGGACAGAGTCCTCCATCGGAAAGTGTGTGTCACACTGAAGTCCCTCCCTAAGGCAGGGAATGGTCCTTTCCAGGGTAGGGTAGACTACCTTAACCACTAGACAGGAGGGGGCGCATGAACACCACTTCAGCAGAGTGGCCGCTTAATATGGTTTGCGATTAACAGGATAAAGGCACTGGGGCGGCATTAACATAGTACCCACCTTGCTAACATTATCGTATACTAAGTAAAACGTGGAGGTGGAAGTGCATCAGTAAACTGATAATGCTTATAGTAATTAAACAGTTAACAAACAAATAAATGTGGACCTGGATATGTGGGGGTGAGCTGTGATTAAGGGCAAAGGGTGTACAGGAGGGGGAAGCGAAAATGACTGATGGGGAAGGCGTACATATGGTATGGCTCCCCAAACATTGTGGATTGTATAAAAAGTTCATCGGGATTAGACAGGCGCCATAAGTACTTCCCTCAACTCCCGCCTAGAAGCAGTAATGGAGCATCCCAATGGGCCAGTAAAATAAAAAAATCTTATTTAGTGTCCTCCCCAGTTTGAGTGCTACCCGAAACCGCCTCGGCCGAGGCGTGAGGTCATCTAAACAGTGAACAGAAAACCTGTCTCGGGAAGCACAAGTGGGGGGGCTCCGTCATCTCAGCCGGTAGCTGAGAGGAAAAGGAGATAAAAAAAAGTGAGTCTTTGAGGATAAACGAGTTACGGAAGTCATGGAGGGATAGTTTCCTTGGACTTCTTGGATCTGGCCTTCTCCCAAACTGGATTCAGGGGACTGGTGGGCATATGTCTTTTTGCAGAGTTTGGTTGAAGTCCCGACTGACGAGCATTAGGGTCCTGGTTGATGAGGCCCAGTTGTAGAAACAGCCGTTCTCCTTCCTGCAGGGCCTTGCCTTTGAAGATTAGTTTAAGTTGGAATGGGAAGAGCCACCAGTATTTAATTTCTCTGTCCATCAGGATTTGAAGTAGTGGCTTTAGGGCCCTCCTTTTTTGGATAGTGAGGGGGGATAAATCAGCAAAGATTTGCAGCTGATGACCCTGGAACACTATTTTAAACATGGATCTTGATTTCCTCATGACTTCCTCCTTGACGGAGAAGAAGTGCGGTTTCACCACGACATCACGGGGGAGTCCGTCCGCCCTAGGAGGTCTGAGAGCTCTATGAGCCCTATCCAGCTCCAGTCTGTGTTGAGGTGTATCAGGGAGTAAGTCCTTAATAAAAGATTGTATAGTTTAGTTTCAGGAATGTCCTTAAATGATTCAGGGAGCCCCCTGACTCTAAAGTTGTACCTCTGATTTCGGTTTTCGAGGTCATCAAGTTTGGCATTGGCAGTCTCTAATTGCTCCTAAAGGGTCTGTATACAGGCAGTGTTCTGGTTTGTTCTCGAAATGGTGGAATCGAGGTTGGACTCAATGAGGTCTATGCGGGTGCCTATGTGCTGTAGGTTTGCTTTAATGTCATTCGTTATTTTGAGGGCTGTGGTGTGCAGGCCTCTGTCCAGTAATTCAGCAAACTTGGCAAACATTTCAGCCACAGAGGTCGGTTGTAGTAGGCCTGAATCCCCGGGCTGTATTACCTGGTGTGCCTGGGGGGGGGGGGGCTGCATCCATGGGGGAGTACTCCAGTCCTGTCAGGGAGTGTTCTAGGAGAGATGCGGTGGATGCTGGGGAAGCTGGATCCAGGGGAAAGGTACCTGTTAAGGAGTCTTGCTGCAGCAGGGAGGGGGATGCTGCGAGCTGGACACAGGGAGGGCATGTAGCTGCGGCCGCCATCTTAGCTGTCTCAGCGTGGGACAGAGCGGCTTCAAATGCGGGCTTTAAATTTCTTTTTACTGCTCCCGAGTACATCAGGAAAGTCCCTGAGTCTTCCGGTGTCTGTGGGGGGGTAATCCAGGCGCCGATCGCCGGTCAGAGTGCCGCTGCGGAGGCCCGGTCTGCTGAAGCGGGACGGAGCTCCCTGACTAAGCGTCCATGTCAGGAGCCGCCGCGCATGCGCTCTGTATTTATGTGTTTTTATGTGTATTTATATGTAGGAGGTTACCACATGTGGCAGCTCCGTGGCTTAGAGGTTAGAACTTCTGCTTAGTATCCCTGAGGGTCTGGGTTCAAATCCCAACCATGTTACTTCATGTGGAGAAGTTGTCTCATCTTCCAGGTCCTATAACTATATTTAAATGTAGTAGTTCCACCACCATTGTAAGTCTTTTCCAGATACACAATTTAGCCAAAAGTATTGGGACTCCTGCCTTTACACACACATGAACTTTAATGGCAGCCCAGTCTTAGTCCGTAGGGTTAAAATTTGATTTGGCTCACCCTTTGCAGCTAGAACAGCTTCTGGGAAGGCTGTCCACAAGGTTTAGTGTGCCTATGGGAATGTTTGATCATTCTTCCAGAAGTGCATTTGTGAGGCCAGGCACTGATGTTGGATGAGAAGGCCTGGCTCGCAGTCTCTACTCTAATTCAGCCGAAGGGTGTTCTATCGGGTTGAGGCCAGGACTCTGTGCAGGCCAGTCAAGTTTCTCCACCCCAAACTTGCTCATCCATGTCTTTATGGACCTTGCTTTGGTCAAACATTCCCATAGACACACTCCTAAACCTTGTGGACAAGAAGAGTTGAAGCTGTTATAGCTGCAAAGGGTGGGCCAAATGAGTTTTGAACCCAATACTAATACTGGGATGCCATTACAGTTCATGTGCGTTTAAAGGCAGGTGTCCCAATACTTAGGCCAATATATTGTATATTGCTTGTGACACTGAGCATGGCTATGGACTTAGGGCTGGTTCACACCACAGAGATGAAGAGAACATGTGGGGGTGTTCTGGGGACCCCCGGATAAACGATAGGCCAAAGAAAGGCAGAACCAAAAAAGGACGTTGCCATGTCGCGAGGTCCGATGCGTTTGCGAAATTCTATGAGAATCCAGGTAAAGCCTGAATATCGTGGTGAAGTGGGTCTGAAGACGATCGCTGTGGATGTTTTACAGAAGTTGCTGAATTTACAGGTCAGTGATATATTTGCTCTCCAAGATTTTGTGGTCAGTGCTCAATACGATGTTTCTTTTCATACTGAGGATACCTGCCAAGCTGCATATGAGAATTGGGTGAAGGTGGATCTGGGAGGAAATTTGCTAACTAAGAAGATGGACGTCAGTTTATTGTTTGATCCTGGATTGAAGACCATGACTGTACATTGTTATAATCCTTTTTTGGAGCCGGAATTGGTGAGACAATTTTTGTTGCGGTATTGTGTGGGGGCTGATCGAGGAGAGAAGCTTTATAACCAGTATGGCATGTATAGAGGTAAACTGCATTTTAAAGTACGCATTAAGAGGGATGCATCAGGTTTTTGTGGAGTGTATTACCCTCCCCCGGCATTTACCATTGCTGGGGAGCGGTGTACTGTTTTCTATTCTGGGCAACCCCGTTACTGCAGGGGGTGCTTTCAGTATGGACATATTCGTGAGGACTGCCCTTCTAAGCTTTGCTGTAGAGTGTGCTTGAAGCCGGGACACAATGCAGCGGAGTGCAAGGAAAAGAAATGTGATCTGTGTGGTTCAGGGGAGCATATGGTCAGAAACTGTCCGAAAATAGTGGGGAGGAAGATGTTCTCGTATGCAGAGGCTGTGCAAAGATGGCGGTTTACAGGGCAGAATGTGAGCCGAGAACCGGAGGAGCAGGAGACTGAGCGGGCGGATGACGGGGGTGAGCAGGTGGCCGGCACGGAAGGTGGAAAGGCGCCGACCCCCCCAGACACTGAAAACCCCAGTAGTAGCTCCAAGGAAGGTCTCGGACAGGAACTGCAAGGGAGTATGGGTAAAAGTGGAGTGAACATTAATCTGACAGAGGGGGATAATGAGATGCAGGTTGGTGAGGCGGAAGAAGCTGTGGCGGATGAAGGCATGGAGGGGGGGAGGGAGGTGAGTGGAGTGTGTGAAGAACTGATCGCTTTGATAAAACAGGTGGAGGCAGAGCAGGAGAGCCAATATGTAGATGAGGAGCTTGGTGAGTGGGCTGAGGATATGGAGGTGCTGGAGGTGAGGAGGAAGGAGGGGTCAGGATCAAAAGACCTTTTAATGGCTACTCAAAGACCAGGGCCTGAGGTGGAGCAGGAGAGTGAGGCATGGACAAAGAAGACTAAATGGGACTTGTCTCTGGGTTTGAGCCCAGGTTGTGGTGGGTGTGTACTGCCAAGTTTAAGTATGGATTCACAAGTGTCAGATGATTCAAGTGGAGCAACATCACCATTGGGCTTGGTAGGTTCTCCTGCCATGCAATATTTGGAGAGTGAATCAGTTGATCCTCTTGTAAAAGGTACAGGGAACAGAAGTGGAAAACAGCTTCCTGATGGAGGGGTTTAGTGTGTTCTGCAGGATTTTTTTGATCCTTCTCATGGCTTTGTCTATATGTAGTGTAAATGTGCGTTCGATTGGATCTGTCTATCGTCGTGCAGCTGTTTTGTCTGAGTTGGGTAAGATTGAGTGTGATGTCTTGTGTTTGCAAGAGTGTGGTTTGTATGCAGCCAGGAAGGCAGGATGCTTTTCTGTTGTCTACAAGGAAGTAATGTGGGATGTTAGGAATATATGAGTAGGAAGGAAGAGGTTAATTTCTGTAGAAGGTGCGGTGAGGATATTTTTGGCTAGGATGTATATTGTTTATCTTTTTGATGTGAAAGGGATGGGGAAGGAAGAAGCTGGGAGATATTGGAAGAGGGATAAGTGGAATGTCTTTTGATATATTTGCATAATTAAGATGTGCTCTGTATTATTAATTTGGTCATATGATGTGAAGGACGCAGTCACTAAGTACTGACAGTATATTAGGGCGTACACACAGTCGGACTTTGTTCGGACATTCCGACAACAAAATCCTAGGATTTTTTCCGACGGATGTTGGCTCAAACTTGTTTTGTCTACACACGGTCGCACAAAGTTGTCGGAAAATCCGATCGTTCTAAACACGGTGACGTAAAACACGTACGTCGGGACTATAAACGGGGCAGTGGCCAATAGCTTTCATCTCTTTATTTATTCTGAGCATGCGTGGCACTTTGTCCGTCGGATTTGTGTACACACGATCGGAATTTCCGACAACGGATTTTGTTGTCGGAAAATTTTATCTCCTGCTCTCCAACTTTGTGTGTCGAAAAATCCGATGGAAAATGTCCGATGGAGCCCACACACGGTCGGAATTTCCGACAACACGCTCCGATCGGACATTTTCCATCGGAAAATCCGACCGTGTGTACGGGGCATAAGTGTGTTGTTGTCCATTTACTGAATTGAAGAAAAAAAAAAATTGTGGGGAGGAGGGCTAAAATCTTCCTTCCGGAGTGCTGCTCGGCTTCCTAACTTAAGATCAGGTGTCATATTTGCCTAGGTTTTGAGTTGGAGGTGTTCTAGGGACCCCTCTTTGGGGGGGACCCCCGGATAAACGATAGGCCAAAGAAAGGCAGAACCAAAAAAGGACGTTGCCATGTCGCGAGGTCCGATGCGTTTGCAAAATTCTATGAGAATCCAGGTAAAGCCTGAATATCGTGGTGAAGTGGTTCTGAAGACGATCACTGTGGATGTTTTACAGAAGTTGCTGAATTTACAGGTCAGTGATATATTTGCTCTCCAAGATTTTGTGGTCAGTGGTCAATACGATGTTTCTTTTCATACTGAGGATACCTGCCAAGCTGCATATGAGAATTGGGTGCAGGCGGATCTGGGAGGAAATTTGCTAACTAAGAAGATGGACGTCAGTTTATTGTTTGATCCTGGATTGAAGATATAGTTGCCACCTCATCCCTTTAAACCCGAACACATATTAATTACACAGGTTCTGTGGCTGATTAAGTTAGTAATTAAACTCACTTGGTGCCTTATCTGCATTTAATTAGCCTCAGAACCTGTGTAATTCAAAGGTGTTCGGTTTTAAAGGGATGAGGTGGCAACTCTAATTGAAGACCATGACTGTACATTGTTATAATCCTTTTTTGGAGCTGGAATTGGTGAGACAATTTTTGTTGCGGTATTGTGTGGGGCTGATCGAGGAGAGAAGCTTTATAACCAGTATGGCATGTATAGAGGTAAACTGCGTTTTAAAGTACGCATTAAGAGCGACGCATCAGGTTTTTGTGGAGTGGGTCACCCTCCCCCGGCATTTACCATTGCTGGGGAGCGGTGTACTGTTTTATATTCTGGGCAACCCCATTACTGCAGGGGGTGCTTTCAGTATAGACATATTTGTGAGGACTGCCCTTCTAAGCTTTGCTGTAGAGTGTGCTTGAAGCCGGGGCACAAAATAGTGGGGAGGAAGATGTTCTCGTATGCAGAGGCTGTGCAAAGATGGCGGTTTACAGGGCAGAATGTGAGCCGAGAACCAGAGGAGCAGGAGACTGAGCGGGCGGATGACGGGGGTGAGCAGGTGGCCGGCACGGAAGGTGGAAAGGCGCCGACCCCCCAGACACTGAAAACCCCAGTAGTAGCTCCAAGGAAGGTGTCGGACAGGAACTGCAAGGGAGTATGGGTAAAAGTGGAGTGAATATTAATCTGACAGAGGGGGATAATGAGATGCAGGTTGGTGAGGCGGAAGAAGCTGTGGCGGATGAAGGCATGGAGGGGGGGAGAGAGGTGAATGGAGTGTGTAAAGAACTGATCGCTTTGATAAAACAGGAGAGCCAATATGTAGATGAGGAGCTTGGTGAGTGGGCTGAGGATATGGAGGTGCTGGAGGTGAGGAGGAAGGAGGGGTCAGGATCAAAAGACCTTTTAATGGCTACTCAAAGACCAGGGCCTGAGGTGGAGCAAGGGAGTGAGGCATGGACAAAGAAGCCTAAATGGGACTTGTCTCTGGGTTCAAGCCCAGATGGTGGTGAGTGTGTACTGCCAAGTTTAAGTATGGATTCACAAGTGTCAGATGATTCAAGTGGAGCAACATCACCATTGGGCTTGGTAGGTTCTCCTGCCATGCAATATTTGGAGAGTGAATCAGTTGATCCTCTTGTAAAAGGTACAGGGAACAGAAGTGGAAAACAGCTTCCTGATGGAGGGGTTTTATGTGTTTTGCAGAATTTTTTTGATCCTTCTCATGGCTTTGTCTATATGTAGTGTGAATGTGCGTTCAATTGGATCTGTCTATCGTCGTGCAGCTGTTTTGTCTGAGTTGGCTAAGATTGAGTGTGATGTCTTGTGTTTGCAAGAGTGTGGTTTGTGGTATGCTCCAGGCCATAGGGACTGGTCTGCAGGACCAGCGATTTGGTCTTGTGCTGCGGAAAATAGAAGTGAAGGGGTGGGGGTGCTCTTTAAAAACCCAGAGATTAAAGTTGAATCATGGGAGGAAGTGGTGATAGGAAGAGTTCTGAGTGTAATGTTTACCTACCTGGAAGAATCCTTTAAGTTGGTATGTGTTTATGCACCAGTGCGAAAAAATGCCAGGATGGATTTGTTGGAAATTTTGAGGCTCCACCTTGTGGGGAGAGTAAAGACCATTGTTGCTGTAGACTTTAATCTTATTAGGACTGCTGAAGATAGAGTAGGCCAAGGTGAAAGCCAGACCGATGTCACCAGCACAGCTTTTAATGCAATTTTGCAGGATTTTTGTTTGCAGGATGGAGCAATTTGCTACTATGGAAATGGTAAAGCCCCAGCAACCTTTTTTTCAGATAAGGGAAGTGTGAAATCCCGAATTGACCTTATTTTAGGTTCCAGGGCACTGAAGGTCGCAGAGTGGAAGCAATGGGAGGTGTCTTTCTCCGACCACCAGGTTTTGGTGGGAAAGTTTTTTTGATCAAGATGTCAAGACTGGGAGAGGAATCTGGAAATTAAATAATCTGTTATTGGAAGACCAAGGGATTTTTGATAAGTTTGCTCTGCAATATAAAGTGTGGTTGGGAAGGAAGGGGGATTTTGAATCCTTTTTCGAGTGGTGGGACTGGCTGAAGGAGCGAATCAAGCTCTTCTTTCTTCAAGCAGGTGTAAAGAAGGCAAGGAAAGAGAAACAAGAAGGGAGAGCTCTCCAGCATAGGTTGAGACTCCTGCTTAAATTAAGGCAGGGAGGCTGGGAGTTAGAAGAGGAGATTG
Source organism: Lithobates septentrionalis (assembly GCA_037952835.1). Classification (NCBI taxonomy): domain Eukaryota; kingdom Metazoa; phylum Chordata; class Amphibia; order Anura; family Ranidae; genus Lithobates; species Lithobates septentrionalis. The sequence continues at coordinate 531,916 of JBBDGP010001172.1, forward strand.
GAAAGCTTCGGGAGGAGATAAAGAAAGCTTGGGTGATGAGAGGGAAGAAGCTAATCTTCCAAGCTAAAGTGAAGGACATGGAGGAAGGGGAGACATGTTCGCGATTCTTCTTCAAGAAACTCTTGAGGGGACGCAATGTGATCAAATCGGTGATGGTGCAGGGACAGGAAGTGAATGGTGAGAAGGTGATGGAGGCGGTGAGTGAGTTTTATATGGATTTGTTTGCAGGTGGACGTGGAGTAAATGCTGAGGAGATGCAAGAGTATTGCGAGAAAGTGGATGCAAGATTGTCTGAGGAGGATAGGTTTGGTATGTGTGTGGTTGTGTCTGAGGAGGAAGTGAGGCGAGTGATGGATGGGATGAACCGGAATAAGACACCTGGGAAGGATGGGTTGACTGTTGAGTTCTTTTGTAAAGCATGGGAGGTGATGAAGAATGAGGTGTGTGAGTTGGTGAGGCTGGGGTTTGTAGTGGGGGAGATGCCAAAGTCCTTAAGGGAGGGGGTGATTACCCTCATCTATAAAAAGGGCGACAAGAGAGACATTCGGAATTGGCGGCCAATTACACTGTTGAACGTTGACTACAAGATTGTGGCAAGATTGATTGCAGATCGAGTCAAGCTTGTGATTGGTGAAGTGATTGGGGAGCAGCAGGTGTGTGCGGTTCCTGGTCGACGAATTTCCGACAATCTATCGTTACTGAGGGATTTCGTATACTACGTGCAATCTAACAACTTGCCATGCCTTCTAGAGTCGATTGACCTTGAAAAGGCGTACGACAAAGTCTCCTATCAGTTTCTGTTTCAGATTCTGGAGGTCCTAGGGTTTCCGGACCAGCTGATGAAGGTTATCAGAGGACTATACAAAGGTGTCTCAAGTCAGGTTTTGGTCAACGGTACCCTAGGGGGGAGTATCCCTGTGATGTCTGGTGTTAGGCAGGGGTGCCCCCTATCGCCTTTGATGTTCATCTGCGTGATGGAGCCATTACTAAGTGCAGTAAAGAAGGACAAGGCATTCAAGGGTGTGTTTGTGCCTGGCAGTGGTGGAAGGAGTGTGAAAGTGTTGGGGTACATGGATGATGTTGTGTTGGTGGCTGGTGGAATGGCTGATGTGCAGCGTGGAAGATTGCAGGTGAGTCTGTTCTGCCGTGTGTCTGGGATGAGTGTGAATTGGAGTAAGGGTCAGGTGTGTAGTGTGGGCCGTGAGGTGGAGGTGAATGAGGGACGCAGTCAGAAGGTGGAGAGGATGCAGGTGCTGGGTGTGTGTTTTGACAGGGAGTTGAGGGGAAGTCGCAGTTTTCAGAAGGTGACTGAGCGAGTGGAAGAAAAGTTGTCTATGTGGCGGATGCGTGAATTGTCCTGCACCGGGAAAGTTCTGATCATCAAGTCAGTGATCCTTCCGATTATGTTGTATGTCTCTGTTATATTCCCGCCTCCTGATGATTGGGTGAGGAAGATGACGAGGCTACTGTTCTTGTTCTTTTGGGGAGGGAGGATGGAGAAGTGTGCAAGGGAGAAGATTACTAAACCAAGGGCCAAAGGTGGCTTCGGACCTCCAAAGATCGGGGAATTTTTAATGCTGCATTACTGGGTAAAGTTGATAAGGACCCTAAGAGGTAACGGAATTGTTTACAAGATGGGGACTCTACAGGCGGGCCCTAGAAAAGCCACAGGCATGGGTCGTTCCTCAGTATTTTTTGGTCCTAACCAAGATCTGGGAAGGATGGAGGTTGGGGGGTCTGGGGAGGGAGGTTGGTGATAAAAAGAAACTTAAAGCTTGGATTGCTGGGGAGATTTTTCCTAATGGGATACAGTACTTAAGAGAGAAGGAAAGTGTGCAAATCTGGAAGAGTATGAGCACAAGAGGAGTGACTAACCGCCAAAGGGACATATCCTGGATGACCTTTATGGGGTGTCTGACGACCATGAGTTTTCTGAAAAGTAGGGATTTGGTAAGATCGGAGTTGTGTCCAAGGGAGGGCTGTGGGGGAGTGGAGGACGTGTTCCACTTGTTTTGGAACTGTGTCTTCGCTAAAGAAGTGCTGGGAAAGTTGAAGAGCTTCCTGAGGGAGGTGGTGGGGGTGTTTTTTGTAAGGGAGGAAATGGTGGTTCTGGGCTTGTGGAGATTGGAGAAAAATGCAGCCAGGAAGGCGTGGTGCTTTTCTGTTGTCTATAAGGAAGTAATGTGGGATGTTAGGAATATATGGGTAGGAAGGAAGAGGTTAATTTCTGTAGAAGATGCAGTGAGGATATTTTTGGCTAGGATGTATATTGTTTATCTTTTTGATGTGAAAGGGATGGGGGAGGAAGAAGCTGGGAGATATTGGAAGAGGGATAAGTGGAATGTCTTTTGATATATTTGCATGATTATTAAAATGTGCTCTGTATTATTAATTTGTTTTGTCATATGATGTGAAGGACACAGTCACTAAGTACTGACAGTATATGTGTGTTGTTGTCCATTTACTGAATTGACACAAAAAAAAAGTTGTGGGGGAGAAGGAATGATATTGGGAGATTTGATGAAATTCTTGTGCATTTTTTCAACCAAAAGTGGGTTTATGTGGCCATGCTGTCAATGTTGTGCGTGTATTGTTCCTGTCTGATCATGCAAACATCGTTTGGAAGCATCTGCTGACCTACTCTTTTTTTTATCTCGTGTACACCGAAATGCAGCTTCCAGCAGAACATGGTCACCAATGTATGTATGTATGTGTGGATTGTGGGCTGGTGGTGGGTATTTTGAATAAGTCTTTTGTAATATTATGTGGGAATGCTTTGTAAGAATGACTGTTAAGTATGTTTCTATAATCTTGCAGATAACAATGTGATGTGTTGCCCATTATACACTGAAATTAAAGCTGTGTCCATTCTAAGGTTTTGACTAATCTTAGATCGTAAGCTTCTATGAGCAGGGCCCTTAAAATCCCATTGCTAAATGTAGCACCATATATCCTGTCCAAAATTTTTTGAAGCTAGTAAATTAATGTAATTTCTTGTTTTTCTGCTGGTAAAATAAAAGTACATTATTGAGCTTTGTTGTGGTGTTTTGTTTTTTTTTTCTTCTACTTTTTTCCCTTTAGTTTTTGTGGGTGGGGGTTTTGGAAAAGTGCAATATCTCTTATATTTTATTTCAATATGTATTTGTGCACCAAAAAACTAATCTCTTTGCCCTGGTTCACATTGATGCTACTTTGAAATCGTGCTACTTCACTTGAAGTAGCACGATTTCAAAGTAGCAAGGTCAGCGTGATTTCAGGTGCTACTTGATAGATATCCATGTGGCTTCATACACAAATGTCTATTGAAGTCGGCAAAAGTAGTGCAGGAACTACTTTAGCAAATTGGTGCGGTGCCACAAAAAAATGTTGCATCGATTGGAACAGTGCCATTTCTGCCAATAGTCATGTAATTTGATCTCTCAAATCGCAAGACAAATTGCTCCAATGTAAACCTAGGCTTCTGCACACCTGTAAGTTAATGATAAAGGTAGAATCTTTATATATAACAGCTGTGGAGAGAATTGCAGGTAATGAATTCAGCTGGTGGATAGGCAGTGTTGTATGTGTCAGTTTTAGTTCACATTGGTGCGATTTGACATGTCAAAGCGGTGACAATTGCACTGTTTTAATTGGGCGACTTTGGGGTGCAATTTGTATTGATATCAGTGCAGAATCCTGCACAGATGTCTCTAAAATTCCCCCTGCAGTCGGGACTGACATGCGGGAATGAAAGTGTGTGATTTCAGCTGAACAATTTCCTCCTGCTGCTAACCCGGGGACACAATTTCTTATCAAACGCCTTTAAATATCATAAGTAGAAATACAAATTTGCATATCTGCAACTAAACAAAAATAATAAAATTCTACTAGTGGTTGCGATCAAATATTTGCAGCAGCTATCAAAAAAGTGTAGTTTCGCCTTCTGACCCAGAAATAAGTCATTGTAATCACCCGGAAGTCCCTGTACTAGTCAGGATCTCCATCTAGGTGGACATGGCGAGGTCCCTCTTTAGCAAAGAGGAAGTGCGGCTCATTTTCCGGATAAGGGTATGATATGTACTTGTGCTTAATCAATGCGGGGGTGGATGTGGTAGTAAGATTTGGTGTGGGTGGGGTTCATTGATTTTGTTTGGCATCCCCACACATTTGCTTCTGGCCCATGTGCACACATCACTTCCTGCATTTGTTCTGCTGATGTAAATGCAAGTATAAATGAGAGCTCCTTTCTATTAAAATATATATGACTTTCACAGTTGGGCGACTTTGGACCTCCGAGTTGCTTGACAAGTTGTACCCCCATGATTCTCAATGAGAACTAGGGATGGGCTGAACATCCCCCCCCTGTTCGGTTTGCAGCAGAACATGCGAACAGACAAATAAATTTGTGCGAACACCATTAAAACTGCTTCCCGCCCGCCGTACGCCAAATGACGTCCTCGGATTTGAGTGGGGATATCTGAGTGATGCCTGTAGCTACAGACATCATCCAGATATCGCCTTTTAGAGCCTGCGAATCTGCCCACCTTAAGAATGATCATAGCGGCTGTTCCACTGCTTGATCATTCTTACGGGAGGTGAGAGGGGACGTCCCCCCTCCCACCGCCCTCTGGTGCTTGTACCGACTTACCGCCAAGATCGGTGAGTCGGTCATAGGATCCACCAGCCCCAGATGTTTAGCATAGAGATTTCTGGTGGACCAGATGGTCTATGATCGTTCGGAGGCCGGGCATGATGTTATGACGTCACGCCCGGCCTCTGTATTAAAAAAAATGGCGCTGCTTCGGCTGGGAAGCGGAGAGCGTTTTTTTGGGGGGGATTTCAGGCTTCTAAGCCTAGAGGTGAGATGTGGGGTCTTATTTACCCCACATCTCACTGTAAAGAGCACCTGTCATGCTTATTCCTATTACAAGGGATGTTTACATTCCTTGTAATAGAAACAAAAGTGATCAAAAAAATTATTTTTGGAAAAAAAGTGTCAAGCTAAAATAAAAAAAGTAAAATTAACAATAACATTTTTTTTTTTTAAAGCGCCCCTGTCCCCGTGAGCTCACATGCAGAAGCGAACGCATACATACAGTAAGTCCCGCCCACATATGAAAATGGTGTTCAAACCACACATGTGAGGTGTCACCGCGAACGTTAGAGTGAGAGCAATAATTTTGGTCCTGGACCTCCTCTGTAACTCAAAACATGTAACCAGTAAAATTTTTTAAAGCGTCGCCTAAGGAGATTTTCAAATAGCAAAGTTTGGTGCCATTCCACGAGCGCCTGCAATTTTGAAGCGTGACATGTTGGGTATCTATTTACTCAGCGTAACTTCATCTTTCACATTATGCAAAAACATTGGGCTAACTTTCTTGTTTTTTTTTTTAAAGCCCAAAACTGTTTTTTTTTCCAAAAAAAAAACGCATTAGAAAAATTGCTGCGCAAATACCGTGCTAGATAAAAAGTTGCAATGACCGCCATTGTATTCTCTAGGGTCTCTGCTAAAAAAAAAAAACATATAGAAAATTTGGGGGTTCTATGTAATTTTCTAGCCAAAAAAATTATGATTTTTACATGTAGGAGAGAAATGTCAGAATTGGCCTGGTAGGCAAGTGGTTAAAGTCTATGGGACACGAACATGAATAATCAAAAGTGCTAATTTTAAAGGCTTATATGCATGGTATTGTCATAAAAAGTGTTTGGGGACCTGGGTCCTGCCCCAGAGGACATGTATCAATGCAAAAATGGGTGTCTATAGTATGCCTGTAAAGGGGCGCATGTTCACGTGTTTAGAACAGTCTGACAGCAAAATGACATTTCAAAGGAAAAAAGGTCATTTAAACTACCTGCGGCTAATAATGAATTGCCGGTCTGACAATACACATAAAAGTTAATTGATAAAAACGGCATGGGAATTCCCCACAGGGAAACCCCGAACCAAGATTTACAAAAAAATGACATAGGGGTCCCCCTCAAAATTCATACCAGACCATTGAGGTCTGGTATGGATTTTAAGGGGAACCCCGCCCCAAAATTAAAAAAAAAAATTAGCATGGGGTCCCCCCAAAAATCCATACCAGACCCTTATCCGAGCACACAACCTGGCAGGCCGCAGGAAAAGAGGGGGGACGAGAGAGCGCCCCTCCCTCCTGAACCGTACCAGGCCACATGCCCTCAACATTGGGAGGGTGCTTTGGGGTAGCCCCCAAAACACCTTGTCCCCATGTTGATGAGGACAAGGGCCTCATCCCCACAACCCTTGGTCGGTGGTTGTGGGGGTCTGTGGGCAGGGGGCTTATCAGAATCTGGAAGCCCTCTTTAACAAGGGGACCCCCAGATCCCGGCCCTCCCCCCCTGTGTGAAATGGTAAGGGGGTACAAAAGTACCCCTACCATTTCACAAAAAAACTGTCAAAAATGTTAAAAATGACAAGAGATATTTTTTGACAATTCCTTTATTTCTTCTTTCTTCTAACTTCTTTCTTCCTTCATCCTTCGGTTTCTTCCTCCATCTTCTTCTTCTGGTTCTTCTGGTACTTCTGGTTCTTCGGTGTTCTCATCCAGCATCTTCCTCCGTGGCGCCTCCTTCTCTTCATCTTCTTTTCTTCATCTTCTTCTCTGGCCGCTCCGCATCCACAATTGGATGGGAGGCTCCCGCTGTGTGACGCTTCTCCTCTTCTGACGGTTCTTATATAACGGAGGGCGGGCCACCCGGTGACCCTGCCCCCTCTGACGCACGGGGACTTCCCTGAGGTTTTCCCTGTGATGTCGGAGGGGGGCGGGATCACCGGGTGGCCCCACCCTCCGTTATATAAGAACCGTCAGAAGAGGAGAAGCGTCACACAGCGGGAGCCTCCCATCCAATCATGGATGCGGAGCGGCCCGAGAAGAAGATGAAGAAAAGAAGATGAAGAGGAGGCGCCGCGGAGTTAGATGCTGGACGAGTACACCGAAGAACCCGAAGATGAGGAAGAACCCGAAGATGAGGAAGAACCCGAAGATGAGGAAGAACCCGAAGAACCCGAAGATGAGGAAGAACCCGAAGATGAGGAAGAACCCGAAGATGAGGAAGAACTCGGAACCAGAAGATGAGGAAGGAGGAAGAACCAGAAGATGAGGAAGGAGGAAGAACCAGAAGATGAGGAAGAACCCGAAGGATGAAGGAAGTTAGAAGAAATAAAGGAATTGTCAAAAACTGTCTCTTGTCATTTTTAACATTTTTGACAGTTTTTTTGTGAAATGGTAGGGGTACTTTTGTACCCCCTTACCATTTCACACAGGGGGGAGGGCCAGGATCTGGAGGTCCCCTTGTTAAAGGGGGCTTCCAGATTCCGATAATCCCCCCGCCCACAGACCCCCACAACCACCGGCCAAGGGTTGTGGGGATGAGGCCCTTGTCCTCATCAACATGGGGACAAGGTGTTTTGGGGGGCTACCCCAAAGCACCCTCCCAATGTTGAGGGCATGTGGCCTGGTACGGTTCAGGAGGGGGGGTGCTCTCTCGCCCCCCCTCTTTTCCTGCGGCCTGCCAGGTTGCGTGCTCGGATAAGGGTCTGGTATGGATTTTTGGGGGGACCCGACGCCAATTTTTGAAAAAATTTTGGCGTGTGGTTCCCCTTAAAATCCATACCAGACCTGAAGGGTCTGGTATGAATTTTGAGGGGGACCCCTACGTCATTTTTTTAATTTTGGCGCAGGGTTCCCCTTAATATCCATACCAGACCTGAAGTGCCTGGTATTAAATTTAGGGGGACCCCCACGTAATTTTTGTTAAAATTTTGGTTCAGGGTTTCCCTGTGGGGAAATCCATGCCGTTTTTATCAATGAACTTCTATGTGTATTGTCGGACCGGCAATGCATTAATAGCCGCGAGTAGTTTTAAATGACTTTTTTTCCTTTGAAATGTCATTTTGCTGTCAGACTGTTCTAAACACGGGAAACACGCGCCCCTTTCCAGGCATACTATAGACACCCCCCAGGCACGAAATTAAAAGGAATATTACACTTTTATTGTTTCACTCAAAGCATTATTAAAATCACTGCTCCCGAAAAAACGGCCGTTTTTAAAAAAAAATTTGGCATTGATCCATGTCCCCTGGGGCAGGACCCAGGTCCCCAAACTCTTTTTATGGCAAAGAACTTGCATATAAGCCTTCAGTGAGAACTTTGGATTTTGCAGGTTCAAGCCCCATTGACTTCCACTATTCCAGCATATGTGATCTGACAGGCATTATTGCCGCAATAGCGCTGCTTTCCATTTGCATTAGCGCTGACTTTCTGAGAGTTGAAGTCTTCCTGGCCTTTTTTGAGAGTTATTTTTTGGTACTGCAGGAGAATTTTTTGGCGCTACAGTAAATGACCCCCTGTGTGCCCTTATTCTTCAGGGATCCCCTCACCCCATGTTAAACATCTCTGTAGTAACATACTTTCCTAAATTTTGTAATGATATCACAATCTTATGCAGAGGTGTTGTGACGGAACGCCTGGCACCTACACTGGGTGCTTCCACCAAGATACAGATTCCTCCATTCTGGAACCAAGAACTGGGTACTATACTGTAGCTGAGCACTCAAGAACTAGACGACACTAGCTTAAGCCTAGTACACATGGGCCGAATGTTGGGCGACATCAGCCGGTTCAATAAAAAACAGCTAACATTCGACCTGTGTGTATGGCAGCAGGTCCAATAGAAGCCGCTTGGCCGGCTATTATCGGATGAGCATGCTGCAAAAACCAGCAGCTGACCAGCTCCCGATCAGCGCTCTCTGGCTGGGAGCACTTACCGGAGTTTTCTGGCTGGGGGGGGCGCCCCGCTGTCAGAACACAAAAGAACAGCAGGGGAGATCGCTGCACTAACGTCAGATCGTTAGTACAGCGGCTCCGACCAGAGCTGTCAGGTTTTTTTTACGTTCAACCCGCTGGGTTGAATGAAAAAAAAAAAAGAGTGGTGTGTACCAGGCTTTAGGTACAAACTGGAACTCACTTTATTGTAAATTCACACAGAATATATAGCACAGAAGATCAGGTAAGAGCCTGATCACATTACGCTAATATTGTAAACTGTAAATAGTAGTTTTATTAGCACAACTAAGGAACAGCCAACAGCTAACAGTGATCTAATTAACAATTAGTAACCTAGACAATGCTTTGAATAATCAGGGATCCCACTCCACCTCAGACTGTTTGGCACCAGTCTATGGTGTCCTTTTATGAAACTGAGATCAGCGGCGATCCCGAGTCTCACCGCTGATCTCAGGTCATTACCAGTTTATGAAACTGAGATAATCAGCAGAGAACATGTTCTCCGCTGATTATCGCAGCACAGTGAGAATCTGTAACTGATTGTCACAGAAACAGCCAGTTTATGAAGGTGCGATCTCGGCACCTCACTGGCGATCTGTGACAGTATTCTCACTTTCTGATTCACCATTTCAGAAGTGGAGAATCAGAGTGAGAAGCGTGAAACTGGCTGAGTATTTTGTAGAAAGCAGGAAGTCTTTTGACTTCTTTCTTTCACCAAACAGTCATAGTACATCTTCCCCACCATTACACACCCCAAAACCAGCAGGATAGGAATTTACAGATATATTTGCATATACAGATATAAATATATATTTTTTAGATGTTCACGTCTCTGACTGGGTTCACACTTGTGCGATGCGTGAACCAGCGTGATTCCTGTGTGGGTTTTCACATCGCACCTACATTGACATCTGCGCACCACTGCGGGTGTCAATGTAAAGCTAATGACACCCCCAGATCATTTCACAGATCGCAGTGCGAATTATGTAATGGTGCAGGAATCGGATCGCATGGGTGTTCACACCCATGCGATCCGATTCCAGTGCGGACCAAATAAAGGGTCCTGTACCATTTTGGTGCAAATGCAATATGATTTAGGGCCAGTTCCTACTGCTGCGGTGTCCGAGATCGGATGTGATTCGCACCGCACTGCAGTGCAAAATCACATCCGATCTCTGTGCGATGCAATTTCAGCCATACAGATAGTATTGCTGAATTTGCATTGCACTCGGACCAAACTCATACAGGACCCTTTTTTTGGTCCACAGCAGAATCGGATCGCATGGGTGTTCACACCCATGCGATTCGATTACTGTCCGAGTTTGCAGATTGCACTGCGATATGCAAACTGATTTGGGGGTGTTGTTAACTTTTAGGCCCAGTTCACACTTGTGCGATGCCGGACATCACACAGGCATCGCATGTAATTCGCAGCACACTGCCATTCACATTACATGCGATGCCTGTGCGGTGCAATATCAGCCGTACAGATAGTATGGCTGATATCGCACCGCATTCGGTGCAAACACGCACAGGACCCTTTTTTCCGTTTGGACCAGAATCGGATCGCATGTGTGTTCACACATATGCGATCCGATTCATGCCCGAACTGTCAGTTCGCAGTGCGATATGCAAGCTGAACCGGGGGTGTCGTTTGTAGATCGCTCCTCAACTCAACATGAGAAGTGATCTACACACTTTCATAAAAAGGCACTCAGAGGAGAGCGATCTCCTCTGAGAATGCCTGAGAACTGAAAAGCTGTATTTTATCGCAGTTTCATAAAAAGACACCTAAGAGACAAGGCTCATACAATGTTCCAGCAGTCTGAAAAAGTGGAATTAATCTATCTTCATAGATTTTTTGAGAGATATTGTTGATAAAAATTTCTGTCCCAAGTGGTGGTGCTTCTCCAACTCAGTCTGCAGGAGGGCTTCCATATTTTTTTTGACCATTAACCTGTACAAGATTAATATTACAGTTTTCCATTAACTCCAGCTTTATTGTCCTTATATAGAGAATTAATCCAAGCCTCACTCTCAGCGTTTATCACATTGTTGTCCATCATTAGAGAATATTCTGCTCTCTCCATGGGATCAGAGGCTGAACTGAGCTCTTTACCATACTTTGACCAGAAGAAGGAGACAAATTCCCCAGTTCCCTCCATGGGCTATAATTAGTGAATAGGAGGCTTGCCCCTAATTCCCACAAAAAGCCCCTGTCCCAGTTTGGTCTGTCACAGGTGTGTACTATTAGATCTTAACCACTTAACAACCGGCCCATAGCCGAATGACGGCTGCAGGGTGGTTGCTTAACTCTGGGAGGGCGTACTATGATGTCCGCCCATAATTCCCCTCTCGCGCGCCCCCTGAGGCGCGCACCCGAACACATCCGGACCCGGCGCATCACGGATCCCGGTAAATGGCCGCTGATCACTGCCGTTTACCATGTGATCATTTGACGGCGCGATCACATGTAAACAGACCAGCGTCATCTGATGACGCCGGTTCCTCTCCTCCCCTCCTGTGTACCGATCGGTACACTGTGAGCGGAGAGGGGGATGGATGGATGGCTGCAGCGCTGTGGGCTGGATGTGTAGTGCCCACAGCGCTGCACAGAGACATCCAGCCATCCATCCATCCATGCTCAGCCATCCCTACTACTCTGCAATGCTGTGCAATACTCTGCAAAGCCCCACATTACCCTGCAAAGCCCCACATTACTCTGCAATACCCCGCATTACCCCGCAATACCCCGCATTACCCCGCAATACCCCGCATTACCCCGCAATACCCCGCCATACTCCGCAATACCCCGCCATACTCCGCAATACCCCGCCATACTCCGCAATACCCCGCCATACTCTGCCATACCCCTCCATACTCCGCCATACCCCGGCACACCCCGCCACACTCCGCCATACCCCGCCATACCCCGCCATACCCCGCCATACCTCGCCATACTCCGCCATACCCCGCCATACCCCGCCATACCCCGCCATACTCCGCCATACCCCGCCATACCCCGCCATACCCCGCCATACTCCGCAATACCCCGCCATACTCCGCAATACCCCGCCATACTCCGCAATACCCCGCCATACTCAGCCATACCCTGCCATGCTGAGCCATGCTCGGCTGTACTCGGCCTCTGTATGTGGCCAGGCTGTGGAAGTCTCACACATGTGGTATCGCTGTACTCAGGAGGAGTAGGAGAATCTATTTTGGGGTGTCATTTTTGGTATGTACATGTTATGTGGTAGAAATATTGTATAAATGGACAACTTTGTGTTGAAAAAAAAAAAGCGTTTTAACCACTTCCCGCCCGCCGGCCGTCATACAACGTCCTTGACTTTGTGCGGGGATATCTGAATGATGCCTGCAGCTACAGGCATAATTCACATATCCGCTTTTTCAGCCGGCGATTCCCTACACCATAAGAATGATCATAGCGACTGTTCCACTGCTTGATCGTTCTTACAGGAGGCGAGAGTGGATGTCCCCCCCTCCCGCGCTTCTACCGACTCACCGCTACGATCGAAGCCAGGATCTTTTTTTTTTTTTTTAATTTCAGGCTTCCCAGCCTAGAGGTGAGATGTGGGGTCTTATTGACCCCATATCTCACTGTAAAGAGGACCTGTCATGCCATATTCCTATTACAAGGATGTTTACATTCCTTGCAATAGGAATAAAAGTGGTCAAAATTTTTTTTTTTTTGGAAAAAAGCATCAAACTAAAATAAATAAAGTAAAATGAACAATAAAAAAAAAAAAAAATTTTAAAGTGCCCCTGTCCCTGTGTGCTCACATGCAGAAGGGAACGCATACGTAAGTCCCGCCCACATATGAAAACGGTGTTTAAACCACACATGTGAGGTATCGCTGCAATCGGTAGAGCGAGAGCAATAATTTTGGCCCTAGACCTCCTCTGTAATACAAAACATGTAACCAGTAAAAATTTTTAAAGCGTCGCCTATGGGGATTTTTGCGTAGCAAAGTTTGGCGCCATTCCACAAGCGCGTGCAATTTTGAAAGGTGACATGTTGGGTATCTATTTACTCGGCGTAACTTCATCTTTCACATTATGCAAAAACATTGGGCTAACTTTACTGTTTTGGTTTTTGTAAAGCACAAAACAGTTTTTTATCCAAAAAAAAGCGTTAAAAAAATTGCTGCGCAAATACCGTGCGAGATAAAAAGTTGAAACGACCGCCATTGTATTCTCTAGGGTCTTTGCTAAAAAACATATATAATATTTTGGGGTTCTATGTAATTTTCTAGCTAATAAATGATGATTTTTACATGTAGGAGAGAAATGTCAGAATTGGCCTGGGCACTCCAGAACGCCTGAAGGTGCTCCCCTGCATGTTGGGCCTCTGTATGTGGCCACGCTGTGTAAAAGTCTCACACATGTGGTATCGCCATAGTCGGGAGTAATAGCAGAATGTGTTTTGGGGTGTAATTTGTGGTATGCATATGCGGTGTGTGAGAAATAACCTGCTAATATGACAATTTTGTGGGAAAAAAAAAAGTAAAAAAAAAACCTTGATTTTGCAAAGAATTGTGGGAAAAAATGACAACTTCAAAAAACTCACCATGCATCTTTCTAAATACCTTGGAATGTCTTCTTTCCAAAAAGGGGTCATTTGGGGGGTATTTGTACTTTTCTGGCATGTTAGGGTCTCAAGAAAATAGATAGGCCGTCAGTACTTCAGGTGTGATCGATTTTCAGATATTCGCACCATAGCTTTTGGACTCTATAACTTTCACAAAGACCAAATAATATCCACCGATTTGGGTTATTTTTACCAAAGATATGTAGCGGTATAAATTTGGGCCAAAATATATGAAGAAAAATTACTAATTTGCAAAATATTATAACAGAAATGAAGAAAAATGTATTTTTTTACAGATTTTTCGGTCTTTTTTCTTTTATAGCGCAAAAAATAAAGAACCCAGCGGTGATTAAATACCACCAAAAGAAAGCTCTATTTGTGTGAAAAAAAGGACAAAAATTTCATATAGATACAGTGTTGCATGACTGAGTAATTGTCATTCAAAATGTGAGAGCACCAAAAGCTGAAAATTGGTCTGGTTAGGAAGGGGGTTTAAGTGCCCAGTTGTCAAGTGGTTAAAGAAATGGTTGTATGGTACAGAGGACGTGAGTGCACAGTGAAGACCACTGAAGTGCTACAATTTAGGTAAGTATATTTTATCATGGACGTGTTCACAATATGAAGGAACATGTTACACCTGAGAGAGAAGAAAAGTCCTATTTCCAGCAGTGTTGCCAGATATGGTCAGGGGGTACAAGGACAGGGAGTGCATTGGGCTGGGGTAGGCATAATGACTTTATAGGAGCTCATATAGAGGTGGAAAATGCAGCATTGAAGAAAGTGACAGCCCTGAATGTTACTGATTCCCTTAACATCTGAGAGAGAGCAGCCATCTAGTAGTGGTGGGGATTGTAATGCACAGAGGCCTAGAATAGCGTTGGTAATAGGGGCATTTGTAATCAGAAATACTAACCTAGTTTCATTAATCTGTCATGAAGGCATATTTTATCTTGCCGCTGACTGTCAAAACAAACGAATACACCATCATTTCTACTTTCCAGTGGCTACTAAATCAGCTGCCATTGATGCTAGATTAAAAAGAATAAACCGTTCCCATTTACACTGTATTACGTTAAAAAAGTGACATTTAAAATTAAGCTGCAGATGTAAAAAAACATGTAAAAATATGTTTAAAATGGAAGTAAAAAGAGTGCTTATCTGAACATGTGTTCCAGGCCACTGGCTGAGGCATAGTTTTCACTTGCAATTGGGGGGTTAAAAATGCCTGGGCTGCAAAGCAAAGCATTGCAGCTGTGGCAAGGGTACAGCCCTGTCAGGCTGTGGCTTTAGAATTATAGTGGATGGTGGAATGGCAGTAAAATTGCGGCTCAGCCGTGTGTTTTTCCCCACCCCCAGCTACCAGTGTGAAACAGCAATAAAAGTTCTGAAGCCAGATGGAGTGTTTGAAATCTAGAAACCTAGCATTTTCAAAAGGACAGATGAGCAATGGCTGCCTTCATGTTTCTCTGATGACAGGCTTCCTTTACTTGTGTGATTCCTTACAGATCAGACAGATCTACATAAAAATGTTTAGGTGAATCAAAAATTTATCAATCAGTAATTGTCCTGATTCAGTCATGATTATAGTACATGTAGCACAGAACCGGAACTGGTCTGGCTGTTTGATCCCAGGTTCCTATCCCTGATAGGTGCACAGCGGCCAGGCACACTGTATTTCTCAATCATATGAGTCAGAGAATAAACTGTATTTTTATTTTTACTTATTTTTATTATTATTTTTATTCATTTTTTTAAATTTTCAGTCCTTAATAATTGTTTTCATCCTTATATTTAGTATATTTTTTATCTCCACCTTTATATACATATTTATTGCCCATAATCATTGTCTCAATACTCACTGATTGGTTCATTGTTTCTAATCATAATTGTAAAACCTTGTTTCATTTGCAACCATACAGTACACAATCGTTTTTATTAGAATTGCTATTAGATTACCTTGATGGTATCTAACTAGTTAATCTGACACTCCAGTGGCCCATTATCCACTAATTACCACCTTGAAAGGTTGCCAAGGTAACGCCTGATTAGTCCTGGCCACAACAGACTATATATACCTCCTCCAAAATGGCCACAGCCATAGCCTGATGAAGGAGCACGCATGCTCCGAACGCGTGCTTCTCCCCGCTCTCTCTTCAACCAGAAGTGACGTACACCGCTGTCTGTGAGCCGTCCTGAGTGTCTGGAAGTGCTGGGAACCACCGGCGTCCCTGGACCCATCAGCTGCCTCTTCATCAGTGAAAAGATCGTCTTCCCCACAAGCGGATGAACCACATTATCAATCCCACATGCGCTGACATCTCATACATCTTGTGAGTTACCAATTGTCTTTTATGGAATAAAATATCTTAATAATGCTGCACTTAGATGGCACTGCTCTCCTGTCTTTGAGTCAGAGAATAGACTGTGCATGTGTTTTTTTATTTTTGGTATAGAACTTGGATAGGGTAAGGGTGGGCCTAGGGATACTCCGATAACTTCAAAACTTGCAGTAGAGGACGCCAATGCTGAACTAAAACTTCAGGGTGGAGGCAACCCCTTGAAGTATTGACAAAGTGATATTACACAGAAACTCCTTAACAGGAATACAGTCCTGAGTATACTACTAGTAACGTAAATCTCCCAAAAGAGGCCAAAGAAAGTCTCTAAGTCCAGAAGGCTGATACTCACTGTGTCCTGAATACCGTGTAGCCTCCTGCAGTATCAGTCAGTTTCTGTACTCCAACTGTCTGTATCTTGGGTCCTTAGGAACATTTCTACAAATACTTCAGGAGAAGAGAACAGAGGTCCCCCAGCCAAAAAGCAGCCAGTACCCCATGAAAGATTTTTGCAGCTGCTGGTGGATTGCCCAGGGATGCCACAGGCTTTGTCTTTCTCCCCAGGAACAAGAGACCTCTTCTCTGGGGTCCAGCCTATTTATACCTCCCTCAGCCCCCTGCTGGTAACTCACAACCCTGACTAGGGATTGGCTGGAGAAGTATTAATGTGCAGGCTGGGATCTGTGTTCTTCCACACACTATGCCCCAGCTTTCTGCGATACAGGGGAAAGTAACCAAGCCCACACTAGCAGAGCCCAGAGCAGACCTAACCAAACAAGTGTTGCTAACCCTGACTACAGGGAGAACATAAACTAAATTTAACCGCTAGTAGCCTAATGGGGTGCTACATACAAATTGCTTCTCCCTCTACCTGTGCAACCCTTTTGTTCCTACTGTTCACTGTTTGTTTTATCTTTATGAAAGGACGGCCTGTCTTTTGCCCCCTAACTTGCTGTTACATGTTACAGCAGGTATTTTATTCCGTCATTCTAATCTAAGAAAAATCACAACAGACCATTATACGATACAGTTCTGAATCCTTTTACAAGTCCTGTTTTAAAATGTATTTTATTTACACTGATTTTAATTCAGTGCATCTCATATGAACAGCTAATTACCGGTACTTGTTTTCATTCTCCATTAGATTTTTAAGCCAGTACAAAATGATCATTTCCAGTGCTCTTGCTATTCAAGTGCTCCCACTAATAGATGTTTGCCTAAATGGTAGGCTTAAATGTTTTTTTCAGTTGTATATACTGTGTTTTTAGCTTTTAGCAAGCACCAAATATATTGTGTATTATACATTTCAGCCATCATTTTATTAGATTTTTTATTCAAGTATTTAATGTTCTGAAACAGTATTATTGAGAACAAAAAGTTGAGTGCAAAGGTGAGTTCTCCAAACCTGGTTAATTTCTAAAAGAGTAGTTAGTGTTTTTATTACATCATTTACATGATGTATACAAACACATTTTTTGCCCATGTTATCTAGAGCACAAACAGGAGATTACCTTTTGTATGCCAATGCTTTTATTTGTATATGGTTCCTATGTTACTACTTTCTTAATACTCATATTTTGTATATTTGTAGTTACATTATTTGCTTTTGTTTCCAATCAATGGGATCTTAACCCCTTGCCCTCCGGAAGGTTTACCCCCCCCTATTCATGGCCAGGCCATTTTTTGAGATACAGCACTTCCTTACTTTATCTGACAATTGTGCGGTCATGCAATGCTATACCCAAACAAAATGTACATCCTTTTTTTCTCACAAATAGAGCTTTCTTTTGGTGGTATTTGATCATCACTGCGGTTTTTATTTTTTGCACTATAAACAAAAAAAGACGGACAATTTTGAAGAAAAAAAAAATATTTTTTTTTACTTTCTGCTATAAAACATATCCAATAAAAAATGAAAAAAATCTAATTTCTTCATCAATTTAGGCCAATATGTATTCTGCTACATATTTTTGGTAAAAAAAAAAAATCACAATGAGCGTATATTGATTGGTAGCGTCTACAAAAGATGATATATTGGTTTTTTTTTACTAGTAATGGCGGAGATCAGTGACCTATAGTGGGACTGCGATATTGCAGAAGACAGTCGGGACACTAACTGACTCTTTTTGGGGACCAGTGACAATAATACAGTGATCAGTGCTAAAAATGTGCTCTGTCACTGTACTAATGACACTGGCAGGGAAGGGGTTAAACATCAGGGGGGATCAAAGGGTTAACTGTGTGCCTAACCAGTGTTTTCTCACTGTGTGGGAGGTGCTTTGACTAGGGGAAGGCATTGATCCATGTTCCTGTTTTCAGGAACACAGGATCAATGTCTTCCCTACTGACAATGGCAATCTGCCTTTTTTACATAGGAAGATCACCATTCTGGCTCTCTGCCTAATGATTGGCAGGTGCAGATAGACATTGAGTCAGCGGTACCCAAAGATCAGCTCCCACTGTGTCTAATCACAGTGGGAGCTGGTTGCCGGTGGCGCGCATGCCTAGTACGTGATCCGACGCAGAACGGCTGCCCTGCTGCCGTGTATGTGCCGTCGGCGGTCGTAAAGTGGTTAAAGTGTTTGTTACCCCAACATTTCATATTTCTGATTTGTGCCTGCTGTATTGTGCACTTGTACGAAAAAGATATCCTGTTCTCTTTGTATTGCTTCCTTTGTGTGAAATCCCTGGTGTTCCTACAAGTCCCTTTCCTATTAAAAACTGACCACACTAGGCAGGGGAACACAGCATGGTCAGTTCTCTAGCTGTGCTGGGAACTCTGCCTGCTCTCCTCCGATGATCAGCCTTGTCCTAACACGCCACCCCCCCTGCACAGACTTTCACTGGGAAGCTCAGTGTGCTGTTGCTTCTCCTCCCCCAGCTCTTACGCAGCTGAGAAAAAAGGGAACAGAGGGAACATGATCACATAAAAAAAAGGGGAAAAGGTTATTTATAATGTTTTTTTAGTTCTTTTTTTTTTCCTTTCATTTCTATTTCAAACTGAATGGGTTGTTTTACAAGGTGTTCGTTTACAATCGCTTTAATACATATATTTGTAATTTATGTATATTTTATAGCCCTATGAAGAGGGTGCATTTCCCTCATTTATACAACCAATAAAAATGTTTTTTGTGATTCTGCTTGTATAAGCTTCTGCTAGTCTCTTTGAATACATACACATTGGGGTGGATTAACTGGGGGCCTCTTCAGATCTTTGCATTTCATGGAGGTACATGCTGCATACTGCAGTTTGGTAATGTACAGTAGGTTTCCTGCTAATTAGCATTACGTGAGGGCAACCCATTGATTTTGGCATAAAACTGGACCTACATTTTACTTTTAGCGCAACACACCATGTGCACTGCATTGCAGCATGAGTTGTGGTAATAGGGTGGACCTGTGTTTACTTCGAATACAGTTCTGGAAAAACAGTTTACATGTAATTGTTTGATGAATTTGAACACAGATTTATCTTACTGACTAAGCTCAGTAAACATTCAGTTTGGTAAGAGAAAAGTATCTATTCCTATTAGATCTTAGATGTAGCATGCCCTGCTGTTGATGGGAGTTTGTTTACCAAGATATATTTTTGTTATCATTGCATCTGAAAGCCACCTGAAAAATATAGCTGCTGGATTGGGCCTACTTTACTTGTGCTAAAAGACATTGGACAGAAAAATGATTTTTTTTTCAAATGAAACAGTATTTATCATCCTACAACAAACAACAGTAAACCAATAGAAAAAGCCATTTAAAATGAATTATTACCATGCTGCCTCTGTACAAAAAAAATGTTTTTTCAGATTACAAAGTGTACAAAAGTGGTGGTTCTTAGACGTTTTAATATATAAGGCTATACTACAAGCAGTGTTCTACAACAGTTCATTTATGTCAAAGCCATTGTACTGCTACATTAAGTGCAAGAGTCAGATTTCTGTTTCCAAAAAGACTTGAAGACTACTAAACAGTACAATTTTAGTCCTATAATAGAGGACAAATAGATTTTTGGAATTGCAATTTATTTTAAATCACAACCTCCTGTGTATCAAGAATATTGTGACTTAACAAGGCACACTGCTTGAATACTTTTTTAATGAAGAACAAACTTGAGATGCAATCTAAGGCATGGGAAAATACATTTTCAATAGACCTAAAAAGCATTGGGAATTCAATTTTTGCAAGCTCAGAAAAATTTGGCACACAAGTATTATTTTTCTTCCTAACAGTATTATCAAACCTACAACAAAGGATTTTCTTTTTTAAATAAAACATGGTATACATCAAGATACTGTAATATTCTAACTCACAAATGGTCGCTGCCCAAATTCTTAAAGTGTATGCACAACTAATACCCTCTTTTTTAGATGATAGATAGAGTAGGGAAGGGTTTAAACTCCTGTTTCTTTCTTTTGCTCTTCATGTTTCCTTTAGATTTACCTCTACTTCCTTTCCAGGAAATATAGCAGAAAATGAAAAGAATACTCTCATACAGTTGTCTCTGGATTTCCCGTCTCTATCTCTCTCAATAAATATATGATAGGGGGATTATTCCATTTCCAAAAATATGAACTATCTGGGGTTTGATGTAAAAAGCACAATGGCTGTGTAAAAATTTCTATTAGAAAAAAAGTAATTTATAATTATCGGGCACACAATGTACCAAAAGCTATGCAGGAACATTCTATAATCTCCTACTTCTGTCTTTTATATGACATTTTTGCACATGCACACCCTATTCACCAAAAGATCCTCAAGTGAGCAAGTAATATAAAATTCACTTTGCTACATATTCAACTAATTTTTGTTCTCCTAGTAGAATATTTAAAATACTGAGTGTATTAATTAGTATTAATCACTCTGACACCTGACAGTGTAGGGCACTAGACACTCCAGAAACATCTGTGGAAGAACTGACAAGATGGAAACTATGTAATCCCTTTGCTAATAATGAAGAATGACTGACTGACTAACTGACTGAATTACTGACAGACTGACCGTTCCATATCAACTTTTCTATGATAACAGTGTTGCTGGATATGAGACTGTTCAGCTAAAAGCAAATGATAAAGAGGCACTCTAAATTAAGTTATAGCAAAGGACAAACTGAAGCCAATGTTTAAGGGACACATCCCTACATGACTGACTGACAAGTGGCAACGGACTGTACCCTGTGGCACCGTGGTCCAGTGCTGTAAGCGTTGGGTAGCAGAAATTCCAAAATGGAACATTCTCCTGACAAATACAAATGTTAGGACAAAACGCTGTTAATTTACTAAACTAGAGAGTGCACCTGTACATGGTGCAACTGTACACGGTAGCCAATCAACTTATAACTTCAGCTTGTTCAATTAAGCTTTGACAAAAAAAAAGGAAGCAGATTGGTTTCTGTGTAGAGCTGCACCAGATTTTGCTCTCAAGTTTTAGTAAATCAACCTCAATCTGCCATCTCAATACTTTTATATGGGATGGTGTGCCAAACCAACTCACTTCTCTTGATTTCCTCAGTCCAAGGGTGAGAAAATAGTGTTTGGAAGGAATTTAGGGATTCTAAAGATCATGGGGGGGGGGGGGGGTCCCCAAACATCCTGACATACACATGTGGAGTTAAAAACAGTGCAAAGCTTATAGTGGAGATTGTCAAGGTCTTACAAAATACTTACTTTCAGATAATCATCCTTAATCAGATTTGAATCTTGGGAGTGAGGATGGTGCTGCGCTAATCCAAAAAGTAAATAAATAAATAAATAAATAGAGAACGTGCTACAGCGCTCCAAGTATAAATGTGTATAAAGCTAGCCCAAAAACATGGGCGTGGGGTGTATTAGCAGTGAATACAATAATATACAGAAACGTGAGGTCCAAATTACAATAAGGTATAGCTAATCTCCAAACACCGCTCGTATCAGCTCCTATGGGGGTTGGTCCTGGATCCTGGACTAGATCTCTGTATGCCTTAGATCCTCAAGGGGCAGGGTGGCCAAGAAAGGAAGGCGATGCCATATAGTGTAGTAATTTTTTAAAACCAAATATGCTTTATTAACAATAAAATACGATGATACGAGCAGTGTTTGATTCATGCTGTAACCTCAGTGTAATGAGGTAAGGGGCCACTGCCTATCAGTGTAGGATTGCTGCATGAAGAGGATCTAGCATCCCTTTCTGGTCTATGCACTTCACATCTCCCAACCATTCAAGTGATTGGTCTATGAAGAAAGTTTGCTGTTTTCACTAATTCACTGATTGGCACTTAAGGACTGATGAGCTATTGTAGACTTTTACTTGTTGCACAAGTCACTTTCTCTGGACTGTATATACCCTGTTTCCCCGAAAATAAGACCTAGCGTGATTGTCAGTGGTGGCTGCAATATAAGCCCTACCCCCCAAATAAGCCCTACCCTATTTCCCTGAAAATAAGCCCTACCCCGAAAATAAGACCTAAAAGGACTTTAACTAGGGCTTATTTGGGGGGTAGGGCTTATATTGCAGCCATCACCGACAATCACGCTAGATCTTATTTTCGGGGAAACAGGGTATGTCTATATGTTTTTTGCCTTCTGAGCACTGATTTGTTTGCACTGGACACTTTAGATTATTAAGTACGCCCCGAGATCAACGTATTCTTTCTAATTTTTTTTTGCTGCATATTGGGTATATTAACCTTTTGAAACCCATACACCTATATATGCACGATTTGATTTGTTCGACACTGAATGTTTTACATTGTTTATGATGATGATATTGCATTTTATTTATATGCACAAGTTCAGATATATTGATTTACCACTTTTGGAGATTAGCTATACCTTATTGTAATTTGGACCTCACGTTTCTGTATATTATTGTATTCACTGCTAATACACCCCACGCCCCTGTTTTTGGGCTAGCTTTATACACATTTATACTTGGAGCGCTGTAGCACGTTCTCTATTTATTTATTTACTTTTTGGATTAGCGCAGCACTATCCTCACTCGCTAGTTTACTGTATCAATAGGGGCCAGTTAGGACCCTATCCGGTGCAAGCGGCTTTTCCTTTGTCAGTATATTTCTTACATGGTAGCGCGGGAATAAAATACTTTAGATTGTCAGATTTGAATCTTGGTTAAGATGAATTGATTCACTCATCTCAAGAGATAACACAACTAGAATAACTTTTACTGTCTGTATAGCAAAAAACATTTAATAAATATGAATTCCGATGACTATGATATGTATATGAATTGTTACAAAAGAGAAGGCACTGTGCATGTCAAAGGTCTGTCTAGCTCTGTTTATAGAGACCAACTGAAGGTCATCCATCACCTTAATGCATTTATGTTTAGCTACTGAAAATTTGAGTGTTTGGTTTTCTAAACCTGAAAATCTGAGCTTACTCTTTTTCAGACAATCAAGCAAAAGAATAAATTGTCTTTTATAGAAAGTACAATTTTTTTTAAGTCTAGCTAAGGCAAACTTTTGATGTACTTGTGGTGGTTTACCATGGTCATCTGCTATATGTCTCATGTGCTTCATCGGCTCAGCATGAAAATCAGTGGCGTAACTAGAACCTTCAGGGCCCTGGTGCAAGAAACCATAAAGGGCCCCCCTGACCTCTGGCCAGGGCCCTTCCCACTGATCCTGGGGGCAGCAGGACCCTAGGAGGGGCGGCATATGGAGGAACAAATCCCCTCAGTTTTCCTCCTGCAGCCATGCAATGCCTATTGGAGGGAGAGGAGGAGAAGCAGGCTTTTAACGGCTGCAGGAGAAAAATGGAGGGGATTTGTTCCTCCATATGCCCCCCCATCCAGGTGTACATGGGCAACATGTGCGCCATTGCAATTGTGACCCCTGTAGTTATGCCCCTGGGATGAGTGGCAGCGGTTGTGGTGGGGGATGGGATCAGTGGCAGCAGTGGTGGTGGTGGGGGATGGGATGAGAGGCAGCGGTGAGGGGGGATGGGAACAGTGGCAAGGGTGGTGGTTGAGGGAGGTGGGATTGAATGGGATGAGTGGCAGAGGTGGTGGGGGGAATGGGATCAGTGGCAAGGTTGTTGGGTGGGGGGAATGGGATGAGTGGAAGCGGTGGGGGGGTATTGGATGAAATGAGTGGCAGTGGGGGTGGGAGGATGGGATCAGTGGCGAGGGTGGTGGTTGAGGGGGATGGGATGGGTTGAGTGGTAGTGGAAGGGGGGATTGAATGGGATGTGTGGCAGTGGTGGGGAGGGAATGGGATCAGTGGCAAGGATAGTGGTTGCGGGATGGGATCAGTGGCAGCAGTGGCCATGGGGGTGTGGGTCGATCAGTGTCAGCAGTGGTCATGGTGGTGTGGGGAGTGGATCAGTGGCAGCAATGGTCGTGGTGGTGTGTGCGGGGGAAAATCAGTGGCAGTAGTGGTGGTGTGGGGGGTATCAGTGGCACTAATAGTGGTGGTGTGGTGGTGGGGATCCGTGGCAGTAGTGGTGGTGGTGTGGCGGAGAATCAGTGGCAGCAGTGGTGGTGGTGTGTGGGGGAATCAGTGGCAGTAGTAGTGGTGGTGTGGGGGGGAAACAGTGGCAGTAGTGGTGGTGGTGTGGGGGGAATCAGTGGCAGTAGTGGTGGTGGTGTGGGGGGGAATCAGTGGCAGTAGTGGTGGTGGTGTGGGGGGGAATCAGTGGCAGTAGTGGTGGTGGTGTGGAGGGAGGAATCAGTGGCAGTAGTGGTGGTGGTGTGGGAATCAGTGGCAGTAGTGGTGGTGTGGTGGTGTTGGGGGAGAATCAGTGGCAGTAGTGGTGGTGGTGTGGGAGGGGGGAATCAGTGGCAGTAGTGGTGGTGGGGGGTATCAGTGGCAGCAGTGGTAGTGGTGTGGGGGGAATTCATAGCACTAGCAATGTTGATATGAGGGATGATGAATGCAGTGCCACTCACTTGCAGATTACTCGCAGATCATTTGCTTCCCCCTCCTTGCTAGGTCTTGCTTGGGCAGGCAGAGAGGATGGGCAGGGCCTGTGTGTACCCATGAGTACAGGCGGAGAGGATGGGCAGAGCAGGCGGGGACTGTGCCCGTGCGGGAGGGTGAAGAGGATGGGTGGAGCAGGTGAAGAGGATGGGCGGGGACTGTGCCCATGGGGACTCCCCGGAGGGAGGAGAGATAGGCGGAGCGAGCGGTGGGGGGCATTGGATGAAATGAGTGGCAGTGGGGGTGGGAGGATGGGATCAGTGGCGAGGGTGGTGGTTGAGAGGGGTGGGATGGGTTGAGTGGTAGTGGAAGGGGGGGATTGGATAGGATGTGTGGCAGTGGTGGGGAGGGAATGGGATCAGTAGCAAGGATGGTGGTTGCGGGATGGGATCAGTGGCAGCAGTGGCCGTGGGAGTGTGGGTCGATCAGTGTCAGCAGTGGTCATGGTGGTGTGGGGGAGTGGATCAGTGGCAGCAATGGTCGTGGTGGTGTGTGCAGGGGAAAATCAGTCGCAGTAGTGGTGGTGGTGGTGGTGTGGAGGGTATCAGTGGCACTAATAAGAGTATGGGCGAGGACTGTGCCCATGGGGACTCCCCGGAGGGAGGAGAGATAGGCGGAGCGAGCGGGGACTGTGCAGTGTGCCTGTGAGTGCAGGCAGAAAGGATGGGTGGAGTGGGTGAAGAGGATGGGCGGAGAGGGAGGGGACTGTGCAGTGTGCTCGTAAGTGTGGGCAGAGAGGAGTGGAGAGGATGGGTGGAGCGGCTGTAGACTGCGTGAATGACCAGTGAGTGTACTATCTCCCGGGTGGCGGCGGGCCACCCTACAGTGGCAGAACTCAAGGGCCCAGTCGCAAGTGCGACTGCTGCGACCCTGGAAATTTTGCCACTGATGAAAATGAACAAGGATATCTATCCAAACACTGCATGTAGCTTTTTTGGAAGTGTACAGAGATCTCCAATCATTTCAACACTGAGCTTATGCAGCTCAGACAACAAGACACAAAGAGCTTTTAAAGCCATTTCACGCCATTGAGATAACAGAATATTTTCTTTAAAGTGAATGTAAACCCAATTCATGAAATTTGAACTGGGCACCTATATCTGCAGTGTTTTCTTATCTCTCTTCAAAGAGCTAAGTCCTGTAGCTCTATGCTGACCTGTTCCTCTGTTATCAGCCTGATAACTCCTGATAAATTCTCAGCCACATCAAATAAAAGCAGCCTGAAATGTGTGTGTGTGTGGGGGGGGGGGGGAGGTTGATATAAATAGATTAGCAGGCAGCTGGCCCTGTTACAAAACTGCTCTGAGAGTCTCTGCCTATGGGGAGAGGGGGTGTGTGCCTTTCCTCCAATCAGCAATTTTAGCTATCTTGGCTGTATGCCCAGATATCACACTGTGTTAAACAGGAAGAGAAAATTTCCTAACACGATCTGAACTTTATAAACAGTATATAAATGTGAAGACAGCAGATATGGATGTAAAACTTATGTAGGGAGATTTGTTTCATCCCTGTGTATCATCTGTGACTGTTCACTTCACTGTGTGTATGGAGGGTTTATATCCACTTAAAATATAAACCATGCAAAAGCTTGTTCGTTTAGTGATACTTTAAAGTGGAGTACAATCATATTGTACATATCTTCTGTGTTTCTTTATTATGTTAAAGACTAACAAAACAGTAATCTTAAAATATGCAAAAGTCGAAGGCATGCATGTGTGCTAAAAGGCAGATCAACATGTTAAAACGTGCATAAAATGGATGGAAATGTATATCAATTTGTCCTGCTTTTTACTGCAAGTCAGTGTGAATTTAAGCTCAATCCTATGTCTAGTTCTTACAAGGGGCCCGCAAACTGTGTGAAAAACAGCACACCAAGGTCTCATCTAACCCAGGTTCCACTGGTTTACTGTTACAGCTCCATTAACCCGCCCATTAAATGTGGCACTGTGATTTATTTTTTCTGAATATGCAGGTCCATTATAAGCCCGATCAGAGCTACTGCAGTTGCTGCCATTTGTGTGAAGAGCCTTGTCAGGATTTTGAACAGGCGATTCCTTTTTAGTAAAACTGTGTTCAGCAGCATGATGGCACCAGAATAAGGGATTTATGTTTTACAGGCCCAGCATTTATTGGCTATTTCAGTTACATGACAGGTCATCTTACTTTCTTTTTGTCCATTAAATCCAATGCATTTCACCAAAATTTACAATTTTTCTCCAAAAATGAAAAACATTTCACTCGTCTCTACTAGCTATTTTATTTTTTAAGTATTCAGGTATTTCAACTTTCAATAATTCTGAGGGAAGGGTGTTATTTACAGAAATTGATAGGTCATTTCTTTCCAGATGGCTGTGTTATCTCTTTAGCTAACCCAAATGGAGTACTCTGAATACTTTATCTCTGTTGCAAGACCCGTGAGTGCCTTTTTACCAGTCGTGGATTAGTGTAGATATTTATTTGTGGGTGAGTTATAAACATACAACATTAGCAAAAACAGAAAAAATTTAATTGACTGAAAAACCATTATAATTTGCCTTTTATTTTATTTTTTTCAATACTTTTTATTGGATATTTTTATATTAAACAGAACATGAAAGGTACTTTGAAAGGTACATTGACATACGCATCATCTGATTTACATATGCTACAAGATAGAAACAGGAAGAACCAACATATAAGACACCACATCCCGTATTTATAGATAAATAATAGAGAAGGGGCTGTTAGGCATAAAGCCTAGGGACTTTTGAGGTGTCGGTATTTTACAATAGGTATTTAGACCAAGTTGAAGTAAAAAAAGGAATTTTTATTACAAATAGAATAAAAAGAGCCTAAACAAGGCCACATATAGTACAATGTTTTCAAAGATATAATATAAATTGTAACAACAATTTTTCATTCCAGATACCACTATTTTTCTCTACATGTTTCGCTCTATGGAGCTTCCTCAGGAGATCATGTGGTACCGTTAGAACTGTAATTTATATGAAAAAGAAAATATCAATGAATCATTACAATACAAGATCATAAATTTCAAGAGTTGTTAATAATGAAAGAGATTAAGAGATCAAATTGAAAATCTAGTTGAAAGTCTACACGATATTGCAAACACATGTTATAGATCTGCATTGATACAGTGCAGATACTGCAATACAAGCATCTATATATATATATATATATACACAAAAACAAAAGAAAAGAAAAGAAAATTCAACACCTTACCTAAAACAAAGGCTCTGTGACCAAAATTGATCAGTTAGAGAATCTAAAATGCAACTGAGGATCACCAGACAGTAAGGAAAATTCATCCATGGAGGAGCACGCTCTCACTAAATTTCTGAATCCCCACAAAGTGACTTGCAGAGGTGGTACTTTTTAAGGTTAGGCTATTAAATTGTCCTAGTTTGAAAAACAGGGCAAAAATAATAATTATAATTGTATAGAGTATTTATATAAAATATCTATATAAAACTCTGATTGATTATTTACGAAAACAAAAATCATGGTGAATAAATAATTATCAATTAGTTTTACCTTTGATGTATTTATTTGATAGAATCAATATTCATTAAGGATGACATCCTGGGTGTAGAGTGGGACATAAGCACCGTTTTGGGATGTAAGGAACCAAAAAGCTTCAATATGGAGATGTTTGGAATTGAAGGGGGCAGGATCAATCTGCTTGAATATCCAAGACCTGGGCAATAGAGATAACCATATCCAGTTTCAATATAGAGTTTAGGGAAAGATATAGGCTGCTACCAGAGAGATACAGCTTCATACCTAGGTGAAGGGTTGTCCAGAAATTCAGTCCGAGGAGGAACGATCCTCCTTGCCTCGTGGTGTCCAGCAGAGGGAAAGACGGGGAAGACAGATGAGTTTCCCCGTTTAAGTACTCAGCTCCGGAGTGGACGGCGTCTGACGTCACCGCCATTCCGCGGACGTAAGAGAGGTATCACTGCGCATGCGCTCCAAACTGAAATGGCAGATGGGAAAGGCTGCCTGGGTATGCAGTCCCCAATCGCCATTTTAGAAAGTCTTTTGCCCTCACCTGATGGGAGGGGGGTTAGAGCGGCTAAGGAGAGAGTGAGCACGGCTGATGATAAACACCGGCCGTTCACTGTGTAGATCAATACGCCGTTTAGAGTGTATGGATGCTAATTCAACAGTGTGGGAGACAGCGCAGGGAACCAGAAGGCATTTGGAAGGGGGATCATTGATTAGGAGCCCCAATTTCCAAATGCCTGGGTGTCCGTGCAAGTAAAAAAGGAGGGAGATTCAGATTGGAGAACGAGCTGCACATGGAGTAAATATTACAAAATGTATATGAATCAGTATAATTAACTGAAAATCAAAAACTGTTTAATCAAATAGCATGATTTCAATACTCTGTCTGGTGATCGTTTCACAAATTGTCAGCAATATACTATGCTTAGTAGACAGAATTAGTTATGGCAAGGTTAGATATTGAAAAATACAACAACAGAGCAAAAAATAATAACAATAACAAATGAAAAAAGAACAAAGAAAAAAGAGTAATTATAAAAAAGGTTTATAACTTAAAGCATCATTGAGGCCAGGGTTTTTTAAGGCATCTAAATTTACAATCCATTTCACCTCCCGCTGTAATAAAATTTGATCGTAATTGCCCCCCCTATCACCTGGAGGGACATGTTCCAGGGCAACAAATCGCATCAAAGTGTCATCAAATTGATGGAATAAGCCCATATGGCGGCTGATCAGTGTTTCCATTCTTTTTTTACACACCAGAGAGACATGGTCTCGTATTCGGTGAAAGAATGAGCGCTTGGTTTTGCCTATATAGAAGGCATTACAGCCACATGTCATTAGGTAGACAATGCCGACTGACTGACATGTGACTGAAAATTTTGGAGAATATAAGCGGCCATTGGGAAGGGCGATGGTCCGTGTTGCGTGAATATACCTACAGAAACCACACTTATGGCATGGTCTTGTGCCTCTGGGGGTATTGATGTTAGTGGAAGATGGATCATAATGACTATGGACAATTTTATCCTTAATAGATCGTGATCGTCTGAAAGTAATCTCAGGATAATCTTTTAGATGTTTGGCAACACGTGGATCACCCATTAGGAGATACCAGTATTTCTGTAATAGTGAACGTGTTTGTTTGTGTTGGCCTGAGAATCTGGTGATCAGTCTCAGTTCGCCTAAAAACTCGTGGCTACAGCAACAAAAGTCTAAAAAAAGCCTACGCTAGAGCAAAAAAACAAAATAGATCAGATCTCATTCATGGTCACTCAATACCTAAATCTTCTCCAGAACTGAGACTGATCACCAGATTCTCAGGCCAACACAAACAAACACGTTCACTATTACAGAAATACTGGTATCTCCTAATGGGTGATCCACGTGTTGCCAAACATCTAAAAGATTATCCTGAGATTACTTTCAGACGATCACGATCTATTAAAGATAAAATTGTCCATAGTCATTATGATCCATCTTCCACTAACATCAATACCCCCAGAGGCACAAGACCATGCCATAAGTGTGGTTTCTGTAGGTATATTCACGCAACACGGACCATCGCCCTTCCCAATGGCCGCTTATATTCTCCAAAATTTTCAGTCACATGTCAGTCAGTCGGCATTGTCTACCTAATGACATGTGGCTGTAATGCCTTCTATATAGGCAAAACCAAGCGCCCATTCTTTCACCGAATACGAGACCATGTCTCTCTGGTGTGTAAAAAAAGAATGGAAACACCGATCAGCCGCCATATGGGCTTATTCCATCAATTTGATGACACTTTGATGCGATTTGTTGCCCTGGAACATGTCCCTCCAGGTGATAGGGGGGGGGCAATTACGATCAAATTTTATTACAGCGGGAGGCGAAATGGATTGTAAATTTAGATGCCTTAAAAAACCCTGGCCTCAATGATGCTTTAAGTTATAAACCTTTTTTATAATTACTCTTTTTTCTTTGTTCTTTTTTCATTTGTTATTGTTATTATTTTTTGCTCTGTTGTTGTATTTTTCAATATCTAACCTTGCCATAACTAATTCTGTCTACTAAGCATAGTATATTGCTGACAATTTGTGAAACGATCACCAGACAGAGTATTGAAATCATGCTATTTGATTAAACAGTTTTTGATTTTCAGTTAATTATACTGATTCATATACATTTTGTAATATTTACTCCATGTGCAGCTCGTTCTCCAATCTGAATCTCCCTCCTTTTTTACTTGCACGGACACCCAGGCATTTGGAAATTGGGGCTCCTAATCAATGATTCCCCTTCCAAAAGCCTTCTGGTTCCCTGCGCTGTCTCCCACACTGTTGAATTAGCATCCATACACTCTAAACGGCGTATTGATCTACACAGTGAACGGCCGGTGTTTATCATCAGCCGTGCTCACTCTCTCCTTAGCCGCTCTAACCCCCCTCCCATCAGGTGAGGGCAAAAGACTTTCTAAAATGGCGATTGGGGACTGCATACCCAGGCAGCCTTTCCCATCTGCCATTTCAGTTTGGAGCGCATGCGCAGTGATACCTCTCTTACGTCCGCGGAATGGCGGTGACGTCAGACGCTGTCCACTCCGGAGCTGAGTACTTAAACTGGGAAACTCATCTGTGTTCCCCGTCTTTCCCTCTGCTGGACACCATGAGGCAAGGAGGATCGTTCCTCCTCGGACTGAATTTCTGGACAACCCTTCACCTAGGTATGAAGCTGTATCTCTCTGGTAGCAGCCTATATCTTTCCCTAAACTCTATATTGAAACTGGATATGGTTATCTCTATTGCCCAGGTCTTGGATATTCAAGCAGATTGATCCTGCCCCCTTCAATTCCAAACATCTCCATATTGAAGCTTTTTGGTTCCTTACATCCCAAAACGGTGCTTATGTCCCACTCTACACCCAGGATGTCATTCTTAATGAATATTGATTCTATCAAATAAATACATCAAAGGTAAAACTAATTGATAATTATTTATTCACCATGATTTTTGTTTTTCGTAAATAATCAATCAGAGTTTTATATAGATATTTTATATAAATACTCTATACAATTATAATTATTATTTTTGCCCTGTTTTTCAAACTAGGACAATTTAATAGCCTAACCTTAAAAAGTACCACCTCTGCAAGTCACTTTGTGGGGATTCAGAAATTTAGTGAGAGCGTGCTCCTCCATGGATGAATTTTCCTTACTGTCTGGTGATCCTCAGTTGCATTTTAGATTCTCTAACTGATCAATTTTGGTCACAGAGCCTTTGTTTTAGGTAAGGTGTTGAATTTTCTTTTCTTTTCTTTTGTTTTTGTGTATATATATATATATATATATATATATATATAGATGCTTGTATTGCAGTATCTGCACTGTATCAATGCAGATCTATAACATGTGTTTGCAATATCGTGTAGACTTTCAACTAGATTTTCAATTTGATCTCTTAATCTCTTTCATTATTAACAACTCTTGAAATTTATGATCTTGTATTGTAATGATTCATTGATATTTTCTTTTTCATATAAATTACAGTTCTAACGGTACCACATGATCTCCTGAGGAAGCTCCATAGAGCGAACCATGTAGAGAAAAATAGTGGTATCTGGAATGAAAAATTGTTGTTACAATTTATATTATATCTTTGAAAACATTGTACTATATGTGGCCTTGTTTAGGCTCTTTTTAATCTATTTGTAATAAAAATTCCTTTTTTTACTTCAACTTGGTCTAAATACCTATTGTAAAATACCGACACCTCAAAAGTCCCTAGGCTTTATGCCTAACAGCCCCTTCTCTATTATTTATCTGATATACATAGTTAACTTATATTGTCTTATCATTGAAATAATAACTTCTCATTTTTTGTCAAAGCGTTTAGGCCATATAGACCAATAGTTGTCGAACAGTTTACAAGTCATAGAGTTTATGGCTATAAGACGTTCAAAAGTATAGTTTCTGTGAACTGCTGTGATTACGTCAGATATATTTATAGCTTTACTGGATTTCCAATTGCGTAGGATCAGTAAACGTGTTTCTAAGAGTATGTGAGTTATGACAGGTCTAAAGGCCGTCTGGAATTTATCTATGTTCAAGTGTAGGATTGCTAGTGCTGGGTCAGGCTTTGTAAGTTTTCCTGTTATGGAGGAGATTAATTGGATTACTTGATTCCAAAGACTCTTAATGCTTGGGCAATGCCAAAGCATATGTATCAAGTTTCCTATGTGGCCATATTCTCTCCAGCATTTTGGTGATGCACCTGGGAAGAAATAGCTATTCTATACGGGGTATAGTGCCATCTATTGGCCATTTTAATTATAAGTTCCCAGTGTTTAACACAATGAGATGCTTTGTGAGTTTCTCTAAAGGAGTGCATCCATTGGTCATCTGAGAAGGTGGTACCGAGATCTGCCTCCCATTTTGTCATTGCTATGGTTTTTGTGAACTGTAGCTTTCCTTGGATTAAATTGTAAAAGAATGATATGCCTTTTGTGTCTTGTTTGGATGTGGAGTAGAATTGCCATATTGTGCTTGGTATGGATATGTTTGGGGTAGCTCGTGTTTTAAGAAAGTGGGCAATTCTCATGCATAGGAATCTTGTGTCATTCTTGAGTTGGTATTGTGTCATAATGCGGTCTACTGATTTGTGTTGTATTCCCTCGTATAGGTCAGAGATATGTGTGATGCCCTTATCAGTCAAATCTTTGACTCTTATCATTGGTATTTTGGATTCTAACAGAGTTAGTGGTAATTTATAGTTTATCATTTGGTTATCCTGTCTTTGTTGTTCTAAAATGTATCTCCATGCTTTCAGAGAGGTCTGCAATGTAGGTGATAGGTTGTGTGTTTCCCAGTGGTCCCAGCTGTCGCTCATAAGCATTAGTGCTAGGTGTTTTGTTGGTGATATTGTTTTTTCAATGTCCACCCACAATGGGGTGTCATTCTCTTGAAACCAGTATTTAATCTGGTCTAGACGTACCGCCCATACGTAATCATATATGTCTACTAGTCCAGCCCCTCCTACTTTTCTGTGTGCTGTTAGATTGTTTTGTGAGCATCTGGCTTTTTTCCCACCCCAGATGTATCTCCAGCTGAGATTTGAAATGCTCTTGAGGTAATGACGTGGAATGTGTACTGCCAGGGTGCGGAACAAATAGAGTATTTGAGGCAATATTAACATTTTGTAGGCAGTTATCCTACCCAGCCATGATGTTTCTTTTTTAGACATGTCCTTGAACTGGGCTTCCAGTTTGGCTATTAGTGGAGGCATGTTAGCCTTAGCAAGTGCAGATGTTTTATTAGTAATTTTTATTCCTAAATAAGTGATTCCTCCAGAGCTCCATGTATAGGGTAGGTTTGTTTGTAGGGTGCTTCTGGTGTTGGGAGGTACTCCCAGATCTAGTATCACTGATTTGGTAAAATTGACTTTGTAATAGGAGATATCCCCAAATTCAGTGAGGATATTGTGTACTTCGGTTAGGGATGTGAGTGGATTAGTCAAGAGGAGGATTACGTCATCCACAAACAGGTTGATGGTGTGCGTGTTGGAGCCAAACTGAAAGCCCTTAATCTGCGGATGAGTCCTAATGGTTTCAGCCAAGGGTTCTATCATTAGATTGAAAATGGTCGGAGACAGGGGGCAGCCCTGCCTCGTCCCATTTGATATTTTAAAAGTTGTGGACAGAAAACCATTGGAATATACTTGTGCGGAAGGATAAGAGTATAAGGCCATAATTGCTTTTAATATGGGGCCCTTGAAACCATATTTGTGTAAAACCATTTCCATGTATGTCCAATGGACTCTGTCGAACGCCTTCTCTGCGTCTATGGATAGCAGCAGAGAAGGCGTTCGAGATTGCTCAGCATGATGCAGCACATTAATGATTCTCCTGGTGGCATCAGAGGTCTGTCTCCCCCTCACAAAGCCCATCTGGTCGCTTTTGACTAATGTAGGTATGATATTAGTTAGTCTTTTGGCTAATAATTTTGCATATACCTTAGTATCTGAGTTGAGAAGGGATATGGGTCTAAAATTAGCTGGTGTATTAGGGTCTTTCCCTGGTTTTGGAAGTGTCACTATATGTGCTCTCAGCATCTCTTGTGGTAGGGTTGCGGAGATTGCTGCTTTATTGAATACCTTGGACATGTGTGGAGAAAGTATGGATTTGAATGCTTTAAAGTATTCATTAGAAAGGCCGTCTGGACCTGGTGATTTTCCGTTTGATAAAGAATATATAGTGTTTTCTATTTCCTGTGCTGTGATGGGGTCATTAAGAGTGTTTAGTTGAGTTTCTGATAGAGATGGGAGGTTTATCTTTTCCAGGAACGTTTGTATTTTATCTGCTGTTGGTTGGTATGTAGATGTGTCAGTGTGTAGGTTATATAGTGAGCTATAATATGTGGCAAATTGGTTCGCTATGTCTTTGGGATTGATAATTTTGTGTTTATCAGAGGGGTGTAGTAAGTATGCTATTCTAGATTTGGTACGGGCCGCCTTAAGTCTGTTCGCCAGGTATTTACCTGCTCTGTTGGCATTGTGATAATAATTTAGTTTCAGGCGTCTGAGGTGTTTATCATATTGTTGTGTTAGCAACTCTCTTAGCTTTTCCCTAAGGATTGATAGTTGTTTAATCAAAGGTGCTGATGGTGCTTGTTTGTTTTGTGCATCTATGGTATGTATTTTTGTGAGAATCTCAGTAAATTCTTTGGCCTGTCTCTTTTTTTCTCTAGCTCCTATTTGTATTAAAATGCCTCTTATGAAGGCCTTATGGGCGTTCCAGACTATATGTGGGTCTGAGACTGAATCTGTGTTGTCTGAGAAATAATTTTTGAGATGCTGAGAAATTGACTTTTGGAAGTGTGGGTCTTGGATAATGCGTGAATTACAGCGCCAGATGGGTGGTGATGAGGAGACTCCCTTCTCTGTAACAGACATAGATATGGCAGCATGGTCTGACCATGTAATATCGTGTATTTTTGTTGGTTCAATATTTTGCAGGAGCCATTTGTCTGTTAAAAACATGTCTATACGTGAGTAAGAACCATGTCTGCTGGAGAAAAAGGTATAGTCATTTTCGTTAGCGTGGAGACATCTCCATGCATCAAATAGTTCTTCTTGTTTCAGGATATTATGGAGGGACAGCTTGCTGGTAGGTTTACCTGAGGAAGAGTCTAAGAGAGGATCTGAAGTTACGTTGAAGTCTCCGCAGATCAGGAGGTTACCATATTTCATGGCATATTTTTGTCTTCATTGCCCTAAAAATCCCGCTAGAGGTATTATTTGTTTTTCTTTAGATTCACATGGGATGATGGCAATGACACATCCATACCACCGAGGTCATATTTACCCAAACCATATTTCATGGCATTGGCTTTGATGAAAACTTTCTTTAGGAAACGCAATTGATGTGAATTTGGGGCATACAGCGTGACAATCGTGTATGGGTTGGAATTGATGTCTCCCGTGACAATTATATAACGTCCTCCCTCATCTGTAATAACTTCTTTGGGTTGGAACGAAAGAGAGTTTCTTATGGCTAGGAGAACGCCTCCTTTTTTACTGTTGGGATCGCAGGACATGTAGATAGTTGGGTATGCGGTATGCAGGCATTTAGGGGTGTTGTGTAATTGGAAATGTGTTTCCTGGACACAAAGAATGTCCGCATCCTGTTTACAGGCTTCTTTCCACAGAGAAAATCTCTTTGCCGGATGGTTTAAGCCTCTGGCGTTGATTGATAAAATTTTGATCGTCATAGTGTGAGGGAACAAGGTTTGGTGGCTGTGTGTTGTTGGTACTTACAGTTCCTGGTGGTTATTATTCATGTCTCTGACGATGGAAGTGAGAAGAGTATCTGGTGGACGTCTTCTTCAGCAGTGGGTAGCATGGTGTTGTAAAGGATGCTGCGTATATTCAAAAAATGAAACAAAAGGAAAAATAACAAGAAAACAAGAAAAGTTAACTGGGTGGACATAAGAAATGGATCTGAAAACTGATCCCCGTGCAGTCTTAGCTGCTACTACTGTGCGGAGGGTAATGGATGAGAATCTAGTTAGATATCTCTATCCCGGAGAGATTGGATTGTGTAAGTGGGTTTATGCTAGTCCATCGGCTTTCTTCTTCTTGGGTGAACGTTTCTTGGATACCACCTGCCATTCGTTTTGCATGTGTTGTAGATTTGTGGACTCAGCTGGTTGGGTACTTTGATCAGTGATGATGCCCCATTGACGTAGAGCTGTGAGACCTTCTTCTAACTTAGACACGGATATTGTGTTCCCGTTGTGTGTAATAGACAGGGTTGCAGGATATTTCCACTTGTGCAGAATGTTGTGGTTCCTCAATGCTTTGGTGATCGTCAGCAAGTTGCGACGACGCTGCAGTGTGTGTCTGGATAGGTCAGGGAGCATCCTGATGTTAGCATATTGTTGGGGTAAATTCTCCTGTTTGCGTGAGAGTTGAAGGATTTGATCCTTGATGTGATAGAAATGCATTCTGAGGAGTGTATCTCTTGGGGTGTCGTCAGATAGGAAT
This sequence comes from Lithobates septentrionalis, assembly GCA_037952835.1. Lineage (NCBI taxonomy): Eukaryota > Metazoa > Chordata > Amphibia > Anura > Ranidae > Lithobates > Lithobates septentrionalis. Next base: position 569,088 of record JBBDGP010001172.1, read on the forward strand.
GAAGGTTTGGGAATCCTGTAAATCCTATCCACAAGGAGATCTTGGGCCGTTGCTCCCGGCATCAGGGTGGAAAAAAGGGTTTGGGCAAACTGCAGGAGCTGGTTAGGAGGGATTGATTCGGGGACACCTCTTAGTTTAAGGTTGTTCCTCCTGGACCTGTCTTCTAAGTCCGCCATTTTGTCCTTTAACCACGCTATATCTTCTCCCTGTGCCTTGTGTGCGTCTACCAGCTGGTTGTATGAAGAAGTGTATTCCTCCATTTTAGTTTCAACATGATTTACCCTGTGGCCTATGGCTTGAACTTCCCTCTGGCAATCAGTTAGGCCTTGGAGCATGTCTGCCTGTAGTGAGGATCTCAAAGACAGTAGCATGTCTTTAAGCATCGTATCTGACACTGGTCTGTCTGCTGTGGGAAAGTCGGCTATGGGGTCCCCCCCCTGTGTATGCTGGCTTGTGCTGGCATTTTGTGGCCCGCTTACCTCCATGCTCAGGTCGGGTCGTGGCCTAGCAGGGGACTCCCTTCTCTGCTTGGATTTGGCCGGGCTCCTGGTAGTGGGGCTGGACGTCCCAGATGAGGATTCGCTGGGGCACTGTTGCGGATGGGTCGTTTTGGGTGATGTCCCTTGGCCTCTCATGGGCGCTCCGGACGGATGCCGCTGCTGTGTGTTCTGAGCTCCGTCGCAGCCATTTTGCTGTAGGCCGCGCGCCGCTGTGCCGAAAAAGGAGTCCAGCTTCCGCGGCTGTTGCGGGTTCTTTCGGTGTCTGGGCATCCTTGTTGCGGTGAGCGGGGATCCGCTGTCTTGGTGGAGGTATTTGTGGGCTCTAATAACGCCGATGGTTTTCGATGGATGTGGATATCTCCGGTGGACGAGCGGAGCTCCTAGACTACACGTCCATCTTGGAGTCCGGTCGCCACGCCCTCCCCATAATTTGCCTTTTAAAGAGTATCTATAACCTGTAAAAGTAGAGAATAGAACATTGCATTCAGAATTTATAAAGAATGCAATAAGAAATGTAAGGGTGCAATTAGGATGGCTAAGATAGAACATGAAAGACACATAGCGGAGAAGAGCAAAAAAAATCACAAGAAATTCTTTAAGTATGTAAACAGTAAAAAAGGGAGGACAGACCATATTGGCCCCATAAAGAATGAGGAAGGACATCTGGTTACAAAGGATGGGGAGATGGCAAAGGTATTGAATTTATTCTTCTCCTCAGTCTTCACGAGTGACTCGGGGGGGCTTCAGAAACCAAAACTGCAGTGTTTATCCTCATGACACAACACAGGAAGCACCTACATGGTTAACAGAGGACGGAATTAAAATTAGACTTGAGAAACTTAACATTAACAAATCACCGGGACCAGATGGCGTGCATCCGAGGGTACTTAGGGAACTCAGTCAGGTGATTGCCGGACCGTTGTTCCTAATTTTTACAGACAGTCTATTGACTGGAATGGTACCAGCTGATTGGAGAAAAGCCAATGTAGCACCAATATTTAAAAAGGGCCCAAAAAACATCCCTGGGAATTACAGACCAGTTAGCCTAACATCAATAGTATGTAAACTCTTGGAGGGGATGATAAGGGACTATATACAAGATTTTAGTAATAAGAATGATATCATAAGCAGTAATCAGCATATATTCATGAAGAATCGTTCTTGCCAAACCAATCTATTAACCTTCTATGAGGAGGTGAGTTGCCATCTAGATAAAGGAAGGCCCGTAGACGTGGTGTATCTGGATTTTGCAAAAGCATTTGACACAGTTCCCCATAAACGTTTACTGTACAAAATAAGGTGCGTTGGCATGGACCATAGGGTGAGTACATGGATTGAAAACTGGCTACAAGGGCGTGTTCAGAGGGTGGTGATAAATGGGGAGTACTCAGAATGGTCAGGGGTGGGTAGTGGGGTTCCCCAAGGTTCTGTGCTGGGACCAATCCTATTTAATTTGTTCATAAACGACCTGGAGGATGGGATAAACAGTTCAATCTCTGTATTTGCAGAAGATACTAAGCTAAGCAGGGCAATAACTTCTCCGCAGGATATGGAAATCTTGCAAAAAGACCTGAACAAATTAATGGGGTGGGCGACTACATGGCAAATGAGGTTCAATGTAGAAAAATGTAAAATAATGCATTTGGGTGGCAAAAATATGAATGCAATCTATACACTGGGGGGAGAACCTCTGGGGGAATCTAGGATGGAAAAGGACCTGGGGGTCCTAGTGGATGATAGGCTCAGCAATGGCATGCAATGCCAAGCTGCTGCTAATAAAGCAAACAGAATATTGGCATGCATTAAAAGGGGGATCAACTGCAGAGATAAAACGATAATTCTCCCGCTCTACAAGACTCTGGTCCGCCCGCACCTGGAGTATGCTGTCCAGTTCTGGGCACCAGTCCTCAGGAGGGACGTACTGGAAATGGAGCGAGTACAAAGAAGGGCAACAAAGCTAATAAAGGGTCTGGAGGATCTTAGTTATGAGGAAAGGTTGCGAGCACTGAACTTATTCTCTCTGGAGAAGAGACGCTTGAGAGGGGATATGATTTCAATTTACAAATACTGTACTGGTGACCCCACAATAGGGATAAAACTTTTTCGCAGAAGAGAGTTTAATAAGACTCGTGGCCACTCATTACAATTAGAAGAAAAGAGGTTTAACCTTAAACTACGTAGAGGGTTCTTTACTGTAAGAGAGGCAAGGATGTGGAATTCCCTTCCACAGGCGGTGGTCTCAACGGGGAGTATTGTTAGCTTCAAGAAACTATTAGATAATCACCTGAATGACCGCAATATACAGGGATATGTAATGTAATACTGACACATAATCACACACATAGGTTGGACTTGATGGACTTGTGTCTTTTTTCAACCTCACCTACTATGTAACTATGTAACTATGAATAATAAGCAAAGTAACATGTTTCCTGACAGGCTCCATGGCAGCATACGTGTGGGTAGGCTCCGCCTCCATAACTACCCAATAGGACCCCCTCTCCCATAAATCTTCGCTCTAGGCTGCTATCCATGTTCCTTTTTTGTCCTCCTCCGTAGGACCAGGTGTTGGTTCTCCTACCTGAAGATAAACCTCCCTACGATCAATGATGCCGAGTGCCAAAGATTCCTCCGATAGGCCCTGACTGTTAAGCAGGGTATGGAGTGTATAGCAGAGTAGCGCTGAAGATTGATCGGTTCATCCATGTGCGCATGGTCTGTTTGCCTAATGTTTCAGGAGACCATTATCTGCTGCCAAGTCCGGTGTGTGTGTGTATGGATGGCGTTCCTCGGCCCAGGTGATCGTAGGTGGAGGGGTAAGTTTTTACATTCATTCACATGTGGCAGCAGTGTTTATGTGTATCATACCTCTGTGTGTTTTTTTTTTCCTGCTTCCTGGTGTCCTAGATTGGCGCTGACGCTCTCCGCGTTCCAGCAGCCGCTCTCTCTGTGACTTCCGGGTACCGGCGTACTTTCTGCGCATGTGCGGACCCAATACGAAGTCGAGGCTTGGTTCGCACATGCGCGTGAGCGTCTCGCGTCTGATGTCGGCGATGACGTCACGGGCGCCACTTTTAAAAGCTTTGGAAAGCTTTCAGAGCCCTGGGAATGATCGTGGGGGATACGGCGACTTCCCGGGGCTACTATCTTGGCGGTTCAAGGTAAGACAATCTCTATTGTCTGGGGTGGAGGTCTGTTGTCAGTCAGCTGAATTTGTGAATCTGTCTCTGCAGCTTCCTATTGTATTGATACTATTGACTCCTCACTGCCCCCTAGTGGCCAGACCGCTTGTAGCAGGTATGTTTGCAGTTTTGCTTTTCTGCCTGTACAAGGATTGAGAGTAGGATTTTAGGACACCAGCTGATTTCTTTCTCTATCTTCTTTGTGTTTCTTTCCTCACAGCCCTACTAGGTCTGATCCACACCGTAGTTCCCATAAAGGAAGTGGATCATCAAAATCACACCACCGGCAATCTTCCTCCAGGTCTAGCCATCATAGATCTCCTTCCAGATCTGAACAGCGCAATAAAAATCCTTCTCACCCCCCTTCATCTCACTCTAGAGAGAGTTCAGGAAAATCATGCTGGGGATGTAGGATGCCTGTTCCAACAGATAAATCTCTCTGTGATCACTGCTTCTCTAAAGCTGCAGATGAGAGGGATGGTGCAGACCAGCGTTTGGAATCTATGGTGAGGCGGGTTGTGAAAGAATCTCTACAGGAGAGAGAGGCCCAGCAGCCCCGTGATTCCCCATCAGACCCATTATGCCCTCCAGTGGGTGAAGGTTCTGTGCATGAGACATGGGAATCTTCCCAGCCAAGTCACCCTTCTGCTCCTGTTTCAGACAGCGAATCGGATCTGGAAGATCCTGGCGTGGGGTTTGAGTATGCTTTAGTTCCTTCTTTGGTGAAGGCAGTTAAAGAGGCCCTGAAGTGGGAAGATCCAGTTACTTCCCCCCCAAAACAGAGGACGTTTTTCAAGCAGCTCAATGAGGAGCGACAGTATTTTCCTTTTCTCTCTGAGCTGGGTGAAGTCATTTCTGAGGAATGGAGCAAAATGGACAAGAAAAGTTCCATGCAGTCAAAGGTCTTGAAACTATATCCTTTTAAGGAAGAGGAAGTAAAACACCTTGAATCAGCCCCATTAGTGGATGCAGCTTTAATGAGACTAGCAAGATATGTAACGCTTCCCTTGGAAGACACTGTATCTTTTAAAGATCCTTTGGAAAGGCGAATTGATTCGGATTTAAAGAGGATCTACCTGACGTCAGGAATGGCATGTAAGCCAGTACTTGCGATAGCTGCAGTCTCCAAAGCTTTGGAATCTTGGTCTGATAATGTGGATGAGTTCTTAAGAGGTATCTCTACTGAAACGGCTAAGGATTCTCCTATCCAAGAGATCAGGCTGGCATCAGCCTTTCTTGGGGAGGCATCTATTGATGTCATCTGCCTGATGTCCCGGGTTATGTTGGCAGCTGTTTCAGCTCGTCGTGCCCTATGGCTCCGTCCGTGGTTGGCGGATCCAGCTTCCAAGCAAGCTTGGTGCCGAATTCCGTTTGAAGGTTCTTCATTGTTCGGCAATAAGCTCGATAGTGCCATAACCCGGGCCACAGGTGGGAAGTCTGGTTTCCTCCCTCAAGACAAACGCCGACAAAATCAGAAACGCAGTTTTCCTAGAAGACAAAACTCTGATCGCGCTAGGGATGCGCGCAGCTACAGACCTGGTCGCGAGTTCTCTAGATCCTGGAAATCCAGGCAGTCTTCTTTCAAGAAACCCGCAAAAAGGGGTTCCTCTGGCTCAGCTGAGATTGGGCCCGCTCAGGCATGCCAGGTGGGGACTCGTCTTCGCCACTTCGGGCATGTCTGGGCGGCCTCAATCCGAGATTACTGGGCCATCAAGACGGTCTCCTCTGGTCACAAGTGGGTTTTCAGCAATACCCCAAGACTCAGATTTGTTCCCACATCTCTTCCAGGTTCAGAAGAGAAAAAGCAGGTCCTATTAACCTACGTGAGCTGTTTATTGGATCAAGGCGCAGCCGTCCCTGTTCCAGAAAACGAACAAGGCAAAGGCATGTATTCTCCTCTGTTCATGATACAGAAGAAAAACGGTACATGGAGGCCAGTAATAGATTTAACACATCTCAATTCCTTTATCCGAAAAGAAAAGTTCAAAATGGAGTCTTTAATTACGATCCAACAATCAATACATCTGGGAGATTGGATGATTTCAATCGATCTGAAAGATGCATACTTTCACGTGCCAGTGGCAACAGAGTTCCAACAATTCCTCCGCTTTGCGGTAGACAATCAGCATCTGCAGTTCACATGTCTACCCTTCGGCCTAACAACGTCACCTCGGGTCTTCTCAAAGGTCCTGTTGTCGGTTGTGGCTCTACTCCGTATCAAGGGGGTTCGTCTCCACCACTATTTAGACGACCTACTTCTCCTAGCTCAGAACGAAGATCAACTGTTAGAGCACAGGAGCTTAGTCATCTCCACCCTGCAGGAATTCGGGTGGCTTCTGAATCTAGAGAAGAGCCATTTAGAGCCAACACAATCTCTGGTGTTTCTTGGGGCTCACTTCAACACATTGGAAGGCACCATCTCCCTTCCAGAGGAGAAGATTGGAGTGATTCGAGACAGAATACACGCAGCCCTTGCGTCATCTCACCTCTCCGCTCTCCAATGCCTGAAAATAATTGGCACAATGACAGCTACCATTCCTATGGTGAAGTGGGCCCAATGGCATACACGACCCTTCCAAAGAGGGTTCCTTCAACAATGGGATTCTTCCAGCCAAGTCCAGCGCATACACCTTACGTCATCCATGAGGACGTCTCTCCTTTGGTGGCTTCAAGGGAAGAATCTGCGCAATCACCATTCAATCATGCCCATCTCATGGGTCACGTTAACTTCGGATGCCAGCAATCGAGGTTGGGGCGCTCACTGCCTTTCAGAAGTGGCGCAAGGCCAATGGGTTTTCCCTGCTCGAGGGATTGTCTCCAACATTCTGGAGCTGAGGGCCGCCTTTCAGGCACTCCTGTCATTTCGCCATCTCATAGAAGGTTCATCTGTGATGCTAAGGTTGGACAATATAACTGCGGTGGCTTACATAAAGAAGCAAGGTGGAACTCGCAGCCGGTCTCTGCTACAGGAAGTGGAGCCAATAATGAGCTGGGCTCAGAAGTATTTGTCCAACATCTCGGCAGTTTACATTCCGGGGATCCAGAATGTACAGGCGGACTTCCTCTCGAGAGTGCAAATGGACAACAACGAGTGGTCTCTCCACAGAGAGGTGTTCGAGTGGCTTCTGAACCTGGGAGTACTTCCAGAGGTCGATCTATTTGCTTCTCCATGCAATCACAAAATGCCCAGATATTATTCGAGGTTCAGAGACCCTCAGGCTTACGGGATAGATGCTCTCTCAGATCATTGGAAGTTTCAGAAGGCTTATGCCTTCCCTCCGGTACCGGTGATTCTGCAATTCCTCCGGAGGCTCAGAACAGAGAAGGTGGAGATCATTGCAGTGATTCCTTTCTGGCCCAACAGGCCGTGGTTTCCTCTGTTATCACTCCTGAGTTATCAAGACCCAGCTCCCCTTCCTCTTAGGCCGGATCTACTGTCGCAAGGCTCGACGTTACACCCATGCCCATCTTGCCTACACCTTAGGGTGTGGTTCTTGAGAGGGAAAGGCTTGAATCTCTAGGAAGAAGCTATTCCAACTCTTCTTAGTGCCCGGAGGGGAAGTACTAACAGAGTATACGAACGGATATGGTCTAAATTCTCTGATCATATGTCTTCCCGGTCAAATCCGTGTAATTCTCCAGCAGTACAGGACATTCTAAGTTTTCTCCAATCAGGGCTGGACCTATCTTTAGCAGTCAGCTCACTAAGAGTGCAAGTTTCAGCTATCTCGGCCTTCACAGGAGTATCTTGGGCTAATCACACATTAGTCCGTCAATTCTTTAAAGGAGCTATCAGGCTTAAACCTCAAAGAAGACCCAGGTACCCCAAATGGGACCTTCCTATTGTCTTGGATTTTCTCTCCAATCTCGGATCAGATCCTGACAAACCTCTTTCCATGAGAGATCTCACGCTCAAGACCACCTTCTTAGTAGCTGTGACATCGGCTAAAAGAGTGTCAGAGATTAGAAATCTAGGTTCAGAAGAACCTTTCCTAACCTTCTTTCCAGATAGGGTAGTGTTGATTCCCATGCTTGAGTCAAACCCTAAAGTGACCTCAGTCTTTCATGAAAATCAAGAGATTGTACTTCCTACTTTCAGAACAACGGACGATCAGGATGTTCATCCACTTGACGTAGGTCACACTCTAAAGCAATATCTGGAGGTCACGGCTCCATTCAGACAAACGGAATTCCTTTTCGTTCTTCTCCATGGTAAAAACAAAGGAATGCGAGCTTCGGTCGGATCAATTTCTTCTTGGATTGTGCAGACCATTCAGAGGGCATACAAGGCAAAGGGCTTGGCTCCTCCAGAGGCAGTGACAGCTCATTCGACCAGGAGTATCTCGACCTCGTGGGCAGCTTCCCGGCATGTCGCGCCTGAAATCATTTGTAGAGCGGCTTCCTGGTCTTCTATTAACACATTTGTTTCTCATTATTGTGTTGAGCCTGCTGCTCTGTCATCTATTAATTTTGGTTTACAAGTATTGTCGGTTGACAATGTAAAATAAATTTGGTTTCTTTGCTCAAACATATTTGCCCGCCCGTGTGTATTTTTGGGCGAGTTATTTCCCACACGTATGCTGCCATGGAGCCTGTCAGGAAAACAGAAAATTTATATCAAATACTTACCGTAATTTTCCTTTCCTGATAGGCTCCATGGCAGCAGGAGTCCCTCCCAAAATGTCTGGAGTAGGCTAGTTACGGAACATGGATATCAGCCTAGAGCAAAGATTTATGGGAGAAGGGGTCCTATTGGGTAGTTATGGAGGCGGAGCCTACCCACACGTATGCTGCCATGGAGCCTATCAGGAAAGGAAAATTACGGTAAGTATTTGATATAAATTTTCCGTTTTTTATGCAATAATGATTTACCATGGTAATCATGCTTGCAATTTTTGGCTACCACTGATTACCTGACATAAATGTAACATATGAAATACATTTTTAGCCTAGTCTTTTCTACAATGCTGGGATCTTGCTTCACATGTGGCAGATTTGTTTACATACTCTACATTTTAACCCTAGCAAACAGTGTCTTCACTCTCTTAACTTCTAGTTAACCAACTTTAACAAAGCTTTAGATCACAGCAGACTACAAATCTGTAAAGGAATGCAACGGAATTGAAATAAAATAAAGTAGAATGAGTTATTTTGTGAAACAATGGGGTTGATTTACTAAAGGCAAATCCACTTTGCACTACAAGTGCACTGAAAGTGCACTTGGATGTGCAGTCTCTGTAGATCTGAGGGAAGATCTGAAATGAGGGGAAGCTCTGCTGATTTTTATCATCCTATCATGTGCAAGCTATAATGATGTTTTTTTATTCTCCTTGCATGTCCCCCTCAGATCTACAGCGACTGCACCTCCAAGTGCACTTTCAGTGCACTTTCAAGTGCACTTGCAGTGCAAAGTGGATTTGCCTTTAGTAAATAACCCCCTATGTCTTGAAAGTGAAATGTTCTGCTTACGTAATACAAATGACATTTATTTCTATATCAGTGTTATAAAGTCAAATGTGTAATGCTGGTTTTCACTTGTGCTTATAAGTAGCTAGGGTATTAAAGTCATTGTTAGTACTCGCATTGGAAAGCAATTTTAACAACAAGAATTTTTATACCAGACAAAAAAAAAATCAATATAATGAATTGTGTTAATATTGTTGGTAAAGCTCATTTCTGAGGATATTAAAGGTGATTTAACAACATTTTGCATAGCAAATGCCATTGGGTTAATTGGACCATTCTGTTTTTTCTTTAATTCCTTTGTTGTAGTTTCCATGGTATCTCTAATCTGTATCCTTATTATGCAGTTAAAAAGTATTCATTTCGACAGGCTGCAGGACAAGCTGTAAGTGTTGTCAATTTATTAGTCTTAAAATATCTCACAAAACCATTTAACATGCATTTTTTAGAGGGCTGGCATTCTTTCATTTTGCCGAATTCTTTTACACTAAAGGTTAAATGGGTTAAACCAGTTAAAACAGGAGATCAAATCTTCAGAAGCCCAAAGGTACCTGCAATTGCTTTTTAATTCACAACTGGTATATTTCTATAACCTATTAGCTGTTATCTTTTAAATAACTTGCTTCTTAGGTGTACAGTATTCTGCTGATGATTACTTTGTGTTTACCCTCTGTGCTTCTGTAAGTGCTTTTGCAATAGAGTGTCAGATGTCTGGGACTCTCCCTCCTGATTGACTGAGTCAATCAAAGTCAGTGAGCCAATGAATAGAGGGAGGGGGCGGCTCCGTGTCTGAATGAACACACAGAGCAGTAGCTTGGCTCAGTTTCCCCCATAGCAAGCTGTTTGCTGTGGGAGCACTCAGCAGGAGGGAGGGCCAGGAGTGCAAGGGACTCGAGAAGAGGAGGATCTGGGCTGCTCTGTGCAAAAACCACTGCACAGAGCAGGTAAGACATGTTTGTTATTTTTTAACAAAGAAAACCAAGAGTTTAATATCACCGAACTAAAGGCTTTACAAAACAGAAGCACTTAAAAAAAAGGAAAGGTTACATCTACTGTCAATTTTGTATTGCTATCTATGATGCCATTGATCAGATTCAAGTGAGCAGCAGCAGTATGGAGGAGGACTGGACCCCATCAGCAGGCAGCATGGAAAAGGAATGGGCCCCATCAGCAGGCATCATGGAGGAGGAATAGACCCCATCAGCAGGCAGCATGGAGGAGGACTGGGCCCCATCAGCAGGCAACATGGATAGTGGCGGAGGTTTATGAGCAGGATAAAAGTTCTGTTTCTTTTTTGGTTTAGATACTGCAGTCCTGCAAGTAATTGCATGGTGCTGACCAGAGTGTACTGCTGATGGAAAAGTAGTAATACTACTGGGAAGCATAGAGGGAAGAGTAACAGAAATAGAGGATGAGATCTGAGAGGTTGCTATGGATAACGGCACTACAGGGGGTGAAGTAATCAATATAATAATTCATATTATATCTGCGTATTATTTTGTCTAGTCCCTATAATTAGTTGGTCTATTAAACTCTGAGCACATGTTATTGTTAATATCACAATAATACAAGGTTAGCTATGAAACCAAACACACAATTTATAAGTAATAAAGTCTTATTTATTTCCCAAGGAAATAAGAAGCTAACATGAAATACTAGAGAAAGATATTACAAACACAGACCAACAATCAGAACATATAATACAAGAACATCAAGGATACTTATCACAAGGCTCTTTGTGAGGCTTTGTTTCTTCCAGCTATGAGATTGCTTGAAGATATCTGGAAGACTGAGGCATAGTCCCAAGCCATAATCCAAAGGGGAAGGGGGCTATTTCTCTTCCTTGCTCAGTCTTTTATACTTCCATCATACACCATTCAAACCCAACCCCAATGCCATACCATTTGACAAATCACAGTATTTATGGGGCAGTCCTTCTCAACAGTACTGTCTGTCCTTCTATACTTTGGCATTGTCCATGTCAATCTTTAGGTGTCTGATGATCCTTTGATCTTTGTCACCCACTGTCATTAATCATCCTCTCAGCCATGGCCCCTTTCAAGTTTGCGTTATAGCAATAGACGGTCCGGAGCCAAGAGCTGAGAAACAACATTTCAGACCGCCCGCAGGAAAGCAAATGCTTGGTTGTATCCACCAGAAAGAAACCCCTTTAAAACCATGGAATTGCAAGGATTAGCCTGGGTGATCTTTGGGAATAGGAAACAGATATGTAACAGATTATGACAGATCCCGAGGGCTTTCACACTGAAGCGGTGAGCTGGCAGGAGAAGAAAAAATCTCCTGCAAGCCGCATCTTTGGAGCGGTGAAGGAGCGGTGTATTCACCGCTCCTTCACTGCTCCTGCCCATTGAAATCAATGGGACAGCGCGGCTATACCGCGGCAATACCGCGGCTATAGCCGCGCTGTATGGGTGGTTTTAACCCTTTTTTGGCCGCCAGCGGGGGGTTAAAACCGCACCGCTAGCGGCCGAATACCGCGGTAAAACAGCGCTAAAAATATCGCTGTTTTACCGCCGACGCCCCCTACCGCCCCAGTGTGAAAGGGGCTTTAAATAAACAAAATGTATTAAACTGGAGGACATATTCCCATGACCATCTATTCAGCTGCTAATTGACAGAATAGGCAATTACCCCCCTTTCAGGTGGACTAAATAACAATTTTTCCACCTGAACAAAACAAAAATAAAATAGATGACTAAACAAATACCAAAAATATATATAAAAAAATTAAAAAATTAATAACAAAAAGAAATTAAAATTCTGGCCATTATCACACAAAAACAACATGACAAGACAACCACCATAAAACAATGACAAACACTCAACTTTTAACTAAAGACATCCATTGATTTTCCTCCTGAGAAGAGTGCTCATTTCCATCTGAAAGACAATTAGTTAATGGGAAAAACAAAAAAAACAAAACATCTGTACCTCATCACAACATTTGTAACTTCACTTGTAACTCTTGAATCCATTAATGCCTGACTATTGTCGATCTTATTTTTTCATTGTTTGCAAATATCTAATAATTAATGAGCTCATGGTACCATATGATAATCGATTATGCATTTACAATAACTTAACCCCTGTTTTGCTAAATGTGCCCACTGTTCTCCCTTTGAAGGACCTGCAAACAAACACAGACATTAGTATCCAAACCAGTTTTATCTTCTTCCAAGGTCTCTGAAAAAGGAACACAAAGATGGTGATTAAACACAATTATCATGGCAATTGACTTTTTAATAGTAATCCTGGGAAACCGAGCTTAGGACAGGTATATAGGCAAATCTACACAGGTTGCTGCCTCCGTTAAACAAAGACACTCACTAGGGGTGTCCTGCCAAATAGATGTATTTAGAAATATTAGGGTTAAAACGGCGCTACCTGAGAAACCTGTTTGGCTCAGCCTATACAGGAAACATTATGCAAACTTTTTTTGTATATATAAAGGATCTTCATACTTATATAAGAAGAAAAGTTCAGTGTTGTGACAACTGAAAACAAATGTTAAAAAATGGCTGGAATGCATATGTGTGGATCAGCATATGGTTGCATGCATCCTACATGGGGAGTAGTGTATAAGGCATGTCAGAAAAAACTTTTTTACATCCCATATATTCCTGATGGATCAATATTCTCTCTCCAAATCAGGAACTGTATTCACCACTATTTGCAAAATGAAAGCATGCTATGTGTAGCAAAAAACGTATATAAATACAATTATGATAATTCCTGTAAGGAAAAAATTGCATACACCATAGATATATATGTATATCTCAATATTTATACAGTTCATATGCTGTGGCGATTATAGCAATATATAATAGTCCCATGCACTTCATACGACAGCCAGGCAGGATATTCCCCAGAGTGACTTTCATGTGTACAGGGTTGAATGGTGACTTCTCAAATTGCTCACTCACCAAATGTCGAAACCCCTGCAGGGGTATCAGGCCTGTAGTGCTATACAGGGGCTTTGCTGCTACTGCTGTTATGCTTCAGATGTTTCCAATGGTATCCCGGTGGATCATACTGCAGTTAAACCCTCATGTATCAGGGAAAGAAAAGGGCTTCCATAGTGTGATAAAGTCCCAAAAATATTTATTTAAAAATTTTTTTTTTAAATCCAAAAACATAAAGTAAAAAATATAAGTTTAAAAGTTGCAAGCATCCAAGAAATAAGCTTCGTTCACCCGCCCCGTGACCACTGGGGAGGGATGACACTCAGATGTTAGCTTGGATGGTGTACACAGTCACTGTACTCAATGCAGGTACAAGTTGGGGGAAGTGGCGGTCTGATGGAGATGTTTGCGTTCCACCCACTTGTCTGCCAGGAAGTGATGTGATAAGCGTAGGTCCGTTGTGCGAGCTTCGTCACCTGACGTCTTCAGCGGCGGTGCTACGCAACTGCAGACTACAAATATTTATATGAAAGGAGCGTTCAGTGTATCCCACTCCTCTAAAGTCTCACAACCAATCCCCGCTATTCATTCCAAGAGGGGGGAGGGAGGGGGGCAGATCGGAAACCTAATTACCACCCAGAGATGTGTATGTCTATCCTAATATAAACATCTAAGAGGGAGTTTGGGATGAAATGCGAACTACTTATCCCAGTGTTCCCAAGAACGATCTCCTGATTATATACCTAGGTGAAGGGGATGGTGAACATATATAATGAAATAAAAATGGGAAATCCCCCAGTGGTCATGGGTGGTATATCTTAAGTACAGTATTACATATCAACAGTCTTGATTTGTCATAAATTAGAAGTAAGTATATGTTGCTTTCTCTAATATAAAAACAATACATATCTATTTGCAAGCAGTACATTTAAGGGTGAAGATATATATGAAGGACTACAAATGAGGATAAGATAAACTTATTATATAAGGGCTAACACTTGCCCACTGTATATAAGCAAATGCATCATTTTATAGCTTGGAGCTATTATTATTACAGTCATGTCTAGAGGACAAGAAATGGAAACCCGTTTACATACATGTCTATAAGGGTCATCATATATAGGTATTGTAAGGTACCTGGTAGGAGAGCCTGACTGTAGGAGAAGACCTCTCATACAACGCTGGTTCAGGAGCCACTGGAGTGGGGACAGTGGTCTCCTGAGCACAGTGGGGTAGGAGTGCCTGCATAGTCTCTGATGTGGAGGCAGAGATCCCTCCTGGGATGGCAGGGCTGCAGGTGAGTGGAGACTGGAACAGCAGTAACTTGGCCCACTGGGTTGCAGGTGAGAGGAGACTGGAACGGCAGCAGGCTTGACACACACTGGATGGCAGAGTAGCAGGTGAGAGGAGACTGGAACGGCAGCAGGCTTGACACACTGGAGGGAGAGATCACTGAAGCTGAAGCTGAAGGTGCAACAGCAAGTGGACAGCAGGCACAAGCAGAGTCAGACAGTCCGGGTCGGCAGGTAGCTGGCACAGGTAATAACGGCAGGCAAGGCAGAGTCGGTGAACAGGCAGGGGTCGGCAACGGTAGCAGATACAGACAGAAGAGTAGTCAGACAAGCCGGATCGGGATTGGAGCAGGTCGGATGGTCAAACAAGCCGGGTCAAATCAGGTAGCAGACAATCAGGATACGGGTCAAACAGGTTCACAGAGCTGAGACGAAGCAGCGATGTTCTCATGGAACAGGGGAACTTTTATGTGCTAAAATGGCGCCAAACCGGCGCTAACGCGAACACGCGCGCGCCCGTGCGCGCGCACGCGTGAATGCGCGCACGCACCCGCGCCGCGCACCCGCGCGCGCCCGAGCGCCGCGCTGATGCACAGCAGTTTGATGCCGTGTCTGAACGGAAGCGCGCTGGCGCATAGGCGAATGCAAGTGCCCCGGACTGGTGCTGGTAGATCCCTGACATTGCCCCCCCCCAAGGGGCAGCCTCCGGATGCCCAACAACCTCTTCTTCTCAGGATGAGTAGAAAAATAAGCGCGCACTAAACGCCTGGCATGCACATTACTGTCCGGTTCCCATGAGTTACTTTCTGGGCCGTAGCCTTTCCACTTGATTAAGAATTGGTTCTGCCCTTGCCTTCTTCTACAATCAAGGATAGCCTCGACCTCAAATTCCTCGCTGCCATTAATTACAACAGGTTCAGGGGGTCTTGTGCCCCTAGCAGGAAAGGGATCAGGTACAGCAGGTTTAAGCAGAGATACATGGAATACTGGATGAATTTTAAATGAATCAGGTAAAGTCAACTCATAAGATACTTCATTGATTTTCCTTCTGACTGGAAAGGGTCCCATGAATCTAGGTGCCAACTTATTAGAAGGACATGCTAATTTGATATTAACAGTAGAAAGCCATACCTGGTCGCCAATTTGCAAGTTCAGCTCCCCCCTTCTTTTCCGGTCGAAGATTCTCTTACCATCTGCCTGAGCCTTGGATACTGTTTCCTGTAACAACCGGCTGTTGTGACTGAGGAACTCCACTGTACTTTGTACTGCTGGAACCGAAGACTCTGAAAGGAAATCAGGTAGAAAGGTTAGGTGAAAGCCATAATTGGCGAAAAAGGGAGATTGACCGGTGGCAGAATGTTTGGCATTATTATAGGCAAATTCTGCTAAGGGTAATAGAGATACCCAATCATCTTGTGTGAATGATGTGAAGCATCTAATGTATTGTTCCAGGGTCTGATTAGTCCTTTCTGTCTGACCGTTTGTCTGAGGATGGTAGGCCGAGGACAAGGCCAATTCAATCTTTAGGGTTTCACACAGGGATCTCCAAAAACGTGAAGTGAATTGAACCCCTCTATCAGAAACTATGTTTACAGGTACTCCATGAAGTCTGATGATCTCGTTGATGAATATGCGAGCAGTTTCGGTGGCAGACGGGGTTCCCCTTAAAGGTAGAAAATGAGCCATTTTGGTTAGACGGTCCACAACTACAAAGATAGCTGAGCATCCTTCAGAACATGGAAGTTCCACAATAAAGTCCATAGAAATCATTTTCCATGGTCTGTCGGGTACAGGCAATGGTTTCAATAGGCCCCAAGCTCGATTCCTGGATGACTTATTCTGGATGCAGATGGGACAGGAACTAACATACTTTTCACAAAAGTCTTTCAGATTGGGCCACCAGAAAGTACGCTGCACTAGTTCCAGGGTCTTGCGGACTCCAAAGTGGCCTGCCAAAGGGTGGTCGTGGAGAAGTGTTAAAACCTTGACCCGAATGTTTTCAGGAACAAAAATTTGGCTTCCTTTCCAGAACAGACCATCTCTTCTTACTAAAGAAATTCCAGTAGGCCTGGCTGATTCAGAGGATGCTTCCTTAATCAGGGAAAGTAAATCTTTTTGCAGCAGTAAAAAACTGTTTGCGGGTAAGATGGTGTCAGGAGTGGATAAGTCCTTAGGATTGTCATGCATACGTGATAATGCGTCTGGTTTGATATTTTTTGAGCCTGGACGGTACGTTATATGGAAGGAGAAAAGTGAGAAAAACAGAGCCCAGCGGGCTTGTCGAGGCTTCAGACGTTTGGCAGATCGTAAGTACTCTAGGTTTTTATGGTCAGTATAGATTAGTACTGGATGCATAGCCCCCTCCAACAGGTACCTCCATTCTTCTAGAGCAGTTTTAATAGCGAGAAGTTCTCGGTCACCAACGTCATAATTCTTCTCCGCAGGGGAGAGTTTACGGGAGAAGAACCCTACAGGATCCATTATCTCTTTGCTACCTTTGCGCTGTGAAAGAATCGCACCTACCGCAATCTCGGAGGCATCAACCTCTAAAATAAACGGTAGGGATGGTTCAGGGTGACTGAGGATAGGTGCTGAAGTAAACAGTCTCTTGAGATTTTCGAAGGCGTCTTGGGCAAGTTGGTTCCAGGAGAAACGGATATTTTGTTTGGTTAACTGCGTGATGGGTGCAATTATGGCTGAGAACCCCCTGATGAATTTTCTGTAGAAGTTTGCAAACCCCACAAACCGTTGAACTCCCTTCTTGTCCAAGGGTACCGGCCAGTCCAGCACAGCGGACACTTTTTGTGGGTCCATCTTGATGCCTGTTGCGGAGATGATTAACCCCAGGAATTGGATGCTCTGTTGTTCGAACTCACATTTCTCCACTTTTGCGTACAGACTATGTAAGCGGAGACGACCCAACACCCTGCGGACATGTTCCTGATGCAATTCACGGGATTCTGAAAAAATCAAGATATCGTCCAGGTATGCAATTACAAACACATCTAGAAAGTCCCTGAGGACGTCGTTAATCAGGTGTTGAAAGGTTGCAGGGGCGTTGCAGAGTCCAAAGGGCATGACCAGGTATTCATAATGCCCGAATCGGGTTCGGAATGCTGTCTTCCACTCATGTCCAGCCCGGATACGGATTAGATTATATGCCCCTCTTAGGTCAAGTTTGGTGAAAATGACGGCAGTCCTTAATTTTTGAAAAAGTTCAGGTATCAAGGGTAGAGGATACCGATTTTTGACCGTGATCTTGTTTAGCTCACGATAATTGATACACGGCCGGAGCGACTTGTCTTTTTTGGTGACAAAAAATATTCCGGCACCAGCTGGAGAGGTAGAGTGGCGTATAAAACCTTTGGCCAGATTCTCATCTATGTATGTTTTTAGTACTTCCTGTTCCTTCTCAGATAAAGGAAAAATGCGTCCGAATGGTATCTCGGATCCAGGCAGGAAATCAATGGGGCAATCGTAGGGCCGATGAGGTGGTAGAGAGTCTGCCCCCTTTTTACTAAAAACATCGATGAATTCATGATATTGTTTAGGTATGACCTGGCAGAGTTTCTGGTCGGTGTCTAAACAGAGTAGAGTAGATGAAGAATCCGAATCTTTCTTTAAACAGTGTTCAAGACAGTAAGAAGATGAGAATTTCACTTCTCCAGATGTCCAATGAATGTATGGGTTGTGGGCCTGCAACCAAGGAATGCCCAGGATGATGGGAAACATAGGTGAGGAGATGACATCAAGAACCAGCAGTTCCTTGTGTTGGGAGGAAGTAGAAGCAGGCAAAGGCAGGGTTTCTTGGGTTACTTGTCCCGATCTGATGCGGGAACCATCAGCTAGAAACACAGCGAGTCCATGGGTCTTGGTTTGTAATGGGATGTTATGCTGGCTGGCAAAGTTTGAGTCAATAAAGCAACTGCATGCTCCGGAATCAATGATGGCGTTGATCGTTATGGTCCCTTCTTGCAGCTGTAAAGACAGAGGAATGGCAATGTGGGTAGAGTTCGCAGACAGAGCAGAAAGACTGGTATACACAGAAGATGGGCACTTACTTAACTTGACTGGACAGTTCAGGACATAGTGCCCAGTCCCACCGCAGTAGAGGCACAGATTGAGTTGCCGGCGCCGGGCCCGTTCTTCAGGCGACAAGGCAGGTCGCATCAGTCCAAATTGCATAGGCTCTGCAGAGTCAGGCAAAGCATTAGCTGGATTTGAACTGGATGGGGGTAAGTAGCGTGCTGCCGGGAGTGGTGCTCTGGCTGTCATCCACATCGGGCGGGATTGTAAAGCGGATCGTTCAGAACGACGTTCCCGGATTCGCCGGTCAATTTGAATAGTCAGATTAATTAATGCTTCAAGAGTGTCTGGTACACCCACTCGGGCAAGTTCGTCCTTTAAACCTTCAGACAGACCCAAGCGGAACTGATGACGCAGGGCCGCATCATTCCACTGAGTGTCCGCACTCCAGCGTCTAAAGTCCATGATATAGTCTTCCGCAGGTCTGCGACCTTGCTGGAGCGTGAACAGTGCTGATTCAGCTGTAGCAGTCTGTTGAGGGTCCTCATAAATTTGTGCCATGGCTTCAAAGAAAGATGATAAAGACTGGGTTAGAGCTGAGTCCCCCTCAAGTAGACGATGAGCCCAGGTCTGAGGTTCCCCTTGTAGGAGGGAAATCACAAACCCCACTTTGGTGGCCTCCAGTGAAAAAGTTCGGGGCTGTAACGCGAAGAAGAGCTTGCAGGCGTTGCGAAAGGCCCGGAACTTGGACCGGTCTCCAGAGAATCTATCAGGAGTGGGAACCTTTGGCTCAGGTGGAAGCATTACAACAGAAGGACCAGGAGCCATCTGTGCTGAGGTTGTGGCTGAAGAGGAGGCCAAGGGGTTAGGCCCTGCTAGGTTCTGGACTTGCCCCTCCAATCTGTTGTAGTTATCCTGGAGAGATTGTACGGCTTGAGTGAGGGCCGCAAGGTGGGTGCATATTTCTTTCAAAGGAGAGGTATCTCCTGCAGGCTCAGTCATGGCTGCTTCGTACTGTAAGGTACCTGGTAGGAGAGCCTGACTGTAGGAGAAGACCTCTCATACAACGCTGGTTCAGGAGCCACTGGAGTGGGGACAGTGGTCTCCTGAGCACAGTGGGGTAGGAGTGCCTGTATAGTCTCTATAGTAACTTGGCCCACTGGGTTGCAGGTGAGAGGAGACTGGAACGGCAGCAGGCTTGACACACACTGGATGGCAGAGTAGCAGGTGAGAGGAGACTGGAACGGCAGCAGGCTTGACACACTGGAGGGAGAGATCACTGAAGCTGAAGCTGAAGGTGCAACAGCAAGTGGACAGCAGGCACAAGCAGAGTCAGACAGTCCGGGTCGGCAGGTAGCTGGCACAGGTAATAACGGCAGGCAAGGCAGAGTCGGTGAACAGGCAGGGGTCGGCAACGGTAGCAGATACAGACAGAAGAGTAGTCAGACAAGCCGGATCGGGATTGGAGCAGGTCGGATGGTCAAACAAGCCGGGTCAAATCAGGTAGCAGACAATCAGGATACGGGTCAAACAGGTTCACAGAGCTGAGACGAAGCAGCGATGTTCTCATGGAACAGGGGAACTTTTATGTGCTAAAATGGCGCCAAACCGGCGCTAACGCGAACGCGCGCGCGCCCGTGCGCGCGCACACGTGAACGCGCGCACGCACCCGCGCCGCGCACCCGCGCGCGCCCGAGCGCCGCGCTGATGCACAGCAGTTTGATGCCGTGTCTGAACGGAAGCGCGCCGGCGCATAGGCGAATGCAAGTGCCCCGGACTGGTGCTGGTAGATCCCTGACAGGTATTACGACACGATCCCCAAAACAATATAGATTAATATAGAATAATATAGAGAAAAAAATACATACATACATATCAATATAGACAATATATATATGAAAATTTCTCTCTCCATATATAAAAAATAATAAATAAAGGATAGGTCGGGTAAATAAGATGTACGTGTATATGTAACAATACGTGAATATAGTTAAATGAATACGTGGGGAGTGTACCATAAATATAGGTGATGGAATCCTACTGATAATAATACATATTCATAATAGGCAATCTTCATGAATATAAGTGCATAATGTGTATAAAGAGCCCTATATTGTACCATAAGCCACCTAATATAAGGTATGATATGGAAAGGCTGATACAGATAAAAACGGAAATAGCAGGTATGGACAGAAATAACCTGTTCAGAAAAAATCGGAATAAGGATAAACCAATGGACACAGTATTTATAACAGGATACAACAGTCAATACAAAAATCTAGAGTACATCTTTAGAAAATACTGGCCCATCCTTAAGGAAGACAGAGTGCTAACTAAAATACTTCCTAACAAACCAAACTTCATCTATAGGAGGGCTCCCACTCTCCGTGATCACCTGGTCCACAATGTCATCAACCCCCCAAAACAGATACAGATCTTTTCAAATCTTATGCCGCGTACACACGAGCGGACTTTACGGCGGACTTTGCCCGGCGGATTTTTCGACGTACTTTACGACGGACTTTCTGAATGAACGGACTTGCCTACACACAATCCACCAAAGTCCGTCGAATTCGTACGTGATGACGTACGACCGGACTAAAACAAGGAAGTTCATAGCCAGTAGCCAATAGCTGCCCTAGCGTGGCTTTTTAGTCCGTCGAACTAGCATACAGACGGCGGACTTTTCGACCGGACTCGATTTCAACGGATAAATTTTAAACAAGTTTCAAATCTAAGTCCGTCCAACTTTTGAGAAAACAAAGTCCGCTGGAGCCGACACACATCGAATTGTCCGACAAAATCCAGTCCACCGGGCAAAGTCCGCCGTAAAGTCCGCTCGTGTGTACGCGGCATTAGAGGGTTCTACAAATGTCAAAAATGCCTACTCTGCAGGGTTAGTAAAAAGCAGCCCCGCAAAAAAGAAACGTTTAGATCTAAGGTTGACCAGACAGAATATAAGATAAAAAATGTGATCACTTGCCATAGCACTCATGTGACATACGTTATAGAATGTCCTTGCCACCTCCAGTATGTGGGCAGAACCACAAGGCCCCTATATGTTAGGATAAGGGAGCACATTAAAAATATCAAGAAGGGCTTCCCCAAGCACAACTTGTCACGCCATTTTGATCAGGCGCACAATAGGGACCCATCGGGCCTAATTTTTTATGGTATCGATTCCATTAAAGAACACTGGAGGGGAGGTAACAAAACTACCCTTATTTCGTAAAATGAAACAGCCTGGATATATAGGTTGGGGTCCCTAGCTCCTAGGGGCCTCAACCTAGATATAGATCTCAATTGTTTCATTGCCAATCCATAATACAACCAATGTATTCCTCACTCTAGGAAATGAGATACCCATGTCCTATCCCCTCTTAGTCATCTATGTGGTAATAACATACTACTTAAATCTGGATATTGGGGATGACCTACCTTTTATACACTTCACTATACACTAACACTTCACTTTCCTTTCGTAGAGTCCACTACACTTATGTATAGAATAATGTAAGGCATATGAAGGCCTTCCTAATTTATTTACCTTTCACACAGTCACATACCCTATTGTACACAATTGACTATATACACACTAATTGTTAAATTAGGTGGCTTATGGTACAATATAGGGCTCTTTATACACATTATGCACTTATATTCATGAAGATTGCCTATTATGAATATGTATTATTATCAGTAGGATTCCATCACCTATATTTATGGTACACTCCCCACGTATTCATTTAACTATATTCACGTATTGTTACATATACACGTACATCTTATTTACCCGACCTATCCTTTATTTATTATTTTTTATATATGGAGAGAGAAATTTTCATATATATATTGTCTATATTGACATGTATGTATGTATTTTTTTCTCTATATTATTCTATATTAATCTATATTGTTTTGGGGATCGTGTCGTAATACCTATATATGATGACCCTTATAGACATGTATGTAAACGGGTTTCCATTTCTTGTCCTCTAGACATGACTGTAATAATAATAGCTCCAAGCTATATAATGATGCATTTGCTTATGTACAGTGGGCAAGTGTTAGCCCCTATATAATAAGTTTATCTTATCCTCATTTGTATTCCTTCATATATATCTTCACCCTTAAATGTACTGCTTGCAAATAGATATGTATTGTTTTTATATTAGAGAAAGCAACATATACTTACTGCTAATTTATGACAAATCAAGACTGCTGATATGTAATACTGTACTTAAGATATACCACCCATGACCACTGGGGGATTTCCCATTTTTATTTCATTATATATGTTCACCATCCCCTTCACCTAGGTATATAATCAGGAGATCGTTCTTGGGAACGCTGTGATAGGTAGTTCACATTTCATCCCAAACTCCCTCTTAGATGTTTATATTAGGATAGACATACACATCTCTGGGTGGTAATTAGGTTTCCGATCCACCCCCCTCCCTCCCCCCTCTTGGGATGAATAGCAGGGATTGGTTGTGAGCCTTTAGAGGGGTGGGATACACTGAACGCTCCTTTCATATAAATATTTGTAGTCTGCAGTTGCGTAGCACCGCCGCTGAAGATGTCAGGTGACGAAGCGCGCACGACGGACCTACGCTTATCACATCACTTCCTGGCAGACAAGTGGGTGGAACGCAAACATCTCCATCAGACCGCCACTTCCCCCAACTTGTACCTGCATTGAGTACAGTGACTGTGTGCACCATCCAAGCTAACATCTGAGTGTCATCCCTCCCCAGTGGTCACGGGGCGGGTGAACGAAGCTTATTTCTTGGATGCTTGCAACTTTTAAACTTATATTTTTTACTTTATGTTTTTGGATTTTAATTTTTTTTTTTAAATAAATATTTTTGGGACTTTATCACACTATGGAAGCCCTTTTCTTTCCCTGATACATGAGGGTTTAACCGCAGTATGATCCACCGGGATACCATTGGAAACATCTGAAGCATAACAGCAGTAGCAGCAAAGCCCCTGTATAGCACTACAGGCCTGATACCCCTGCAGGGGTTTCGACATTTGGTAAGTGAGCAATTTGAGGGGGGATCACAGAAGTCACCATTCAACCCTGTACACATGAAAGTCACTCTGGGGAATATCTTGCCTGGCTGTCGTATGAAGTGCATGGGACTATTATATATTGCTATAATCGCCACAGCATATGAACTGTATAAATATTGAGATATACATATATATCTATGGTGTATGCAATTTTTTCCTTACAGGAATTATCATAATTGTATTTATATATTTTTTTTGCTACACATAGCATGCTTTCATTTTGCAAATAGTGGTGAATACACATCCTGATTTGGAGAGAGAATATTGATCCATCAGGAATATATGGGATGTAAAAAAGTTTTTTCTGACATGCCTTATACACTACTCCCCATGTAGGATGCATGCAACCATATGCTGATCCACACATATGCATTCCAGCCATTTTTTAACATTTGTTTTCAGTTGTCACAACACTGAACTTTTCTTCTTATATAAGTTTGAAGATCCTTTATATATACAAAAAAAGTTTGCATAATGTTTCCTGTATAGGCTGAGCCAAACAGGTTTCTCAGGTAGCGCCGTTTTAACCCTAATATTTCTAAATACATCTAATTGACTTTTTAAGTCCCCCAAGCCTTTTCCCATTAATTGTAATGTAGGGGAACATTTGCCACATTTCCCTATAATGAGCAGGCAGTATTGGTAAACTTTGCCATATTACTCAGGAAAAATGGCAATGCAATTTGCGTCCAACTACATACAAGCCAGCAAAAGGGAGATCCTAGTATTAAAGTACCTAGTATACAGGGTGACTCTGTAGGTACTGAAAAGTCATTTGTGCCAACGTCCCCGATACTGTGTTAGGGGCATCAAGAGACTAAGAAAGAATTGGGACTTTTAAAGGCACAACTGTAATGGACTACAAAAAGTAAATAAAAGGTTGAATTTTATTAATAACATACAAAAAACATAGGGAGAAGACAGAGCAATGTTAAAAACACATCGAATATAGGCATACAACACATGTAATAACACCATTAAGGATCCTATCCTGCAGTCTCCTATATATTCCTATATACTCATATACAGTTAATTCGTGTTCCAAGTAAGAGGAAAAGGATAGACTTCCCCTAGGGAGTTGAGGTTACGGAAGCACTGCAGGTATGGTAATACAGAGTGGTGTATTCTCCAATTGCTCTACATGTTTCATGTTGACATGTTTCATATGCAGTCAAGTCCAGCAAGATTCTAGATGTCATCAAAGCTAAAAATTAAGCAAAAAGAACCAGAAACAGAGAGAGAAAAAGAGTCTGTTCCAGTTACTGCATCCCAATCTTGAAAGGCAGCAAGTACAGTTCCAACAGCTGAGTGACTTTTGGTGCCCACAGTGGTAATTCGTGACTTCTGTGCTCCCCTTTGGCTCCCCACTCACCAGCTTCCCCTACCCCTGCAGGGGTGATAGGCAATCTAGGATCCTGGAACCTTCCTCTATTCGGTGTCTCGTGGTGCTGCGATGGAATGCCTCTCTCCCAGGAGCTCCGGGTCCCCACTTCATGCGATATCCAGGATAGGGGTCAGCAGCTTTGCCCTCAAGGAAAGAGATGCCACCTCATAGTGTAGTACGATAAAAGCTTTATTCCCATAAAAGTCAAAAACCATAAAAACATATAAACTCCCCTCTCGGGGAAAGCAGCTTGCTACACTATGGGTGAAGTTTGAGAACCAGGAAGTATGTCCCACAGCGTGCGGCGTGCGGTCCAGCTGCGTTCCAGGCTCTCTCACTCCGTACCCGGAAATGACGTAAGTGCGTAGCCCCGCCTTACGCGTTTCGTCATCGACGTTTTCAAAGGCGGCGCCATCTTACTACACCTCTCAGGTTATAAGGCAGGCGGACATGCTGGGTCCCTCCCTCTTTCGTCCCCGCAGGGATTTTGATTGGATTTTCAATCCTGTGGCTCCCCCTCCCATACGTCCCCACTGGGCGATGCCCACATCAAATCCCTCTGGGCTTATATCGAGCTATTTAATAGTCAATCCTGACCCGCGCATCTCCGCTAGCCTTTTACAAACATTGGCAGACTCATTTTACATAAAACATTGTAAACATCAAGCATCTTATATGATATAGGTTAGGGTGAGGAAGATCTTCTTTACTTCAACACCAGATAGTATATCGTATAAACCCATCTCCCTGTGGTGGATCACGGTACTGCATGTACTCCACCTTGCAAACTCAGTGTTTACCTTGTAAAAGTGGATGAACTAAAATATCCCAAGTCCCATTCAGAACCACCCTATTGTGGGTGCCGAGCCAGGAAGCTGGGTATATTTTACTGTCTATATGTATTTCATCCTCCGATCTCCACATTACAAAACCAGGAAACTTAAACATTAACACAAATTATATGAATACAGCTCCAATAAACGCCTACATGATAAAGAACTGAGTGGGCTTGTATCCTCTGAGAATTGTGACCAATACCTAATATATTTAGGGCCATCCTGGTCCCTCATAAAGATTATAATTGAAATTATATCCACAAAGAGCATTTCCAACTGTGGATATAATTTCAATTATAATCTTTATGAGGGACCAGGATGGCCCTAAATATATTAGGTATTGGTCACAATTCTCAGAGGATACAAGCCCACTCAGTTCTTTATCATGTAGGCGTTTATTGGAGCTGTATTCATATAATTTGTGTTAATGTTTAAGTTTCCTGGTTTTGTAATGTGGAGATCGGAGGATGAAATACATATAGACAGTAAAATATACCCAGCTTCCTGGCTCGGCACCCACAATAGGGTGGTTCTGAATGGGACTTGGGATATTTTAGTTCATCCACTTTTACAAGGTAAACACTGAGTTTGCAAGGTGGAGTACATGCAGTACCGTGATCCACCACAGGGAGATGGGTTTATACGATATACTATCTGGTGTTGAAGTAAAGAAGATCTTCCTCACCCTAACCTATATCATATAAGATGCTTGATGTTTACAATGTTTTATGTAAAATGAGTCTGCCAATGTTTGTAAAAGGCTAGCGGAGATGCGCGGGTCAGGATTGACTATTAAATAGCTCGATATAAGCCCAGAGGGATTTGATGTGGGCATCGCCCAGTGGGGACGTATGGGAGGGGGAGCCACAGGATTGAAAATCCAATCAAAATCCCTGCGGGGACGAAAGAGGGAGGGACCCAGCATGTCCGCCTGCCTTATAACCTGAGAGGTGTAGTAAGATGGCGCCGCCTTTGAAAACGTCGATGACGAAACGCGTAAGGCGGGGCTACGCACTTACGTCATTTCCGGGTACGGAGTGAGAGAGCCTGGAACGCAGCTGGACCGCACGCCGCACGCTGCGTCACATACTTCCTGGTTCTCAAACTTCACCCATAGTGTAGCAAGCTGCTTTCCCCGAGAGGGGAGTTTTTATGTTTTTATGGTTTTTGACTTTTATGGGAATAAAGCTTTTATCGTACTACACTATGAGGTGGCATCTCTTTCCTTGAGGGCAAAGCTGCTGACCCCTATCCTGGATATCGCATGAAGTTGGGACCCGGAGCTCCTGGGAGAGAGGCATTCCATCGCAGCACCACGAGACACCGAATAGAGGAAGGTTCCAGGATCCTAGATTGCCTATCACCCCTGCAGGGGTAGGGGAAGCTGGTGAGTGGGGAGCCAAAGGGGAGCACAGAAGTCACAAATTACCACTGTGGGCACCAAAAGTCACTCAGCTGTTGGAACTGTACTTGCTGCCTTTCAAGATTGGGATGCAGTAACTGGAACAGACTCTTTTTCTCTCTCTGTTTCTGGTTCTTTTTGCTTAATTTTTAGCTTTGATGACATCTAGAATCTTGCTGGACTTGACTGCATATATTGCACCTTATTGAACGATACTAGCTGGACTGTTGGTTGTACATACACTCAAGTGTGGGATTGTAATGTCACATTATATACACATATTGCATCGCTATATACCTGCCTGTGCACCAGCCATTTAGAGTCTTGCGGGACTCGACTGCACTACATTGCATAGGTTATCAGGTGGAGTGCACGGTCAGATATATACAGGGTGCGGGACTGCACTGGCACATTGTATATATTGCACTGGTATATGTTGGTTTTGCGTTGGTACATACATACATGTCACATACTTTGGACAGTAGTTGGCATTCTAAATAGCTGCCTAGCAGCACCACTGTATATCAAAAAAATTTTTATATATTGTTTATATTTATCACAACATGAAGGTATATGCAAGAATTAAGGTGTGCTAATACGTATACCTACACTTTCACATATGTTTTATATGAGTTTCACCCATAGTATTTCACAAATCTCACTGTGTTGGTTTTTTGATCAGTAGTTATTTATTGATATATTCTACTTTGCACAGTTCATAAGGGAGCGCCATACCCCCAATATACATCTTATTCTAGTGGGATAGCTTACATAACACTTATTGGCCATTGAGTATATGAAACTTATATCATCCTCCAATAAGTCAGGACAGTTGAACACTTTCTTATACAATGCAAGATACTCACTGCAGAACAATATTGGGTCATCTCCTCTCCTAAATTTCATTTGTTGTAAATCACTCATACCATTATCATGACTGTCCACAATACGCTTCAACTCTTTCCTCCGCACCTCTGCATCTGCTAAGTTATCATTAACCTGTGCAGATAACTGGCCTGCCAAAGGTCCTGGTAACCATGCTTTCAGAAGAGAACATGCATCCTCATTACTCAAATGAAATTTAAGGACTAGAGCCTCAAATTTATTGGACAGACTCACTGGTGATTCCAGGGCATTAAATTCACCCAGAATCTGGCACAAAGTAAGTCTCTTGGATTCTAATCAAACTGTTATTCTGCTTTGAAGCTATAAGTGCAATAGCAGACTGTGTTTCATCACAGCCCTTCTCCTCATTGACCATGCATATATTGGCCAATTGGCATGTTCCTTCATGCTCATTGAGCGATACTATACATTGCTCTTTAGTAAGAAGCTGGGAGTGTGCATTTGCTAATTTTCTTTCTAAAGACATAACCAACTCTTCCATCTCTGACACCTTAATTCGCAATGACTCTAAAAGTTTGCTCTTCATATCACAGTCCATGCTGCACCTCTGAAGCTGTTCTTGTAGCTCACTGTTTCTTCCTGACAAACTGCTTGCTTTTGTCCGCAATTCATCTATCTCACTACTGGAGGCTGTTGCAATCTTTAGAAGGTTTTCACTGATTTTCTCTATGTCCTCCCCTAGACGTCTCCTCTCTGCTTCCTACTTCCCCTCCATTTGCTCAGGTATAAATTTAATTCTGAGCAAAACTGCAATTTAATTTGCCAACCTTGCTTTTTTTAACTTTCTTTTTTAGCTGTTTACCCAATAATCTGCTATTATGTTGCTGACACTGAGACAATAGTACCTTACATTGGCTTTTAAGTGGTCCATCTGCACATGAATGATAATTGGCAGAAGCGTACTTTTTAGCATATGTATACACAAGTTCCATTTCACAACCATACAACCCACACAATACACAATTCTATTTGTACTAATGTTCCAACACTGCACTGAGTAATAAACCAAACTCAATTATCGTTAGCTTTTACAACTCACAAAAAAAAACATATGGCTCTTCTAGCATTCAGTATTCTTCATTCATTACCACTTTTACCTGATATCATTCAAAATGAAAACTTTTGCATATCCATAGAAAAGACTCACCTCACTTACTGTGGCAATATCGGCTGCCTTGTATCTGAGCACTTCTGTCCTGTAGGCTCTAAGCGGTTTTTAGGATTGCTACATGCTTTCTGGGGAATATCCATTGATATGCTAATTTGCAACTTAGTCTACACTGAAGCTCGTCTGACCTGTTTTTACCACAGTTGCTTACAATGCATAGACAAATAAACAAACAAAAAAAACTGATACAAAGCCATTTAAACCTAACAGTGACTTGTAGTTCTACAGCCTACAAGACACATAGCACATTTGTCCACACTAGAAACGATTTTCAGTTCTGGGTGTATTTGAGAATTTATGCTTACAGGGACTCAAGACAAAAAAAAAAAAAAACATTAGGTTTTTGTGGATCCTGTGTAAACATAAAATTCACACGCTCTCTGGGGGTGCCAATTGAAGTAATCAATATAATAATTAATATTCCGACAGGGGGAGACTTGAAAGGATTACATGCAGAGAAAGTTGGTTATTGATAGCAGGGAACTGATCTACAGGGGGTAAAGGACACTCAGTAGCAGCAGAGGTTGCTAAGGATAATGAAGGGAGGGATTCTGGATGTTTAGCAGCAGATCTGACTTTGTGTGAATCATCTAATACTAGGGATAGGATCTCTGATCAGGCTTGTAGTAGAGGCAGAATTAAGGTAAGTTTGTCTTTCCCTTGCTCAATTAAAGAGTGCACAGCAGTAATAAAATCTAGCGACACTTGTTGTGAATAGGCTGATAACTGCTGGTAAAAGAACTTGTACAATGTTTCAGCAGCCATCCCAAAAATCCAGCCTGAAACATAGTAAAAGGTGGAGTGAAAACATCATGGCCCTGAGAGGTAAACGGAAGAAAAAATATTCAGAAAAGACCCAAACCAAAGGCTGTATTTCACTAAGTGGGAATCTGCCCTCATCAACTAAAGCATGTGCTGTCAGAATGCTTCCCAATAGTTCCTCATCAGTGAAGTCCCACCAAATTAAGCAACAAAAAACCTCATCTTCTACTGCAAATTGCACGTGACAAAAAAAAAAACCTGCATTCGAAGCATCTTGACTCAAAGCAAATGGCTCCCAGTTCCCAGGTGTAGCTGTTTGTCAGTGGGCATCAGTGTTATGTCAGGAATCAGCAGCTGGGAGACCAGATATATGTAGCTATACAAAGAAAACTGGGACCAGACAATGCATGTACAGTATATCTTTAAAGTGAGATTTAGTTACAGTGAGTGAAAGATAATCACACACAAGCAAACAATAAACATGAGAATGCATGAGAAACAGAACTAAATGACAAAATGCCTAACCAGCAACCAAAAACAAAAACAAAACTAACAATATACACAAATGAGATAAACACAAGGCAGGGGAAAACTGGAGAAGCAGAGTGCAAGGCAGCAGGGTACTGGGTGCAGGGCAGGAACAAGGTCAAGGGGAAGGTCAAGGTCAAGAATTAATGGCAACAGAGTCAGGCGGCAACAAGAGTACAGGGCAAGAGCAGAAAAAAAACATTGAGGGGTCCTGTGCTAGTGGGAGAAGCATTAAATGTCC
The DNA here is from genome assembly GCA_037952835.1 of Lithobates septentrionalis. Lineage (NCBI taxonomy): Eukaryota > Metazoa > Chordata > Amphibia > Anura > Ranidae > Lithobates > Lithobates septentrionalis. The sequence continues at coordinate 599,780 of JBBDGP010001172.1, forward strand.
TGCTAGCAGATGAAACTATTTGGAACTGATTACTTGGACCTGCTGGCTTCTAGGAGACACCTGCTGGTGGAAACTGGAACTGCACTGCTTATAGGAGACACTGCAGGTGAATTCAGTCTTAACAGATGAGCAATACGATTTTCTATGAGTTTGACATCTTGGATCCTGCTGTGGATCTCCACGTGAGAAAGGGGTTCAAATGTTTTCCATTTTAGTGCTTT